>OX337247.1:32047061-33247061 GCA_946965025.1 Blera fallax
GGAAGGTGCGGGCTTAATTCTACATAAACAGTTTTCAAATTGGGGATGAAAAAAAATTTTCAAATTTTTACAGGGGTTGCATTGGAATTCCTGACTACCTGAAGAGCGTTACAAAAATTCCATTTTCTCGAAAACTATAAGTCGCAGCTCAACTCCAAAAGCAGATTTGAAATTAGGAAAGGTGCGGGCTTAATTCTACATAAACAGTTTTCAAATCGGGGATAAAAAAAATCTTTCAAATTTTTACAGGGGTTGCATTGGAATTCTTGACTACCTCGAAGGGCATTACAAAAATTCCATTTTCTCGAAAACTATAAGTCCCAGCTCAACTCCAAAAGCAGATTTGAATTCAGGAAAGGTGCGGGCTTAATTCTACATAAACAGTTTTCAAATTGGGGATGAAAAAATTTTTTTTAAATTTTTACAGGGGTTGCATTGGAATTCTTGACTACCTCGAAGAGCGTAAGAAAAATTCCATTTTCTCGAAAACTATAAGTCGCAGCTCAACTCCAAAAGCAGATTTGAATTCAGGAAAGGTGCGGGCTTAATTCTACATAAACAGTTTTCAAATTGGGGATGAAAAAAAATTTTTCAAATTTTTACAGGGGTTGCATTGGAATTCCTGACTACCTGAAGAGCGTTACAAAAATTCCATTTTCTCGAAAACTATAAGTCGCAGCTCAACTCCAAAAGCAGATTTGAATTCAGGAAAGGTGCGAGCTTAATTCTACATAAACAGTTTTCAAATTGGGGATGAAAAAAAAATTTTCAAATTTTTACAGGGGTTGCATTGGAATTCTTGACTACCTCGAAGAGCGGTACAAAAATTACATTTTCTCGAAGACTATAAGTCGCAGCTCAACTCCAAAAGCAGATTTGAATTCAGGGAAGGTGCGGGCTTAATTCTACATAAACAGTTTTCAAATTGGGGATGAAAAAAAATTTTCAAATTTTTACAGGGGTTGCATTGGAATTCCTGACTACCTGAAGAGCGTTAAAAAAATTCCATTTTCTCGAAAACTATAAGTCGCAGCTCAACTCCAAAAGCAGATTTGAATTCAGGAAAGGTGCGGGCTTAATTCTACATAAACAGTTTTCAAATCGGGGATAAAAAAAATCTTTCAAATTTTTACAGGGGTTGCATTGGAATTCTTGACTACATCGAAGGGCATTACAAAAATTCCATTTTCTCGAAAACTATAAGTCGCAGCTCAACTCCAAAAGCAGATTTGAATTCAGGAAATGTGCGGGCTTAATTCTACATAAACAGTTTTCAAATTGGGGATGAAAAAAAATTTTTCAAATTTTTACAGGGGTTGCATTGGAATTCCTGACTACCTGAAGAGCGTTACAAAAATTCCATTTTCTCGAAAACTATAAGTCGCAGCTCAACTCCAAAAGCAGATTTGAATTCAGGAAAGGTGCGGGCTTAATTCTGCATAAACAGTTTTCAAATTGGGGATAAAAAAAAAACTTTCAAATTTTTACAGGGGTTGCATTGGAATTCCTGACTACCTGAAGAGCGTTACAAAAATTCCATTTTCTCGAAAACTATAAGTCGCAGCTCAACTCCAAAAGCAGATTTGAATTCAGGAAAGGTGCGAGCTTAATTCTACATAAACAGTTTTCAAATCGGGGAGGAAAAAAAAATTTTCAAATTTTTACAGGGGTTGCATTGGAATTCCTGACTACCTCGAAGAGCGATACAAAAATTCCATTTTCTCGAAAACTATAAGTCGCAGCTCAACTCCAAAAGCAGATTTGAATTCAGGAAAGGTGCGGGCTTAATTCTACATAAACAGTTTTCAAATTGGGGATGAAAAAATTTTTTCAAATTTTTACAGGGGTTGCATTGGAATTCCTGACTACCTGAAGAGCGTTAAAAAAATTCCATTTTCTCGAAAACTATAAGTCGCAGCTCAACTCCAAAAGCAGATTTGAATTCAGGAAAGGTGCGGGCTTAATTCTACATAAACAGTTTTCAAATTGGGGATGAAAAAAAATTTTCAAATTTTTACAGAGGTTGCATTGGAATTCCTGACTACCTGAAGAGCGTTACAAAAATTCCATTTTCTCGAAAACTATAAGTCGCAGCTGAACTCCAAAAGCAGATTTGAATTCAGGAAAGGTGCGGGCTTAATTCTACATAAACAGTTTTCAAATTGGGGATGAAAAAAAATTTTTCAAATTTTTACAGGGGTTGCATTGGAATTCTTGACTACCTCGAAGGGCATTACAAAAATTCCATTTTCTCGAAAACTATAAGTCGCAGCTCAACTCCAAAAGCAGATTTGAATTCAGGAAAGGTGCGGGCTTAATTCTACATAAACAGTTTTCAAATTGGGGATGAAAAAAAATTTTTCAAATTTTTACAGGGGTTGCATTGGAATTCCTGACTACCTGAAGAGCGTTACAAAAATTCCATTTTCTCGAAAACTATAAGTCGCAGCTCAACTCCAAAAGCAGATTTGAATTCAGGAAAGGTGCGAGCTTAATTCTACATAAACAGTTTTCAAATTGGGGATGAAAAAAAATTTTTCAAATTTTTACAGGGGTTGCATTGGAATTCTTGACTACCTCGAAGAGCGGTACAAAAATTACATTTTCTCGAAGACTATAAGTCGCAGCTCAACTCCAAAAGCAGATTTGAATTCAGGGAAGGTGCGGGCTTAATTCTACATAAACAGTTTTCAAATTGGGGATGAAAAAAAATTTTCAAATTTTTACAGGGGTTGCATTGGAATTCCTGACTACCTGAAGAGCGTTAAAAAAATTCCATTTTCTCGAAAACTATAAGTCGCAGCTCAACTCCAAAAGCAGATTTGAATTCAGGAAAGGTGCGGGCTTAATTCTACATAAACAGTTTTCAAATCGGGGATAAAAAAAATCTTTCAAATTTTTACAGGGGTTGCATTGGAATTCTTGACTACCTCGAAGGGCATTACAAAAATTCCATTTTCTCGAAAACTATAAGTCCCAGCTCAACTCCAAAAGCAGATTTGAATTCAGGAAAGGTGCGGGCTTAATTCTACATAAACAGTTTTCAAATTGGGGATGAAAAAATTTTTTTTAAATTTTTACAGGGGTTGCATTGGAATTCTTGACTACCTCGAAGAGCGAAAGAAAAGTTCCATTTTCTCGAAAACTATAAGTCGCAGCTCAACTCCAAAAGCATATTTGAATTCAGGAAAGGTGCGGGCTTAATTCTACATAAACAGTTTTCAAATTGGGGATGAAAAAAAATTTTTCAAATTTTTACAGGGGTTGCATTGGAATTCCTGACTACCTGAAGAGCGTTACAAAAATTCCATTTTCTCGAAAACTATAAGTCGCAGCTCAACTCCAAAAGCAGATTTGAATTCAGGAAAGGTGCGGGCTTAATTCTGCATAAACAGTTTTCAAATTGGGGATAAAAAAAAAACTTTCAAATTTTTACAGGGGTTGCATTGGAATTCCTGACTACCTGAAGAGCGTTACAAAAATTCCATTTTCTCGAAAACTATAAGTCGCAGCTCAACTCCAAAAGCAGATTTGAATTCAGGAAAGGTGCGAGCTTAATTCTACATAAACAGTTTTCAAATCGGGGAGGAAAAAAAAATTTTCAAATTTTTACAGGGGTTGCATTGGAATTCCTGACTACCTCGAAGAGCGATACAAAAATTCCATTTTCTCGAAAACTATAAGTCGCAGCTCAACTCCAAAAGCAGATTTGAATTCAGGAAAGGTGCGGGCTTAATTCTACATAAACAGTTTTCAAGTTGGGGATGAAAAAAATTTTTCAAATTTTTACAGGGGTTGCATTGGAATTCCTGACTACCTGAAGAGCGTTACAAAAATTCCATTTTCTCGAAAACTATAAGTCGCAGCTCAACTCCAAAAGCAGATTTGAATTCAGGAAAGGTGCGGGCTTAATTCTACATAAACAGTTTTCAAATCGAGGATAAAAAAAACTTTCAAATTTTTACAGGGGTTGCATTGGAATTCCTGACTATCTGAAGAGAGTTACAAAAATTCCATTTTCTCGAAAACTATAAGTCGCAGCTAAACTCCAAAAGCAGATTTGAATTCAGGAAAGGTGCGAGCTTAATTCTACATAAACAGTTTTCAAATTGGGGATAAAAAAAAATTTTCAAATTTTTACAGAGGTTGCATTGGAATTCTTGACTACCTCGAAGAGCGATAGAAAAATTCCATTTTCTCGAAAACTGTAAGTCGCAGCTCAACTCCAAAAGCAGATTTGAATTCAGGAAAGGTGCGGGCTTAATTCTACATAAACAGTTTTCAAATTGGGGATGAAAAAAAAATTTTCAAATTTTTACAGGGGTTGCATTGGAATTCCTGACTACCTGAAGAGCGTTACAAAAATTCCATTTTCTCGAAAACTATAAGTCGCAGCTCAACTCCAAAAGCAGATTTGAATTCAGGAAAGGTGCGGGCTTAATTCTACATAAACAGTTTTCAAATCGGGGATAAAAAAAAAACTTTCAAATTTTTACAGGGGTTGCATTGGAATTCTTGACTACCTCGAAGAGCATTACAAAAATTCCATTTTCTCGAAAACTATAAGTCGCAGCTCAACTACAAAAGCAGATTTGAATTCAGGAAAGGTGCGGGCTTAATTCTACATAAACAGTTTTCAAATTGGGGATGAAAAAATTTTTTTTAAATTTTTACAGGGGTTGCATTGGAATTCTTGACTACCTCGAAGAGCGAAAGAAAAGTTCCATTTTCTCGAAAACTATAAGTCGCAGCTCAACTCCAAAAGCAGATTTGAATTCAGGAAAGGTGTGGGCTTAATTCTACATAAACAGTTTTCAAATTGGGGATGAAAAAAAATTTTTCAAATTTTTACAGGGGTTGCATTGGAATTCCTGACTACCTGAAGAGCGTTACAAAAATTCCATTTTCTCGAAAACTATAAGTCGCAGCTCAACTCCAAAAGCAGATTTGAATTCAGGAAAGGTGCGGGCTTAATTCTGCATAAACAGTTTTCAAATTGGGGATAAAAAAAAAACTTTCAAATTTTTACAGGGGTTGCATTGGAATTCCTGACTACCTGAAGAGCGTTACAAAAATTCCATTTTCTCGAAAACTATAAGTCGCAGCTCAACTCCAAAAGCAGATTTGAATTCAGGAAAGGTGCGGGCTTAATTCTACATAAACAGTTTTCAAATCGGGGATAAAAAAAAATCTTTCAAATTTTTACAGGGGTTGCATTGGAATTCCTGACTACCTCGAAGAGCGATAGAAAAATTCCATTTTCTCGAAAACTATAAGTCGCAGCTCAACTCCAAAAGCAGATTTGAATTCAGGAAAGGTGCGGGCTTAATTCTACATAAACAGTTTTCAAATTGGGGATGAAAAAAATTTTTCAAATTTTTACAGGGGTTGCATTGGAATTCCTGACTACCTGAAGAGCGTTACAAAAATTCCATTTTCTCGAAAACTATAAGTCGCAGCTCAACTCCAAAAGCAGATTTGAATTCAGGAAAGGTGCGGGCTTAATTCTACATAAACAGTTTTCAAATCGAGGATAAAAAAAACTTTCAAATTTTTACAGGGGTTGCATTGGAATTCCTGACTATCTGAAGAGAGTTACAAAAATTCCATTTTCTCGAAAACTATAAGTCGCAGCTAAACTCCAAAAGCAGATTTGAATTCAGGAAAGGTGCGAGCTTAATTCTACATAAACAGTTTTCAAATTGGGGATGAAAAAAAATTTTCAAATTTTTACAGAGGTTGCATTGGAATTCTTGACTACCTCGAAGAGCGATAGAAAAATTCCATTTTCTCGAAAACTGTAAGTCGCAGCTCAACTCCAAAAGCAGATTTGAATTCAGTAAAGGTGCGGGCTTAATTCTACATAAACAGTTTTCAAATTGGGGATGAAAAAAAAATTTTCAAATTTTTACAGGGGTTGCATTGGAATTCCTGACTACCTGAAGAGCGTTACAAAAATTCCATTTTCTCGAAAACTATAATTCAGGAAAGGTGCGAGCTTAATTCTACATAAACAGTTTTCAAATTGGGGATGAAAAAAAAATTTTCAAATTTTTACAGGGGTTGCATTGGAATTCCTGACTACCTGAAGAGCGTTACAAAAATTCCATTTTCTCGAAAACTATAAGTCGCAGCTCAACTCCAAAAGCAGATTTGAATTCAGGAAAGGTGCGAGCTTAATTGTACATAAACAGTTTTCAAATCGGGGATGAAAAAAAAAATTTCAAATTTTTACAGGGGATGCATTGGAATTCCTGACTACCTCGAAGAGCGATACAAAAATTCCATTTTCTCGAAAACTATAGGTCGCAGCTCAACTCCAAAAGTAGATTTGAATTCAGGAAAGGTGCGAGCTTAATTTTACATAAACAATTTTCAAATCGAGGATGAAAAAAAATTTTCAAATTTTTACAGGGGTTGCATTGGAATTCCTGACTACCTCGAAGAGCGATACAAAAATTCCATTTTCTCGAAAACTATAAGTCGCAGCTCAACTCCAAAAGCAGATTTGAATTCAGGAAAGGTGCGAGCTTAATTCTACATAAACAGTTTTCAAATTGGGGATGAAAAAAATTTTTTCAAATTTTTACAGGGGTTGCATTGGAATTCTTGACTACCTCGAAGAGCGATAGAAAAATTCCATTTTCTCGAAAAATATAAGTCGCAGCTCAACTCCAAAAGCAGATTTGAATTCAGGAAAGGTGCGGGCTTAATTCTACATAAACAGTTTTCAAATTCGGATGAAAAAAAAATTTTCAAATTTTTACAGGGGTTGCATTGGAATTCCTGACTACCTGAAGAGCGTTACAAAAATTCCATTTTCTCGAAAACTATAAGTCGCAGCTCAACTCCAAAAGCAGATTTGAATTCAGGAAAGGTGCGGGCTTAATTCTACATAAACAGTTTTCAAATCGGGGATAAAAAAAAAACTTTCAAATTTTTACAGGGGTTGCATTGGAATTCTTGACTACCTCGAAGAGCATTACAAAAATTCCATTTTCTCGAAAACTATAAGTCGCAGCTCAACTACAAAAGCAGATTTGAATTCAGGAAAGGTGCGAGCTTAATTCTACATAAACAGTTTTCAAATTGGGGATGAAAAAAAATTTTTCAAATTTTTACAGGGGTTGCATTGGAATTCTTGACTACCTCGAAGAGCGATAGAAAAATTCCATTTTCTCGAAAACTATAAGTCGCAGCTCAACTCCAAAAGCAGATTTGAATTCAGGAAAGGTGCGGGCTTAATTCTACATAAACAGTTTTCAAATCGGGGATAAAAAAAAATCTTTCAAATTTTTACAGGGGTTGCATTGGAATTCTTGACTACCTCGAAGGGCATTACAAAAATTCCATTTTCTCGAAAACTATAAGTCGCAGCTCAACTCCAAAAGCAGATTTGAATTCAGGGAAGGTGCGGGCTTAATTCTACATAAACAGTTTTCAAATTGGGGATGAAAAAAAATTTTCAAATTTTTACAGGGGTTGCATTGGAATTCCTGACTACCTGAAGAGCGTTACAAAAATTCCATTTTCTCGAAAACTGTAAGTCGCAGCTCAACTCCAAAAGCAGATTTGAATTCAGGAAAGGTGCGGGCTTAATTCTACATAAACAGTTTTCAAATTGGGGATGAAAAAAAATTTTTCAAATTTTTACAGGGATTGGAATTCTTGACTACCTCGAAGAGCGATAGAAAAATTCCATTTTCTCGAAAAATATAAGTCGCAGCTCAACTCCAAAAGCAGATTTGAATTCAGGAAAGGTGCGGGCTTAATTCTACATAAACAGTTTTCAAATTCGGATGAAAAAAAAATTTTCAAATTTTTACAGGGGTTGCATTGGAATTCTTGACTACCTCGAAGAGCGATAGAAAAATTCCATTTTCTCGAAAACTATAAGTCGCAGCTCAACTCCAAAAGCAGATTTGAATTCAGGAAAGGTGCGGGCTTAATTCTACATAAACAGTTTTCAAATCGGGGATAAAAAAAAATCTTTCAAATTTTTACAGGGGTTGCATTGGAATTCTTGACTACCTCGAAGGGCATTACAAAAATTCCATTTTCTCGAAAACTATAAGTCGCAGCTCAACTCCAAAAGCAGATTTGAATTCAGGAAAGGTGCGAGCTTAATTCTACATAAACAGTTTTCAAATTGGGGATGAAAAAAAATTTTTCAAATTTTTACAGGGGTTGCATTGGAATTCTTGACTACCTCGAAGAGCGTTACAAAAATTCCATTTTCTCGAAAACTATAAGTCGCAGCTCAACTCCAAAAGCAGATTTGAATTCAGGAAAGGTGCGAGCTTAATTCTACATAAACAGTTTTCAAATTGGGGATGAAAAAAAATTTTTCAAATTTTTACAGGGGTTGCATTGGAATTCTTGACTACCTCGAAGAGCGATAGAAAAATTCCATTTTCTCGAAAACTATAAGTCGCAGCTCAACTCCAAAAGCAGATTTGAATTCAGGAAAGGTGCGGGCTTAATTCTACATAAACAGTTTTCAAATCGGGGATAAAAAAAAATCTTTCAAATTTTTACAGGGGTTGCATTGGAATTCTTGACTACCTCGAAGGGCATTACAAAAATTCCATTTTCTAGAAAACTATAAGTCGCAGCTCAACTCCAAAAGCAGTTTTGAATTCAGGAAAGGTGCGGGCTTAATTCTACATAAACAGTTTTCAAATTGGGGATGAAAAAATTTTTTTTAAATTTTTACAGGGGTTGCATTGGAATTCTCGACTACCTCGAAGAGCGATAGAAAAATTCCATTTTCTCGAAAACTATAAGTCGCAGCTCAACTCCAAAAGCAGATTTGAATTCAGGAAAGGTGCGGGCTTAATTCTACATAAACAGTTTTCAAATTCGGATGAAAAAAAAATTTTCAAATTTTTACAGGGGTTGCATTGGAATTCCTGACTACCTGAAGAGCGTTACAAAAATTCCATTTTCTCGAAAACTATAAGTCGCAGCTCAACTCCAAAAGCAGATTTGAATTCAGGAAAGGTGCGAGCTTAATTGTACATAAACAGTTTTCAAATCGGGGATGAAAAAAAAAATTTCAAATTTTTACAGGGGATGCATTGGAATTCCTGACTACCTCGAAGAGCGATACAAAAATTCCATTTTCTCGAAAACTATAGGTCGCAGCTCAACTCCAAAAGTAGATTTGAATTCAGGAAAGGTGCGAGCTTAATTTTACATAAACAATTTTCAAATCGAGGATGAAAAAAAATTTTCAAATTTTTACAGGGGTTGCATTGGAATTCCTGACTACCTCGAAGAGCGATACAAAAATTCCATTTTCTCGAAAACTATAAGTCGCAGCTCAACTCCAAAAGCAGATTTGAATTCAGGAAAGGTGCGAGCTTAATTCTACATAAACAGTTTTCAAATTGGGGATGAAAAAAATTTTTTCAAATTTTTACAGGGGTTGCATTGGAATTCTTGACTACCTCGAAGAGCGATAGAAAAATTCCATTTTCTCGAAAAATATAAGTCGCAGCTCAACTCCAAAAGCAGATTTGAATTCAGGAAAGGTGCGGGCTTAATTCTACATAAACAGTTTTCAAATTCGGATGAAAAAAAAATTTTCAAATTTTTACAGGGGTTGCATTGGAATTCCTGACTACCTGAAGAGCGTTACAAAAATTCCATTTTCTCGAAAACTATAAGTCGCAGCTCAACTCCAAAAGCAGATTTGAATTCAGGAAAGGTGCGGGCTTAATTCTACATAAACAGTTTTCAAATCGGGGATAAAAAAAAAACTTTCAAATTTTTACAGGGGTTGCATTGGAATTCTTGACTACCTCGAAGAGCATTACAAAAATTCCATTTTCTCGAAAACTATAAGTCGCAGCTCAACTACAAAAGCAGATTTGAATTCAGGAAAGGTGCGAGCTTAATTCTACATAAACAGTTTTCAAATTGGGGATGAAAAAAAATTTTTCAAATTTTTACAGGGGTTGCATTGGAATTCTTGACTACCTCGAAGAGCGATAGAAAAATTCCATTTTCTCGAAAACTATAAGTCGCAGCTCAACTCCAAAAGCAGATTTGAATTCAGGAAAGGTGCGGGCTTAATTCTACATAAACAGTTTTCAAATCGGGGATAAAAAAAAATCTTTCAAATTTTTACAGGGGTTGCATTGGAATTCTTGACTACCTCGAAGGGCATTACAAAAATTCCATTTTCTCGAAAACTATAAGTCGCAGCTCAACTCCAAAAGCAGATTTGAATTCAGGGAAGGTGCGGGCTTAATTCTACATAAACAGTTTTCAAATTGGGGATGAAAAAAAATTTTCAAATTTTTACAGGGGTTGCATTGGAATTCCTGACTACCTGAAGAGCGTTACAAAAATTCCATTTTCTCGAAAACTGTAAGTCGCAGCTCAACTCCAAAAGCAGATTTGAATTCAGGAAAGGTGCGGGCTTAATTCTACATAAACAGTTTTCAAATTGGGGATGAAAAAAAATTTTTCAAATTTTTACAGGGATTGGAATTCTTGACTACCTCGAAGAGCGATAGAAAAATTCCATTTTCTCGAAAAATATAAGTCGCAGCTCAACTCCAAAAGCAGATTTGAATTCAGGAAAGGTGCGGGCTTAATTCTACATAAACAGTTTTCAAATTCGGATGAAAAAAAAATTTTCAAATTTTTACAGGGGTTGCATTGGAATTCTTGACTACCTCGAAGAGCGATAGAAAAATTCCATTTTCTCGAAAACTATAAGTCGCAGCTCAACTCCAAAAGCAGATTTGAATTCAGGAAAGGTGCGGGCTTAATTCTACATAAACAGTTTTCAAATCGGGGATAAAAAAAAATCTTTCAAATTTTTACAGGGGTTGCATTGGAATTCTTGACTACCTCGAAGGGCATTACAAAAATTCCATTTTCTCGAAAACTATAAGTCGCAGCTCAACTCCAAAAGCAGATTTGAATTCAGGAAAGGTGCGAGCTTAATTCTACATAAACAGTTTTCAAATTGGGGATGAAAAAAAATTTTTCAAATTTTTACAGGGGTTGCATTGGAATTCTTGACTACCTCGAAGAGCGTTACAAAAATTCCATTTTCTCGAAAACTATAAGTCGCAGCTCAACTCCAAAAGCAGATTTGAATTCAGGAAAGGTGCGAGCTTAATTCTACATAAACAGTTTTCAAATTGGGGATGAAAAAAAATTTTTCAAATTTTTACAGGGGTTGCATTGGAATTCTTGACTACCTCGAAGAGCGATAGAAAAATTCCATTTTCTCGAAAACTATAAGTCGCAGCTCAACTCCAAAAGCAGATTTGAATTCAGGAAAGGTGCGGGCTTAATTCTACATAAACAGTTTTCAAATCGGGGATAAAAAAAAATCTTTCAAATTTTTACAGGGGTTGCATTGGAATTCTTGACTACCTCGAAGGGCATTACAAAAATTCCATTTTCTAGAAAACTATAAGTCGCAGCTCAACTCCAAAAGCAGTTTTGAATTCAGGAAAGGTGCGGGCTTAATTCTACATAAACAGTTTTCAAATTGGGGATGAAAAAATTTTTTTTAAATTTTTACAGGGGTTGCATTGGAATTCTCGACTACCTCGAAGAGCGATAGAAAAATTCCATTTTCTCGAAAACTATAAGTCGCAGCTCAACTCCAAAAGCAGATTTGAATTCAGGAAAGGTGCGGGCTTAATTCTACATAAACAGTTTTCAAATTGGGGATGAAAAAAAATTTTTCAAATTTTTACAGGGGTTGCATTGGAATTCCTGACTACCTGAAGAGCGTTACAAAAATTCCATTTTCTCGAAACTATAAGTCGCAGCTCAACTCCAAAAGCAGATTTGAATTCAGGAAAGGTGCGGGCTTAATTCTGCATAAACAGTTTTCAAATTGGGGATAAAAAAAAAACTTTCAAATTTTTACAGGGGTTGCATTGGAATTCCTGACTACCTGAAGAGCGTTACAAAAATTCCATTTTCTCGAAACTATAAGTCGCAGCTCAACTCCAAAAGCAGATTTGAATTCAGGAAAGGTGCGAGCTTAATTCTACATAAACAGTTTTCAAATTGGGGATGAAAAAAAAATTTTCAAATTTTTACAGGGGTTGCATTGGAATTCCTGACTACCTCGAAGAGCGATACAAAAATTCCATTTTCTCGAAAACTATAAGTCGCAGCTCAACTCCAAAAGCAGATTTGAATTCAGGAAAGGTGCGGGCTTAATTCTACATAAACAGTTTTCAAATTGGGGATGAAAAAATTTTTTCAAATTTTTACAGGGGTTGCATTGGAATTCCTGACTACCTGAAGAGCGTTAAAAAAATTCCATTTTCTCGAAAACTATAAGTCGCAGCTCAACTCCAAAAGCAGATTTGAATTCAGGAAAGGTGCGGGCTTAATTCTACATAAACAGTTTTCAAATTGGGGATGAAAAAAAATTTTCAAATTTTTACAGAGGTTGCATTGGAATTCCTGACTACCTGAAGAGCGTTACAAAAATTCCATTTTCTCGAAAACTATAAGTCGCAGCTGAACTCCAAAAGCAGATTTGAATTCAGGAAAGGTGCGGGCTTAATTCTACATAAACAGTTTTCAAATTGGGGATGAAAAAAAATTTTTCAAATTTTTACAGGGGTTGCATTGGAATTCTTGACTACCTCGAAGGGCATTACAAAAATTCCATTTTCTCGAAAACTATAAGTCGCAGCTCAACTCCAAAAGCAGATTTGAATTCAGGGAAGGTGCGGGCTTAATTCTACATAAACAGTTTTCAAATTGGGGATGAAAAAAAATTTTCAAATTTTTACAGGGGTTGCATTGGAATTCCTGACTACCTGAAGAGCGTTAAAAAAATTCCATTTTCTCGAAAACTATAAGTCGCAGCTCAACTCCAAAAGCAGATTTGAATTCAGGAAAGGTGCGGGCTTAATTCTACATAAACAGTTTTCAAATCGGGGATAAAAAAAATCTTTCAAATTTTTACAGGGGTTGCATTGGAATTCTTGACTACCTCGAAGGGCATTACAAAAATTCCATTTTCTCGAAAACTATAAGTCCCAGCTCAACTCCAAAAGCAGATTTGAATTCAGGAAAGGTGCGGGCTTAATTCTACATAAACAGTTTTCAAATTGGGGATGAAAAAATTTTTTTTAAATTTTTACAGGGGTTGCATTGGAATTCTTGACTACCTCGAAGAGCGAAAGAAAAGTTCCATTTTCTCGAAAACTATAAGTCGCAGCTCAACTCCAAAAGCATATTTGAATTCAGGAAAGGTGCGGGCTTAATTCTACATAAACAGTTTTCAAATTGGGGATGAAAAAAAATTTTTCAAATTTTTACAGGGGTTGCATTGGAATTCCTGACTACCTGAAGAGCGTTACAAAAATTCCATTTTCTCGAAAACTATAAGTCGCAGCTCAACTCCAAAAGCAGATTTGAATTCAGGAAAGGTGCGGGCTTAATTCTGCATAAACAGTTTTCAAATTGGGGATAAAAAAAAAACTTTCAAATTTTTACAGGGGTTGCATTGGAATTCCTGACTACCTGAAGAGCGTTACAAAAATTCCATTTTCTCGAAAACTATAAGTCGCAGCTCAACTCCAAAAGCAGATTTGAATTCAGGAAAGGTGCGAGCTTAATTCTACATAAACAGTTTTCAAATCGGGGAGGAAAAAAAAATTTTCAAATTTTTACAGGGGTTGCATTGGAATTCCTGACTACCTCGAAGAGCGATACAAAAATTCCATTTTCTCGAAAACTATAAGTCGCAGCTCAACTCCAAAAGCAGATTTGAATTCAGGAAAGGTGCGGGCTTAATTCTACATAAACAGTTTTCAAGTTGGGGATGAAAAAAATTTTTCAAATTTTTACAGGGGTTGCATTGGAATTCCTGACTACCTGAAGAGCGTTACAAAAATTCCATTTTCTCGAAAACTATAAGTCGCAGCTCAACTCCAAAAGCAGATTTGAATTCAGGAAAGGTGCGGGCTTAATTCTACATAAACAGTTTTCAAATCGAGGATAAAAAAAACTTTCAAATTTTTACAGGGGTTGCATTGGAATTCCTGACTATCTGAAGAGAGTTACAAAAATTCCATTTTCTCGAAAACTATAAGTCGCAGCTAAACTCCAAAAGCAGATTTGAATTCAGGAAAGGTGCGAGCTTAATTCTACATAAACAGTTTTCAAATTGGGGATAAAAAAAAATTTTCAAATTTTTACAGAGGTTGCATTGGAATTCTTGACTACCTCGAAGAGCGATAGAAAAATTCCATTTTCTCGAAAACTGTAAGTCGCAGCTCAACTCCAAAAGCAGATTTGAATTCAGGAAAGGTGCGGGCTTAATTCTACATAAACAGTTTTCAAATTGGGGATGAAAAAAAAATTTTCAAATTTTTACAGGGGTTGCATTGGAATTCCTGACTA
This sequence comes from Blera fallax, assembly GCA_946965025.1. Lineage (NCBI taxonomy): Eukaryota > Metazoa > Arthropoda > Insecta > Diptera > Syrphidae > Blera > Blera fallax. Next base: position 32,061,468 of record OX337247.1, read on the forward strand.
CCTGAAGAGCGTTACAAAAATTCCATTTTCTCGAAAACTATAAGTCGCAGCTCAACTCCAAAAGCAGATTTGAATTCAGGAAAGGTGCGGGCTTAATTCTACATAAACAGTTTTCAAATCGGGGATAAAAAAAAAACTTTCAAATTTTTACAGGGGTTGCATTGGAATTCTTGACTACCTCGAAGAGCATTACAAAAATTCCATTTTCTCGAAAACTATAAGTCGCAGCTCAACTACAAAAGCAGATTTGAATTCAGGAAAGGTGCGGGCTTAATTCTACATAAACAGTTTTCAAATTGGGGATGAAAAAATTTTTTTTAAATTTTTACAGGGGTTGCATTGGAATTCTTGACTACCTCGAAGAGCGAAAGAAAAGTTCCATTTTCTCGAAAACTATAAGTCGCAGCTCAACTCCAAAAGCAGATTTGAATTCAGGAAAGGTGTGGGCTTAATTCTACATAAACAGTTTTCAAATTGGGGATGAAAAAAAATTTTTCAAATTTTTACAGGGGTTGCATTGGAATTCCTGACTACCTGAAGAGCGTTACAAAAATTCCATTTTCTCGAAAACTATAAGTCGCAGCTCAACTCCAAAAGCAGATTTGAATTCAGGAAAGGTGCGGGCTTAATTCTGCATAAACAGTTTTCAAATTGGGGATAAAAAAAAAAACTTTCAAATTTTTACAGGGGTTGCATTGGAATTCCTGACTACCTGAAGAGCGTTACAAAAATTCCATTTTCTCGAAAACTATAAGTCGCAGCTCAACTCCAAAAGCAGATTTGAATTCAGGAAAGGTGCGAGCTTAATTCTACATAAACAGTTTTCAAATCGGGGAGGAAAAAAAAATTTTCAAATTTTTACAGGGGTTGCATTGGAATTCCTGACTACCTCGAAGAGCGATAGAAAAATTCCATTTTCTCGAAAACTATAAGTCGCAGCTCAACTCCAAAAGCAGATTTGAATTCAGGAAAGGTGCGGGCTTAATTCTACATAAACAGTTTTCAAATTGGGGATGAAAAAAATTTTTCAAATTTTTACAGGGGTTGCATTGGAATTCCTGACTACCTGAAGAGCGTTACAAAAATTCCATTTTCTCGAAAACTATAAGTCGCAGCTCAACTCCAAAAGCAGATTTGAATTCAGGAAAGGTGCGGGCTTAATTCTACATAAACAGTTTTCAAATCGAGGATAAAAAAAACTTTCAAATTTTTACAGGGGTTGCATTGGAATTCCTGACTATCTGAAGAGAGTTACAAAAATTCCATTTTCTCGAAAACTATAAGTCGCAGCTAAACTCCAAAAGCAGATTTGAATTCAGGAAAGGTGCGAGCTTAATTCTACATAAACAGTTTTCAAATTGGGGATGAAAAAAAATTTTCAAATTTTTACAGAGGTTGCATTGGAATTCTTGACTACCTCGAAGAGCGATAGAAAAATTCCATTTTCTCGAAAACTGTAAGTCGCAGCTCAACTCCAAAAGCAGATTTGAATTCAGTAAAGGTGCGGGCTTAATTCTACATAAACAGTTTTCAAATTGGGGATGAAAAAAAAATTTTCAAATTTTTACAGGGGTTGCATTGGAATTCCTGACTACCTGAAGAGCGTTACAAAAATTCCATTTTCTCGAAAACTATAATTCAGGAAAGGTGCGAGCTTAATTCTACATAAACAGTTTTCAAATTGGGGATGAAAAAAAAATTTTCAAATTTTTACAGGGGTTGCATTGGAATTCCTGACTACCTGAAGAGCGTTACAAAAATTCCATTTTCTCGAAAACTATAAGTCGCAGCTCAACTCCAAAAGCAGATTTGAATTCAGGAAAGGTGCGAGCTTAATTGTACATAAACAGTTTTCAAATCGGGGATGAAAAAAAAAATTTCAAATTTTTACAGGGGATGCATTGGAATTCCTGACTACCTCGAAGAGCGATACAAAAATTCCATTTTCTCGAAAACTATAGGTCGCAGCTCAACTCCAAAAGTAGATTTGAATTCAGGAAAGGTGCGAGCTTAATTTTACATAAACAATTTTCAAATCGAGGATGAAAAAAAATTTTCAAATTTTTACAGGGGTTGCATTGGAATTCCTGACTACCTCGAAGAGCGATACAAAAATTCCATTTTCTCGAAAACTATAAGTCGCAGCTCAACTCCAAAAGCAGATTTGAATTCAGGAAAGGTGCGAGCTTAATTCTACATAAACAGTTTTCAAATTGGGGATGAAAAAAATTTTTTCAAATTTTTACAGGGGTTGCATTGGAGTTCTTGACTACCTCGAAGAGCGATAGAAAAATTCCATTTTCTCGAAAAATATAAGTCGCAGCTCAACTCCAAAAGCAGATTTGAATTCAGGAAAGGTGCGGGCTTAATTCTACATAAACAGTTTTCAAATTCGGATGAAAAAAAAATTTTCAAATTTTTACAGGGGTTGCATTGGAATTCCTGACTACCTGAAGAGCGTTACAAAAATTCCATTTTCTCGAAAACTATAAGTCGCAGCTCAACTCCAAAAGCAGATTTGAATTCAGGAAAGGTGCGGGCTTAATTCTACATAAACAGTTTTCAAATCGGGGATAAAAAAAAAACTTTCAAATTTTTACAGGGGTTGCATTGGAATTCTTGACTACCTCGAAGAGCATTACAAAAATTCCATTTTCTCGAAAACTATAAGTCGCAGCTCAACTACAAAAGCAGATTTGAATTCAGGAAAGGTGCGAGCTTAATTCTACATAAACAGTTTTCAAATTGGGGATGAAAAAAAATTTTTCAAATTTTTACAGGGGTTGCATTGGAATTCTTGACTACCTCGAAGAGCGATAGAAAAATTCCATTTTCTCGAAAACTATAAGTCGCAGCTCAACTCCAAAAGCAGATTTGAATTCAGGAAAGGTGCGGGCTTAATTCTACATAAACAGTTTTCAAATCGGGGATAAAAAAAAATCTTTCAAATTTTTACAGGGGTTGCATTGGAATTCTTGACTACCTCGAAGGGCATTACAAAAATTCCATTTTCTCGAAAACTATAAGTCGCAGCTCAACTCCAAAAGCAGATTTGAATTCAGGGAAGGTGCGGGCTTAATTCTACATAAACAGTTTTCAAATTGGGGATGAAAAAAAATTTTCAAATTTTTACAGGGGTTGCATTGGAATTCCTGACTACCTGAAGAGCGTTACAAAAATTCCATTTTCTCGAAAACTGTAAGTCGCAGCTCAACTCCAAAAGCAGATTTGAATTCAGGAAAGGTGCGGGCTTAATTCTACATAAACAGTTTTCAAATTGGGGATGAAAAAAAATTTTTCAAATTTTTACAGGGATTGGAATTCTTGACTACCTCGAAGAGCGATAGAAAAATTCCATTTTCTCGAAAAATATAAGTCGCAGCTCAACTCCAAAAGCAGATTTGAATTCAGGAAAGGTGCGGGCTTAATTCTACATAAACAGTTTTCAAATTCGGATGAAAAAAAAATTTTCAAATTTTTACAGGGGTTGCATTGGAATTCTTGACTACCTCGAAGAGCGATAGAAAAATTCCATTTTCTCGAAAACTATAAGTCGCAGCTCAACTCCAAAAGCAGATTTGAATTCAGGAAAGGTGCGGGCTTAATTCTACATAAACAGTTTTCAAATCGGGGATAAAAAAAAATCTTTCAAATTTTTGCAGGGGTTGCATTGGAATTCTTGACTACCTCGAAGGGCATTACAAAAATTCCATTTTCTCGAAAACTATAAGTCGCAGCTCAACTCCAAAAGCAGATTTGAATTCAGGAAAGGTGCGAGCTTAATTCTACATAAACAGTTTTCAAATTGGGGATGAAAAAAAATTTTTCAAATTTTTACAGGGGTTGCATTGGAATTCTTGACTACCTCGAAGAGCGTTACAAAAATTCCATTTTCTCGAAAACTATAAGTCGCAGCTCAACTCCAAAAGCAGATTTGAATTCAGGAAAGGTGCGAGCTTAATTCTACATAAACAGTTTTCAAATTGGGGATGAAAAAAAATTTTTCAAATTTTTACAGGGGTTGCATTGGAATTCTTGACTACCTCGAAGAGCGATAGAAAAATTCCATTTTCTCGAAAACTATAAGTCGCAGCTCAACTCCAAAAGCAGATTTGAATTCAGGAAAGGTGCGGGCTTAATTCTACATAAACAGTTTTCAAATCGGGGATAAAAAAAAATCTTTCAAATTTTTACAGGGGTTGCATTGGAATTCTTGACTACCTCGAAGGGCATTACAAAAATTCCATTTTCTAGAAAACTATAAGTCGCAGCTCAACTCCAAAAGCAGTTTTGAATTCAGGAAAGGTGCGGGCTTAATTCTACATAAACAGTTTTCAAATTGGGGATGAAAAAATTTTTTTTAAATTTTTACAGGGGTTGCATTGGAATTCTCGACTACCTCGAAGAGCGATAGAAAAATTCCATTTTCTCGAAAACTGTAAGTCGCAGCTCAACTCCAAAAGCAGATTTGAATTCAGTAAAGGTGCGGGCTTAATTCTACATAAACAGTTTTCAAATTGGGGATGAAAAAAAAATTTTCAAATTTTTACAGGGGTTGCATTGGAATTCCTGACTACCTGAAGAGCGTTACAAAAATTCCATTTTCTCGAAAACTATAATTCAGGAAAGGTGCGAGCTTAATTCTACATAAACAGTTTTCAAATTGGGGATGAAAAAAAAATTTTCAAATTTTTACAGGGGTTGCATTGGAATTCCTGACTACCTGAAGAGCGTTACAAAAATTCCATTTTCTCGAAAACTATAAGTCGCAGCTCAACTCCAAAAGCAGATTTGAATTCAGGAAAGGTGCGAGCTTAATTGTACATAAACAGTTTTCAAATCGGGGATGAAAAAAAAAATTTCAAATTTTTACAGGGGATGCATTGGAATTCCTGACTACCTCGAAGAGCGATACAAAAATTCCATTTTCTCGAAAACTATAGGTCGCAGCTCAACTCCAAAAGTAGATTTGAATTCAGGAAAGGTGCGAGCTTAATTTTACATAAACAATTTTCAAATCGAGGATGAAAAAAAATTTTCAAATTTTTACAGGGGTTGCATTGGAATTCCTGACTACCTCGAAGAGCGATACAAAAATTCCATTTTCTCGAAAACTATAAGTCGCAGCTCAACTCCAAAAGCAGATTTGAATTCAGGAAAGGTGCGAGCTTAATTCTACATAAACAGTTTTCAAATTGGGGATGAAAAAAATTTTTTCAAATTTTTACAGGGGTTGCATTGGAATTCTTGACTACCTCGAAGAGCGATAGAAAAATTCCATTTTCTCGAAAAATATAAGTCGCAGCTCAACTCCAAAAGCAGATTTGAATTCAGGAAAGGTGCGGGCTTAATTCTACATAAACAGTTTTCAAATTCGGATGAAAAAAAAATTTTCAAATTTTTACAGGGGTTGCATTGGAATTCCTGACTACCTGAAGAGCGTTACAAAAATTCCATTTTCTCGAAAACTATAAGTCGCAGCTCAACTCCAAAAGCAGATTTGAATTCAGGAAAGGTGCGGGCTTAATTCTACATAAACAGTTTTCAAATCGGGGATAAAAAAAAAACTTTCAAATTTTTACAGGGGTTGCATTGGAATTCTTGACTACCTCGAAGAGCATTACAAAAATTCCATTTTCTCGAAAACTATAAGTCGCAGCTCAACTACAAAAGCAGATTTGAATTCAGGAAAGGTGCGAGCTTAATTCTACATAAACAGTTTTCAAATTGGGGATGAAAAAAAATTTTTCAAATTTTTACAGGGGTTGCATTGGAATTCTTGACTACCTCGAAGAGCGATAGAAAAATTCCATTTTCTCGAAAACTATAAGTCGCAGCTCAACTCCAAAAGCAGATTTGAATTCAGGAAAGGTGCGGGCTTAATTCTACATAAACAGTTTTCAAATCGGGGATAAAAAAAAATCTTTCAAATTTTTACAGGGGTTGCATTGGAATTCTTGACTACCTCGAAGGGCATTACAAAAATTCCATTTTCTCGAAAACTATAAGTCGCAGCTCAACTCCAAAAGCAGATTTGAATTCAGGGAAGGTGCGGGCTTAATTCTACATAAACAGTTTTCAAATTGGGGATGAAAAAAAATTTTCAAATTTTTACAGGGGTTGCATTGGAATTCCTGACTACCTGAAGAGCGTTACAAAAATTCCATTTTCTCGAAAACTGTAAGTCGCAGCTCAACTCCAAAAGCAGATTTGAATTCAGGAAAGGTGCGGGCTTAATTCTACATAAACAGTTTTCAAATTGGGGATGAAAAAAAATTTTTCAAATTTTTACAGGGATTGGAATTCTTGACTACCTCGAAGAGCGATAGAAAAATTCCATTTTCTCGAAAAATATAAGTCGCAGCTCAACTCCAAAAGCAGATTTGAATTCAGGAAAGGTGCGGGCTTAATTCTACATAAACAGTTTTCAAATTCGGATGAAAAAAAAATTTTCAAATTTTTACAGGGGTTGCATTGGAATTCTTGACTACCTCGAAGAGCGATAGAAAAATTCCATTTTCTCGAAAACTATAAGTCGCAGCTCAACTCCAAAAGCAGATTTGAATTCAGGAAAGGTGCGGGCTTAATTCTACATAAACAGTTTTCAAATCGGGGATAAAAAAAAATCTTTCAAATTTTTACAGGGGTTGCATTGGAATTCTTGACTACCTCGAAGGGCATTACAAAAATTCCATTTTCTCGAAAACTATAAGTCGCAGCTCAACTCCAAAAGCAGATTTGAATTCAGGAAAGGTGCGAGCTTAATTCTACATAAACAGTTTTCAAATTGGGGATGAAAAAAAATTTTTCAAATTTTTACAGGGGTTGCATTGGAATTCTTGACTACCTCGAAGAGCGTTACAAAAATTCCATTTTCTCGAAAACTATAAGTCGCAGCTCAACTCCAAAAGCAGATTTGAATTCAGGAAAGGTGCGAGCTTAATTCTACATAAACAGTTTTCAAATTGGGGATGAAAAAAAATTTTTCAAATTTTTACAGGGGTTGCATTGGAATTCTTGACTACCTCGAAGAGCGATAGAAAAATTCCATTTTCTCGAAAACTATAAGTCGCAGCTCAACTCCAAAAGCAGATTTGAATTCAGGAAAGGTGCGGGCTTAATTCTACATAAACAGTTTTCAAATCGGGGATAAAAAAAAATCTTTCAAATTTTTACAGGGGTTGCATTGGAATTCTTGACTACCTCGAAGGGCATTACAAAAATTCCATTTTCTAGAAAACTATAAGTCGCAGCTCAACTCCAAAAGCAGTTTTGAATTCAGGAAAGGTGCGGGCTTAATTCTACATAAACAGTTTTCAAATTGGGGATGAAAAAATTTTTTTTAAATTTTTACAGGGGTTGCATTGGAATTCTCGACTACCTCGAAGAGCGATAGAAAAATTCCATTTTCTCGAAAACTATAAGTCGCAGCTCAACTCCAAAAGCAGATTTGAATTCAGGAAAGGTGCGGGCTTAATTCTACATAAACAGTTTTCAAATTGGGGATGAAAAAAAATTTTTCAAATTTTTACAGGGGTTGCATTGGAATTCCTGACTACCTGAAGAGCGTTACAAAAATTCCATTTTCTCGAAACTATAAGTCGCAGCTCAACTCCAAAAGCAGATTTGAATTCAGGAAAGGTGCGGGCTTAATTCTGCATAAACAGTTTTCAAATTGGGGATAAAAAAAAAACTTTCAAATTTTTACAGGGGTTGCATTGGAATTCCTGACTACCTGAAGAGCGTTACAAAAATTCCATTTTCTCGAAACTATAAGTCGCAGCTCAACTCCAAAAGCAGATTTGAATTCAGGAAAGGTGCGAGCTTAATTCTACATAAACAGTTTTCAAATTGGGGATGAAAAAAAAATTTTCAAATTTTTACAGGGGTTGCATTGGAATTCCTGACTACCTGAAGAGCGTTACAAAAATTCCATTTTCTCGAAAACTATAAGTCGCAGCTCAACTCCAAAAGCAGATTTGAATTCAGGAAAGGTGCGAGCTTAATTGTACATAAACAGTTTTCAAATCGGGGATGAAAAAAAAAATTTCAAATTTTTACAGGGGATGCATTGGAATTCCTGACTACCTCGAAGAGCGATACAAAAATTCCATTTTCTCGAAAACTATAGGTCGCAGCTCAACTCCAAAAGTAGATTTGAATTCAGGAAAGGTGCGAGCTTAATTTTACATAAACAATTTTCAAATCGAGGATGAAAAAAAATTTTCAAATTTTTACAGGGGTTGCATTGGAATTCCTGACTACCTCGAAGAGCGATACAAAAATTCCATTTTCTCGAAAACTATAAGTCGCAGCTCAACTCCAAAAGCAGATTTGAATTCAGGAAAGGTGCGAGCTTAATTCTACATAAACAGTTTTCAAATTCGGATGAAAAAATTTTTTTCAAATTTTTACAGGGGTTGCATTGGAATTCTTGACTACCTCGAAGAGCGATAGAAAAATTCCATTTTCTCGAAAAATATAAGTCGCAGCTCAACTCCAAAAGCAGATTTGAATTCAGGAAAGGTGCGGGCTTAATTCTACATAAACAGTTTTCAAATTCGGATGAAAAAAAAATTTTCAAATTTTTACAGGGGTTGCATTGGAATTCCTGACTACCTGAAGAGCGTTACAAAAATTCCATTTTCTCGAAAACTATAAGTCGCAGCTCAACTCCAAAAGCAGATTTGAATTCAGGAAAGGTGCGGGCTTAATTCTACATAAACAGTTTTCAAATCGGGGATAAAAAAAAAACTTTCAAATTTTTACAGGGGTTGCATTGGAATTCTTGACTACCTCGAAGAGCATTACAAAAATTCCATTTTCTCGAAAACTATAAGTCGCAGCTCAACTACAAAAGCAGATTTGAATTCAGGAAAGGTGCGAGTTTAATTCTACATAAACAGTTTTCAAATTGGGGATGAAAAAAATTTTTTCAAATTTTTACAGGGGTTGCATTGGAATTTTTGACTACCTCGAAGAGCGGTACAAAAATTCCATTTTCTCGAAAACTATAAGTCGCAGCTCAACTCCAAAAGCAGATTTGAATTCAGGGAAGGTGCGGGCTTAATTCTACATAAACAGTTTTCAAATTGGGGATGAAAAAAAATTTTCAAATTTTTACAGGGGTTGCATTGGAATTCCTGACTACCTGAAGAGCGTTACAAAAATTCCATTTTCTCGAAAACTATAAGTCGCAGCTCAACTCCAAAAGCAGATTTGAATTCAGGAAAGGTGCGGGCTTAATTCTACATAAACAGTTTTCAAATCGGGGATAAAAAAAAACTTTCAAATTTTTGCAGGGGTTGCATTGGAATTCTTGACTACCTCGAAGAGCATTACAAAAATTCCATTTTCTCGAAAACTATAAGTCGCAGCTCAACTACAAAAGCAGATTTGAATTCAGGAAAGGTGCGGGCTTAATTCTACATAAACAGTTTTCAAATTGGGGATGAAAAAAAATTTTTCAAATTTTTACAGGGGTTGCATTGGAATTCTTGACTACCTCGAAGGGCATTACAAAAATTCCATTTTCTAGAAAACTATAAGTCGCAGCTCAACTCCAAAAGCAGTTTTGAATTCAGGAAAGGTGCGGGCTTAATTCTACATAAACAGTTTTCAAATTGGGGATGAAAAAATTTTTTTTAAATTTTTACAGGGGTTGCATTGGAATTCTCGACTACCTCGAAGAGCGATAGAAAAATTCCATTTTCTCGAAAACTATAAGTCGCAGCTCAACTCCAAAAGCAGATTTGAATTCAGGAAAGGTGCGGGCTTAATTCTACATAAACAGTTTTCAAATTGGGGATGAAAAAAAATTTTTCAAATTTTTACAGGGGTTGCATTGGAATTCCTGACTACCTGAAGAGCGTTACAAAAATTCCATTTTCTCGAAACTATAAGTCGCAGCTCAACTCCAAAAGCAGATTTGAATTCAGGAAAGGTGCGGGCTTAATTCTGCATAAACAGTTTTCAAATTGGGGATAAAAAAAAAACTTTCAAATTTTTACAGGGGTTGCATTGGAATTCCTGACTACCTGAAGAGCGTTACAAAAATTCCATTTTCTCGAAACTATAAGTCGCAGCTCAACTCCAAAAGCAGATTTGAATTCAGGAAAGGTGCGAGCTTAATTCTACATAAACAGTTTTCAAATTGGGGATGAAAAAAAAATTTTCAAATTTTTACAGGGGTTGCATTGGAATTCCTGACTACCTGAAGAGCGTTACAAAAATTCCATTTTCTCGAAAACTATAAGTCGCAGCTCAACTCCAAAAGCAGATTTGAATTCAGGAAAGGTGCGAGCTTAATTGTACGTAAGCAGTTTTCAAATCGGGGATGAAAAAAAAAATTTCAAATTTTTACAGGGGATGCATTGGAATTCCTGACTACCTCGAAGAGCGATACAAAAATTCCATTTTCTCGAAAACTATAGGTCGCAGCTCAACTCCAAAAGTAGATTTGAATTCAGGAAAGGTGCGAGCTTAATTTTACATAAACAATTTTCAAATCGAGGATGAAAAAAAATTTTCAAATTTTTACAGGGGTTGCATTGGAATTCCTGACTACCTCGAAGAGCGATACAAAAATTCCATTTTCTCGAAAACTATAAGTCGCAGCTCAACTCCAAAAGCAGATTTGAATTCAGGAAAGGTGCGAGCTTAATTCTACATAAACAGTTTTCAAATTGGGGATGAAAAAAATTTTTTCAAATTTTTACAGGGGTTGCATTGGAATTCTTGACTACCTCGAAGAGCGATAGAAAAATTCCATTTTCTCGAAAAATATAAGTCGCAGCTCAACTCCAAAAGCAGATTTGAATTCAGGAAAGGTGCGGGCTTAATTCTACATAAACAGTTTTCAAATTCGGATGAAAAAAAAATTTTCAAATTTTTACAGGGGTTGCATTGGAATTCCTGACTACCTGAAGAGCGTTACAAAAATTCCATTTTCTCGAAAACTATAAGTCGCAGCTCAACTCCAAAAGCAGATTTGAATTCAGGAAAGGTGCGGGCTTAATTCTACATAAACAGTTTTCAAATTGGGGATGAAAAAAAATTTTTCAAATTTTTACAGGGGTTGCATTGGAATTTTTGACTACCTCGAAGAGCGGTACAAAAATTCCATTTTCTCGAAAACTATAAGTCGCAGCTCAACTCCAAAAGCAGATTTGAATTCAGGGAAGGTGCGGGCTTAATTCTACATAAACAGTTTTCAAATTGGGGATGAAAAAAAATTTTCAAATTTTTACAGGGGTTGCATTGGAATTCCTGACTACCTGAAGAGCGTTACAAAAATTCCATTTTCTCGAAAACTATAAGTCGCAGCTCAACTCCAAAAGCAGATTTGAATTCAGGAAAGGTGCGGGCTTAATTCTACATAAACAGTTTTCAAATCGGGGATAAAAAAAAACTTTCAAATTTTTGCAGGGGTTGCATTGGAATTCTTGACTACCTCGAAGAGCATTACAAAAATTCCATTTTCTCGAAAACTATAAGTCGCAGCTCAACTACAAAAGCAGATTTGAATTCAGGAAAGGTGCGGGCTTAATTCTACATAAACAGTTTTCAAATTGGGGATGAAAAAAAATTTTTCAAATTTTTACAGGGGTTGCATTGGAATTCTTGACTACCTGGGGCCCAATTCCGCAAGGGTGAGTTTTTTACCCGTGTACACACTTAATAAAACTCACATTCACTGCCCGTGTACACAAATTCCAATTCATGTGATTCCGCAACATGCTGTGAGTTTGAATGTGCTGAATGAATAATTTTTATCAGCCGAGTGAGCTGAATTCAGTTTGACGTTTGGGTTTTCCTTTTCATTACAATGTGAAGATTGCAACCGAATAATTTTTGTTCATAGTTTATTGTAAAAACAGTTTATTAAAAGTAAAAATGAGCTCTGCCTATAATGTCATTGTAAGGAGACACGTTAGACGACAAAATCGGTATATTAAAGTAATTTTAATGAATTTGTTTTGTGTTATAATTTATATTTCCACAGGAGGAAATTAGTAATTATCAGAAGAAATATCAGAAGCTCTCGTGATCCATTTGAGGAAACAACAGAACAGCAATTCATCGACTTGTATCGTTTCCCAAAGCATCTTTGTTTGGAATTTCTTGGAAAAATTCAACATCTTTTTTATAAAAACGAGCGGCAATCTGCACTTAGTATTACTACTCGTTTCCTTTGTGCTTTGCGATATTTTGCCACAGGAAATTATCAGCGTGCAGTTGGACAAGATTTTATGGCTTGTATGTCTCAGACATCAGTTCATCGCTGTATCCATGAAGTAGCAGAAATCCTTAATGAAATATCCCATGAATATGTGAAATTTCCAGACGAGCAAGAGCAAGCCACAATTAAAGCAGAGTTTTACAATGTGGCATCTTTCCCCGGGATTATTGGACTTATAGATGGAACTCACATTAAGATAACGGCACCAAAGTATGACCTTGAATACGCTTATTATTGTCGGAAAGGAGGTCATTCCATAAATGTGCTTTTAGTTTGTGACTCAAAATACTTGATTCGTTATGCGAATGCAAAGTTTCCAGGGACCTCACACGATGCTTACATTTGGCGCCGTTCACTTATACAAGAATTTTTCAAGACACAGTATGCAGAAGGGAAAAGGAATTTTTGGCTGCTTGGAGATAGTGGATTTCCACAGCAGCCATGGTTAATGACACCATGTAAAACGACATCTAATAGAGCAATGGAAAAGTACAATATTGCTCATAAAACCACGAGATGTATGATAGAACGCTGTATTGGAATTTTAAAAAGCAGATTTCGTTGTCTTTCTTCGCACAGAATACTCAGTTTCGATCCCGTTAAAGCGGGAAAAATTATAAATGCGTGTGTTGTTCTTCATAACATTCTCACAAAAGCAAATGTACCTATCGACATAATAACAAGTGAAGAACTGGAAACACCAAGCAACGATGGTCAACTTTCTCATTCGGACGACGCTAATATGTTAAGACAAGGACAGATAATAAGGCAGAATATTATTGAAACGAATTTTTCTTAATTTTTTTTTTTTTTATTGAACATATGTACATATATTATTTAGAATAAAAAAATAAATTTGTTACAAATTTTTCTTTTTTAATTCAAATTCTCTTTCTTGTAGAGATATCTCTCTTTCACGTAACTCAAGGAGTTTTGTTTCGTACTACTTTTTCCAGTAATACGTTTTTTTTATGTACTCTAGTTTCTCCTCCTCAATTTTCAAAATTTTTTCTTCGAAGGAGGATACATCTCGATTCTTCCCCGATGGCGCCCTTTTTCTCTTACGAGGTGTTGGTCTAATAGCTGCAGAAGATGGTCCTGCTACCGCTACTACTGGCATTTCGTCAGCAATCGAAGCTAAATCCATCTCTGGGGCAACTTCCCCAATCCCTGATGAAATAACTTCATCATCAGGAGCTCTTTCAAGTTGCGACGTCTGACTGGGAGTAGCTTTTGTTCTCTAAATTTGTAAAAAAAAAATTCAACAAATAAGCCATTCGAAAATGCTAAATCCATTTTAAACTTTCTTACCATATCAGCTTGTCCTTGTGGTAAGCTAAACAGCTCCGGAACATCTGCGCCGCTTATTGCGGCGGGAGCTAATAGCCCAACTATACGCTCTTCGAACGGACTTAGCTGTTTAATTTTGCTTGTTCCATTCACACCGCTTCTTTGAAAGGAAGCCTTTATTAGGGCTTCTTTCTCTTTAGCATGAAGTCTAAATGTAAAGTAAAGAAAATATTTTATCACATAAACTAAACAGTTTGATTCACTTACTTTTGGTCTCGCCAATACTTGCGCCATTGGTTAACGTCTTTCCAAGCACCTCCTATAGCGTTTAAATTGGTTTTCAGCATTTCCCATTTAGCGGCTTTCACATGTGCACCATCGAATGATTCAAATCTGCATTAAAAAAACAAAATCAAATAAATACATAAAAGAAAATATAGTATTGGTTAAATAAACAAACCTATCGTGGGCAAACTCTATATTTTCCTCCATATATGTCAGCAAATACTCCTTTTGCTCATCACTGGCTTTTTTCATTTTTTTTGGTTCTCCCATTTTTTTTTTTTTCACACACGCTTCATTCACGACCGAAAATAGAGTGAATAAATTCCTCCACTTGTGTACACGACAACTGTCAAAAAAACCCACTTGCACCCTTGCGGAATCGGAACAAGCCAGTGTACACATTTTTTCGTGTACACAGCAAAACTCACCCTTGCGGAATTGGGCCCCTGAAGAGCGTTACAAAAATTCCATTTTCTCGAAAACTATAAGTCGCAGCTCAACTCCAAAAGCAGATTTGAATTCAGGAAAGGTGCGGGCTTAATTCTACATAAACAGTTTTCAAATCGGGGATAAAAAAAAAACTTTCAAATTTTTACAGGGGTTGCATTGGAATTCCTGACTATCTGAAGAGAGTTACAAAAATTCCATTTTCTCGAAAACTATAAGTCGCAGCTCAACTACAAAAAAAGATTTGAATTCAGGAAAGGTGCGAGCTTAATTCTACATAAACAGTTTTCAAATTGGGGATGAAAAAAAATTTTTCAAATTTTTACAGGGGTTGCATTGGAATTCTTGACTACCTCGAAGAGCGGTACAAAAATTCCATTTTCTCGAAAACTATAAGTCGCAGCTCAACTCCAAAAGCAGATTTGAATTCAGGGAAGGTGCGGGCTTAATTCTACATAAACAGTTTTCAAATTGGGGATGAAAAAAAATTTTCAAATTTTTACAGGGGTTGCATTGGAATTCCTGACTACCTGAAGAGCGTTACAAAAATTCCATTTTCTCGAAAACTATAAGTCGCAGCTCAACTCCAAAAGCAGATTTGAATTCAGGAAAGGTGCGGGCTTAATTCTACATAAACAGTTTTCAAATCGGGGATAAAAAAAAACTTTCAAATTTTTACAGGGGTTGCATTGGAATTCTTGACTACCTCGAAGAGCATTACAAAAATTCCATTTTCTCGAAAACTATAAGTCGCAGCTCAACTACAAAAGCAGATTTGAATTCAGGAAAGGTGCGAGCTTAATTCTACATAAACAGTTTTCAAATTGGGGATGAAAAAAAATTTTTCAAATTTTTACAGGGGTTGCATTGGAATTCTTGACTACCTCGAAGAGCGGTACAAAAATTCCATTTTCTCGAAAACTATAAGACGCAGCTCAACTCCAAAAGCAGATTTGAATTCAGGAAAGGTGCGGGCTTAATTCTACATAAACAGTTTTCAAATTGGGGATGAAAAAAAATTTTCAAATTTTTACAGGGGTTGCATTGGAATTCCTGACTACCTGAAGAGCGTTACAAAAATTCCATTTTCTCGAAAACTATAAGTCGCAGCTCAACTCCAAAAGCAGATTTGAATTCAGGAAAGGTGCGGGCTTAATTCTACATAAACAGTTTTCAAATCGGGGATAAAAAAAAATCTTTCAAATTTTTACAGGGGTTGCATTGGAATTCTTGACTACCTCGAAGGGCATTACAAAAATTCCATTTTCTCGAAAACTATAAGTCGCAGCTCAACTCCAAAAGCAGATTTGAATTCAGGAAAGTTGCGGGCTTAATTCTACATAAACAGTTTTCAAATTGGGGATGAAAAAAAATTTTTCAAATTTTTACAGGGGTTGCATTGGAATTCCTGACTACCTGAAGAGCGTTACAAAAATTCCATTTTCTCGAAAACTATAAGTCGCAGCTCAACTCCAAAAGCAGATTTGAATTCAGGAAAGGTGCGGGCTTAATTCTACATAAACAGTTTTCAAATCGGGGATAAAAAAAAAACTTTCAAATTTTTACAGGGGTTGCATTGGAATTCCTGACTATCTGAAGAGAGTTACAAAAATTCCATTTTCTCGAAAACTATAAGTCGCAGCTCAACTCCAAAAGCAGATTTGAATTCAGGAAAGTTGCGAGCTTAATTCTACATAAACAGTTTTCAAATTGGGGAGGAAAAAAAATTTTCAAATTTTTACAGGGGTTGCATTGGAATTCCTGACTACCTCGAAGAGCGATACAAAAATTCCATTTTCTCGAAAACTATAAGTCGCAGCTCAACTCCAAAAGCAGATTTGAATTCAGGAAAGGTGCGGGCTTAATTCTACATAAACAGTTTTCAAATTGGGGATGAAAAAAATTTTTCAAATTTTTACAGGGGTTGCATTGGAATTCCTGACTACCTGAAGAGCGTTACAAAAATTCCATTTTCTCGAAAACTATAAGTCGCAGCTCAACTCCAAAAGCAGATTTGAATTCAGGAAAGGTGCGGGCTTAATTCTACATAAACAGTTTTCAAATTGGGGATGAAAAAAATTTTTCAAATTTTTACAGGGGTTGCATTGGAATTCCTGACTACCTGAAGAGCGTTACAAAAATTCCATTTTCTCGAAAACTATAAGTCGCAGCTCAACTCCAAAAGCAGATTTGAATTCAGGAAAGGTGCGGGCTTAATTCTACATAAACAGTTTTCAAATTGGGGATGAAAAAAATTTTTCAAATTTTTACAGGGGTTGCATTGGAATTCCTGACTACCTGAAGAGCGTTACAAAAATTCCATTTTCTCGAAAACTATAAGTCGCAGCTCAACTCCAAAAGCAGATTTGAATTCAGGAAAGGTGCGGGCTTAATTCTACATAAACAGTTTTCAAATCGGGGATAAAAAAAAACTTTCAAATTTTTACAGGGGTTGCATTGGAATTCCTGACTACCTGAAGAGCGTTACAAAAATTCCATTTTCTCGAAAACTATAAGTCGCAGCTCAACTCCAAAAGCAGATTTGAATTCAGGAAAGGTGCGGGCTTAATTCTACATAAACAGTTTTCAAATTGGGGATAAAAAAAAACTTTCAAATTTTTACAGGGGTTGCATTGGAATTCTTGACTACCTCGAAGAGCATTACAAAAATTCCATTTTCTCGAAAACTATAAGTCGCAGCTCAACTACAAAAAAAGATTTGAATTCAGGAAAGGTGCGAGCTTAATTCTACATAAACAGTTTTCAAATTGGGGATGAAAAAAAATTTTTCAAATTTTTACTGGGGTTGCATTGGAATTCTTGACTACCTCGAAGAGCGGTACAAAAATTCCATTTTCTCGAAAACTATAAGTCGCAGCTCAACTCCAAAAGCAGATTTGAATTCAGGGAAGGTGCGGGCTTAATTCTACATAAACAGTTTTCAAATTGGGGATGAAAAAAAATTTTCAAATTTTTACAGGGGTTGCATTGGAATTCCTGACTACCTGAAGAGCGTTACAAAAATTCCATTTTCTCGAAAACTATAAGTCGCAGCTCAACTCCAAAAGCAGATTTGAATTCAGGAAAGGTGCGGGCTTAATTCTACATAAACAGTTTTCAAATCGGGGATAAAAAAAATCTTTCAAATTTTTACAGGGGTTGCATTGGAATTCTTGACTACCTCGAAGGGCATTACAAAAATTCCATTTTCTCGAAAACTATAAGTCGCAGCTCAACTCCAAAAGCAGATTTGAATTCAGGAAAGGTGCGGGCTTAATTCTACATAAACAGTTTTCAAATTGGAAATGAAAAATTTTTTTTTTAATTTTTACAGGGGTTGCATTGGAATTCCTGACTACCTGAAGAGCGTTACAAAAATTCCATTTTCTCGAAAACTATAAGTCGCAGCTCAACTCCAAAAGCAGATTTGAATTCAGGAAAGGTGCGGGCTTAATTCTACATAAACAGTTTTCAAATCGGGGATAAAAAAAAACTTTCAAATTTTTACAGGGGTTGCATTGGAATTCTTGACTACCTCGAAGAGCATTACAAAAATTCCATTTTCTCGAAAACTATAAGTCGCAGCTCAACTACAAAAGCAGATTTGAATTCAGGAAAGGTGCGAGCTTAATTCTACATAAACAGTTTTCAAATTGGGGATGAAAAAAAATTTTTCAAATTTTTACAGGGGTTGCATTGGAATTCTTGACTACCTCGAAGAGCGGTACAAAAATTCCATTTTCTCGAAAACTATAAGACGCAGCTCAACTCCAAAAGCAGATTTGAATTCAGGAAAGGTGCGGGCTTAATTCTACATAAACAGTTTTCAAATTGGGGATGAAAAAAAATTTTCAAATTTTTACAGGGGTTGCATTGGAATTCCTGACTACCTGAAGAGCGTTACAAAAATTCCATTTTCTCGAAAACTATAAGTCGCAGCTCAACTCCAAAAGCAGATTTGAATTCAGGAAAGGTGCGGGCTTAATTCTACATAAACAGTTTTCAAATCGGGGATAAAAAAAAATCTTTCAAATTTTTACAGGGGTTGCATTGGAATTCTTGACTACCTCGAAGGGCATTACAAAAATTCCATTTTCTCGAAAACTATAAGTCGCAGCTCAACTCCAAAAGCAGATTTGAATTCAGGAAAGTTGCGGGCTTAATTCTACATAAACAGTTTTCAAATTGGGGATGAAAAAAAATTTTTCAAATTTTTACAGGGGTTGCATTGGAATTCCTGACTACCTGAAGAGCGTTACAAAAATTCCATTTTCTCGAAAACTATAAGTCGCAGCTCAACTCCAAAAGCAGATTTGAATTCAGGAAAGGTGCGGGCTTAATTCTACATAAACAGTTTTCAAATCGGGGATAAAAAAAAAACTTTCAAATTTTTACAGGGGTTGCATTGAAATTCCTGACTATCTGAAGAGAGTTACAAAAATTCCATTTTCTCGAAAACTATAAGTCGCAGCTCAACTCCAAAAGCAGATTTGAATTCAGGAAAGGTGCGAGCTTAATTTTACATAAACAATTTTCAAATCGAGGATGAAAAAAAATTTTCAAATTTTTACAGGGGTTGCATTGGAATTCCTGACTACCTCGAAGAGCGATACAAAAATTCCATTTTCTCGAAAACTATAAGTCGCAGCTCAACTCCAAAAGCAGATTTGAATTCAGGAAAGGTGCGGGCTTAATTCTACATAAACAGTTTTCAAATCGGGGATAAAAAAAAACTTTCAAATTTTTACAGGGGTTGCATTGGAATTCCTGACTATCTGAAGAGAGTTACAAAAATTCCATTTTCTCGAAAACTATAAGTCGCAGCTCAACTCCAAAAGCAGATTTGAATTCAGGAAAGGTGCGGGCTTAATTCTACATAAACAGTTTTCAAATTGGGGATGAAAAAAAATTTTCAAATTTTTACAGGGGTTGCATTGGAATTCCTGACTACCTGAAGAGCGTTACAAAAATTCCATTTTCTCGAAAACTATAAGTCGCAGCTCAACTCCAAAAGCAGATTTGAATTCAGGAAAGGTGCGGGCTTAATTCTACATAAACAGTTTTCAAATCGGGGATAAAAAAAAATCTTTCAAATTTTTACAGGGGTTGCATTGGAATTCTTGACTACCTCGAAGGGCATTACAAAAATTCCATTTTCTCGAAAACTATAAGTCGCAGCTCAACTCCAAAAGCAGATTTGAATTCAGGAAAGTTGCGGGCTTAATTCTACATAAACAGTTTTCAAATTGGGGATGAAAAAAATTTTTTCAAATTTTTACAGGGGTTGCATTGGAATTCCTGACTACCTGAAGAGCGTTACAAAAATTCCATTTTCTCGAAAACTATAAGTCGCAGCTCAACTCCAAAAGCAGATTTGAATTCAGGAAAGGTGCGGGCTTAATTCTACATAAACAGTTTTCAAATCGGGGATAAAAAAAAACTTTAAAATTTTTACAGGGGTTGCATTGGAATTCCTGACTATCTGAAGAGAGTTACAAAAATTCCATTTTCTCGAAAACTATAAGTCGCAGCTCAACTCCAAAAGCAGATTTGAATTCAGGAAAGGTGCGAGCTTAATTTTACATAAACAATTTTCAAATCGAGGATGAAAAAAAATTTTCAAATTTTTACAGGGGTTGCATTGGAATTCCTGACTACCTCGAAGAGCGATACAAAAATTCCATTTTCTCGAAAACTATAAGTCGCAGCTCAACTCCAAAAGCAGATTTGAATTCAGGAAAGGTGCGAGCTTAATTCTACATAAACAGTTTTCAAATTGGGGATGAAAAAAAATTTTTCAAATTTTTACAGGGGTTGCATTGGAATTCTTGACTACCTCGAAGAGCGATAGAAAAATTCCATTTTCTCGAAAACTATAAGTCGCAGCTCAACTCCAAAAGCAGATTTGAATTCAGGGAAGGTGCGGGCTTAATTCTACATAAACAGTTTTCAAATTGGGGATGAAAAAAAATTTTCAAATTTTTACAGGGGTTGCATTGGAATTCCTGACTACCTGAAGAGCGTTACAAAAATTCCATTTTCTCGAAAACTATAAGTCGCAGCTCAACTCCAAAAGCAGATTTGAATTCAGGAAAGGTGCGGGCTTAATTCTACATAAATAGTTTTCAAATCGGGGATAAAGAAAAATCTTTCAAATTTTTACAGGGGTTGCATTGGAATTCTTGACTACCTCGAAGGGCATTACAAAAATTCCATTTTCTCGAAAACTATAAGTCGCAGCTCAACTCCAAAAGCAGATTTGAATTCAGAAAAGGTGCGGGCTTAATTCTACATAAACAG
Source organism: Blera fallax (assembly GCA_946965025.1). Classification (NCBI taxonomy): domain Eukaryota; kingdom Metazoa; phylum Arthropoda; class Insecta; order Diptera; family Syrphidae; genus Blera; species Blera fallax. Next base: position 32,082,031 of record OX337247.1, read on the forward strand.
TTTTCAAATTGGAAATGAAAAATTTTTTTTTAAATTTTTACAGGGGTTGCATTGGAATTCTTGACTACCTCAAAGAGCGATAGAAAAATTCCATTTTCTCGAAAACTATAAGTCGCAGCTCAACTCCAAAAGCAGATTTGAATTCAGGAAAGGTGCGGGCTTAATTCTACATAAACAGTTTTCAAATCGGGGATAAAAAAAAAACTTTCAAATTTTTACAGGGGTTGCATTGAAATTCCTGACTATCTGAAGAGAGTTACAAAAATTCCATTTTCTCGAAAACTATAAGTCGCAGCTCAACTCCAAAAGCAGATTTGAATTCAGGAAAGGTGCGAGCTTAATTTTACATAAACAATTTTCAAATCGAGGATGAAAAAAAATTTTCAAATTTTTACAGGGGTTGCATTGGAATTCCTGACTACCTCGAAGAGCGATACAAAAATTCCATTTTCTCGAAAACTATAAGTCGCAGCTCAACTCCAAAAGCAGATTTGAATTCAGGAAAGGTGCGGGCTTAATTCTACATAAACAGTTTTCAAATCGGGGATAAAAAAAAACTTTCAAATTTTTACAGGGGTTGCATTGGAATTCCTGACTATCTGAAGAGAGTTACAAAAATTCCATTTTCTCGAAAACTATAAGTCGCAGCTCAACTCCAAAAGCAGATTTGAATTCAGGAAAGGTGCGGGCTTAATTCTACATAAACAGTTTTCAAATTGGGGATGAAAAAAAATTTTCAAATTTTTACAGGGGTTGCATTGGAATTCCTGACTACCTGAAGAGCGTTACAAAAATTCCATTTTCTCGAAAACTATAAGTCGCAGCTCAACTCCAAAAGCAGATTTGAATTCAGGAAAGGTGCGGGCTTAATTCTACATAAACAGTTTTCAAATCGGGGATAAAAAAAAATCTTTCAAATTTTTACAGGGGTTGCATTGGAATTCTTGACTACCTCGAAGGGCATTACAAAAATTCCATTTTCTCGAAAACTATAAGTCGCAGCTCAACTCCAAAAGCAGATTTGAATTCAGGAAAGTTGCGGGCTTAATTCTACATAAACAGTTTTCAAATTGGGGATGAAAAAAAATTTTTCAAATTTTTACAGGGGTTGCATTGGAATTCCTGACTACCTGAAGAGCGTTACAAAAATTCCATTTTCTCGAAAACTATAAGTCGCAGCTCAACTCCAAAAGCAGATTTGAATTCAGGAAAGGTGCGGGCTTAATTCTACATAAACAGTTTTCAAATCGGGGATAAAAAAAAACTTTAAAATTTTTACAGGGGTTGCATTGGAATTCCTGACTATCTGAAGAGAGTTACAAAAATTCCATTTTCTCGAAAACTATAAGTCGCAGCTCAACTCCAAAAGCAGATTTGAATTCAGGAAAGGTGCGAGCTTAATTTTACATAAACAATTTTCAAATCGAGGATGAAAAAAAATTTTCAAATTTTTACAGGGGTTGCATTGGAATTCCTGACTACCTCGAAGAGCGATACAAAAATTCCATTTTCTCGAAAACTATAAGTCGCAGCTCAACTCCAAAAGCAGATTTGAATTCAGGAAAGGTGCGAGCTTAATTCTACATAAACAGTTTTCAAATTGGGGATGAAAAAAAATTTTTCAAATTTTTACAGGGGTTGCATTGGAATTCTTGACTACCTCGAAGAGCGATAGAAAAATTCCATTTTCTCGAAAACTATAAGTCGCAGCTCAACTCCAAAAGCAGATTTGAATTCAGGGAAGGTGCGGGCTTAATTCTACATAAAGAGTTTTCAAATTGGGGATGAAAAAAAATTTTCAAATTTTTACAGGGGTTGCATTGGAATTCCTGACTACCTGAAGAGCGTTACAAAAATTCCATTTTCTCGAAAACTATAAGTCGCAGCTCAACTCCAAAAGCAGATTTGAATTCAGGAAAGGTGCGGGCTTAATTCTACATAAATAGTTTTCAAATCGGGGATAAAAAAAAATCTTTCAAATTTTTACAGGGGTTGCATTGGAATTCTTGACTACCTCGAAGGGCATTACAAAAATTCCATTTTCTCGAAAACTATAAGTCGCAGCTCAACTCCAAAAGCAGATTTGAATTCAGAAAAGGTGCGGGCTTAATTCTACATAAACAGTTTTCAAATTGGAAATGAAAAATTTTTTTTTAAATTTTTACAGGGGTTGCATTGGAATTCTTGACTACCTCAAAGAGCGATAGAAAAATTCCATTTTCTCGAAAACTATAAGTCGCAGCTCAACTCCAAAAGCAGATTTGAATTCAGGAAAGGTGCGGGCTTAATTCTACATAAACAGTTTTCAAATTGGGGATGAAAAAAAATTTTTCAAATTTTTACAGGGGTTGCATTGGAATTCCTGACTATCTGAAGAGAGTTACAAAAATTCCATTTTCTCGAAAACTATAAGTCGCAGCTCAACTCCAAAAGCAGATTTGAATTCAGGAAAGGTGCGGGCTTAATTCTACATAAACAGTTTTCAAATTGGGGATGAAAAAAAATTTTCAAATTTTTACAGGGGTTGCATTGGAATTCCTGACTACCTGAAGAGCGTTACAAAAATTCCATTTTCTCGAAAACTATAAGTCGCAGCTCAACTCCAAAAGCAGATTTGAATTCAGGAAAGGTGCGGGCTTAATTCTACATAAACAGTTTTCAAATCGGGGATGAAAAAAAATCTTTCAAATTTTTACAGGGGTTGCATTGGAATTCTTGACTACCTCGAAGGGCATTACAAAAATTCCATTTTCTCGAAAACTATAAGTCGCAGCTCAACTCCAAAAGCAGATTTGAATTCAGGAAAGGTGCGGGCTTAATTCTACATAAACAGTTTTCAAATCGGGGATAAAAAAAAAACTTTCAAATTTTTACAGGGGTTGCATTGGAATTCCTGACTATCTGAAGAGAGTTACAAAAATTCCATTTTCTCGAAAACTATAAGTCGCAGCTCAACTCCAAAAGCAGATTTGAATTCAGGAAAGGTGCGAGCTTAATTTTACATAAACAATTTTCAAATCGAGGATGAAAAAAAATTTTCAAATTTTTACAGGGGTTGCATTGGAATTCCTGACTACCTCGAAGAGCGATACAAAAATTCCATTTTCTCGAAAACTATAAGTCGCAGCTCAACTCCAAAAGCAGATTTGAATTCAGGAAAGGTGCGAGCTTAATTCTACATAAACAGTTTTCAAATTGGGGATGAAAAAAAATTTTTCAAATTTTTACAGGGGTTGCATTGGAATTCTTGACTACCTCGAAGAGCGATAGAAAAATTCCATTTTCTCGAAAACTATAAGTCGCAGCTCAACTCCAAAAGCAGATTTGAATTCAGGAAAGGTGCGGGCTTAATTCTACATAAACAGTTTTCAAATTGGGGATGAAAAAAAATTTTCAAATTTTTACAGGGGTTGCATTGGAATTCCTGACTACCTGAAGAGCGTTACAAAAATTCCATTTTCTCGAAAACTATAAGTCGCAGCTCAACTCCAAAAGCAGATTTGAATTCAGGAAAGGTGCGGGCTTAATTCTACATAAACAGTTTTCAAATTGGGGATGAAAAAAAATTTTTCAAATTTTTACAGGGGTTGCATTGGAATTCCTGACTACCTGAAGAGCGTTACAAAAATTCCATTTTCTCGAAAACTATAAGTCGCAGCTCAACTCCAAAAGCAGATTTGAATTCAGGAAAGGTGCGGGCTTAATTCTACATAAACAGTTTTCAAATCGGGGATAAAAAAAAAACTTTCAAATTTTTACAGGGGTTGCATTGGAATTCCTGACTATCTGAAGAGAGTTACAAAAATTCCATTTTCTCGAAAACTATAAGTCGCAGCTCAACTCCAAAAGCAGATTTGAATTCAGGAAAGGTGCGAGCTTAATTTTACATAAACAATTTTCAAATCGAGGATGAAAAAAAATTTTCAAATTTTTACAGGGGTTGCATTGGAATTCCTGACTACCTCGAAGAGCGATACAAAAATTCCATTTTCTCGAAAACTATAAGTCGCAGCTCAACTCCAAAAGCAGATTTGAATTCAGGAAAGGTGCGAGCTTAATTCTACATAAACAGTTTTCAAATTGGGGATGAAAAAAAATTTTTCAAATTTTTACAGGGGTTGCATTGGAATTCTTGACTACCTCGAAGAGCGATAGAAAAATTCCATTTTCTCGAAAACTATAAGTCGCAGCTCAACTCCAAAAGCAGATTTGAATTCAGGGAAGGTGCGGGCTTAATTCTACATAAACAGTTTTCAAATTGGGGATGAAAAAAAATTTTCAAATTTTTACAGGGGTTGCATTGGAATTCCTGACTACCTGAAGAGCGTTACAAAAATTCCATTTTCTCGAAAACTATAAGTCGCAGCTCAACTCCAAAAGCAGATTTGAATTCAGGAAAGGTGCGGGCTTAATTCTACATAAACAGTTTTCAAATCGGGGATAAAAACAAATCTTTCAAATTTTTACAGGGGTTGCATTGGAATTCTTGACTACCTCGAAGGGCATTACAAAAATTCCATTTTCTCGAAAACTATAAGTCGCAGCTCAACTCCAAAAGCAGATTTGAATTCAGGAAAGGTGCGGGCTTAATTCTACATAAACAGTTTTCAAATTGGAAATGAAAAATTTTTTTTTAAATTTTTACAGGGGTTGCATTGGAATTCTTGACTACCTCAAAGAGCGATAGAAAAATTCCATTTTCTCGAAAACTATAAGTCGCAGCTCAACTCCAAAAGCAGATTTGAATTCAGGAAAGGTGCGGGCTTAATTCTACATAAACAGTTTTCAAATTGGGGATGAAAAAAAATTTTTCAAATTTTTACAGGGGTTGCATTGGAATTCCTGACTACCTGAAGAGCGTTACAAAAATTCCATTTTCTCGAAAACTATAAGTCGCAGCTCAACTCCAAAAGCAGATTTGAATTCAGGAAAGGTGTGGGCTTAATTCTACATAAACAGTTTTCAAATCGGGGATAAAAAAAAACTTTCAAATTTTTACAGGGGTTGCATTGGAATTCCTGACTATCTGAAGAGAGTTACAAAAATTCCATTTTCTCGAAAACTATAAGTCGCAGCTCAACTCCAAAAGCAGATTTGAATTCAGGAAAGGTGCGAGCTTAATTCTACATAAACAGTTTTCAAATCGGGGAGGAAAAAAAAATTTTCAAATTTTTACACTGGTTGCATTGGAATTCCTGACTACCTCGAAGAGCGATACAAAAATTCCATTTTCTCGAAAACTATAAGTCGCAGCTTAACTCCAAAAGCAGATTTGAATTCAGGAAAGGTGCGGGCTTAATTCTACATAAACAGTTTTCAAATTGGGGAGGAAAAAAAATTTTCAAATTTTTACAGGGGTTGCATTGGAATTCCTGACTACGTCGAAGAGCGGTACAAAAATTCCATTTTCTCGAAAACTATAAGTCGCAGCTCAACTCCAAAAGAAGATTTGAGTTCAGGAAAGGTGCGGGCTTAATTCTACATAAACAGTTTTCAAATTGGGGATGAAAAAAAATTTTCAAATTTTTACAGGGGTTGCATTGGAATTCCTGACTACCTGAAGAGCGTTACAAAAATTCCATTTTCTCGAAAACTATAAGTCGCAGCTCAACTCCAAAAGCAGATTTGAATTCAGGAAAGGTGCGGGGTTAATTCTACATAAACAGTTTTCAAATTGGGGATGAAAAAAAAATTTTCAAATTTTTACAGGGGTTGCATTGGAATTCCTGACTACCTGAAGAGCGTTACAAAAATTCCATTTTCTCGAAAACTATAAGTCGCAGCTCAACTCCAAAAGAAGATTTGAATTCAGGAAAGGTGCGAGCTTAATTCTACATAAACAGTTGTCAAACTGGGGATGAAAAAAATTTTTTCAAATTTTTACAGGGGTTGCATTGGAATTCTTGACTACCTCGAAGAGCGGTACAAAAATTCCATTTTCTCGAAAACTATAAGTCGCAGCTCAACTCCAAAAGCAGATTTGAATTCAGGGAAGGTGCGGGCTTAATTCTACATAAACAGTTTTCAAATCGGGGATAAAAAAAAAAACTTTCAAATTTTTACAGAGGTTGCATTGGAATTCTTGACTACCTCGAAGAGCGATAGAAAAATTCCATTTTCTCGAAAACTATAAGTCGCAGCTCAACTCCAAAAGCAGATTTGAATTCAGGAAAGGTGCGGGCTTAATTCTACATAAACAGTTGTCAAACTGGGGATGAAAAAAAATTTTTCAAATTTTTACAGGGGTTGCATTGGAATTCTTGACTACCTCGAAGGGCATTACAAAAATTCCATTTTCTCGAAAACTATAAGTCGCAGCTCAACTCCAAAAGCAGATTTGAATTCAGGAAAGGTGCGGGCTTAATTCTACATAAACAGTTTTCAAATTGGGGATGAAAAAAATTTTTCAAATTTTTACAGGGGTTGCATTGGAATTCCTGACTACCTGAAGAGCGTTACAAAAATTCCATTTTCTCGAAAACTATAAGTCGCAGCTCAACTCCAAAAGCAGATTTGAATTCAGGAAAGGTGCGGGATTAATTCTACATAAACAGTTTTCAAATCGGGGATAAAAAAAAACTTTCAAATTTTTACAGGGGTTGCATTGGAATTCCTGACTATCTGAAGAGAGTTACAAAAATTCCATTTTCTCGAAAACTATAAGTCGCAGCTAAACTCCAAAAGCAGATTTGAATTCAGGAAAGGTGCAAGCTTAATTCTACATAAACAGTTTTCAAATCGGGGATGAAAAAAAAAATTTCAAATTTTTACAGGGGATGCATTGGAATTCCTGACTACCTCGAAGAGCGATACAAAAATTCCATTTTCTCGAAAGCTATAGGTCGCAGCTCAACTCCAAAAGTAGATTTGAATTCAGGAAAGGTGCGAGCTTAATTTTACATAAACAATTTTCAAATCGAGGATGAAAAAAAATTTTCAAATTTTTACAGGGGTTGCATTGGAATTCCTGACTACCTCGAAGAGCGATACAAAAATTCCATTTTCTCGAAAACTATAAGTCGCAGCTCAACTCCAAAAGCAGATTTGAATTCAGGAAAGGTGCGAGCTTAATTCTACATAAACTGTTTTCAAATTGGGGATGAAAAAAAATTTTTCAAATTTTTACAGGGGTTGCATTGGAATTCCTGACTATCTGAAGAGAGTTACAAAAATTCCATTTTCTCGAAAACTATAAGTCGCAGCTCAACTCCAAAAGCAGATTTGAATTCAGGAAAGGTGCGAGCTTAATTTTACATAAACAATTTTCAAATCGAGGATGAAAAAAAATTTTCAAATTTTTACAGGGGTTGCATTGGAATTCCTGACTACCTCGAAGAGCGATACAAAAATTCCATTTTCTCGAAAACTATAAGTCGCAGCTCAACTCCAAAAGCAGATTTGAATTCAGGAAAGGTGCGAGCTTAATTCTACATAAACAGTTTTCAAATTGGGGATGAAAAAAAATTTTTCAAATTTTTACAGGGGTTGCATTGGAATTCTTGACTACCTCGAAGAGCGATAGAAAAATTCCATTTTCTCGAAAACTATAAGTCGCAGCTCAACTCCAAAAGCAGATTTGAATTCAGGGAAGGTGCGGGCTTAATTCTACATAAACAGTTTTCAAATTGGGGATGAAAAAAAATTTTCAAATTTTTACAGGGGTTGCATTGGAATTCCTGACTACCTGAAGAGCGTTACAAAAATTCCATTTTCTCGAAAACTATAAGTCGCAGCTCAACTCCAAAAGCAGATTTGAATTCAGGAAAGGTGCGGGCTTAATTCTACATAAACAGTTTTCAAATCGGGGATAAAAACAAATCTTTCAAATTTTTACAGGGGTTGCATTGGAATTCTTGACTACCTCGAAGGGCATTACAAAAATTCCATTTTCTCGAAAACTATAAGTCGCAGCTCAACTCCAAAAGCAGATTTGAATTCAGGAAAGGTGCGGGCTTAATTCTACATAAACAGTTTTCAAATTGGAAATGAAAAATTTTTTTTTAAATTTTTACAGGGGTTGCATTGGAATTCTTGACTACCTCAAAGAGCGATAGAAAAATTCCATTTTCTCGAAAACTATAAGTCGCAGCTCAACTCCAAAAGCAGATTTGAATTCAGGAAAGGTGCGGGCTTAATTCTACATAAACAGTTTTCAAATTGGGGATGAAAAAAAATTTTTCAAATTTTTACAGGGGTTGCATTGGAATTCCTGACTACCTGAAGAGCGTTACAAAAATTCCATTTTCTCGAAAACTATAAGTCGCAGCTCAACTCCAAAAGCAGATTTGAATTCAGGAAAGGTGTGGGCTTAATTCTACATAAACAGTTTTCAAATCGGGGATAAAAAAAAACTTTCAAATTTTTACAGGGGTTGCATTGGAATTCCTGACTATCTGAAGAGAGTTACAAAAATTCCATTTTCTCGAAAACTATAAGTCGCAGCTCAACTCCAAAAGCAGATTTGAATTCAGGAAAGGTGCGAGCTTAATTCTACATAAACAGTTTTCAAATCGGGGAGGAAAAAAAAATTTTCAAATTTTTACACTGGTTGCATTGGAATTCCTGACTACCTCGAAGAGCGATACAAAAATTCCATTTTCTCGAAAACTATAAGTCGCAGCTTAACTCCAAAAGCAGATTTGAATTCAGGAAAGGTGCGGGCTTAATTCTACATAAACAGTTTTCAAATTGGGGAGGAAAAAAAATTTTCAAATTTTTACAGGGGTTGCATTGGAATTCCTGACTACGTCGAAGAGCGGTACAAAAATTCCATTTTCTCGAAAACTATAAGTCGCAGCTCAACTCCAAAAGAAGATTTGAGTTCAGGAAAGGTGCGGGCTTAATTCTACATAAACAGTTTTCAAATTGGGGATGAAAAAAAATTTTCAAATTTTTACAGGGGTTGCATTGGAATTCCTGACTACCTGAAGAGCGTTACAAAAATTCCATTTTCTCGAAAACTATAAGTCGCAGCTCAACTCCAAAAGCAGATTTGAATTCAGGAAAGGTGCGGGGTTAATTCTACATAAACAGTTTTCAAATTGGGGATGAAAAAAAAATTTTCAAATTTTTACAGGGGTTGCATTGGAATTCCTGACTACCTGAAGAGCGTTACAAAAATTCCATTTTCTCGAAAACTATAAGTCGCAGCTCAACTCCAAAAGAAGATTTGAATTCAGGAAAGGTGCGAGCTTAATTCTACATAAACAGTTGTCAAACTGGGGATGAAAAAAATTTTTTCAAATTTTTACAGGGGTTGCATTGGAATTCTTGACTACCTCGAAGAGCGGTACAAAAATTCCATTTTCTCGAAAACTATAAGTCGCAGCTCAACTCCAAAAGCAGATTTGAATTCAGGGAAGGTGCGGGCTTAATTCTACATAAACAGTTTTCAAATCGGGGATAAAAAAAAAAACTTTCAAATTTTTACAGAGGTTGCATTGGAATTCTTGACTACCTCGAAGAGCGATAGAAAAATTCCATTTTCTCGAAAACTATAAGTCGCAGCTCAACTCCAAAAGCAGATTTGAATTCAGGAAAGGTGCGGGCTTAATTCTACATAAACAGTTGTCAAACTGGGGATGAAAAAAAATTTTTCAAATTTTTACAGGGGTTGCATTGGAATTCTTGACTACCTCGAAGGGCATTACAAAAATTCCATTTTCTCGAAAACTATAAGTCGCAGCTCAACTCCAAAAGCAGATTTGAATTCAGGAAAGGTGCGGGCTTAATTCTACATAAACAGTTTTCAAATTGGGGATGAAAAAAATTTTTCAAATTTTTACAGGGGTTGCATTGGAATTCCTGACTACCTGAAGAGCGTTACAAAAATTCCATTTTCTCGAAAACTATAAGTCGCAGCTCAACTCCAAAAGCAGATTTGAATTCAGGAAAGGTGCGGGATTAATTCTACATAAACAGTTTTCAAATCGGGGATAAAAAAAAACTTTCAAATTTTTACAGGGGTTGCATTGGAATTCCTGACTATCTGAAGAGAGTTACAAAAATTCCATTTTCTCGAAAACTATAAGTCGCAGCTAAACTCCAAAAGCAGATTTGAATTCAGGAAAGGTGCAAGCTTAATTCTACATAAACAGTTTTCAAATCGGGGATGAAAAAAAAAATTTCAAATTTTTACAGGGGATGCATTGGAATTCCTGACTACCTCGAAGAGCGATACAAAAATTCCATTTTCTCGAAAGCTATAGGTCGCAGCTCAACTCCAAAAGTAGATTTGAATTCAGGAAAGGTGCGAGCTTAATTTTACATAAACAATTTTCAAATCGAGGATGAAAAAAAATTTTCAAATTTTTACAGGGGTTGCATTGGAATTCCTGACTACCTCGAAGAGCGATACAAAAATTCCATTTTCTCGAAAACTATAAGTCGCAGCTCAACTCCAAAAGCAGATTTGAATTCAGGAAAGGTGCGAGCTTAATTCTACATAAACTGTTTTCAAATTGGGGATGAAAAAAAATTTTTCAAATTTTTACAGGGGTTGCATTGGAATTCTTGACTACCTCGAAGAGCGATAGAAAAATTCCATTTTCTCGAAAACTATAAGTCGCAGCTCAACTCCAAAAGCAGATTTGAATTCAGGAAAGGTGCGGGCTTAATTCTACATAAACAGTTTTCAAATTGGAGATGAAAAAAAATTTTTCAAATTTTTACAGGGGTTGCATTGGAATTCTTGACTACGTCGAAGAGCGGTACAAAAATTCCATTTTCTCGAAAACTATAAGTCGCAGCTCAACTCCAAAAGCAGATTTGAATTCAGGGAAGGTGCGGGCTTAATTCTACATAAACAGTTTTCAAATTGGGGATGAAAAAAAATTTTCAAATTTTTACAGGGGTTGCATTGGAATTCCTGACTACCTGAAGAGCGTTACAAAAATTCCATTTTCTCGAAAACTATAAGTCGCAGCTCAACTCCAAAAGCAGATTTGAATTCAGGAAAGGTGCGGGCTTAATTCTACATAAACAGTTTTCAAATCGGGGATAAAAAAAAATCTTTCAAATTTTTACAGGGGTTGCATTGGAATTCTTGACTACCTCGAAGGGCATTACAAAAATTCCATTTTCTCGAAAACTATAAGTCGCAGCTCAACTCCAAAAGTAGATTTGAATTCAGGAAAGGTGCGAGCTTAATTTTACATAAACAATTTTCAAATCGAGGATGAAAAAAAATTTTCAAATTTTTACAGGGGTTGCATTGGAATTCCTGACTACCTCGAAGAGCGATACAAAAATTCCATTTTCTCGAAAACTATAAGTCGCAGCTCAACTCCAAAAGCAGATTTGAATTCAGGAAAGGTGCGAGCTTAATTCTACATAAACAGTTTTCAAATTGGGGATGAAAAAAAATTTTTCAAATTTTTACAGGGGTTGCATTGGAATTCTTGACTACCTCGAAGAGCGATAGAAAAATTCCATTTTCTCGAAAACTATAAGTCGCAGCTCAACTCCAAAAGCAGATTTGAATTCAGGAAAGGTGCGGGCTTAATTCTACATAAACAGTTTTCAAATTGGAGATGAAAAAAAAATTTTCAAATTTTTACAGGGGTTGCATTGGAATTCTTGACTACGTCGAAGAGCGGTACAAAAATTCCATTTTCTCGAAAACTATAAGTCGCAGCTCAACTCCAAAAGCAGATTTGAATTCAGGGAAGGTGCGGGCTTAATTCTACATAAACAGTTTTCAAATTGGGGATGAAAAAAAATTTTCAAATTTTTACAGGGGTTGCATTGGAATTCCTGACTACCTGAAGAGCGTTACAAAAATTCCATTTTCTCGAAAACTATAAGTCGCAGCTCAACTCCAAAAGCAGATTTGAATTCAGGAAAGGTGCGGGCTTAATTCTACATAAACAGTTTTCAAATCGGGGATAAAAAAAAATCTTTCAAATTTTTACAGGGGTTGCATTGGAATTCTTGACTACCTCGAAGGGCATTACAAAAATTCCATTTTCTCGAAAACTATAAGTCGCAGCTCAACTCCAAAAGCAGATTTGAATTCAGGAAAGGTGCGGGCTTAATTCTACATAAACAGTTTTCAAATTGGAAATGAAAAATTTTTTTTTAATTTTTACAGGGGTTGCATTGGAATTCTTGACTACCTCGAAGAGCGATAGAAAAATTCCATTTTCTCGAAAACTATAAGTCGCAGCTCAACTCCAAAAGCAGATTTGAATTCAGGAAAGGTGCGGGCTTAATTCTACATAAACAGTTTTCAAATCGGGGATAAAAAAAAAACTTTCAAATTTTTACAGGGGTTGCATTGGAATTCCTGACTATCTGAAGAGAGTTACAAAAATTCCATTTTCTCGAAAACTATAAGTCGCAGCTCAACTCCAAAAGCAGATTTGAATTCAGGAAAGGTGCGAGCTTAATTCTACATAAACAGTTTTCAAATCGGGGAGGAAAAAAAAATTTTCAAATTTTTACAGGGGTTGCATTGGAATTCCTGACTACCTCGAAGAGCGATACAAAAATTCCATTTTCTCGAAAAATATAAGTCGCAGCTCAACTCCAAAAGCAGATTTGAATTCAGGAAAGGTGCGGGCTTAATTCTACATAAACAGTTTTCAAATTGGGGATGAAAAAAATTTTTCAAATTCTTACAGGGCTTGCATTGGAATTCCTGACTACCTGAAGAGCGTTACAAAAATTCCATTTTCTCGAAAACTATAAGTCGCAGCTCAACTCCAAAAGCAGATTTGAATTCAGGAAAGGTGCGGGCTTAATTCTACATAAACAGTTTTCAAATCGGGGATAAAAAAAAACTTTCAAATTTTTACAGGGGTTGCATTGGAATTCCTGACTATCTGAAGAGAGTTACAAAAATTCCATTTTCTCGAAAACTATAAGTCGCAGCTAAACTCCAAAAGCAGATTTGAATTCAGGAAAGGTGCAAGCTTAATTCTACATAAACAGTTTTCAAATTGGGGATGAAAAAAAAATTTTCAAATTTTTACAGAGGTTGCATTGGAATTCTTGACTACCTCGAAGAGCGATAGAAAAATTCCATTTTCTCGAAAACTGTAAGTCGCAGCTCAACTCCAAAAGCAGATTTGAATTCAGGAAAGGTGCGGGCTTAATTCTACATAAACAGTTTTCAAATTGGGGATGAAAAAAAATTTTCAAATTTTTACAGGGGTTGCATTGGAATTCCTGACGACCTGAAGAGCGTTACAAAAATTCCATTTTCTCGAAAACTATAAGTCGCAGCTCAACTCCAAAAGCAGATTTGAATTCAGGAAAGGTGCGGGCTTAATTCTACATAAACAGTTTTCAAATCGGGGAGGAAAAAAAAATTTTCAAATTTTTACAGGGGTTGCATTGGAATTCCTGACTACCTCGAAGAGCGATACAAAAATTCCATTTTCTCGAAAACTATAAGTCGCAGCTCAACTCCAAAAGCAGATTTGAATTCAGGAAAGGTGCGGGCTTAATTCTACATAAACAGTTTTCAAATTGGGGATGAAAAAAAATTTTCAAATTCTTACAGGGCTTGCATTGGAATTCCTGACTACCTGAAGAGCGTTACAAAAATTCCATTTTCTCGAAAACTATAAGTCGCAGCTCAACTCCAAAAGCAGATTTGAATTCAGGAAAGGTGCGGGCTTAATTCTACATAAACAGTTTTCAAATCGGGGATAAAAAAAAACTTTCAAATTTTTACAGGGGTTGCATTGGAATTCCTGACTATCTGAAGAGAGTTACAAAAATTCCATTTTCACGAAAACTATAAGTCGCAGCTAAACTCCAAAAGCAGATTTGAATTCAGGAAAGGTGCAAGCTTAATTCTACATAAACAGTTTTCAAATTGGGGATGAAAAAAAAATTTTCAAATTTTTACAGAGGTTGCATTGGAATTCTTGACTACCTCGAAGAGCGATAGAAAAATTCCATTTTCTCGAAAACTGTAAGTCGCAGCTCAACTCCAAAAGCAGATTTGAATTCAGGAAAGGTGCGAGCTTAATTCTACATAAACAGTTTTCAAATCGGGGAGGAAAAAAAAATTTTCAAATTTTTACAGGGGTTGCATTGGAATTCCTGACTACCTCGAAGAGCGATACAAAAATTCCATTTTCTCGAAAAATATAAGTCGCAGCTCAACTCCAAAAGCAGATTTGAATTCAGGAAAGGTGCGGGCTTAATTCTACATAAACAGTTTTCAAATCGGGGATAAAAAAAAAACTTTCAAATTTTTACAGGGGTTGCATTGGAATTCCTGACTATCTGAAGAGAGTTACAAAAATTCCATTTTCTCGAAAACTATAAGTCGCAGCTCAACTCCAAAAGCAGATTTGAATTCAGGAAAGGTGCGAGCTTAATTCTACATAAACAGTTTTCAAATCGGGGAGGAAAAAAAAATTTTCAAATTTTTACAGGGGTTGCATTGGAATTCCTGACTACCTCGAAGAGCGATACAAAAATTCCATTTTCTCGAAAAATATAAGTCGCAGCTCAACTCCAAAAGCAGATTTGAATTCAGGAAAGGTGCGGGCTTAATTCTACATAAACAGTTTTCAAATTGGGGATGAAAAAAATTTTTCAAATTCTTACAGGGCTTGCATTGGAATTCCTGACTACCTGAAGAGCGTTACAAAAATTCCATTTTCTCGAAAACTATAAGTCGCAGCTCAACTCCAAAAGCAGATTTGAATTCAGGAAAGGTGCGGGCTTAATTCTACATAAACAGTTTTCAAATCGGGGATAAAAAAAAACTTTCAAATTTTTACAGGGGTTGCATTGGAATTCCTGACTATCTGAAGAGAGTTACAAAAATTCCATTTTCTCGAAAACTATAAGTCGCAGCTTAACTCCAAAAGCAGATTTGAATTCAGGAAAGGTGCAAGCTTAATTCTACATAAACAGTTTTCAAATTGGGGATGAAAAAAAAATTTTCAAATTTTTACAGAGGTTGCATTGGAATTCTTGACTACCTCGAAGAGCGATAGAAAAATTCCATTTTCTCGAAAACTGTAAGTCGCAGCTCAACTCCAAAAGCAGATTTGAATTCAGGAAAGGTGCGGGCTTAATTCTACATAAACAGTTTTCAAATTGGGGATGAAAAAAAATTTTCAAATTTTTACAGGGGTTGCATTGGAATTCCTGACGACCTGAAGAGCGTTACAAAAATTCCATTTTCTCGAAAACTATAAGTCGCAGCTCAACTCCAAAAGCAGATTTGAATTCAGGAAAGGTGCGGGCTTAATTCTACATAAACAGTTTTCAAATCGGGGAGGAAAAAAAAATTTTCAAATTTTTACAGGGGTTGCATTGGAATTCCTGACTACCTCGAAGAGCGATACAAAAATTCCATTTTCTCGAAAACTATAAGTCGCAGCTCAACTCCAAAAGCAGATTTGAATTCAGGAAAGGTGCGGGCTTAATTCTACATAAACAGTTTTCAAATTGGGGATGAAAAAAAATTTTCAAATTCTTACAGAGCTTGCATTGGAATTCCTGACTACCTGAAGAGCGTTACAAAAATTCCATTTTCTCGAAAACTATAAGTCGCAGCTCAACTCCAAAAGCAGATTTGAATTCAGGAAAGGTGCGGGCTTAATTCTACATAAACAGTTTTCAAATCGGGGATAAAAAAAAACTTTCAAATTTTTACAGGGGTTGCATTGGAATTCTTGACTACCTCGAAGAGCGATAGAAAAATTCCATTTTCTCGAAAACTGTAAGTCGCAGCTCAACTCCAAAAGCAGATTTGAATTCAGGAAAGGTGGGGGTTAATTCTACATAAACAGTTTTCAAATTGGGGATGAAAAAAAAATTTTCAAATTTTTACAGAGGTTGCATTGGAATTCTTGACTACCTCGAAGAGCGATAGAAAAATTCCATTTTCTCGAAAACTGTAAGTCGCAGCTCAACTCCAAAAGCAGATTTGAATTCAGGAAAGGTGCAAGCTTAATTCTACATAAACAGTTTTCAAATTGGGGATGAAAAAAAAATTTTCAAATTTTTACAGAGGTTGCATTGGAATTCTTGACTACCTCGAAGAGCGATAGAAAAATTCCATTTTCTCGAAAACTGTAAGTCGCAGCTCAACTCCAAAAGCAGATTTGAATTCAGGAAAGGTGCGGGCTTAATTCTACATAAACAGTTTTCAAATTGGGGATGAAAAAAAATTTTCAAATTTTTACAGGGGTTGCATTGGAATTCCTGACTACCTGAAGAGCGTTACAAAAATTCCATTTTCTCGAAAACTATAAGTCGCAGCTCAACTCCAAAAGCAGATTTGAATTCAGGAAAGGTGCGGGCTTAATTCTACATAAACAGTTTTCAAATTGGAAACGAAAAATTTTTTTTAAATTTTTACAGGGGTTGCATTGGAATTCTTGACTACCTCGAAGAGCGATAGAAAAATTCCATTTTCTCGAAAACTATAATTCGCAGCTCAACTCCAAAAGCAGATTTGAATTCAGGAAAGGTGCGGGCTTAATTCTACATAAACAGTTTTCAAATCGGGGATAAAAAAAAAACTTTAAAATTTTTACAGGGGTTGCATTGGAATTCCTGACTATCTGAAGAGAGTTACAAAAATTCCATTTTCTCGAAAACTATAAGTCGCAGCTCAACTCCAAAAGCAGATTTGAATTCAGGAAAGGTGCGGGCTTAATTCTACATAAACAGCTTTCAAATTGGGGATGAAAAAAATTTTTCAAATTTTTACAGGGGTTGCATTGGAATTCCTGACTACCTGAAGAGCGTTACAAAAATTCCATTTTCTCGAAAACTATAAGTCGCAGCTCAACTCCAAAAGCAGATTTGAGTTCAGGAAAGGTGCGGGCTTAATTCTACATAAACAGTTTTCAAATCGGGGATAAAAAAAAACTTTCAAATTTTTACAGGGGTTGCATTGGAATTCCTGACTATCTGAAGAGAGTTACAAAAATTCCATTTTCTCGAAAACTATAAGTCGCAGCTAAACTCCAAAAGCAGATTTGAATTCAGGAAAGGTGCAAGCTTAATTCTACATAAACAGTTTTCAAATTGGGGATGAAAAAAAAATTTTCAAATTTTTACAGAGGTTGCATTGGAATTCTTGACTACCTCGAAGAGCGATAGAAAAATTCCATTTTCTCGAAAACTGTAAGTCGCAGCTCAACTCCAAAAGCAGATTTGAATTCAGGAAAGGTGCGGGCTTAATTCTACATAAACAGTTTTCAAATTGGGGATGAAAAAAAATTTTCAAATTTTTACAGGGGTTGCATTGGAATTCCTGACTACCTGAAGAGCGTTACAAAAATTCCATTTTCTCGAAAACTATAAGTCGCAGCTCAACTCCAAAAGCAGATTTGAATTCAGGAAAGGTGCGGGGTTAATTCTACATAAACAGTTTTCAAATTGGGGATGAAAAAAAAATTTTCAAATTTTTACAGGGGTTGCATTGGAATTCCTGACTACCTGAAGAGCGTTACAAAAATTCCATTTTCTCGAAAACTATAAGTCGCAGCTCAACTCCAAAAGAAGATTTGAATTCAGGAAAGGTGCGAGCTTAATTCTACATAAACAGTTGTCAAACTGGGGATGAAAAAAAATTTTTCAAATTTTTACAGGGGTTGCATTGGAATTCTTGACTACCTCGAAGAGCGGTACAAAAATTCCATTTTCTCGAAAACTATAAGTCGCAGCTCAACTCCAAAAGCAGATTTGAATTCAGGGAAGGTGCGGGCTTAATTCTACATAAACAGTTTTCAAATCGGGGATAAAAAAAAAACTTTCAAATTTTTACAGAGGTTGCATTGGAATTCTTGACTACCTCGAAGAGCGATAGAAAAATTCCATTTTCTCGAAAACTATAAGTCGCAGCTCAACTCCAAAAGCAGATTTGAATTCAGGAAAGGTGCGGGCTTAATTCTACATAAACAGTTGTCAAACTGGGGATGAAAAAAAATTTTTCAAATTTTTACAGGGGTTGCATTGGAATTCTTGACTACCTCGAAGGGCATTACAAAAATTCCATTTTCTCGAAAACTATAAGTCGCAGCTCAACTCCAAAAGCAGATTTGAATTCAGGAAAGGTGTGAGCTTAATTCTACATAAACAGTTTTCAAATTGGGGATGAAAAATTTTTTTTTAAATTTTTACAGGGGTTGCATTGGAATTCTTGACTACCTCGAAGAGCGATAGAAAAATTCCATTTTCTCGAAAACTATAAGTCGCAGCTCAACTCCAAAAGCAGATTTGAATTCAGGAAAGGTGCGGGCTTAATTCTACATAAACAGTTTTCAAATTGGGGATGAAAAAAAATTTTTCAAATTTTTACAGGGGTTGCATTGGAATTCCTGACTACCTGAAGAGCGTTACAAAAATTCCATTTTCTCGAAAACTATAAGTCGCAGCTCAACTCCAAAAGCAGATTTAAATTCAGGAAAGGTGCGGGCTTAATTCTGCATAAACAGTTTTCAAAACGGGGATAAAAAAAAAACTTTCAAATTTTTACAGGGGTTGCATTGGAATTCCTGACTACCTGAAGAGAGTTACAAAAATTCCATTTTCTCGAAAACTATAAGTCGCAGCTCAACTCCAAAAGCAGATTTGAATTCAGGAAAGGTGCGAGCTTAATTCTACATAAACAGTTTTCAAATCGGGCAGGAAAAAAAAATTTTCAAATTTTTACAGGGGTTGCATTGGAATTCCTGACTACCTCGAAGAGCGATACAAAAATTCCATTTTCTCGAAAACTATAAGTCGCAGCTCAACTCCAAAAGCAGATTTGAATTCAGGAAAGGTGCGAGCTTAATTCTACATAAACAGTTTTCAAATCGGGGAGGAAAAAAAAATTTTCAAATTTTTACATTGGAATTCCTGACTACCTCGAAGAGCGATACAAAAATTCCATTTTCTCGAAAACTATAAGTCGCAGCTCAACTCCAAAAGCAGATTTGAATTCAGGAAAGGTGCGGGCTTAATTCTACATAAACAGTTTTCAAATTGGGGATGAAAAAAATTTTTCAAATTTTTACAGGGGTTGCATTGGAATTCCTGACTACCTGAAGAGCGTTACAAAAATCCATTTTCTCGAAAACTATAAGTCGCAGCTCAAATCCAAAAGCAGATTTGAATTCAGGAAAGGTGCGGGCTTAATTCTACATAAACAGTTTTCAAATTGGGGATGAAAAAAAAATTTTCAAATTTTTACAGGGGTTGCATTGGAATTCCTGACTACCTGAAGAGCGTTACAAAAATTCCATTTTCTCGAAAACTATAAGTCGCAGCTCAACTCCAAAAGCAGATTTGAATTCAGGAAAGGTGCGGGCTTAATTCTACATAAACAGTTTTCAAATCGGGGATAAAAAAAAATCTTTAAAATTTTTACAGGGGTTGCATTGGAATTCTTGACTACCTCGAAGGGCATTACAAAAATTCCATTTTCTCGAAAACTATAAGTCGCAGCTCAACTCCAAAAGCAGATTTGAATTCAGGAAAGGTGCGAGCTTAATTCTACATAAACAGTTTTCACATCGGGGAGGAAAAAAAAATTTTCAAATTTTTACAGGGGTTGCATTGGAATTCCTGACTACCTCGAAGAGCGATACAAAAATTCCATTTTCTCGAAAACTATAAGTCGCAGCTCAACTCCAAAAGCAGATTTGAATTCAGGATAGGTGCGGGCTTAATTCTACATAAACAGTTTTCAAATTGGGGATGAAAAAAATTTTTCAAATTTTTACAGGGGTTGCATTGGAATTCCTGACTACCTGAAGAGCGTTACAAAAATTCCATTTTCTCGAAAACTATAAGTCGCAGCTCAACTCCAAAAGCAGATTTGAATTCAGGAAAGGTGCGGGCTTAATTCTACATAAACAGTTTTCAAATTGGGGATGAAAAAAATTTTTCAAATTTTTACAGGGGTTGCATTGGAATTCCTGACTACCTGAAGAGCGTTACAAAAATTCCATTTTCTCGAAAACTATAAGTCGCAGCTCAACTCCAAAAGCAGATTTGAATTCAGGAAAGGTGCGGGCTTAATTCTACATAAACAGTTTTCAAATTGGGGATGAAAAAAATTTTTCAAATTTTTACAGGGGTTGCATTGGAATTCCTGACTATCTGAAGAGAGTTACAAAAATTCCATTTTCTCGAAAACTATAAGTCGCAGCTAAACTCCAAAAGCAGATTTGAATTCAGGAAAGGTGCGGGCTTAATTCTACATAAACAGTTTTCAAATTGGGGATGAAAAAAATTTTTCAAATTTTTACAGGGGTTGCATTGGAATTCCTGACTATCTGAAGAGAGTTACAAAAATTCCATTTTCTCGAAAACTATAAGTCGCAGCTAAACTCCAAAAGCAGATTTGAATTCAGGAAAGGTGCAAGCTTAATTCTACATAAACAGTTTTCAAATTGGGGATGAAAAAAAAATTTTCAAATTTTTACAGAGGTTGCATTGGAATTCTTGACTACCTCGAAGAGCGATACAAAAATTCCATTTTCTCGAAAACTGTAAGTCGCAGCTCAACTCCAAAAGCAGATTTGAATTCAGGAAAGGTGCGGGCTTAATTCTACATAAACAGTTTTCAAATTGGGGATGAAAAAAAAATTTTCAAATTTTTACAGGGGTTGCATTGGAATTCCTGAAAAAAATTACAAAAATTCCATTTTCTCGAAAACTATAAGTCGCAGCTCAACTCCAAAAGCAGATTTGAATTCAGGAAAGGTGCGGGCTTAATTCTACATAAACAGTTTTCAAATTGGGGATGAAAAAAATTTTTCAAATTTTTACAGGGGTTGCATTGGAATTCCTGACTATCTGAAGAGAGTTACAAAAATTCCATTTTCTCGAAAACTATAAGTCGCAGCTAAACTCCAAAAGCAGATTTGAATTCAGGAAAGGTGCAAGCTTAATTCTACATAAACAGTTTTCAAATTGGGGATGAAAAAAATTTTTCAAATTTTTACAGGGGTTGCATTGGAATTCCTGACTATCTGAAGAGAGTTACAAAAATTCCATTTTCTCGAAAACTATAAGTCGCAGCTAAACTCCAAAAGCAGATTTGAATTCAGGAAAGGTGCAAGCTTAATTCTACATAAACAGTTTTCAAATTGGCGATGAAAAAAAAATTTTCAAATTTTTACAGGGGTTGCATTGGAATTCCTGAAAAAAATTACAAAAATTCCATTTTCTCGAAAACTATAAGTCGCAGCTCAACTCCAAAAGCAGATTTGAATTCAGGAAAGGTGCGGGCTTAATTCTACATAAACAGTTTTCAAATTGGGGATGAAAAAAATTTTTCAAATTTTTACAGGGGTTGCATTGGAATTCCTGACTACCTGAAGAGCGTTACAAAAATTCCATTTTCTCGAAAACTATAAGTCGCAGCTCAACTCCAAAAGCAGATTTGAATTCAGGAAAGGTGCGGGATTAATTCTACATAAACAGTTTTCAAATCGGGGATAAAAAAAAACTTTCAAATTTTTACAGGGGTTGCATTGGAATTCCTGACTATCTGAAGAGAGTTACAAAAATTCAATTTTCTCGAAAACTATAAGTCGCAGCTAAACTCCAAAAGCAGATTTGAATTCAGGAAAGGTGCAAGCTTAATTCTACATAAACAGTTTTCAAATTGGGGATGAAAAAAAAATTTTCAAATTTTTGCAGAGGTTGCATTGGAATTCTTGACTACCTCGAAGAGCGATAGAAAAATTCCATTTTCTCGAAAACTGTAAGTCGCAGCTCAACTCCAAAAGCAGATTTGAATTCAGGAAAGGTGCGGGCTTAATTCTACATAAACAGTTTTCAAATTGGGGATGAAAAAAAATTTTCAAATTTTTACAGGGGTTGCATTGGAATTCCTGACTACCTGAAGAGCGTTACAAAAATTCCATTTTCTCGAAAACTATAAGTCGCAGCTCAACTCCAAAAGCAGATTTGAATTCAGGAAAGGTGCGGGCTTAATTCTACATAAACAGTTTTCAAATTGGGGATGAAAAAAAAATTTTCAAATTTTTACAGGGGTTGCATTCAAATTCCTGACTACCTGAAGAGCGTTACAAAAATTCCATTTTCTCGAAAACTATAAGTCGCAGCTCAACTCCAAAAGAAGATTTGAATTCAGGAAAGGTGCGAGCTTAATTCTACATAAACAGTTGTCAAACTGGGGATGAAAAAAAATTTTTCAAATTTTTACAGGGGTTGCATTGGAATTCTTGACTACCTCGAAGAGCGGTACAAAAATTCCATTTTCTCGAAAACTATAAGTCGCAGCTCAACTCCAAAAGCAGATTTGAATTCAGGGAAGGTGCGGGCTTAATTCTACATAAACAGTTTTCAAATCGGGGATAAAAAAAAAACTTTCAAATTTTTACAGAGGTTGCATTGGAATTCTTGACTACCTCGAAGAGCGATAGAAAAATTCCATTTTCTCGAAAACTATAAGTCGCAGCTCAACTCCAAAAGCAGATTTGAATTCAGGAAAGGTGCGGGCTTAATTCTACATAAACAGTTTTCAAATCGGGGATAAAAAAAAATCTTTCAAATTTTTACAGGGGTTGCATTGGAATTCTTGACTACCTCGAAGGGCATTACAAAAATTCCATTTTCTCGAAAACTATAAGTCGCAGCTCAACTCCAAAAGCAGATTTGAATTCAGGAAAGGTGCGGGCTTAATTCTACATAAACAGTTTTCAAATTGGGGATGAAAAAATTTTTTTTATATTTTTACAGGGGTTGCATTGGAATTCTTGACTACCTCGAAGAGCGATAGAAAAATTTAATTTTCTCGAAAACTATAAGTCGCAGCTCAACTCCAAAAGCAGATTTGAATTCAGGAAAGGTGCGAGCTTAATTCTACATAAACAGTTTTCAAATCGGGGAGGAAAAAAAAATTTTCAAATTTTTACAGGGGTTGCATTGGAATTCCTGACTACCTCGAAGAGCGATACAAAAATTCCATTTTCTCGAAAACTATAAGTCGCAGCTCAACTCCAAAAGCAGATTTGAATTCAGGAAAGGTGCGGGCTTAATTCTACATAAACAGTTTTCAAATCGGGGATGAAAAAAATTTTTCAAATTTTTACAGGGGTTGCATTGGAATTCCTGACTACCTGAAGAGCGTTACAAAAATTCCATTTTCTCGAAAACTATAAGTCGCAGCTCAACTCCAAAAGCAGATTTGAATTCAGGAAAGGTGCGGGCTTAATTCTACATAAACAGTTTTCAAATTGGGGATGAAAAAAATTTTTCAAATTTTTACAGGGGTTGCATTGGAATTCCTGACTACCTGAAGAGCGTTACAAAAATTCCATTTTCTCGAAAACTATAAGTCGCAGCTCAACTCCAAAAGCAGATTTGAATTCAGGAAAGGTGCGGGCTTAATTCTACATAAACAGTTTTCAAATTGGGGATGAAAAAAATTTTTCAAATTTTTACAGGGGTTGCATTGGAATTCCTGACTACCTGAAGAGCGTTACAAAAATTCCATTTTCTCGAAAACTATAAGTCGCAGCTCAACTCCAAAAGCAGATTTGAATTCAGGAAAGGTGCGAGCTTAATTCTACATAAACAGTTTTCAAATTGGGGATAAAAAAAAACTTTCAAATTTTTACAGGGGTTGCATTGGAATTCCTGACTATCTGAAGAGAGTTACAAAAATTCGTTACAAATCGGGGATGAAAAAAAAAATTTCAAATTTTTACAGGTAATGCATTGGAATTCCTGACTACCTCGAAGAGCGATACAAAAATTCCATTTTCTCGAAAGCTATAGGTCGCAGCTCAACTCCAAAAGTAGATTTGAATTCAGGAAAGGTGCGAGCTTAATTTTACATAAACAATTTTCAAATCGAGGATGAAAAAAAATTTTCAAATTTTTACAGGGGTTGCATTGGAATTCTTGACTACCTCGAAGAGCGATAGAAAAATTCCATTTTCTCGAAAACTATAAGTCGCAGCTCAACTCCAAAAGCAGATTTGAATTCAGGAAAGGTGCGGGCTTAATTCTACATAAACAGTTTTCAAATCGGGGATGAAAAAAATTTTTCAAATTTTTACAGGGGTTGCATTGGAATTCCTGACTACCTGAAGAGCGTTACAAAAATTCCATTTTCTCGAAAACTATAAGTCGCAGCTCAACTCCAAAAGCAGATTTGAATTCAGGAAAGGTGCGGGCTTAATTCTACATAAACAGTTTTCAAATCGGGGATAAAAAAAAACTTTCAAATTTTTACAGGGGTTGCATTGGAATTCCTGACTATCTGAAGAGAGTTACAAAAATTCAATTTTCTCGAAAACTATAAGTCGCAGCTAAACTCCAAAAGCAGATTTGAATTCAGGAAAGGTGCAAGCTTAATTCTACATAAACAGTTTTCAAATTCTGATGAAAAAAAAATTTTCAAATTTTTACAGAGGTTGCATTGGAATTCTTGACTACCTCGAAGAGCGATAGAAAAATTCCATTTTCTCGAAAACTGTAAGTCGCAGCTCAACTCCAAAAGCAGATTTGAATTCAGGAAAGGTGCGGGCTTAATTCTACATAAACAGTTTTCAAATTGGGGATGAAAAAAAATTTTCAAATTTTTACAGGGGTTGCATTGGAATTCCTGACTACCTGAAGAGCGTTACAAAAATTCCATTTTCTCGAAAACTATAAGTCGCAGCTCAACTCCAAAAGCAGATTTGAATTCAGGAAAGGTGCGGGCTTAATTCTACATAAACAGTTTTCAAATTGGGGATGAAAAAAAAATTTTCAAATTTTTACAGGGGTTGCATTGGAATTCCTGACTACCTGAAGAGCGTTACAAAAATTCCATTTTCTCGAAAACTATAAGTCGCAGCTCAACTCCAAAAGAAGATTTGAATTCAGGAAAGGTGCGAGCTTAATTCTACATAAACAGTTGTCAAACTGGGGATGAAAAAAAATTTTTCAAATTTTTACAGGGGTTGCATTGGAATTCTTGACTACCTCGAAGAGCGGTACAAAAATTCCATTTTCTCGAAAACTATAAGTCGCAGCTCAACTCCAAAAGCAGATTTGAATTCAGGGAAGGTGCGGGCTTAATTCTACATAAACAGTTTTCAAATCGGGGATAAAAAAAAAACTTTCAAATTTTTACAGAGGTTGCATTGGAATTCTTGACTACCTCGAAGAGCGGTACAAAAATTCCATTTTCTCGAAAACTATAAGTCGCAGCTCAACTCCAAAAGCAGATTTGAATTCAGGGAAGGTGCGGGCTTAATTCTACATAAACAGTTTTCAAATCGGGGATAAAAAAAAACTTTCAAATTTTTACAGGGGTTGCATTGGAATTCCTGACTATCTGAAGAGAGTTACAAAAATTCCATTTTCTCGAAGAACTATAAGTCGCAGCTAAACTCCAAAAGCAGATTTGAATTCAGGAAAGGTGCAAGCTTAATTCTACATAAACAGTTTTCAAATTGGGGATGAAAAAAAAATTTTCAAATTTTTACAGAGGTTGCATTGGAATTCTTGAATACCTCGAAGAGCGATAGAAAAATTCCATTTTCTCGAAAACTGTAAGTCGCAGCTCAACTCCAAAAGCAGATTTGAATTCAGGAAAGGTGCGGGCTTAATTCTACATAAACAGTTTTCAAATTGGGGATGAAAAAAAATTTTCAAATTTTTACAGGGGTTGCATTGGAATTCCTGACTACCTGAAGAGCGTTACAAAAATTCCATTTTCTCGAAAACTATAAGTCGCAGCTCAACTCCAAAAGCAGATTTGAATTCAGGAAAGGTGCGGGCTTAATTCTACATAAACAGTTTTCAAATTGGGGATGAAAAAAAAATTTTCAAATTTTTACAGGGGTTGCATTGGAATTCCTGACTACCTGAAGAGCGTTACAAAAATTCCATTTTCTCGAAAACTATAAGTCGCAGCTCAACTCCAAAAGAAGATTTGAATTCAGGAAAGGTGCGAGCTTAATTCTACATAAACAGTTGTCAAACTGGGGATGAAAAAAAATTTTTCAAATTTTTACAGGGGTTGCATTGGAATTCTTGAATACCTCGAAGAGCGGTACAAAAATTCCATTTTCTCGAAAACTATAAGTCGCAGCTCAACTCCAAAAGCAGATTTGAATTCAGGGAAGGTGCGGGCTTAATTCTACATAAACAGTTTTCAAATCGGGGATAAAAAAAAAACTTTCAAATTTTTACAGAGGTTGCATTGGAATTCTTGACTACCTCGAAGAGCGATAGAAAAATTCCATTTTCTCGAAAACTATAAGTCGCAGCTCAACTCCAAAAGCAGATTTGAATTCAGGAAAGGTGCGGGCTTAATTCTACATAAACAGTTGTCAAACTGGGGATGAAAAAAAATTTTTCAAATTTTTACAGGGGTTGCATTGGAATTCTTGACTACCTCGAAGGGCATTACAAAAATTCCATTTTCTCGAAAACTATAAGTCGCAGCTCAACTCCAAAAGCAGATTTGAATTCAGGAAAGGTGCGGGCTTAATTCTACATAAACAGTTGTCAAACTGGGGATGAAAAAAAATTTTTCAAATTTTTACAGGGGTTGCATTGGAATTCTTGACTACCTCGAAGGGCATTACAAAAATTCCATTTTCTCGAAAACTATAAGTCGCAGCTCAACTCCAAAAGCAGATTTGAATTCAGGGAAGGTGCGGGCTTAATTCTACATAAACAGTTTTCAAATTGGGGATGAAAAAAATTTTTCAAATTTTTACAGGGGTTGCATTGGAATTCCTGACTACCTGAAGAGCGTTACAAAAATTCCATTTTCTCGAAAACTATAAGTCGCAGCTCAACTCCAAAAGCAGATTTGAATTCAGGAAAGGTGCGGGCTTAATTCTACATAAACAGTTTTCAAATCGGGGATAAAAAAAAACTTTCAAATTTTTACAGGGGTTGCATTGGAATTCCTGACTACCTGAAGAGCGTTACAAAAATTCCATTTTCTCGAAAACTATAAGTCGCAGCTCAACTCCAAAAGCAGATTTGAATTCAGGAAAGGTGCGGGCTTAATTCTACATAAACAGTTTTCAAATCGGGGATAAAAAAAAACTTTCAAATTTTTACAGGGGTTGCATTGGAATTCCTGACTATCTGAAGAGAGTTACAAAAATTCAATTTTCTCGAAAACTATAAGTCGCAGCTAAACTCCAAAAGCAGATTTGAATTCAGGAAAGGTGCAAGCTTAATTCTACATAAACAGTTTTCAAATTGGGGATGAAAAAAAAATTTTCAAATTTTTACAGGGGTTGCATTGGAATTCTTGACTACCTCGAAGAGCGATAGAAAAATTCCATTTTCTCGAAAACTGTAAGTCGCAGCTCAACTCCAAAAGCAGATTTGAATTCAGGAAAGGTGCGGGCTTAATTCTACATAAACAGTTTTCAAATTGGGGATGAAAAAAAATTTTCAAATTTTTACAGGGGTTGCATTGGAATTCCTGACTACCTGAAGAGCGTTACAAAAATTCCATTTTCTCGAAAACTATAAGTCGCAGCTCAACTCCAAAAGCAGATTTGAATTCAGGAAAGGTGCGGGCTTAATTCTACATAAACAGTTTTCAAATTGGGGATGAAAAAAAAATTTTCAAATTTTTACAGGGGTTGCATTGGAATTCCTGACTACCTGAAGAGCGTTACAAAAATTCCATTTTCTCGAAAACTATAAGTCGCAGCTCAACTCCAAAAGAAGATTTGAATTCAGGAAAGGTGCGAGCTTAATTCTACATAAACAGTTGTCAAACTGGGGATGAAAAAAAATTTTTCAAATTTTTACAGGGGTTGCATTGGAATTCTTGACTACCTCGAAGAGCGGTACAAAAATTCCATTTTCTCGAAAACTATAAGTCGCAGCTCAACTCCAAAAGCAGATTTGAATTCAGGGAAGGTGCGGGCTTAATTCTACATAAACAGTTTTCAAATCGGGGATAAAAAAAAAACTTTCAAATTTTTACAGAGGTTGCATTGGAATTCTTGACTACCTCGAAGAGCGATAGAAAAATTCCATTTTCTCGAAAACTATAAGTCGCAGCTCAACTCCAAAAGCAGATTTGAATTCAGGAAAGGTGCGGGCTTAATTCTACATAAACAGTTGTCAAACTGGGGATGAAAAAAAATTTTTCAAATTTTTACAGGGGTTGCATTGGAATTCTTGACTACCTCGAAGGGCATTACAAAAATTCCATTTTCTCGAAAACTATAAGTCGCAGCTCAACTCCAAAAGCAGATTTGAATTCAGGAAAGGTGCGGGCTTAATTCTACATAAACAGTTGTCAAACTGGGGATGAAAAAAAATTTTTCAAATTTTTACAGGGGTTGCATTGGAATTCTTGACTACCTCGAAGGGCATTACAAAAATTCCATTTTCTCGAAAACTATAAGTCGCAGCTCAACTCCAAAAGCAGATTTGAATTCAGGGAAGGTGCGGGCTTAATTCTACATAAACAGTTTTCAAATTGGTAATGAAAAAAATTTTTCAAATTTTTACAGGGGTTGCATTGGAATTCCTGACTACCTGAAGAGCGTTACAAAAATTCCATTTTCTCGAAAACTATAAGTCGCAGCTCAACTCCAGAAGCAGATTTGAATTCAGGAAAGGTGCGGGCTTAATTCTACATAAACAGTTTTCAAATCGGGGATAAAAAAAAACTTTCAAATTTATACAGGGGTTGCATTGGAATTCCTGACTACCTGAAGAGCGTTACAAAAATTCCATTTTCTCGAAAACTATAAGTCGCAGCTCAACTCCAAAAGCAGATTTGAATTCAGGAAAGGTGCGGGCTTAATTCTACATAAACAGTTTTCAAATCGGGGATAAAAAAAAACTTTCAAATTTTTACAGGGGTTGCATTGGAATTCCTGACTATCTGAAGAGAGTTACAAAAATTCAATTTTCTCGAAAACTATAAGTCGCAGCTAAACTCCAAAAGCAGATTTGAATTCAGGAAAGGTGCAAGCTTAATTCTACATAAACAGTTTTCAAATTGGGGATGAAAAAAAAATTTTCAAATTTTTACAGAGGTTGCATTGGAATTCTTGACTACCTCGAAGAGCGATAGAAAGATTCCATTTTCTCGAAAACTGTAAGTCGCAGCTCAACTCCAAAAGCAGATTTGAATTCAGGAAAGGTGCGGGCTTAATTCTACATAAACAGTTTTCAAATTGGGGATGAAAAAAAATTTTCAAATTTTTACAGGGGTTGCATTGGAATTCCTGACTACCTGAAGAGCGTTACAAAAATTCCATTTTCTCGAAAACTATAAGTCGCAGCTCAACTCCAAAAGCAGATTTGAATTCAGGAAAGGTGCGGGCTTAATTCTACATAAACAGTTTTCAAATTGGGGATGAAAAAAAAAATTTCAAATTTTTACAGGGGTTGCATTGGAATTCCTGACTACCTGAAGAGCGTTACAAAAATTCCATTTTCTCGAAAACTATAAGTCGCAGCTCAACTCCAAAAGAAGATTTGAATTCAGGAAAGGTGCGAGCTTAATTCTACATAAACAGTTGTCAAACTGGGGATGAAAAAAAAATTTTCAAATTTTTACAGGGGTTGCATTGGAATTCTTGACTACCTCGAAGAGCGGTAGAAAAATTCCATTTTCTCGAAAACTATAAGTCGCAGCTCAACTCCAAAAGCAGATTTGAATTCAGGGAAGGTGCGGGCTTAATTCTACATAAACAGTTTTCAAATTGGGGATGAAAAAAAATTTTTCAAATTTTTACAGGGGTTGCATTGGAATTCCTGACTACCTGAAGAGCGTTACAAAAATTCCATTTTCTCGAAAACTATAAGTCGCAGCTCAACTCCAAAAGCAGATTTAAATTCAGGAAAGGTGCGGGCTTAATTCTGCATAAACAGTTTTCAAAACGGGGATAAAAAAAAACTTTCAAATTTTTACAGGGGTTGCATTGGAATTCCTGACTACCTGAAGAGAGTTACAAAAATTCCATTTTCTCGAAAACTATAAGTCGCAGCTCAACTCCAAAAGCAGATTTGAATTCAGGAAAGGTGCGAGCTTAATTCTACATAAACAGTTTTCAAATCGGGGAGGAAAAAAAAATTTTCAAATTTTTACAGGGGTTGCATTGGAATTCCTGACTACCTCGAAGAGCGATACAAAAATTCCATTTTCTCGAAAACTATAAGTCGCAGCTCAACTCCAAAAGCAGATTTGAATTCAGGAAAGGTGCGAGCTTAATTCTACATAAACAGTTTTCAAATCGGGGAGGAAAAAAAATTTTTCAAATTTTACAGGGGTTGCATTGGAATTCCTGACTACCTCGAAGAGCGATACAAAAATTCCATTTTCTCGAAAACTATAAGTCGCAGCTCAACTCCAAAAGCAGATTTGAATTCAGGAAAGGTGCGGGCTTAATTCTACATAAACAGTTTTCAAATTGGGGATGAAAAAAATTTTTCAAATTTTTACAGGGGTTGCATTGGAATTCCTGACTACCTGAAGAGCGTTACAAAAATTCCATTTTCTCGAAAACTATAAGTCGCAGCTCAAATCCAAAAGCAGATTTGAATTCAGGAAAGGTGCGGGCTTAATTCTACATAAACAGTTTTCAAATTGGGGATGAAAAAAAATTTTCAAATTTTTACAGGGGTTGCATTGGAATTCCTGACTACCTGAAGAGCGTTACAAAAATTCCATTTTCTCGAAAACTATAAGTCGCAGCTCAACTCCAAAAGCAGATTTGAATTCAGGAAAGGTGCGGGCTTAATTCTACATAAACAGTTTTCAAATCGGGGATAAAAAAAATCTTTCAAATTTTTACAGGGGTTGCATTGGAATTCCTGACTACCTGAAGAGCGTTACAAAAATTCCATTTTCTCGAAAACTATAAGTCGCAGCTCAAATCCAAAAGCAGATTTGAATTCAGGAAAGGTGCGGGCTTAATTCTACATAAACAGTTTTCAAATTGGGGATGAAAAAAAAATTTTCAAATTTTTACAGGGGTTGCATTGGAATTCCTGACTACCTGAAGAGCGTTACAAAAATTCCATTTTCTCGAAAACTATAAGTCGCAGCTCAACTCCAAAAGCAGATTTGAATTCAGGAAAGGTGCGAGCTTAATTCTACATAAACAGTTTTCAAATCGGGGAGGAAAAAAAATTTTTCAAATTTTACAGGGGTTGCATTGGAATTCCTGACTACCTCGAAGAGCGATACAAAAATTCCATTTTCTCGAAAACTATAAGTCGCAGCTCAACTCCAAAAGCAGATTTGAATTCAGGAAAGGTGCGGGCTTAATTCTACATAAACAGTTTTCAAATTGGGGATGAAAAAAATTTTTCAAATTTTTACAGGGGTTGCATTGGAATTCCTGACTACCTGAAGAGCGTTACAAAAATTCCATTTTCTCGAAAACTATAAGTCGCAGCTCAAATCCAAAAGCAGATTTGAATTCAGGAAAGGTGCGGGCTTAATTCTACATAAACAGTTTTCAAATTGGGGATGAAAAAAAAATTTTCAAATTTTTACAGGGGTTGCATTGGAATTCCTGACTACCTGAAGAGCGTTACAAAAATTCCATTTTCTCGAAAACTATAAGTCGCAGCTCAACTCCAAAAGCAGATTTGAATTCAGGAAAGGTGCGGGCTTAATTCTACATAAACAGTTTTCAAATCGGGGATAAAAAAAATCTTTCAAATTTTTACAGGGGTTGCATTGGAATTCTTGACTACCTCGAAGGGCATTACAAAAATTCCATTTTCTCGAAAACTATAAGTCGCAGCTCAACTCCAAAAGCAGATTTGAATTCAGGAAAGGTGCGGGCTTAATTCTACATAAACAGTTGTCAAACTGGGGATGAAAAAAAAATTTTCAAATTTTTACAGGGGTTGCATTGGAATTCTTGACTACCTCGAAGAGCGGTAGAAAAATTCCATTTTCTCGAAAACTATAAGTCGCAGCTCAACTCCAAAAGCAGATTTGAATTCAGGGAAGGTGCGGGCTTAATTCTACATAAACAGTTTTCAAATTGGGGATGAAAAAAAAATTTTCAAATTTTTACAGGGGTTGCATTGGAATTCCTGACTACCTGAAGAGCGTTACAAAAATTCCATTTTCTCGAAAACTATAAGTCGCAGCTCAACTCCAAAAGAAGATTTGAATTCAGGAAAGGTGCGAGCTTAATTCTACATAAACAGTTGTCAAACTGGGGATGAAAAAAAATTTTTCAAATTTTTACAGGGGTTGCATTGGAATTCTTGACTACCTCGAAGAGCGGTACAAAAATTCCATTTTCTCGAAAACTATAAGTCGCAGCTCAACTCCAAAAGCAGATTTGAATTCAGGGAAGGTGCGGGCTTAATTCTACATAAACAGTTTTCAAATCGGGGATAAAAAAAAAACTTTCAAATTTTTACAGAGGTTGCATTGGAATTCTTGACTACCTCGAAGAGCGATAGAAAAATTCCATTTTCTCGAAAACTATAAGTCGCAGCTCAACTCCAAAAGCAGATTTGAATTCAGGGAAGGTGCGGGCTTAATTCTACATAAACAGTTTTCAAATCGGGGATAAAAAAAAAACTTTCAAATTTTTACAGAGGTTGCATTGGAATTCTTGACTACCTCGAAGAGCGATAGAAAAATTCCATTTTCTCGAAAACTATAAGTCGCAGCTCAACTCCAAAAGCAGATTTGAATTCAGGAAAGGTGCGGGCTTAATTCTACATAAACAGTTGTCAAACTGGGGATGAAAAAAAATTTTTCAAATTTTTACAGGGGTTGCATTGGAATTCTTGACTACCTCGAAGGGCATTACAAAAATTCCATTTTCTCGAAAACTATAAGTCGCAGCTCAACTCCAAAAGCAGATTTGAATTCAGGAAAGGTGCGGGCTTAATTCTACATAAACAGTTGTCAAACTGGGGATGAAAAAAAATTTTTCAAATTTTTACAGGGGTTGCATTGGAATTCTTGACTACCTCGAAGGGCATTACAAAAATTCCATTTTCTCGAAAACTATAAGTCGCAGCTCAACTCCAAAAGCAGATTTGAATTCAGGGAAGGTGCGGGCTTAATTCTACATAAACAGTTTTCAAATTGGTAATGAAAAAAATTTTTCAAATTTTTACAGGGGTTGCATTGGAATTCCTGACTACCTGAAGAGCGTTACAAAAATTCCATTTTCTCGAAAACTATAAGTCGCAGCTCAACTCCAAAAGCAGATTTGAATTCAGGAAAGGTGCGGGCTTAATTCTACATAAACAGTTTTCAAATCGGGGATAAAAAAAATCTTTCAAATTTTTACAGGGGTTGCATTGGAATTCCTGACTACCTGAAGAGCGTTACAAAAATTCCATTTTCTCGAAAACTATAAGTCGCAGCTCAAATCCAAAAGCAGATTTGAATTCAGGAAAGGTGCGGGCTTAATTCTACATAAACAGTTTTCAAATTGGGGATGAAAAAAAAATTTTCAAATTTTTACAGGGGTTGCATTGGAATTCCTGACTACCTGAAGAGCGTTACAAAAATTCCATTTTCTCGAAAACTATAAGTCGCAGCTCAACTCCAAAAGCAGATTTGAATTCAGGAAAGGTGCGGGCTTAATTCTACATAAACAGTTTTCAAATCGGGGATAAAAAAAATCTTTCAAATTTTTACAGGGGTTGCATTGGAATTCTTGACTACCTCGAAGGGCATTACAAAAATTCCATTTTCTCGAAAACTATAAGTCGCAGCTCAACTCCAAAAGCAGATTTGAATTCAGGAAAGGTGCGGGCTTAATTCTACATAAACAGTTGTCAAACTGGGGATGAAAAAAAAATTTTCAAATTTTTACAGGGGTTGCATTGGAATTCTTGACTACCTCGAAGAGCGGTAGAAAAATTCCATTTTCTCGAAAACTATAAGTCGCAGCTCAACTCCAAAAGCAGATTTGAATTCAGGGAAGGTGCGGGCTTAATTCTACATAAACAGTTTTCAAATTGGGGATGAAAAAAAAATTTTCAAATTTTTACAGGGGTTGCATTGGAATTCCTGACTACCTGAAGAGCGTTACAAAAATTCCATTTTCTCGAAAACTATAAGTCGCAGCTCAACTCCAAAAGAAGATTTGAATTCAGGAAAGGTGCGAGCTTAATTCTACATAAACAGTTGTCAAACTGGGGATGAAAAAAAATTTTTCAAATTTTTACAGGGGTTGCATTGGAATTCTTGACTACCTCGAAGAGCGGTACAAAAATTCCATTTTCTCGAAAACTATAAGTCGCAGCTCAACTCCAAAAGCAGATTTGAATTCAGGGAAGGTGCGGGCTTAATTCTACATAAACAGTTTTCAAATCGGGGATAAAAAAAAAACTTTCAAATTTTTACAGAGGTTGCATTGGAATTCTTGACTACCTCGAAGAGCGATAGAAAAATTCCATTTTCTCGAAAACTATAAGTCGCAGCTCAACTCCAAAAGCAGATTTGAATTCAGGAAAGGTGCGGGCTTAATTCTACATAAACAGTTGTCAAACTGGGGATGAAAAAAATTTTTTCAAATTTTTACAGGGGTTGCATTGGAATTCTTGACTACCTCGAAGGGCATTACAAAAATTCCATTTTCTCGAAAACTATAAGTCGCAGCTCAACTCCAAAAGCAGATTTGAATTCAGGAAAGGTGCGGGCTTAATTCTACATAAACAGTTGTCAAACTGGGGATGAAAAAAAATTTTTCAAATTTTTACAGGGGTTGCATTGGAATTCTTGACTACCTCGAAGGGCATTACAAAAATTCCATTTTCTCGAAAACTATAAGTCGCAGCTCAACTCCAAAAGCAGATTTGAATTCAGGGAAGGTGCGGGCTTAATTCTACATAAACAGTTTTCAAATTGGTAATGAAAAAAATTTTTCAAATTTTTACAGGGGTTGCATTGGAATTCCTGACTACCTGAAGAGCGTTACAAAAATTCCATTTTCTCGAAAACTATAAGTCGCAGCTCAACTCCAAAAGCAGATTTGAATTCAGGAAAGGTGCGGGCTTAATTCTACATAAACAGTTTTCAAATCGGGGATAAAAAAAAACTTTCAAATTTATACAGGGGTTGCATTGGAATTCCTGACTACCTGAAGAGCGTTACAAAAATTCCATTTTCTCGAAAACTATAAGTCGCAGCTCAACTCCAAAAGCAGATTTGAATTCAGGAAAGGTGCGGGCTTAATTCTACATAAACAGTTTTCAAATCGGGGATAAAAAAAAACTTTCAAATTTTTACAGGGGTTGCATTGGAATTCCTGACTATCTGAAGAGAGTTACAAAAATTCAATTTTCTCGAAAACTATAAGTCGCAGCTAAACTCCAAAAGCAGATTTGAATTCAGGAAAGGTGCAAGCTTAATTCTACATAAACAGTTTTCAAATTGGGGATGAAAAAAAAATTTTCAAATTTTTACAGAGGTTGCATTGGAATTCTTGACTACCTCGAAGAGCGATAGAAAAATTCCATTTTCTCGAAAACTGTAAGTCGCAGCTCAACTCCAAAAGCAGATTTGAATTCAGGAAAGGTGCGAGCTTAATTCTACATAAACAGTTTTCAAATCGGGGAGGAAAAAAAAATTTTCAAATTTTTACAGGGGATGCATTGGAATTCCTGACTACCTCGAAGAGCGATACAAAAATTCCATTTTCTCGAAAACTATAAGTCGCAGCTCAACTCCAAAAGCAGATTTGAATTCAGGAAAGGTGCGAGCTTAATTCTACATAAACAGTTGTCAAACTGGGGATGAAAAAAAAATTTTCAAATTTTTACAGGGGTTGCATTGGAATTCCTGACTACCTGAAGAGCGTTACAAAAATTCCATTTTCTCGAAAACTATAAGTCGCAGCTCAACTCCAAAAGAAGATTTGAATTCAGGAAAGGTGCGAGCTTAATTCTACATAAACAGTTGTCAAACTGGGGATGAAAAAAAAATTTTCAAATTTTTACAGGGGTTGCATTGGAATTCTTGACTACCTCGAAGAGCGGTAGAAAAATTCCATTTTCTCGAAAACTATAAGTCGCAGCTCAACTCCAAAAGCAGATTTGAATTCAGGGAAGGTGCGGGCTTAATTCTACATAAACAGTTTTCAAATTGGGGATGAAAAAAAATTTTTCAAATTTTTACAGGGGTTGCATTGGAATTCCTGACTACCTGAAGAGCGTTACAAAAATTCCATTTTCTCGAAAACTATAAGTCGCAGCTCAACTCCAAAAGCAGATTTAAATTCAGGAAAGGTGCGGGCTTAATTCTGCATAAACAGTTTTCAAAACGGGGATAAAAAAAAACTTTCAAATTTTTACAGGGGTTGCATTGGAATTCCTGACTACCTGAAGAGAGTTACAAAAATTCCATTTTCTCGAAAACTATAAGTCGCAGCTCAACTCCAAAAGCAGATTTGAATTCAGGAAAGGTGCGAGCTTAATTCTACATAAACAGTTTTCAAATCGGGGAGGAAAAAAAAATTTTCAAATTTTTACAGGGGTTGCATTGGAATTCCTGACTACCTCGAAGAGCGATACAAAAATTCCATTTTCTCGAAAACTATAAGTCGCAGCTCAACTCCAAAAGCAGATTTGAATTCAGGAAAGGTGCGAGCTTAATTCTACATAAACAGTTTTCAAATCGGGGAGGAAAAAAAATTTTTCAAATTTTACAGGGGTTGCATTGGAATTCCTGACTACCTCGAAGAGCGATACAAAAATTCCATTTTCTCGAAAACTATAAGTCGCAGCTCAACTCCAAAAGCAGATTTGAATTCAGGAAAGGTGCGGGCTTAATTCTACATAAACAGTTTTCAAATTGGGGATGAAAAAAATTTTTCAAATTTTTACAGGGGTTGCATTGGAATTCCTGACTACCTGAAGAGCGTTACAAAAATTCCATTTTCTCGAAAACTATAAGTCGCAGCTCAAATCCAAAAGCAGATTTGAATTCAGGAAAGGTGCGGGCTTAATTCTACATAAACAGTTTTCAAATTGGGGATGAAAAAAAAATTTTCAAATTTTTACAGGGGTTGCATTGGAATTCCTGACTACCTGAAGAGCGTTACAAAAATTCCATTTTCTCGAAAACTATAAGTCGCAGCTCAACTCCAAAAGCAGATTTGAATTCAGGAAAGGTGCGGGCTTAATTCTACATAAACAGTTTTCAAATCGGGGATAAAAAAAATCTTTCAAATTTTTACAGGGGTTGCATTGGAATTCCTGACTACCTGAAGAGCGTTACAAAAATTCCATTTTCTCGAAAACTATAAGTCGCAGCTCAAATCCAAAAGCAGATTTGAATTCAGGAAAGGTGCGGGCTTAATTCTACATAAACAGTTTTCAAATTGGGGATGAAAAAAAAATTTTCAAATTTTTACAGAGGTTGCATTGGAATTCTTGACTACCTCGAAGAGCGATAGAAAAATTCCATTTTCTCGAAAACTGTAAGTCGCAGCTCAACTCCAAAAGCAGATTTGAATTCAGGAAAGGTGCGAGCTTAATTCTACATAAACAGTTTTCAAATCGGGGAGGAAAAAAAAATTTTCAAATTTTTACAGGGGTTGCATTGGAATTCTTGACTACCTCGAAGAGCGGTAGAAAAATTCCATTTTCTCGAAAACTATAAGTCGCAGCTCAACTCCAAAAGCAGATTTGAATTCAGGGAAGGTGCGGGCTTAATTCTACATAAACAGTTTTCAAATTGGGGATGAAAAAAAATTTTTCAAATTTTTACAGGGGTTGCATTGGAATTCCTGACTACCTGAAGAGCGTTACAAAAATTCCATTTTCTCGAAAACTATAAGTCGCAGCTCAACTCCAAAAGCAGATTTAAATTCAGGAAAGGTGCGGGCTTAATTCTGCATAAACAGTTTTCAAAACGGGGATAAAAAAAAACTTTCAAATTTTTACAGGGGTTGCATTGGAATTCCTGACTACCTGAAGAGAGTTACAAAAATTCCATTTTCTCGAAAACTATAAGTCGCAGCTCAACTCCAAAAGCAGATTTGAATTCAGGAAAGGTGCGAGCTTAATTCTACATAAACAGTTTTCAAATCGGGGAGGAAAAAAAAATTTTCAAATTTTTACAGGGGTTGCATTGGAATTCCTGACTACCTCGAAGAGCGATACAAAAATTCCATTTTCTCGAAAACTATAAGTCGCAGCTCAACTCCAAAAGCAGATTTGAATTCAGGAAAGGTGCGAGCTTAATTCTACATAAACAGTTTTCAAATCGGGGAGGAAAAAAAATTTTTCAAATTTTACAGGGGTTGCATTGGAATTCCTGACTACCTCGAAGAGCGATACAAAAATTCCATTTTCTCGAAAACTATAAGTCGCAGCTCAACTCCAAAAGCAGATTTGAATTCAGGAAAGGTGCGGGCTTAATTCTACATAAACAGTTTTCAAATTGGGGATGAAAAAAATTTTTCAAATTTTTACAGGGGTTGCATTGGAATTCCTGACTACCTGAAGAGCGTTACAAAAATTCCATTTTCTCGAAAACTATAAGTCGCAGCTCAAATCCAAAAGCAGATTTGAATTCAGGAAAGGTGCGGGCTTAATTCTACATAAACAGTTTTCAAATTGGGGATGAAAAAAAAATTTTCAAATTTTTACAGGGGTTGCATTGGAATTCCTGACTACCTGAAGAGCGTTACAAAAATTCCATTTTCTCGAAAACTATAAGTCGCAGCTCAACTCCAAAAGCAGATTTGAATTCAGGAAAGGTGCGGGCTTAATTCTACATAAACAGTTTTCAAATCGGGGATAAAAAAAATCTTTCAAATTTTTACAGGGGTTGCATTGGAATTCCTGACTACCTGAAGAGCGTTACAAAAATTCCATTTTCTCGAAAACTATAAGTCGCAGCTCAAATCCAAAAGCAGATTTGAATTCAGGAAAGGTGCGGGCTTAATTCTACATAAACAGTTTTCAAATTGGGGATGAAAAAAAAATTTTCAAATTTTTACAGGGGTTGCATTGGAATTCCTGACTACCTGAAGAGCGTTACAAAAATTCCATTTTCTCGAAAACTATAAGTCGCAGCTCAACTCCAAAAGCAGATTTGAATTCAGGAAAGGTGCGAGCTTAATTCTACATAAACAGTTTTCAAATCGGGGAGGAAAAAAAATTTTTCAAATTTTACAGGGGTTGCATTGGAATTCCTGACTACCTCGAAGAGCGATACAAAAATTCCATTTTCGCGAAAACTATAAGTCGCAGCTCAACTCCAAAAGCAGATTTGAATTCAGGAAAGGTGCGGGCTTAATTCTACATAAACAGTTTTCAAATTGGGGATGAAAAAAATTTTTCAAATTTTTACAGGGGTTGCATTGGAATTCCTGACTACCTGAAGAGCGTTACAAAAATTCCATTTTCTCGAAAACTATAAGTCGCAGCTCAAATCCAAAAGCAGATTTGAATTCAGGAAAGGTGCGGGCTTAATTCTACATAAACAGTTTTCAAATTGGGGATGAAAAAAAAATTTTCAAATTTTTACAGGGGTTGCATTGGAATTCCTGACTACCTGAAGAGCGTTACAAAAATTCCATTTTCTCGAAAACTATAAGTCGCAGCTCAACTCCAAAAGCAGATTTGAATTCAGGAAAGGTGCGGGCTTAATTCTACATAAACAGTTTTCAAATCGGGGATAAAAAAAATCTTTCAAATTTTTACAGGGGTTGCATTGGAATTCTTGACTACCTCGAAGGGCATTACAAAAATTCCATTTTCTCGAAAACTATAAGTCGCAGCTCAACTCCAAAAGCAGATTTGAATTCAGGAAAGGTGCGGGCTTAATTCTACATAAACAGTTTTCAAATTGGGGATGAAAAAAATTTTTTTATATTTTTACAGGGGTTGCATTGGAATTCTTGACTACCTCGAAGAGCGATAGAAAAATTTAATTTTCTCGAAAACTATAAGTCGCAGCTCAACTCCAAAAGCAGATTTGAATTCAGGAAAGGTGCGAGCTTAATTCTACATAAACAGTTTTCAAATCGGGGAGGAAAAAAAAATTTTCAAATTTTTACAGGGAATTCCTGACTACCTCGAAGAGCGATACAAAAATTCCATTTTCTCGAAAACTATAAGTCGCAGCTCAACTCCAAAAGCAGATTTGAATTCAGGAAAGGTGCGGGCTTAATTCTACATAAATAGTTTTCAAATTGGGGATGAAAAAAATTTTTCAAATTTTTACAGGGGTTGCATTGGAATTCCTGACTACCTGAAGAGCGTTACAAAAATTCCATTTTCTCGAAAACTATAAGTCGCAGCTCAACTCCAAAAGCAGATTTGAATTCAGGAAAGGTGCGGGCTTAATTCTACATAAACAGTTTTCAAATTGGGGATGAAAAAAATTTTTCAAATTTTTACAGGGGTTGCATTGGAATTCCTGACTACCTGAAGAGCGTTACAAAAATTAAATTTTCTCGAAAACTATAAGTCGCAGTTAAACTCCAAAAGCAGATTTGAATTCAGGAAAAGTGCAAGCTTAATTCTACATAAACAGTTTTCAAATTGGGGATGAAAAAAAAATTTTCAAATTTTTACAGAGGTTGCATTGGAATTCTTGACTACCTCGAAGAGCGATAGAAAAATTCCATTTTCTCGAAAACTATAAGTCGCAGCTCAACTCCAAAAGCAGATTTGAATTCAGGAAAGGTGCGGGCTTAATTCTACATAAACAGTTTTCAAATTGGGGATGAAAAATTTTTTTTTAAATTTTTACAGGGGTTGCATTGGAATTCTTGACTACCTCGAAGAGCGATAGAAAAATTCCATTTTCTCGAAAACTATAAGTCGCAGCTCAACTCCAAAAGCAGATTTGAATTCAGGAAAGGTGCGGGCATAATTCTACATAAACAGTTTTCAAATTGGGGATGAAAAAAAATTTTTCAAATTTTTACAGGGGTTGCATTGGAATTCCTGACTACCTCGAAGAGCAATACAAAAATTCCATTTTCTCGAAAACTATAAGTCGCAGCTCAACTCCAAAAGCAGATTTGAATTCAGGAAAGGTGCGAGCTTAATTCTACATAAACAGTTTTCAAATCGGGGAGGAAAAAAAAATTTTCAAATTTTTACAGGGGTTGCATTGGAATTCCTGACTACCTGAAGAGCGTTACAAAAATTCCATTTTCTCGAAAACTATAAGTCGCAGCTCAACTCCAAAAGCAGATTTGAATTCAGGAAAGGTGCGGGCTTAATTCTGCATAAACAGTTTTCAAATCGGGGATAAAAAAAAAACTTTCAAATTTTTACAGGGGTTGCATTGGAATTCCTGACTACCTGAAGAGAGTTACAAAAATTCCATTTTCTCGAAAACTATAAGTCGCAGCTCAACTCCAAAAGCAGATTTGAATTCAGGAAAGGTGCGGGCTTAATTCTACATAAACAGTTTTCAAATCGGGGAGGAAAAAAAAATTTTCAAATTTTTACAGAGGTTGCATTGGAATTCTTGACTACCTCGAAGAGCGATAGAAAAATTCCATTTTCTCGAAAACTGTAAGTCGCAGCTCAACTCCAAAAGCAGATTTGAATTCAGGAAAGGTGCGAGCTTAATTCTACATAAACAATTTTCAAATTGGGGATGAAAAAAAAATTTTCAAATTTTTACAGGGGTTGCATTGGAATTCCTGACTACCTGAAGAGCGTTACAAAAATTCCATTTTCTCGAAAACTATAAGTCGCAGCTCAACTCCAAAAGCAGATTTGAATTCAGGAAAGGTGCGGGCTTAATTCTACATAAACAGTTTTCAAATTGGGGATAAAAAAAAACTTTCAAACTTTTACAGAGGTTGCATTGGAATTCTTGACTACCTCGAAGAGCGATAGAAAAATTCCATTTTCTCGAAAACTGTAAGTCGCAGCTCAACTCCAAAAGCAGATTTGAATTCAGGAAAGGTGCGGGCTTAATTCTTACATAAACAGTTTTCAAATTGGGGATGAAAAAATTTTTTTTAAATTTTTACAGGGGTTGCATTGGAATTCTTGACTACCTCGAAGAGCGATAGAAAAATTCCATTTTCTCGAAAACTATAAGTCGCAGCTCAACTCCAAAAGCAGATTTGAATTCAGGAAAGGTGCGAGCTTAATTCTACATAAACAGTTTTCAAATTCGGATGAAAAAAAAATTTTCAAATTTTTACAGGGGTTGCATTGGAATTCCTGACTACCTGAAGAGCGTTACAAAAATTCCATTTTCTCGAAAACTATAAGTCGCAGCTCAACTCCAAAAGCAGATTTGTATTCAGGAAAGGTGCGGGCTTAATTCTGCATAAACAGTTTTCAAATTGGGGATAAAAAAAAAAACTTTCAAATTTTTACAGGGGTTGCATTGGAATTCCTGACTACCTCGAAGAGCAATACAAAAATTCCATTTTCTCGAAAACTATAAGTCGCAGCTCAACTCCAAAAGCAGATTTGAATTCAGGAAAGGTGCGAGCTTAATTCTACATAAACAGTTTTCAAATCGGGGAGGAAAAAAAAATTTTCAAATTTTTACAGGGGTTGCATTGGAATTCCTGACTACCTGAAGAGCGTTACAAAAATTCCATTTTCTCGAAAACTATAAGTCGCAGCTCAACTCCAAAAGCAGATTTGAATTCAGGAAAGGTGCGGGCTTAATTCTGCATTAACAGTTTTCAAATCGGGGATAAAAAAAAAACTTTCAAATTTTTACAGGGGTTGCATTGGAATTCCTGACTACCTGAAGAGAGTTACAAAAATTCCATTTTCTCGAAAACTATAAGTCGCAGCTCAACTCCAAAAGCAGATTTGAATTCAGGAAAGGTGCGGGCTTAATTCTACATAAACAGTTTTCAAATCGGGGAGGAAAAAAAAATTTTCAAATTTTTACAGAGGTTGCATTGGAATTCTTGACTACCTCGAAGAGCGATAGAAAAATTCCATTTTCTCGAAAACTGTAAGTCGCAGCTCAACTCCAAAAGCAGATTTGAATTCAGGAAAGGTGCGAGCTTAATTCTACATAAACAGTTTTCAAATTGGGGATGAAAAAAAAATTTTCAAATTTTTACAGGGGTTGCATTGGAATTCCTGACTACCTGAAGAGCGTTACAAAAATTCCATTTTCTCGAAAACTATAAGTCGCAGCTCAACTCCAAAAGCAGATTTGAATTCAGGAAAGGTGCGGGCTTAATTCTACATAAACAGTTTTCAAATTGGGGATAAAAAAAAACTTTCAA
The DNA here is from genome assembly GCA_946965025.1 of Blera fallax. Classification (NCBI taxonomy): domain Eukaryota; kingdom Metazoa; phylum Arthropoda; class Insecta; order Diptera; family Syrphidae; genus Blera; species Blera fallax. The sequence continues at coordinate 32,125,152 of OX337247.1, forward strand.
ACTTTTACAGAGGTTGCATTGGAATTCTTGACTACCTCGAAGAGCGATAGAAAAATTCCATTTTCTCGAAAACTGTAAGTCGCAGCTCAACTCCAAAAGCAGATTTGAATTCAGGAAAGGTGCGGGCTTAATTCTTACATAAACAGTTTTCAAATTGGGGATGAAAAAATTTTTTTTAAATTTTTACAGGGGTTGCATTGGAATTCTTGACTACCTCGAAGAGCGATAGAAAAATTCCATTTTCTCGAAAACTATAAGTCGCAGCTCAACTCCAAAAGCAGATTTGAATTCAGGAAAGGTGCGAGCTTAATTCTACATAAACAGTTTTCAAATTCGGATGAAAAAAAAATTTTCAAATTTTTACAGGGGTTGCATTGGAATTCCTGACTACCTGAAGAGCGTTACAAAAATTCCATTTTCTCGAAAACTATAAGTCGCAGCTCAACTCCAAAAGCAGATTTGTATTCAGGAAAGGTGCGGGCTTAATTCTGCATAAACAGTTTTCAAATTGGGGATAAAAAAAAAAACTTTCAAATTTTTACAGGGGTTGCATTGGAATTCCTGACTACCTGAAGAGCGTTACAAAAATTCCATTTTCTCGAAAACTATAAGTCGCAGCTCAACTCCAAAAGCAGATTTGAATTCAGGAAAGGTGCTAGCTTAATTCTACATAAACAGTTTTCAAATCGGGGAGGAAAAAAAAAATTTCAAATTTTTACAGGGGTTGCATTGGAATTCCTGACTACCTCGAAGAGCGATACAAAAATTCCATTTTCTCGAAAACTATAAGTCGCAGCTCAACTCCGAAAGCAGATTTGAATTCAGGAAAGGTGCGGGCTTAATTCTACATAAACAGTTTTCAAATTGGGGATGAAAAAAATTTTTCAAATTTTTACAGGGGTTGCATTGGAATTCCTGACTACCTGAAGAGCGTTACAAAAATTCCATTTTCTCGAAAACTATAAGTCGCAGCTCAACTCCAAAATTAGATTTGAATTCAGGAAAGGTGCGAGCTTAATTGTACATAAACAGTTTTCAAATCGGGGATGAAAAAAAAAATTTCAAATTTTTACAGGGGTTGCATTGGAATTCCTGACTACCTGAAGAGCGTTACAAAAATTCCATTTTCTCGAAAACTATAAGTCCCAGCTCAAATCCAAAAGCAGATTTGAATTCAGGAAAGGTGCGGGCTTAATTCTACATAAACAGTTTTCAAATTGGGGATGAAAAAAAAATTTTCAAATTTTTACAGGGGTTGCATTGGAATTCCTGACTACCTGAAGAGCGTTACAAAAATTCCATTTTCTCGAAAACTATAAGTCGCAGCTCAACTCCAAAAGCAGATTTGAATTCAGGAAAGGTGCGGGCTTAATTCTACATAAACAGTTTTCAAATCGGGGATAAAAAAAATCTTTCAAATTTTTACAGGGGTTGCATTGGAATTCTTGACTACCTCGAAGGGCATTACAAAAATTCCATTTTCTCGAAAACTATAAGTCGCAGCTCAACTCCAAAAGCAGATTTGAATTCAGGAAAGGTGCGGGCTTAATTCTACATAAACAGTTTTCAAATTGGGGATGAAAAAAATTTTTCAAATTTTTACAGGGGTTGCATTGGAATTCCTGACTACCTGAAGAGCGTTACAAAAATTCCATTTTCTCGAAAACTATAAGTCGCAGCTCAACTCCAAAAGCAGATTTGAATTCAGGAAAGGTGCGGGCTTAATTCTACATAAACAGTTTTCAAATTGGGGATGAAAAAAATTTTTCAAATTTTTACAGGGGTTGCATTGGAATTCCTGACTACCTGAAGAGCGTTACAAAAATTCCATTTTCTCGAAAACTATAAGTCGCAGCTCAACTCCAAAAGCAGATTTGAATTCAGGAAAGGTGCGGGCTTAATTCTACATAAACAGTTTTCAAATTGGGGATGAAAAAAATTTTTCAAATTTTTACAGGGGTTGCATTGGAATTCCTGACTACCTGAAGAGCGTTACAAAAATTCCATTTTCTCGAAAACTATAAGTCGCAGCTCAACTCCAAAAGCAGATTTGAATTCAGGAAAGGTGCGGGCTTAATTCTACATAAACAGTTTTCAAATCGGGGATAAAAAAAAACTTTCAAATTTTTACAGGGGTTGCATTGGAATTCCTGACTATCTGAAGAGAGTTACAAAAATTCAATTTTCTCGAAAACTATAAGTCGCAGTTAAACTCCAAAAGCAGATTTGAATTCAGGAAAAGTGCAAGCTTAATTCTACATAAACAGTTTTCAAATTGGGGATGAAAAAAAAATTTTCAAATTTTTACAGAGGTTGCATTGGAATTCTTGACTACCTCGAAGAGCGATAGAAAAATTCCATTTTCTCGAAAACTATAAGTCGCAGCTCAACTCCAAAAGCAGATTTGAATTCAGGAAAGGTGCGGGCTTAATTCTACATAAACAGTTTTCAAATTGGGGATGAAAAATTTTTTTTTAAATTTTTACAGGGGTTGCATTGGAATTCTTGACTACCTCGAAGAGCGATAGAAAAATTCCATTTTCTCGAAAACTATAAGTCGCAGCTCAACTCCAAAAGCAGATTTGAATTCAGGAAAGGTGCGGGCATAATTCTACATAAACAGTTTTCAAATTGGGGATGAAAAAAAATTTTTCAAATTTTTACAGGGGTTGCATTGGAATTCCTGACTACCTCGAAGAGCAATACAAAAATTCCATTTTCTCGAAAACTATAAGTCGCAGCTCAACTCCAAAAGCAGATTTGAATTTAGGAAAGGTGCGAGCTTAATTCTACATAAACAGTTTTCAAATCGGGGAGGAAAAAAAAATTTTCAAATTTTTACAGGGGTTGCATTGGAATTCCTGACTACCTCGAAGAGCGATACAAAAATTCCATTTTCTCGAAAACTATAAGTCGCAGCTCAACTCCAAAAGCAGATTTGAATTCAGGAAAGGTGCGAGCTTAATTCTACATAAACAGTTTTCAAATCGGGGAGGAAAAAAAAACTTTCAAATTTTTACAGGGGTTGCATTGGAATTCCTGACTACCTGAAGAGAGTTACAAAATATCCATTTTCTCGAAAACTATAAGTCGCAGCTCAACTCCAAAAGCAGATTTGAATTCAGGAAAGGTGCGGGCTTAATTCTACATAAACAGTTTTCAAATCGGGGAGGAAAAAAAAATTTTCAAATTTTTACAGGGGTTGCATTGGAATTCCTGACTACCTCGAAGAGCGATACAAAAATTCCATTTTCTCGAAAACTATAAGTCGCAGCTCAACTCCAAAAGCAGATTTGAATTCAAGAAAGGTGCGAGCTTAATTCTACATAAACAGTTTTCAAATCGGGGAGGAAAAAAAAATTTTCAAATTTTTACAGGGGTTGCATTGGAATTCCTGACTACCTGAAGAGCGTTACAAAAATTCCATTTTCTCGAAAACTATAAGTCGCAGCTCAACTCCAAAAGCAGATTTGAATTCAGGAAAGGTGCGGGCTTAATTCTGCATAAACAGTTTTCAAATTGGGGATAAAAAAAAAACTTTCAAATTTTTACAGGGGTTGCATTGGAATTCCTGACTATCTGAAGAGAGTTACAAAAATTCCATTTTCTCGAAAACTATAAGTCGCAGCTTAACTCCAAAAGCAGATTTGAATTCAGGAAAGGTGCAAGCTTAATTCTACATAAACAGTTTTCAAATTGGGGATGAAAAAAAATTTTCAAATTTTTACAGAGGTTGCATTGGAATTCCTGACTACCTGAAGAGCGTTACAAAAATTCCATTTTCTCGAAAACTGTAAGTCGCAGCTCAACTCCAAAAGCAGATTTGAATTCAGGAAAGGTGCGAGCTTAATTCTACATAAACAGTTTTCAAATCGGGGAGGAAAGAAAAATTTTCAAATTTTTACAGGGGTTGCATTGGAATTCCTGACTACCTGAAGAGCGTTACAAAAATTCCATTTTCTCGAAAACTATAAGTCGCAGCTCAACTCCAAAAGCAGATTTGAATTCAGGAAAGGTGCGGGCTTAATTCTACATAAACAGTTTTCAAATCGGGGATAAAAAAAAATCTTTCAAATTTTTACAGGGGTTGCATTGGAATTCTTGACTATCTGAAGAGAGTTACAAAAATTCCATTTTCTCGAAAACTATAAGTCGCAGCTTAACTCCAAAAGCAGATTTGAATTCAGGAAAGGTGCAAGCTTAATTCTACATAAACAGTTTTCAAATTGGGGATGAAAAAAAATTTTCAAATTTTTACAGAGGTTGCATTGGAATTCTTGACTACCTCGAAGAGCGATAGAAAAATTCCATTTTCTCGAAAACTGTAAGTCGCAGCTCAACTCCAAAAGCAGATTTGAATTCAGGAAAGGTGCGGGCTTAATTCTACATAAACAGTTTTCAAATTGGGGATGAAAAAAAAATTTTCAAATTTTTACAGGGGTTGCATTGGAATTCCTGACTACCTGAAGAGCGTTACAAAAATTCCATTTTCTCGAAAACTATAAGTCGCAGCTCAACTCCAAAAGCAGATTTGAATTCAGGAAAGGTGCGGGCTTAATTCTACATAAACAGTTTTCAAATTGGGGATAAAAAAAAAACTTTCAAACTTTTACAGAGGTTGCATTGGAATTCTTGACTACCTCGAAGAGCGATAGAAAAATTCCATTTTCTCGAAAACTGTAAGTCGCAGCTCAACTCCAAAAGCAGATTTGAATTCAGGAAAGGTGCGGGCTTAATTCTACATAAACAGTTTTCAAATTGGGGATGAAAAAATTTTTTTTAAATTTTTACAGGGGTTGCATTGGAATTCTTGACTACCTCGAAGAGCGATAGAAAAATTCCATTTTCTCGAAAACTATAAGTCGCAGCTCAACTCCAAAAGCAGATTTGAATTCAGGAAAGGTGCGGGCTTAATTCTACATAAACAGTTTTCAAATTCGGATGAAAAAAAAATTTTCAAATTTTTACAGGGGTTGCATTGGAATTCCTGACTACCTGAAGAGCGTTACAAAAATTCCATTTTCTCGAAAACTATAAGTCGCAGCTCAACTCCAAAAGCAGATTTGTATTCAGGAAAGGTGCGGGCTTAATTCTGCATAAACAGTTTTCAAATTGGGGATAAAAAAAAAAACTTTAAAATTTTTACAGCGGTTGCATTGGAATTCCTGACTACCTGAAGAGCGTTACAAAAATTCCATTTTCTCGAAAACTGTAAGTCGCAGCTCAACTCCAAAAGCAGATTTGAATTCAGGAAAGGTGCGAGCTTAATTCTACATAAACAGTTTTCAAATCGGGGAGGAAAAAAAAATTTTCAAATTTTTACAGGGGTTGCATTGGAATTCTTGACTACCTCGAAGAGCGATACAAAAATTCCATTTTCTCGAAAACTATAAGTCGCAGCTCAACTCCGAAAGCAGATTTGAATTCAGGAAAGGTGAGGGCTTAATTCTACATAAACAGTTTTCAAATTGGGGATGAAAAAAATTTTTCATATTTTTACAGGGGTTGCATTGGAATTCCTGACTACCTGAAGAGCGTTACAAAAATTCCATTTTCTCGAAAACTATAAGTCGCAGCTCAACTCCAAAATTAGATTTGAATTCAGGAAAGGTGCGAGCTTAATTGTACATAAACAGTTTTCAAATCGGGGATGAAAAAAAAAATTTCAAATTTTTACAGGGGATGCATTGGAATTCCTGACTACCTCGAAGAGCGATACAAAAATTCCATTTTCTCGAAAACTATAGGTCGCAGCTCAACTCCAAAAGTAGATTTGAATTCAGGAAAGGTGCGAGCTTAATTTTACATAAACAATTTTCAAATCGAGGATGAAAAAAAATTTTCAAATTTTTACAGGGGTTGCATTGGAATTCCTGACTACCTGGAAGAGCGATACAAAAATTCCATTTTCTCGAAAACTATAAGTCGCAGCTCAACTCCAAAAGCAGATTTGAATTCAGGAAAGGTGCGAGCTTAATTTTACATAAACAATTTTCAAATCGAGGATGAAAAAAAATTTTCAAATTTTTACAGGGGTTGCATTGGAATTCCTGACTACCTGAAGAGCGTTACAAAAATTCCATTTTCTCGAAAACTATAAGTCGCAGCTCAACTCCAAAAGCAGATTTGAATTCAGGAAAGGTGCGGGCTTAATTCTACATAAACAGTTTTCAAATCGGGGATAAAAAAAAATCTTTCAAATTTTTACAGGGGTTGCATTGGAATTCTTGACTACCTCGAAGGGCATTACAAAAATTCCATTTTCTCGAAAACTATAAGTCGCAGCTCAACTCCAAAAGCAGATTTGAATTCAGGAAAGGTGCGGGCTTAATTCTACATAAACAGTTTTCAAATTGGGGATGAAAAAATTTTTTTTAAATTTTTACAGGGGTTGCATTGGAATTCTTGACTACCTCGAAGAGCGATACAAAAATTCCATTTTCTCGAAAACTATAAGTCGCAGCTCAACTCCAAAAGCAGATTTGAATTCAGGAAAGGTGCGGGCTTAATTCGGCATAAACAGTTTTCAAATTGGGGATAAAAAAAAAACTTTCAAATTTTTACAGGGGTTGCATTGGAATTCCTGACTACCTGAAGAGCGTTACAAAAATTCCATTTTCTCGAAAACTATAAGTCGCAGCTCAACTCCAAAAGCAGATTTGAATTCAGGAAAGGTGCGGGCTTAATTCTACATAAACAGTTTTCAAATTGGGGATGAAAAAAAAATTTTCAAATTTTTACAGGGGTTGCATTGGAATTCCTGACTACCTGAAGAGCGTTACAAAAATTCCATTTTCTCGAAAACTATAAGTCGCAGCTCAACTCCAAAAGCAGATTTGAATTCAGGAAAGGTGCGGGCTTAATTCTACATAAACAGTTTTCAAATTGGGGATGAAAAAAAAATTTTCAAATTTTTACAGGGGTTGCATTGGAATTCCTGACTACCTGAAGAGCGTTACAAAAATTCCATTTTCTCGAAAACTATAAGTCGCAGCTCAACTCCAAAAGCAGATTTGAATTCAGGAAAGGTGCGAGCTTAATTGTACATAAACAGTTTTCAAATCGGGGATGAAAAAAAAAATTTCAAATTTTTACAGGGGATGCATTGGAATTCCTGACTACCTCGAAGAGCGATACAAAAATTCCATTTTCTCGAAAACTATAAGTCGCAGCTCAACTCCAAAAGCAGATTTGAATTCAGGAAAGGTGCGGGCTTAATTCTACATAAACAGTTTTCAAATTGGGGATGAAAAAAAAATTTTCAAATTTTTACAGGGGTTGCATTGGAATTCCTGACTACCTGAAGAGCGTTACAAAAATTCCATTTTCTCGAAAACTATAAGTCGCAGCTCAACTCCAAAAGCAGATTTGAATTCAGGAAAGGTGCGAGCTTAATTGTACATAAACAGTTTTCAAATCGGGGATGAAAAAAAAAATTTCAAATTTTTACAGGGGATGCATTGGAATTCCTGACTACCTCGAAGAGCGATACAAAAATTCCATTTTCTCGAAAACTATAGGTCGCAGCTCAACTCCAAAAGTAGATTTGAATTCAGGAAAGGTGCGAGCTTAATTTTACATAAACAATTTTCAAATCGAGGATGAAAAAAAATTTTCAAATTTTTACAGGGGTTGCATTGGAATTCCTGACTACCTGGAAGAGCGATACAAAAATTCCATTTTCTCGAAAACTATAAGTCGCAGCTCAACTCCAAAAGCAGATTTGAATTCAGGAAAGGTGCGAGCTTAATTCTACATAAACAGTTTTCAAATTGGGGATGAAAAAAAATTTTTCAAATTTTTACAGGGGTTGCATTGGAATTCTTGACTACCTCGAAGAGCGATAGAAAAATTCCATTTTCTCGAAAACTATAAGTCGCAGCTCAACTCCAAAAGCAGATTTGAATTCAGGAAAGGTGCGGGCTTAATTCTACATAAACAGTTTTCAAATTCGGATGAAAAAAAAATTTTCAAATTTTTACAGGGGTTGCATTGGAATTCCTGACTACCTGAAGAGCGTTACAAAAATTCCATTTTCTCGAAAACTATAAGTCGCAGCTCAACTCCAAAAGCAGATTTGAATTCAGGAAAGGTGCGGGCTTAATTCTACATAAACAGTTTTCAAATCGGGGATAAAAAAAAAACTTTCAAATTTTTACAGGGGTTGCATTGGAATTCTTGACTACCTCGAAGAGCATTACAAAAATTCCATTTTCTCGAAAACTATAAGTCGCAGCTCAACTCCAAAAGCAGATTTGAATTCAGGAAAGGTGCGAGCTTAATTCTACATAAACAGTTTTCAAATTGGGGATGAAAAAAAATTTTTCAAATTTTTACAGGGGTTGCATTGGAATTTTTGACTACCTCGAAGAGCGGTACAACAATTCCATTTTCTCGAAAACTATAAGTCGCAGCTCAACTCCAAAAGCAGATTTGAATTCAGGGAAGGTGCGGGCTTAATTCTACATAAACAGTTTTCAAATTGGGGATGAAAAAAAATTTTCAAATTTTTACAGGGGTTGCATTGGAATTCCTGACTACCTCGAAGAGCGATACAAAAATTCCATTTTCTCGAAAACTATAAGTCGCAGCTCAACTCCAAAAGCAGATTTGAATTCAGGAAAGGTGCGAGCTTAATTGTACATAAACAGTTTTCAAATCGGGGATGAAAAAAAAAATTTCAAATTTTTACAGGGGATGCATTGGAATTCCTGACTACCTCGAAGAGCGATACAAAAATTCCATTTTCTCGAAAACTATAAGTCGCAGCTCAACTCCAAAAGCAGATTTGAATTCAGGAAAGGTGCGAGCTTAATTGTACATAAACAGTTTTCAAATCGGGGATGAAAAAAAAAATTTCAAATTTTTACAGGGGATGCATTGGAATTCCTGACTACCTCGAAGAGCGATACAAAAATTCCATTTTCTCGAAAACTATAGGTCGCAGCTCAACTCCAAAAGTAGATTTGAATTCAGGAAAGGTGCGAGCTTAATTTTACATAAACAATTTTCAAATCGAGGATGAAAAAAAATTTTCAAATTTTTACAGGGGTTGCATTGGAATTCCTGACTACCTGAAGAGCGTTACAAAAATTCCATTTTCTCGAAAACTATAAGTCGCAGCTCAACTCCAAAAGCAGATTTGAATTCAGGAAAGGTGCGGGCTTAATTCTACATAAACAGTTTTCAAATCGGGGATAAAAAAAAATCTTTCAAATTTTTACAGGGGTTGCATTGGAATTCTTGACTACCTCGAAGGGCATTACAAAAATTCCATTTTCTCGAAAACTATAAGTCGCAGCTCAACTCCAAAAGCAGATTTGAATTCAGGAAAGGTGCGAGCTTAATTGTACATAAACAGTTTTCAAATCGGGGATGAAAAAAAAAATTTCAAATTTTTACAGGGGATGCATTGGAATTCCTGACCACCTCGAAGAGCGATACAAAAATTCCATTTTCTCGAAAACTATAGGTCGCAGCTCAACTCCAAAAGTAGATTTGAATTCAGGAAAGGTGCGAGCTTAATTTTACATAAACAATTTTCAAATCGAGGATGAAAAAAAATTTTCAAATTTTTACAGGGGTTGCATTGGAATTCCTGACTACCTGAAGAGCGTTACAAAAATTCCATTTTCTCGAAAACTATAAGTCGCAGCTCAACTCCAAAAGCAGATTTGAATTCAGGAAAGGTGCGGGCTTAATTCTACATAAACAGTTTTCAAATCGGGGATAAAAAAAAATCTTTCAAATTTTTACAGGGGTTGCATTGGAATTCTTGACTACCTCGAAGGGCATTACAAAAATTCCATTTTCTCGAAAACTATAAGTCGCAGCTCAACTCCAAAAGCAGATTTGAATTTAGGAAAGGTGCGGGCTTAATTCTACATAAACAGTTTTCAAATTGGGGATGAAAAAATTTTTTTTAAATTTTTACAGGGGTTGCATTGGAATTCTTGACTACCTCGAAGAGCGATAGAAAAATTCCATTTTCTCGAAAACTATAAGTCGCAGCTCAACTCCAAAAGCAGATTTGAATTCAGAAAAGGTGCGGGCTTAATTCTACATAAACAGTTTTCAAATTGGGGATGAAAAAAAAATTTTCAAATTCTTACAGGGGTTGGATTGGAATTCCTGACTACCTGAAGAGCGTTACAAAAATTCCATTTTCTCGAAAACTATAAGTCGCAGCTCAACTCCAAAAGCAGATTTGAATTCAGGAAAGGTGCGAGCTTAATTCTGCATAAACAGTTTTCAAATTGGGGATAAAAAAAAAACTTTCAAATTTTTACAGGGGTTGCATTGGAATTCCTGACTACCTGAAGAGCGTTACAAAAATTCCATTTTCTCGAAAACTATAAGTCGCCGCTCAACTCCAAAAGCAGATTTGAATTCAGGAAAGGTGCGAGCTTAATTCTACATAAACAGTTTTCAAATCGGGGAGGAAAAAAAAATTTTCAAATTTTTACAGGGGTTGCATTGGAATTCCTGACTACCTCGAAGAGCGATACAAAAATTCCATTTTCTCGAAAACTATAAGTCGCAGCTCAACTCCAAAAGCAGATTTGAATTCAGGAAAGGTGCGGGCTTAATTCTACATAAACAGTTTTCAAATTGGGGATGAAAAAAATTTTTCAAATTTTTACAGGGGTTGCATTGGAATTCCTGACTACCTGAAGAGCGTTACAAAAATTCCATTTTCTCGAAAACTATAAGTCGCAGCTCAACTCCAAAAGCAGATTTGAATTCAGGAAAGGTGCGGGCTTAATTCTACATAAACAGTTTTCAAATCGGGGATAAAAAAAAATCTTTCAAATTTTTACAGGGGTTGCATTGGAATTCTTGACTACCTCGAAGGGCATTACAAAAATTCCATTTTCTCGAAAACTATAAGTCGCAGCTCAACTCCAAAAGCAGATTTGAATTCAGGAAAGGTGCGAGCTTAATTGTACATAAACAGTTTTCAAATCGGGGATGAAAAAAAAAATTTCAAATTTTTACAGGGGATGCATTGGAATTCCTGACTACCTCGAAGAGCGATACAAAAATTCCATTTTCTCGAAAACTATAGGTCGCAGCTCAACTCCAAAAGTAGATTTGAATTCAGGAAAGGTGCGAGCTTAATTTTACATAAACAATTTTCAAATCGAGGATGAAAAAAAATTTTCAAATTTTTACAGGGGTTGCATTGGAATTCCTGACTACCTGAAGAGCGTTACAAAAATTCCATTTTCTCGAAAACTATAAGTCGCAGCTCAACTCCAAAAGCAGATTTGAATTCAGGAAAGGTGCGGGCTTAATTCTACATAAACAGTTTTCAAATCGGGGATAAAAAAAAATCTTTCAAATTTTTACAGGGGTTGCATTGGAATTCTTGACTACCTCGAAGGGCATTACAAAAATTCCATTTTCTCGAAAACTATAAGTCGCAGCTCAACTCCAAAAGCAGATTTGAATTTAGGAAAGGTGCGGGCTTAATTCTACATAAACAGTTTTCAAATTGGGGATGAAAAAATTTTTTTTAAATTTTTACAGGGGTTGCATTGGAATTCTTGACTACCTCGAAGAGCGATAGAAAAATTCCATTTTCTCGAAAACTATAGGTCGCAGCTCAACTCCAAAAGTAGATTTGAATTCAGGAAAGGTGCGAGCTTAATTTTACATAAACAATTTTCAAATCGAGGATGAAAAAAAATTTTCAAATTTTTACAGGGGTTGCATTGGAATTCCTGACTACCTGGAAGAGCGATACAAAAATTCCATTTTCTCGAAAACTATAAGTCGCAGCTCAACTCCAAAAGCAGATTTGAATTCAGGAAAGGTGCGAGCTTAATTCTGCATAAACAGTTTTCAAATTGGGGATAAAAAAAAAACTTTCAAATTTTTACAGGGGTTGCATTGGAATTCCTGACTACCTGAAGAGCGTTACAAAAATTCCATTTTCTCGAAAACTATAAGTCGCCGCTCAACTCCAAAAGCAGATTTGAATTCAGGAAAGGTGCGGGCTTAATTCTACATAAACAGTTTTCAAATCGGGGATGAAAAAAAAAATTTCAAATTTTTACAGGGGATGCATTGGAATTCCTGACTACCTCGAAGAGCGATACAAAAATTCCATTTTCTCGAAAACTATAGGTCGCAGCTCAACTCCAAAAGTAGATTTGAATTCAGGAAAGGTGCGAGCTTAATTTTACATAAACAATTTTCAAATCGAGGATGAAAAAAAATTTTCAAATTTTTACAGGGGTTGCATTGGAATTCCTGACTACCTGGAAGAGCGATACAAAAATTCCATTTTCTCGAAAACTATAAGTCGCAGCTCAACTCCAAAAGCAGATTTGAATTCAGGAAAGGTGCGAGCTTAATTCTACATAAACAGTTTTCAAATTGGGGATGAAAAAAAATTTTTCAAATTTTTACAGGGGTTGCATTGGAATTCTTGACTACCTCGAAGAGCGATAGAAAAATTCCATTTTCTCGAAAACTATAAGTCGCAGCTCAACTCCAAAAGCAGATTTGAATTCAGGAAAGGTGCGGGCTTAATTCTACATAAACAGTTTTCAAATTCGGATGAAAAAAAAATTTTCAAATTTTTACAGGGGTTGCATTGGAATTCCTGACTACCTGAAGAGCGTTACAAAAATTCCATTTTCTCGAAAACTATAAGTCGCAGCTCAACTCCAAAAGCAGATTTGAATTCAGGAAAGGTGCGGGCTTAATTCTACATAAACAGTTTTCAAATCGGGGATAAAAAAAAAACTTTCAAATTTTTACAGGGGTTGCATTGGAATTCTTGACTACCTCGAAGAGCATTACAAAAATTCCATTTTCTCGAAAACTATAAGTCGCAGCTCAACTCCAAAAGCAGATTTGAATTCAGGAAAGGTGCGAGCTTAATTCTACATAAACAGTTTTCAAATTGGGGATGAAAAAAAATTTTTCAAATTTTTACAGGGGTTGCATTGGAATTTTTGACTACCTCGAAGAGCGGTACAACAATTCCATTTTCTCGAAAACTATAAGTCGCAGCTCAACTCCAAAAGCAGATTTGAATTCAGGGAAGGTGCGGGCTTAATTCTACATAAACAGTTTTCAAATTGGGGATGAAAAAAAATTTTCAAATTTTTACAGGGGTTGCATTGGAATTCCTGACTACCTCGAAGAGCGATACAAAAATTCCATTTTCTCGAAAACTATAAGTCGCAGCTCAACTCCAAAAGCAGATTTGAATTCAGGAAAGGTGCGAGCTTAATTGTACATAAACAGTTTTCAAATCGGGGATGAAAAAAAAAATTTCAAATTTTTACAGGGGATGCATTGGAATTCCTGACTACCTCGAAGAGCGATACAAAAATTCCATTTTCTCGAAAACTATAAGTCGCAGCTCAACTCCAAAAGCAGATTTGAATTCAGGAAAGGTGCGAGCTTAATTGTACATAAACAGTTTTCAAATCGGGGATGAAAAAAAAAATTTCAAATTTTTACAGGGGATGCATTGGAATTCCTGACTACCTCGAAGAGCGATACAAAAATTCCATTTTCTCGAAAACTATAGGTCGCAGCTCAACTCCAAAAGTAGATTTGAATTCAGGAAAGGTGCGAGCTTAATTTTACATAAACAATTTTCAAATCGAGGATGAAAAAAAATTTTCAAATTTTTACAGGGGTTGCATTGGAATTCCTGACTACCTGAAGAGCGTTACAAAAATTCCATTTTCTCGAAAACTATAAGTCGCAGCTCAACTCCAAAAGCAGATTTGAATTCAGGAAAGGTGCGGGCTTAATTCTACATAAACAGTTTTCAAATCGGGGATAAAAAAAAATCTTTCAAATTTTTACAGGGGTTGCATTGGAATTCTTGACTACCTCGAAGGGCATTACAAAAATTCCATTTTCTCGAAAACTATAAGTCGCAGCTCAACTCCAAAAGCAGATTTGAATTCAGGAAAGGTGCGAGCTTAATTGTACATAAACAGTTTTCAAATCGGGGATGAAAAAAAAAATTTCAAATTTTTACAGGGGATGCATTGGAATTCCTGACCACCTCGAAGAGCGATACAAAAATTCCATTTTCTCGAAAACTATAGGTCGCAGCTCAACTCCAAAAGTAGATTTGAATTCAGGAAAGGTGCGAGCTTAATTTTACATAAACAATTTTCAAATCGAGGATGAAAAAAAATTTTCAAATTTTTACAGGGGTTGCATTGGAATTCCTGACTACCTGAAGAGCGTTACAAAAATTCCATTTTCTCGAAAACTATAAGTCGCAGCTCAACTCCAAAAGCAGATTTGAATTCAGGAAAGGTGCGGGCTTAATTCTACATAAACAGTTTTCAAATCGGGGATAAAAAAAAATCTTTCAAATTTTTACAGGGGTTGCATTGGAATTCTTGACTACCTCGAAGGGCATTACAAAAATTCCATTTTCTCGAAAACTATAAGTCGCAGCTCAACTCCAAAAGCAGATTTGAATTTAGGAAAGGTGCGGGCTTAATTCTACATAAACAGTTTTCAAATTGGGGATGAAAAAATTTTTTTTAAATTTTTACAGGGGTTGCATTGGAATTCTTGACTACCTCGAAGAGCGATAGAAAAATTCCATTTTCTCGAAAACTATAAGTCGCAGCTCAACTCCAAAAGCAGATTTGAATTCAGAAAAGGTGCGGGCTTAATTCTACATAAACAGTTTTCAAATTGGGGATGAAAAAAAAATTTTCAAATTCTTACAGGGGTTGGATTGGAATTCCTGACTACCTGAAGAGCGTTACAAAAATTCCATTTTCTCGAAAACTATAAGTCGCAGCTCAACTCCAAAAGCAGATTTGAATTCAGGAAAGGTGCGAGCTTAATTCTGCATAAACAGTTTTCAAATTGGGGATAAAAAAAAAACTTTCAAATTTTTACAGGGGTTGCATTGGAATTCCTGACTACCTGAAGAGCGTTACAAAAATTCCATTTTCTCGAAAACTATAAGTCGCCGCTCAACTCCAAAAGCAGATTTGAATTCAGGAAAGGTGCGAGCTTAATTCTACATAAACAGTTTTCAAATCGGGGAGGAAAAAAAAATTTTCAAATTTTTACAGGGGTTGCATTGGAATTCCTGACTACCTCGAAGAGCGATACAAAAATTCCATTTTCTCGAAAACTATAAGTCGCAGCTCAACTCCAAAAGCAGATTTGAATTCAGGAAAGGTGCGGGCTTAATTCTACATAAACAGTTTTCAAATTGGGGATGAAAAAAATTTTTCAAATTTTTACAGGGGTTGCATTGGAATTCCTGACTACCTGAAGAGCGTTACAAAAATTCCATTTTCTCGAAAACTATAAGTCGCAGCTCAACTCCAAAAGCAGATTTGAATTCAGGAAAGGTGCGGGCTTAATTCTACATAAACAGTTTTCAAATCGGGGATAAAAAAAAATCTTTCAAATTTTTACAGGGGTTGCATTGGAATTCTTGACTACCTCGAAGGGCATTACAAAAATTCCATTTTCTCGAAAACTATAAGTCGCAGCTCAACTCCAAAAGCAGATTTGAATTCAGGAAAGGTGCGAGCTTAATTGTACATAAACAGTTTTCAAATCGGGGATGAAAAAAAAAATTTCAAATTTTTACAGGGGATGCATTGGAATTCCTGACTACCTCGAAGAGCGATACAAAAATTCCATTTTCTCGAAAACTATAGGTCGCAGCTCAACTCCAAAAGTAGATTTGAATTCAGGAAAGGTGCGAGCTTAATTTTACATAAACAATTTTCAAATCGAGGATGAAAAAAAATTTTCAAATTTTTACAGGGGTTGCATTGGAATTCCTGACTACCTGAAGAGCGTTACAAAAATTCCATTTTCTCGAAAACTATAAGTCGCAGCTCAACTCCAAAAGCAGATTTGAATTCAGGAAAGGTGCGGGCTTAATTCTACATAAACAGTTTTCAAATCGGGGATAAAAAAAAATCTTTCAAATTTTTACAGGGGTTGCATTGGAATTCTTGACTACCTCGAAGGGCATTACAAAAATTCCATTTTCTCGAAAACTATAAGTCGCAGCTCAACTCCAAAAGCAGATTTGAATTTAGGAAAGGTGCGGGCTTAATTCTACATAAACAGTTTTCAAATTGGGGATGAAAAAATTTTTTTTAAATTTTTACAGGGGTTGCATTGGAATTCTTGACTACCTCGAAGAGCGATAGAAAAATTCCATTTTCTCGAAAACTATAAGTCGCAGCTCAACTCCAAAAGCAGATTTGAATTCAGGAAAGGTGCGGGCTTAATTCTACATAAACAGTTTTCAAATTGGGGATGAAAAAAAAATTTTCAAATTCTTACAGGGGTTGGATTGGAATTCCTGACTACCTGAAGAGCGTTACAAAAATTCCATTTTCTCGAAAACTATAAGTCGCAGCTCAACTCCAAAAGCAGATTTGAATTCAGGAAAGGTGCGGGCTTAATTCTGCATAAACAGTTTTCAAATTGGGGATAAAAAAAAAACTTTCAAATTTTTACAGGGGTTGCATTGGAATTCCTGACTACCTGAAGAGCGTTACAAAAATTCCATTTTCTCGAAAACTATAAGTCGCCGCTCAACTCCAAAAGCAGATTTGAATTCAGGAAAGGTGCGAGCTTAATTCTACATAAACAGTTTTCAAATCGGGGAGGAAAAAAAAATTTTCAAATTTTTACAGGGGTTGCATTGGAATTCCTGACTACCTCGAAGAGCGATACAAAAATTCCATTTTCTCGAAAACTATAAGTCGCAGCTCAACTCCAAAAGCAGATTTGAATTCAGGAAAGGTGCGGGCTTAATTCTACATAAACAGTTTTCAAATTGGGGATGAAAAAAATTTTTCAAATTTTTACAGGGGTTGCATTGGAATTCCTGACTACCTGAAGAGCGTTACAAAAATTCCATTTTCTCGAAAACTATAAGTCGCAGCTCAACTCCAAAAGCAGATTTGAATTCAGGAAAGGTGCGGGCTTAATTCTACATAAACAGTTTTCAAATTGGGGATGAAAAAAAAATTTTCAAATTTTTACAGGGGTTGCATTGGAATTCCTGACTACCTGAAGAGCGTTACAAAAATTCCATTTTCTCAAAAACTATAAGTCGCAGCTCAACTCCAAAAGCAGATTTGAATTCAGGAAAGGTGCGGGCTTAATTCTACATAAACAGTTTTCAAATTCTGATGAAAAAAAAATTTTCAAATTTTTACAGGGGTTGCATTGGAATTCCTGACTACCTGAAGAGCGTTACAAAAATTCCATTTTCTCGAAAACTATAAGTCGCAGTTCAACTCCAAAAGCAGATTTGAATTCAGGAAAGGTGCGAGCTTAATTACAGTTTTCATAAACTGTACATAAACAGTTTTCAAATTGGGGATGAAAAAAATTTTTCAAATTTTTACAGGGGTTGCATTGGAATTCCTGACTACCTGAAGAGCGTTACAAAAATTCCATTTTCTCGAAAACTATAAGTCGCAGCTCAACTCCAAAAGCAGATTTGAATTCAGGAAAGGTGCGGGCTTAATTCTACATAAACAGTTTTCAAATTGGGGATGAAAAAAAAATTTTCAAATTTTTACAGGGGTTGCATTGGAATTCCTGACTACCTGAAGAGCGTTACAAAAATTCCATTTTCTCGAAAACTATAAGTCGCAGCTCAACTCCAAAAGCAGATTTGAATTCAGGAAAGGTGCGGGCTTAATTCTACATAAACAGTTTTCAAATTCTGATGAAAAAAAAATTTTCAAATTTTTACAGGGGTTGCATTGGAATTCCTGACTACCTGAAGAGCGTTACAAAAATTCCATTTTCTCGAAAACTATAAGTCGCAGCTCAACTCCAAAAGCAGATTTGAATTCAGGAAAGGTGCGGGCTTAATTCTACATAAACAGTTTTCAAATTGGGGATGAAAAAAAATTTTTCAAATTTTTACAGGGGTTGCATTGGAATTTTTGACTACCTCGAAGAGCGGTACAACAATTCCATTTTCTCGAAAACTATAAGTCGCAGCTCAACTCCAAAAGCAGATTTGAATTCAGGGAAGGTGCGGGCTTAATTCTACATAAACAGTTTTCAAATTGGGGATGAAAAAAAATTTTCAAATTTTTACAGGGGTTGCATTGGAATTCCTGACTACCTGAAGAGCGTTACAAAAATTCCATTTTCTCGAAAACTATAAGTCGCAGCTCAACTCCACAAGCAGATTTGAATTCAGGAAAGGTGCGGGCTTAATTCTACATAAACAGTTTTCAAATCGGGGATAAAAAAAAATTTTCAAATTTTTACAGGGGTTGCATTGGAATTCTTGACTACCTCGAAGAGCATTACAAAAATTCCATTTTCTCGAAAACTATAAGTCGCAGCTCAACTACAAAAGCAGATTTGAATTCAGGAAAGGTGCGAGCTTAATTGTACATAAACAGTTTTCAAATCGGGGATGAAAAAAAAATTTCAAATTTTTACAGGGGATGCATTGGAATTCCTGACTACCTCGAAGAGCGATACAAAAATTCCATTTTCTCGAAAACTATAAGTCGCAGCTCAACTCCAAAAGCAGATTTGAATTCAGGAAAGGTGCGAGCTTAATTGTACATAAACAGTTTTCAAATCGGGGATGAAAAAAAAAATTTCAAATTTTTACAGGGGATGCATTGGAATTCCTGACTACCTCGAAGAGCGATACAAAAATTCCATTTTCTCGAAAACTATAGGTCGCAGCTCAACTCCAAAAGTAGATTTGAATTCAGGAAAGGTGCAAGCTTAATTTTACATAAACAATTTTCAAATCGAGGATGAAAAAAAATTTTCAAATTTTTACAGGGGTTGCATTGGAATTCCTGACTACCTGGAAGAGCGATACAAAAATTCCATTTTCTCGAAAACTATAAGTCGCAGCTCAACTCCAAAAGCAGATTTGAATTCAGGAAAGGTGCGAGCTTAATTTTACATAAACAATTTTCAAATCGAGGATGAAAAAAAATTTTCAAATTTTTACAGGGGTTGCATTGGAATTCCTGACTACCTGAAGAGCGTTACAAAAATTCCATTTTCTCGAAAACTATAAGTCGCAGCTCAACTCCAAAAGCAGATTTGAATTCAGGAAAGGTGCGGGCTTAATTCTACATAAACAGTTTTCAAATCGGGGATAAAAAAAAATCTTTCAAATTTTTACAGGGGTTGCATTGGAATTCTTGACTACCTCGAAGGGCATTACAAAAATTCCATTTTCTCGAAAACTATAAGTCGCAGCTCAACTCCAAAAGCAGATTTGAATTCAGGAAAGGTGCGGGCTTAATTCTACATAAACAGTTTTCAAATTGGGGATGAAAAATTTTTTTTTAAATTTTTACAGGGGTTGCATTGGAATTCTTGACTACCTCGAAGAGCGATAGAAAAATTCCATTTTCTCGAAAACTATAAGTCGCAGCTCAACTCCAAAAGCAGATTTGAATTCAGGAAAGGTGCGGGCTTAATTCTACATAAACAGTTTTCAAATTGGGGATGAAAAAAAATTTTTCAAATTTTTACAGGGGTTGGATTGGAATTCCTGACTACCTGAAGAGCGTTACAAAAATTCCATTTTCTCGAAAACTATAAGTCGCAGCTCAACTTCAAAAGCAGATTTGAATTCAGGAAAGGTGCGGGCTTGATTCTGCATAAACAGTTTTCAAATTGGGGATAAAAAAAAAACTTTCAAATTTTTACAGGGGTTGCATTGGAATTCCTGACTACCTGAAGAGCGTTACAAAAATTCCATTTTCTCGAAAACTATAAGTCGCCGCTCAACTCCAAAAGCAGATTTGAATTCAGGAAAGGTGCGAGCTTAATTCTACATAAACAGTTTTCAAATCGGGGAGGAAAAAAAAATTTTCAAATTTTTACAGGGGTTGCATTGGAATTCCTGACTACCTCGAAGAGCGATACAAAAATTCCATTTTCTCGAAAACTATAAGTCGCAGCTCAACTCCAAAAGCAGATTTGAATTCATTAAAGGTGCGGGCTTAATTCTACATAAACAGTTTTCAAATTGGGGATGAAAAAAATTTTTCAAATTTTTACAGGGGTTGCATTGCAATTCCTGACTACCTGAAGAGCGTTACAAAAATTCCATTTTCTCGAAAACTATAAGTCGCAGCTCAACTCCAAAAGCAGATTTGAATTCAGGAAAGGTGCGGGGTTAATTCTACATAAACAGTTTTCAAATTGGGGATGAAAAAAAAATTTTCAAATTTTTACAGGGGTTGCATTGGAATTCCTGACTACCTGAAGAGCGTTACAAAAATTCCATTTTCTCGAAAACTATAAGTCGCAGCTCAACTCCAAAAGCAGATTTGAATTCAGGAAAGGTGCGGGCTTAATTCTACATAAACAGTTTTCAAATTCTGATGAAAAAAAAATTTTCAAATTTTTACAGGGGTTGCATTGGAATTCCTGACTACCTGAAGAGCGTTACAAAAATTCCATTTTCTCGAAAACTATAAGTCGCAGCTCAACTCCAAAAGCAGATTTGAATTCAGGAAAGGTGCGGGCTTAATTCTACATAAACAGTTTTCAAATTCTGATGAAAAAAAAATTTTCAAATTTTTACAGGGGTTGCATTGGAATTCCTGACTACCTGAAGAGCGTTACAAAAATTCCATTTTCTCGAAAACTATAAGTCGCAGCTCAACTCCAAAAGCAGATTTGAATTCAGGAAAGGTGCGAGCTTAATTGTACATAAACAGTTTTCAAATCGGGGATGAAAAAAAAAATTTCAAATTTTTACAGGGGATGCATTGGAATTCCTGACTACCTCGAAGAGCGATACAAAAATTCCATTTTCTCGAAAACTATAGGTCGCAGCTCAACTCCAAAAGTAGATTTGAATTCAGGAAAGGTGCGAGCTTAATTTTACATAAACAATTTTCAAATCGAGGATGAAAAAAAATTTTCAAATTTTTACAGGGGTTGCATTGGAATTCCTGACTACCTGGAAGAGCGATACAAAAATTCCATTTTCTCGAAAACTATAAGTCGCAGCTCAACTCCAAAAGCAGATTTGAATTCAGGAAAGGTGCGGGCTTAATTCTACATAAACAGTTTTCAAATTCTGATGAAAAAAAAATTTTCAAATTTTTACAGTGGTTGCATTGGAATTCCTGACTACCTGAAGAGCGTTACAAAAATTCCATTTTCTCGAAAACTATAAGTCGCAGCTCAACTCCAAAAGCAGATTTGAATTCAGGAAAGGTGCGGGCTTAATTCTACATAAACAGTTTTCAAATTCTGATGAAAAAAAAATTTTCAAATTTTTACAGGGGTTGCATTGGAATTCCTGACTACCTGAAGAGCGTTACAAAAATTCCATTTTCTCGAAAACTATAAGTCGCAGCTCAACTCCAAAAGCAGATTTGAATTCAGGAAAGGTGCGAGCTTAATTGTACATAAACAGTTTTCAAATTCTGATGAAAAAAAAATTTTCAAATTTTTACAGGGGTTGCATTGGAATTCCTGACTACCTGAAGAGCGTTACAAAAATTCCATTTTCTCGAAAACTATAAGTCGCAGCTCAACTCCAAAAGCAGATTTGAATTCAGGAAAGGTGCGGGCTTAATTCTGCATAAACAGTTTTCAAATTGGGGATAAAAAAAAACTTTCAAATTTTTACAGGGGTTGCATTGGAATTCCTGACTATCTGAAGAGAGTTACAAAAATTCCATTTTCTCGAAAACTATAAGTCGCAGCTTAACTCCAAAAGCAGATTTGAATTCAGGAAAGGTGCGGGCTTAATTCTACATAAACAGTTTTCAAATTCTGATGAAAAAAAAATTTTCAAATTTTTACAGGGGTTGCATTGGAATTCCTGACTACCTGAAGAGCGTTACAAAAATTCCATTTTCTCGAAAACTATAAGTCGCAGCTCAACTCCAAAAGCAGATTTGAATTCAGGAAAGGTGCGAGCTTAATTGTACATAAACAGTTTTCAAATCGGGGATGAAAAAAAAAATTTCAAATTTTTACAGGGGATGCATTGGAATTCCTGACTACCTCGAAGAGCGATACAAAAATTCCATTTTCTCGAAAACTATAGGTCGCAGCTCAACTCCAAAAGTAGATTTGAATTCAGGAAAGGTGCGAGCTTAATTTTACATAAACAATTTTCAAATCGAGGATGAAAAAAAATTTTCAAATTTTTACAGGGGTTGCATTGGAATTCCTGACTACCTGGAAGAGCGATACAAAAATTCCATTTTCTCGAAAACTATAAGTCGCAGCTCAACTCCAAAAGCAGATTTGAATTCAGGAAAGGTGCGGGCTTAATTCTACATAAACAGTTTTCAAATTGGGGATGAAAAAAAAATTTTCAAATTTTTACAGGGGTTGCATTGGAATTCCTGACTACCTGAAGAGCGTTACAAAAATTCCATTTTCTCGAAAACTATAAGTCGCAGCTCAACTCCAAAAGCAGATTTGAATTCAGGAAAGGTGCGAGCTTAATTGTACATAAACAGTTTTCAAATCGGGGATGAAAAAAAAAATTTCAAATTTTTACAGGGGATGCATTGGAATTCCTGACTACCTCGAAGAGCGATACAAAAATTCCATTTTCTCGAAAACTATAAGTCGCAGCTCAACTCCAAAAGCAGATTTGAATTCAGGAAAGGTGCGGGCTTAATTCTACATAAACAGTTTTCAAATTGGGGATGAAAAAAAAATTTTCAAATTTTTAAAGGGGTTGCATTGGAATTCCTGACTACCTGAAGAGCGTTACAAAAATTCCATTTTCTCGAAAACTATAAGTCGCAGCTCAACTCCAAAAGCAGATTTGAATTCAGGAAAGGTGCGGGCTTAATTCTGCATAAACAGTTTTCAAATTGGGGATAAAAAAAAAACTTTCAAATTTTTACAGGGGTTGCATTGGAATTCCTGACTATCTGAAGAGAGTTACAAAAATTCCATTTTCTCGAAAACTATAAGTCGCAGCTTAACTCCAAAAGCAGATTTGAATTCAGGAAAGGTGCAAGCTTAATTCTACATAAACAGTTTTCAAATTGGGGATGAAAAAAAATTTTCAAATTTTTACAGAGGTTGCATTGGAATTCCTGACTACCTGAAGAGCGTTACAAAAATTCCATTTTCTCGAAAACTATAAGTCGCAGCTCAACTCCAAAAGCAGATTTGAATTCAGGAAAGGTGCGGGCTTAATTCTACATAAACAGTTTTCAAATCGGAGATAAAAAAAAATCTTTCAAATTTTTACAGGGGTTGCATTGGAATTCCTGACTACCTGAAGAGCGTTACAAAAATTCCATTTTCTCGAAAACTATAAGTCGCAGCTCAACTCCAAAAGCAGATTTGAATTCAGGAAAGGTGCGAGCTTAATTGTACATAAACAGTTTTCAAATCGGGGATGAAAAAAAAAATTTCAAATTTTTACAGGGGATGCATTGGAATTCCTGACTACCTCGAAGAGCGATACAAAAATTCCATTTTCTCGAAAACTGTAAGTCGCAGCTCAACTCCAAAAGTAGATTTGAATTCAGGAAAGGTGCGAGCTTAATTCTACATAAACAGTTTTCAAATTGGGGATGAAAAAAAAATTTTCAAATTTTTACAGGGGTTGCATTGGAATTCCTGACTACCTGAAGAGCGTTACAAAAATTCCATTTTCTCGAAAACTATAAGTCGCAGCTCAACTCCAAAAGCAGATTTGAATTCAGGAAAGGTGCGGGCTTAATTCTACATAAACAGTTTTCAAATTCTGATGAAAAAAAAATTTTCAAATTTTTACAGGGGTTGCATTGGAATTCCTGACTACCTGAAGAGCGTTACAAAAATTCCATTTTCTCGAAAACTATAAGTCGCAGCTCAACTCCAAAAGCAGATTTGAATTCAGGAAAGGTGCGGGCTCAATTCTACATAAACAGTTTTCAAATTCTGATGAAAAAAAAATTTTCAAATTTTTACAGGGGTTGCATTGGAATTCCTGACTACCTGAAGAGCGTTACAAAAATTCCATTTTCTCGAAAACTATAAGTCGCAGCTCAACTCCAAAAGCAGATTTGAATTCAGGAAAGGTGCGGGCTTAATTCTGCATAAACAGTTTTCAAATTGGGGATAAAAAAAAAACTTTCAAATTTTTACAGGGGTTGCATTGGAATTCCTGACTATCTGAAGAGAGTTACAAAAATTCCATTTTCTCGAAAACTATAAGTCGCAGCTTAACTCCAAAAGCAGATTTGAATTCAGGAAAGGTGCGGGCTTAATTCTACATAAACAGTTTTCAAATTCTGATGAAAAAAAAATTTTCAAATTTTTACAGGGGTTGCATTGGAATTCCTGACTACCTGAAGAGCGTTACAAAAATTCCATTTTCTCGAAAACTATAAGTCGCAGCTCAACTCCAAAAGCAGATTTGAATTCAGGAAAGGTGCGAGCTTAATTGTACATAAACAGTTTTCAAATCGGGGATGAAAAAAAAAATTTCAAATTTTTACAGGGGATGCATTGGAATTCCTGACTACCTCGAAGAGCGATACAAAAATTCCATTTTCTCGAAAACTATAGGTCGCAGCTCAACTCCAAAAGTAGATTTGAATTCAGGAAAGGTGCGAGCTTAATTTTACATAAACAATTTTCAAATCGAGGATGAAAAAAAATTTTCAAATTTTTACAGGGGTTGCATTTTAATTCCTGACTACCTGGAAGAGCGATACAAAAATTCCATTTTCTCGAAAACTATAAGTCGCAGCTCAACTCCAAAAGCAGATTTGAATTCAGGAAAGGTGCGGGCTTAATTCTACATAAACAGTTTTCAAATTGGGGATGAAAAAAAAATTTTCAAATTTTTACAGGGGTTGCATTGGAATTCCTGACTACCTGAAGAGCGTTACAAAAATTCCATTTTCTCGAAAACTATAAGTCGCAGCTCAACTCCAAAAGCAGATTTGAATTCAGGAAAGGTGCGGGCTTAATTCTACATAAACAGTTTTCAAATTCTGATGAAAAAAAAATTTTCAAATTTTTACAGGGGTTGCATTGGAATTCCTGACTACCTGAAGAGCGTTACAAAAATTCCATTTTCTCGAAAACTATAAGTCGCAGCTCAACTCCAAAAGCAGATTTGAATTCAGGAAAGGTGCGAGCTTAATTGTACATAAACAGTTTTCAAATTCTGATGAAAAAAAAATTTTCAAATTTTTACAGGGGTTGCATTGGCATTCCTGACTACCTGAAGAGCGTTACAAAAATTCCATTTTCTCGAAAACTATAAGTCGCAGCTCAACTCCAAAAGCAGATTTGAATTCAGGAAAGGTGCGGGCTTAATTCTGCATAAACAGTTTTCAAATTGGGGATAAAAAAAAAACTTTCAAATTTTTACAGGGGTTGCATTGGAATTCCTGACTATCTGAAGAGAGTTACAAAAATTCCATTTTCTCGAAAACTATAAGTCGCAGCTCAACTCCAAAAGCAGATTTGAATTCAGGAAAGGTGCAAGCTTAATTCTACATAAACAGTTTTCAAATTGGGGATGAAAAAAAATTTTCAAATTTTTACAGAGGTTGCATTGGAATTCCTGACTACCTGAAGAGCGTTACAAAAATTCCATTTTCTCGAAAACTATAAGTCGCAGCTCAACTCCAAAAGCAGATTTGAATTCAGGAAAGGTGCGGGCTTAATTCTACATAAACAGTTTTCAAATCGGGGATAAAAAAAAATCTTTCAAATTTTTACAGGGGTTGCATTGGAATTCTTGACTATCTGAAGAGAGTTACAAAAATTCCATTTTCTCGAAAACTATAAGTCGCAGCTTAACTCCAAAAGCAGATTTGAATTCAGGAAAGGTGCAAGCTTAATTCTACATAAACAGTTTTCAAATTGGGGATGAAAAAAAATTTTCAAATTTTTACAGAGGTTGCATTGGAATTCTTGACTACCTCGAAGAGCGATAGAAAAATTCCATTTTCT
This sequence comes from Blera fallax, assembly GCA_946965025.1. NCBI lineage: Eukaryota > Metazoa > Arthropoda > Insecta > Diptera > Syrphidae > Blera > Blera fallax. The sequence continues at coordinate 32,151,093 of OX337247.1, forward strand.
CGAAAACTGTAAGTCGCAGCTCAACTCCAAAAGCAGATTTGAATTCAGGAAAGGTGCGGGCTTAATTCTACATAAACAGTTTTCAAATTGGGGATGAAAAAAAAATTTTCAAATTTTTACAGGGGTTGCATTGGAATTCCTGACTACCTGAAGAGCGTTACAAAAATTCCATTTTCTCGAAAACTATAAGTCGCAGCTCAACTCCAAAAGCAGATTTGAATTCAGGAAAGGTGCGGGCTTAATTCTACATAAACAGTTTTCAAATTCTGATGAAAAAAAAATTTTCAAATTTTTACAGGGGTTGCATTGGAATTCCTGACTACCTGAAGAGCGTTACAAAAATTCCATTTTCTCGAAAACTATAAGTCGCAGCTCAACTCCAAAAGCAGATTTGAATTCAGGAAAGGTGCGGGCTTAATTCTGCATAAACAGTTTTCAAATTGGGGATAAAAAAAAAACTTTCAAATTTTTACAGGGGTTGCATTGGAATTCCTGACTATCTGAAGAGAGTTACAAAAATTCCATTTTCTCGAAAACTATAAGTCGCAGCTTAACTCCAAAAGCAGATTTGAATTCAGGAAAGGTGCAAGCTTAATTCTACATAAACAGTTTTCAAATTGGGGATGAAAAAAAATTTTCAAATTTTTACAGAGGTTGCATTGGAATTCCTGACTACCTGAAGAGCGTTACAAAAATTCAATTTTCTCGAAAACTATAAGTCGCAGCTCAACTCCAAAAGCAGATTTGAATTCAGGAAAGGTGCGGGCTTAATTCTACATAAACAGTTTTCAAATCGGGATAAAAAAAAATCTTTCAAATTTTTACAGGGGTTGCATTGGAATTCTTGACTATCTGAAGAGAGTTACAAAAATTCCATTTTCTCGAAAACTATAAGTCGCAGCTTAACTCCAAAAGCAGATTTGAATTCAGGAAAGGTGCAAGCTTAATTCTACATAAACAGTTTTCAAATTGGGGATGAAAAAAAATTTTCAAATTTTTACAGAGGTTGCATTGGAATTCTTGACTACCTCGAAGAGCGATAGAAAAATTCCATTTTCTTGAAAACTGTAAGTCGCAGCTCAACTCCAAAAGCAGATTTGAATTCAGGAAAGGTGCGGGCTTAATTCTACATAAACAGTTTTCAAATTGGGGATGAAAATAAAATTTTCAAATTTTTACAGGGGTTGCATTGGAATTCCTGACTACCTGAAGAGCGTTACAAAAATTCCATTTTCTCGAAAACTATAAGTCGCAGCTCAACTCCAAAAGCAGATTTGAATTCAGGAAAGGTGCGGGCTTAATTCTACATAAACAGTTTTCAAATTGGGGATAAAAAAAAAACTTTCAAACTTTTACAGAGGTTGCATTGGAATTCTTGACTACCTCGAAGAGCGATAGAAAAATTCCATTTTCTCGAAAACTGTAAGTCGCAGCTCAACTCCAAAAGCAGATTTGAATTCAGGAAAGGTGCGGGCTTAATTCTACATAAACAGTTTTCAAATCGGGATAAAAAAAAATCTTTCAAATTTTTACAGGGGTTGCATTGGAATTCTTGACTATCTGAAGAGAGTTACAAAAATTCCATTTTCTCGAAAACTATAAGTCGCAGCTTAACTCCAAAAGCAGATTTGAATTCAGGAAAGGTGCAAGCTTAATTCTACATAAACAGTTTTCAAATTGGGGATGAAAAAAAATTTTAAAATTTTTACAGAGGTTGCATTGGAATTCTTGACTACCTCGAAGAGCGATAGAAAAATTCCATTTTCTCGAAAACTGTAAGTCGCAGCTCAACTCCAAAAGCAGATTTGAATTCAGGAAAGGTGCGGGCTTAATTCTACATAAACAGTTTTCAAATTGGGGATGAAAATAAAATTTTCAAATTTTTACAGGGGTTGCATTGGAATTCCTGACTACCTGAACAGCGTTACAAAAATTCCATTTTCTCGAAAACTATAAGTCGCAGCTCAACTCCAAAAGCAGATTTGAATTCAGGGAAGGTGCGGGCTTAATTCTACATAAACAGTTTTCAAATTGGGGATGAAAAAAAATTTTCAAATTTTTACAGGGGTTGCATTGGAATTCCTGACTACCTGAAGAGCGTTACAAAAATTCCATTTTCTCGAAAACTATAAGTCGCAGCTCAACTCCACAAGCAGATTTGAATTCAGGAAAGGTGCGGGCTTAATTCTACATAAACAGTTTTCAAATCGGGGATAAAAAAAATTTTCAAATTTTTACAGGGGTTGCATTGGAATTCTTGACTACCTCGAAGAGCATTACAAAAATTCCATTTTCTCGAAAACTATAAGTCGCAGCTCAACTACAAAAGCAGATTTGAATTCAGGAAAGGTGCGAGCTTAATTGTACATAAACAGTTTTCAAATCGGGGATGAAAAAAAAAATTTCAAATTTTTACAGGGGATGCATTGGAATTCCTGACTACCTCGAAGAGCGATACAAAAATTCCATTTTCTCGAAAACTATAAGTCGCAGCTCAACTCCAAAAGCAGATTTGAATTCAGGAAAGGTGCGAGCTTAATTGTACATAAACAGTTTTCAAATCGGGGATGAAAAAAAAAATTTCAAATTTTTACAGGGGATGCATTGGAATTCCTGACTACCTCGAAGAGCGATACAAAAATTCCATTTTCTCGAAAACTATAGGTCGCAGCTCAACTCCAAAAGTAGATTTGAATTCAGGAAAGGTGCAAGCTTAATTTTACATAAACAATTTTCAAATCGAGGATGAAAAAAAATTTTCAAATTTTTACAGGGGTTGCATTGGAATTCCTGACTACCTGGAAGAGCGATACAAAAATTCCATTTTCTCGAAAACTATAAGTCGCAGCTCAACTCCAAAAGCAGATTTGAATTCAGGAAAGGTGCGAGCTTAATTTTACATAAACAATTTTCAAATCGAGGATGAAAAAAAAATTTCAAATTTTTACAGGGGTTGCATTGGAATTCCTGACTACCTGAAGAGCGTTACAAAAATTCCATTTTCTCGAAAACTATAAGTCGCAGCTCAACTCCAAAAGCAGATTTGAATTCAGGAAAGGTGCGGGCTTAATTCTACATAAACAGTTTTCAAATCGGGGATAAAAAAAAATCTTTCAAATTTTTACAGGGGTTGCATTGGAATTCTTGACTACCTCGAAGGGCATTACAAAAATTCCATTTTCTCGAAAACTATAAGTCGCAGCTCAACTCCAAAAGCAGATTTGAATTCAGGAAAGGTGCGGGCTTAATTCTACATAAACAGTTTTCAAATTGGGGATGAAAAATTTTTTTTTAAATTTTTACAGGGGTTGCATTGGAATTCTTGACTACCTCGAAGAGCGATAGAAAAATTCCATTTTCTCGAAAACTATAAGTCGCAGCTCAACTCCAAAAGCAGATTGGAATTCAGGAAAGGTGCGGGCTTAATTCTACATAAACAGTTTTCAAATTGGGGATGAAAAAAAATTTTTCAAATTTTTACAGGGGTTGGATTGGAATTCCTGACTACCTGAAGAGCGTTACAAAAATTCCATTTTCTCGAAAACTATAAGTCGCAGCTCAACTTCAAAAGCAGATTTGAATTCAGGAAAGGTGCGGGCTTAATTCTGCATAAACAGTTTTCAAATTGGGGATAAAAAAAAAACTTTCAAATTTTTACAGGGGTTGCATTGGAATTCCTGACTACCTGAAGAGCGTTACAAAAATTCCATTTTCTCGAAAACTATAAGTCGCCGCTCAACTCCAAAAGCAGATTTGAATTCAGGAAAGGTGCGAGCTTAATTCTACATAAACAGTTTTCAAATTCTGATGAAAAAAAAATTTTCAAATTTTTACAGGGGTTGCATTGGAATTCCTGACTACCTCGAAGAGCGATACAAAAATTCCATTTTCTCGAAAACTATAAGTCGCAGCTCAACTCCAAAAGCAGATTTGGATTCAGGAAAGGTGCGGGCTTAATTCTACATAAACAGTTTTCAAATTGGGGATGAAAAATTTTTTTTTAAATTTTTACAGGGGTTGCATTGGAATTCTTGACTACCTCGAAGAGCGATAGAAAAATTCCATTTTCTCGAAAACTATAAGTCGCAGCTCAACTCCAAAAGCAGATTGGAATTCAGGAAAGGTGCGGGCTTAATTCTACATAAACAGTTTTCAAATTGGGGATGAAAAAAAATTTTTCAAATTTTTACAGGGGTTGGATTGGAATTCCTGACTACCTGAAGAGCGTTACAAAAATTCCATTTTCTCGAAAACTATAAGTCGCAGCTCAACTTCAAAAGCAGATTTGAATTCAGGAAAGGTGCGGGCTTAATTCTGCATAAACAGTTTTCAAATTGGGGATAAAAAAAAAACTTTCAAATTTTTACAGGGGTTGCATTGGAATTCCTGACTACCTGAAGAGCGTTACAAAAATTCCATTTTCTCGAAAACTATAAGTCGCCGCTCAACTCCAAAAGCAGATTTGAATTCAGGAAAGGTGGGAGCTTAATTCTACATAAACAGTTTTCAAATCGGGGAGGAAAAAAAAATTTTCAAATTTTTACAGGGGTTGCATTGGAATTCCTGACTACCTCGAAGAGCGATACAAAAATTCCATTTTCTCGAAAACTATAAGTCGCAGCTCAACTCCAAAAGCAGATTTGGATTCAGGAAAGGTGCAAGCTTAATTCTACATAAACAGTTTTCAAATTGGGGATGAAAAAAAATTTTAAAATTTTTACAGAGGTTGCATTGGAATTCTTGACTACCTCGAAGAGCGATAGAAAAATTCCATTTTCTCGAAAACTGTAAGTCGCAGCTCAACTCCAAAAGCAGATTTGAATTCAGGAAAGGTGCGGGCTTAATTCTACATAAACAGTTTTCAAATCGGGATAAAAAAAAATCTTTCAAATTTTTACAGGGGTTGCATTGGAATTCTTGACTATCTGAAGAGAGTTACAAAAATTCCATTTTCTCGAAAACTATAAGTCGCAGCTTAACTCCAAAAGCAGATTTGAATTCAGGAAAGGTGCAAGCTTAATTCTACATAAACAGTTTTCAAATTGGGGATGAAAAAAAATTTTAAAATTTTTACAGAGGTTGCATTGGAATTCTTGACTACCTCGAAGAGCGATAGAAAAATTCCATTTTCTCGAAAACTGTAAGTCGCAGCTCAACTCCAAAAGCAGATTTGAATTCAGGAAAGGTGCGGGCTTAATTCTACATAAACAGTTTTCAAATTGGGGATGAAAATAAAATTTTCAAATTTTTACAGGGGTTGCATTGGAATTCCTGACTACCTGAAGAGCGTTACAAAAATTCCATTTTCTCGAAAACTATAAGTCGCAGCTCAACTCCAAAAGCAGATTTGAATTCAGGGAAGGTGCGGGCTTAATTCTACATAAACAGTTTTCAAATTGGGGATGAAAAAAAATTTTCAAATTTTTACAGGGGTTGCATTGGAATTCCTGACTACCTGAAGAGCGTTACAAAAATTCCATTTTCTCGAAAACTATAAGTCGCAGCTCAACTCCACAAGCAGATTTGAATTCAGGAAAGGTGCGGGCTTAATTCTACATAAACAGTTTTCAAATCGGGGATAAAAAAAATGTTCAAATTTTTACAGGGGTTGCATTGGAATTCTTGACTACCTCGAAGAGCATTACAAAAATTCCATTTTCTCGAAAACTATAAGTCGCAGCTCAACTACAAAAGCAGATTTGAATTCAGGAAAGGTGCGAGCTTAATTGTACATAAACAGTTTTCAAATCGGGGATGAAAAAAAAAATTTCAAATTTTTACAGGGGATGCATTGGAATTCCTGACTACCTCGAAGAGCGATACAAAAATTCCATTTTCTCGAAAACTATAAGTCGCAGCTCAACTCCAAAAGCAGATTTGAATTCAGGAAAGGTGCGAGCTTAATTGTACATAAACAGTTTTCAAATCGGGGATGAAAAAAAAAATTTCAAATTTTTACAGGGTATGCATTGGAATTCCTGACTACCTCGAAGAGCGATACAAAAATTCCATTTTCTCGAAAACTATAGGTCGCAGCTCAACTCCAAAAGTAGATTTGAATTCAGGAAAGGTGCAAGCTTAATTTTACATAAACAATTTTCAAATCGAGGATGAAAAAAAATTTTCAAATTTTTACAGGGGTTGCATTGGAATTCCTGACTACCTGGAAGAGCGATACAAAAATTCCATTTTCTCGAAAACTATAAGTCGCAGCTCAACTCCAAAAGCAGATTTGAATTCAGGAAAGGTGCGAGCTTAATTTTACATAAACAATTTTCAAATCGAGGATGAAAAAAAAATTTCAAATTTTTACAGGGGTTGCATTGGAATTCCTGACTACCTGAAGAGCGTTACAAAAATTCCATTTTCTCGAAAACTATAAGTCGCAGCTCAACTCCAAAAGCAGATTTGAATTCAGGAAAGGTGCGGGCTTAATTCTACATAAACAGTTTTCAAATCGGGGATAAAAAAAAATCTTTCAAATTTTTACAGGGGTTGCATTGGAATTCTTGACTACCTCGAAGGGCATTACAAAAATTCCATTTTCTCGAAAACTATAAGTCGCAGCTCAACTCCAAAAGCAGATTTGAATTCAGGAAAGGTGCGGGCTTAATTCTACATAAACAGTTTTCAAATTGGGGATGAAAAATTTTTTTTTAAATTTTTACAGGGGTTGCATTGGAATTCTTGACTACCTCGAAGAGCGATAGAAAAATTCCATTTTCTCGAAAACTATAAGTCGCAGCTCAACTCCAAAAGCAGATTGGAATTCAGGAAAGGTGCGGGCTTAATTCTACATAAACAGTTTTCAAATTGGGGATGAAAAAAAATTTTTCAAATTTTTACAGGGGTTGGATTGGAATTCCTGACTACCTGAAGAGCGTTACAAAAATTCCATTTTCTCGAAAACTATAAGTCGCAGCTCAACTTCAAAAGCAGATTTGAATTCAGGAAAGGTGCGGGCTTAATTCTGCATAAACAGTTTTCAAATTGGGGATAAAAAAAAAACTTTCAAATTTTTACAGGGGTTGCATTGGAATTCCTGACTACCTGAAGAGCGTTACAAAAATTCCATTTTCTCGAAAACTATAAGTCGCCGCTCAACTCCAAAAGCAGATTTGAATTCAGGAAAGGTGCGAGCTTAATTCTACATAAACAGTTTTCAAATCGGGGAGGAAAAAAAAATTTTCAAATTTTTACAGGGGTTGCATTGGAATTCCTGACTACCTCGAAGAGCGATACAAAAATTCCATTTTCTCGAAAACTATAAGTCGCAGCTCAACTCCAAAAGCAGATTTGGATTCAGGAAAGGTGCGGGCTTAATTCTACATAAACAGTTTTCAAATTGGGGATGAAAAATTTTTTTTTAAATTTTTACAGGGGTTGCATTGGAATTCTTGACTACCTCGAAGAGCGATAGAAAAATTCCATTTTCTCGAAAACTATAAGTCGCAGCTCAACTCCAAAAGCAGATTGGAATTCAGGAAAGGTGCGGGCTTAATTCTACATAAACAGTTTTCAAATTGGGGATGAAAAAAAATTTTTCAAATTTTTACAGGGGTTGGATTGGAATTCCTGACTACCTGAAGAGCGTTACAAAAATTCCATTTTCTCGAAAACTATAAGTCGCAGCTCAACTTCAAAAGCAGATTTGAATTCAGGAAAGGTGCGGGCTTAATTCTGCATAAACAGTTTTCAAATTGGGGATAAAAAAAAAACTTTCAAATTTTTACAGGGGTTGCATTGGAATTCCTGACTACCTGAAGAGCGTTACAAAAATTCCATTTTCTCGAAAACTATAAGTCGCCGCTCAACTCCAAAAGCAGATTTGAATTCAGGAAAGGTGCGAGCTTAATTCTACATAAACAGTTTTCAAATCGGGGAGGAAAAAAAAATTTTCAAATTTTTACAGGGGTTGCATTGGAATTCCTGACTACCTCGAAGAGCGATACAAAAATTCCATTTTCTCGAAAACTATAAGTCGCAGCTCAACTCCAAAAGCAGATTTGGATTCAGGAAAGGTGCGGGCTTAATTCTACATAAACAGTTTTCAAATTGGGGATGAAAAATTTTTTTTTAAATTTTTACAGGGGTTGCATTGGAATTCTTGACTACCTCGAAGAGCGATAGAAAAATTCCATTTTCTCGAAAACTATAAGTCGCAGCTCAACTCCAAAAGCAGATTGGAATTCAGGAAAGGTGCGGGCTTAATTCTACATAAACAGTTTTCAAATTGGGGATGAAAAAAAATTTTTCAAATTTTTACAGGGGTTGGATTGGAATTCCTGACTACCTGAAGAGCGTTACAAAAATTCCATTTTCTCGAAAACTATAAGTCGCAGCTCAACTTCAAAAGCAGATTTGAATTCAGGAAAGGTGCGGGCTTAATTCTGCATAAACAGTTTTCAAATTGGGGATAAAAAAAAAACTTTCAAATTTTTACAGGGGTTGCATTGGAATTCCTGACTACCTGAAGAGCGTTACAAAAATTCCATTTTCTCGAAAACTATAAGTCGCCGCTCAACTCCAAAAGCAGATTTGAATTCAGGAAAGGTGCGAGCTTAATTCTACATAAACAGTTTTCAAATCGGGGAGGAAAAAAAAATTTTCAAATTTTTACAGGGGTTGCATTGGAATTCCTGACTACCTCGAAGAGCGATACAAAAATTCCATTTTCTCGAAAACTATAAGTCGCAGCTCAACTCCAAAAGCAGATTTGGATTCAGGAAAGGTGCGGGCTTAATTCTACATAAACAGTTTTCAAATTGGGGATGAAAAAAATTTTTCAAATTTTTACAGGGGTTGCATTGCAATTCCTGACTACCTGAAGAGCGTTACAAAAATTCCATTTTCTCGAAAACTATAAGTCGCAGCTCAACTCCAAAAGCAGATTTGAATTCAGGAAAGGTGCGGGCTTAATTCTACATAAACAGTTTTCAAATTGGGGATGAAAAAAAAATTTTCAAATTTTTACAGGGGTTGCATTGGAATTCCTGACTACCTGAAGAGCGTTACAAAAATTCCATTTTCTCGAAAACTATAAGTCGCAGCTCAACTCCAAAAGCAGATTTGAATTCAGGAAAGGTGCGGGCTTAATTCTACATAAACAGTTTTCAAATTCTGATGAAAAAAAAATTTTCAAATTTTTACAGGGGTTGCATTGGAATTCCTGACTACCTGAAGAGCGTTACAAAAATTCCATTTTCTCGAAAACTATAAGTCGCAGCTCAACTCCAAAAGCAGATTTGAATTCAGGAAAGGTGCGAGCTTAATTGTACATAAACAGTTTTCAAATCGGGGATGAAAAAAAAAATTTCAAATTTTTACAGGGGATGCATTGGAATTCCTGACTACCTGAAGAGCGTTACAAAAATTCCATTTTCTCGAAAACTATAAGTCGCAGCTCAACTCCAAAAGCAGATTTGAATTCAGGAAAGGTGCGGGCTTAATTCTACATAAACAGTTTTCAAATTGGGGATGAAAAAAAAATTTTCAAATTTTTACAGGGGTTGCATTGGAATTCCTGACTACCTGAAGAGCGTTACAAAAATTCCATTTTCTCGAAAACTATAAGTCGCAGCTCAACTCCAAAAGCAGATTTGAATTCAGGAAAGGTGCGGGCTTAATTCTACATAAACAGTTTTCAAATTCTGATGAAAAAAAAATTTTCAAATTTTTACAGGGGTTGCATTGGAATTCCTGACTACCTGAAGAGCGTTACAAAAATTCCATTTTCTCGAAAACTATAAGTCGCAGCTCAACTCCAAAAGCAGATTTGAATTCAGGAAAGGTGCGAGCTTAATTGTACATAAACAGTTTTCAAATCGGGGATGAAAAAAAAAATTTCAAATTTTTACAGGGGTTGCATTGGAATTCCTGACTACCTGGAAGAGCGATACAAAAATTCCATTTTCTCGAAAACTATAAGTCGCAGCTCAACTCCAAAAGCAGATTTGAATTCAGGAAAGGTGCGGGCTTAATTCTACATAAACAGTTTTCAAATTCTGATGAAAAAAAAATTTTCAAATTTTTACAGTGGTTGCATTGGAATTCCTGACTACCTGAAGAGCGTTACAAAAATTCCATTTTCTCGAAAACTATAAGTCGCAGCTCAACTCCAAAAGCAGATTTGAATTCAGGAAAGGTGCGGGCTTAATTCTACATAAACAGTTTTCAAATTCTGATGAAAAAAAAATTTTCAAATTTTTACAGGGGTTGCATTGGAATTCCTGACTACCTGAAGAGCGTTACAAAAATTCCATTTTCTCGAAAACTATAAGTCGCAGCTCAACTCCAAAAGCAGATTTGAATTCAGGAAAGGTGCGAGCTTAATTGTACATAAACAGTTTTCAAATTCTGATGAAAAAAAAATTTTCAAATTTTTACAGGGGTTGCATTGGAATTCCTGACTACCTGAAGAGCGTTACAAAAATTCCATTTTCTCGAAAACTATAAGTCGCAGCTCAACTCCAAAAGCAGATTTGAATTCAGGAAAGGTGCGGGCTTAATTCTGCATAAACAGTTTTCAAATTGGGGATAAAAAAAAAACTTTCAAATTTTTACAGGGGTTGCATTGGAATTCCTGACTATCTGAAGAGAGTTACAAAAATTCCATTTTCTCGAAAACTATAAGTCGCAGCTTAACTCCAAAAGCAGATTTGAATTCAGGAAAGGTGCGGGCTTAATTCTACATAAACAGTTTTCAAATTCTGATGAAAAAAAAATTTTCAAATTTTTACAGGGGTTGCATTGGAATTCCTGACTACCTGAAGAGCGTTACAAAAATTCCATTTTCTCGAAAACTATAAGTCGCAGCTCAACTCCAAAAGCAGATTTGAATTCAGGAAAGGTGCGAGCTTAATTGTACATAAACAGTTTTCAAATCGGGGATGAAAAAAAATTTTCAAATTTTTACAGGGGTTGCATTGGAATTCCTGACTACCTGGAAGAGCGATACAAAAATTCCATTTTCTCGAAAACTATAAGTCGCAGCTCAACTCCAAAAGCAGATTTGAATTCAGGAAAGGTGCGGGCTTAATTCTACATAAACAGTTTTCAAATTCTGATGAAAAAAAAATTTTCAAATTTTTACAGGGGTTGCATTGGAATTCCTGACTACCTGAAGAGCGTTACAAAAATTCCATTTTCTCGAAAACTATAAGTCGCAGCTCAACTCCAAAAGCAGATTTGAATTCAGGAAAGGTGCGGGCTTAATTCTACATAAACAGTTTTCAAATTCTGATGAAAAAAAAATTTTCAAATTTTTACAGGGGTTGCATTGGAATTCCTGACTACCTGAAGAGCGTTACAAAAATTCCATTTTCTCGAAAACTATAAGTCGCAGCTCAACTCCAAAAGCAGATTTGAATTCAGGAAAGGTGCGAGCTTAATTGTACATAAACAGTTTTCAAATTCTGATGAAAAAAAAATTTTCAAATTTTTACAGGGGTTGCATTGGAATTCCTGACTACCTGAAGAGCGTTACAAAAATTCCATTTTCTCGAAAACTATAAGTCGCAGCTCAACTCCAAAAGCAGATTTGAATTCAGGAAAGGTGCAAGCTTAATTCTACATAAACAGTTTTCAAATTGGGGATGAAAAAAAATTTTCAAATTTTTACAGAGGTTGCATTGGAATTCCTGACTACCTGAAGAGCGTTACAAAAATTCCATTTTCTCGAAAACTATAAGTCGCAGCTCAACTCCAAAAGCAGATTTGAATTCAGGAAAGGTGCGGGCTTAATTCTACATAAACAGTTTTCAAATCGGGGATAAAAAAAAATCTTTCAAATTTTTACAGGGGTTGCATTGGAATTCCTGACTACCTGAAGAGCGTTACAAAAATTCCATTTTCTCGAAAACTATAAGTCGCAGCTCAACTCCAAAAGCAGATTTGAATTCAGGAAAGGTGCGAGCTTAATTGTACATAAACAGTTTTCAAATCGGGGATGAAAAAAAAAATTTCAAATTTTTACAGGGGATGCATTGGAATTCCTGACTACCTCGAAGAGCGATACAAAAATTCCATTTTCTCGAAAACTGTAAGTCGCAGCTCAACTCCAAAAGTAGATTTGAATTCAGGAAAGGTGCGAGCTTAATTCTACATAAACAGTTTTCAAATTGGGGATGAAAAAAAAATTTTCAAATTTTTACAGGGGTTGCATTGGAATTCCTGACTACCTGAAGAGCGTTACAAAAATTCCATTTTCTCGAAAACTATAAGTCGCAGCTCAACTCCAAAAGCAGATTTGAATTCAGGAAAGGTGCGGGCTTAATTCTACATAAACAGTTTTCAAATTCTGATGAAAAAAAAATTTTCAAATTTTTACAGGGGTTGCATTGGAATTCCTGACTACCTGAAGAGCGTTACAAAAATTCCATTTTCTCGAAAACTATAAGTCGCAGCTCAACTACAAAAGCAGATTTGAATTCAGGAAAGGTGCGGGCTTAATTCTACATAAACAGTTTTCAAATTCTGATGAAAAAAAAATTTTCAAATTTTTACAGGGGTTGCATTGGAATTCCTGACTACCTGAAGAGCGTTACAAAAATTCCATTTTCTCGAAAACTATAAGTCGCAGCTCAACTCCAAAAGCAGATTTGAATTCAGGATAGGTGCGAGCTTAATTGTACATAAACAGTTTTCAAATTCTGATGAAAAAAAAATTTTCAAATTTTTACAGGGGTTGCATTGGAATTCCTGACTACCTGAAGAGCGTTACAAAAATTCCATTTTCTCGAAAACTATAAGTCGCAGCTCAACTCCAAAAGCAGATTTGAATTCAGGAAAGGTGCGGGCTTAATTCTGCATAAACAGTTTTCAAATTGGGGATAAAAAAAAAACTTTCGAATTTTTACAGGGGATGCATTGGAATTCCTGACTACCTCGAAGAGCTATACAAAAATTCCATTTTCTCGAAAACTATAAGTCGCAGCTCAACTACAAAAGCAGATTTGAATTCAGGAAAGGTGCGAGCTTAATTGTACATAAACAGTTTTCAAATCGGGGATGAAAAAAAAAATTTCAAATTTTTACAGGGGATGCATTGGAATTCCTGACTACCTCGAAGAGCGATACAAAAATTCCATTTTCTCGAAAACTATAGGTCGCAGCTCAACTCCAAAAGTAGATTTGAATTCAGGAAAGGTGCGAGCTTAATTTTACATAAACAATTTTCAAATCGAGGATGAAAAAAAATTTTCTAATTTTTACAGGGGTTGCATTGGAATTCCTGACTACCTGGAAGAGCGATACAAAAATTCCATTTTCTCGAAAACTATAAGTCGCAGCTCAACTCCAAAAGCAGATTTGAATTCAGGAAAGGTGCGGGCTTAATTCTACATAAACAGTTTTCAAATTGGGGATGAAAAAAAAATTTTCAAATTTTTACAGGGGTTGCATTGGAATTCCTGACTACCTGAAGAGCGTTACAAAAATTCCATTTTCTCGAAAACTATAAGTCGCAGCTCAACTCCAAAAGCAGATTTGAATTCAGGAAAGGTGCGAGCTTAATTGTACATAAACAGTTTTCAAATTCTGATGAAAAAAAAATTTTCAAATTTTTACAGGGGTTGCATTGGAATTCCTGACTACCTGAAGAGCGTTACAAAAATTCCATTTTCTCGAAAACTATAAGTCGCAGCTCAACTCCAAAAGCAGATTTGAATTCAGGAAAGGTGCGGGCTTAATTCTGCATAAACAGTTTTCAAATTGGGGATAAAAAAAAAACTTTCAAATTTTTACAGGGGTTGCATTGGAATTCCTGACTATCTGAAGAGAGTTACAAAAATTCCATTTTCTCGAAAACTATAAGTCGCAGCTTAACTCCAAAAGCAGATTTGAATTCAGGAAAGGTGCAAGCTTAATTCTACATAAACAGTTTTCAAATTGGGGATGAAAAAAAATTTTCAAATTTTTACAGAGGTTGCATTGGAATTCCTGACTACCTGAAGAGCGTTACAAAAATTCCATTTTCTCGAAAACTATAAGTCGCAGCTCAACTCCAAAAGCAGATTTGAATTCAGGAAAGGTGCGGGCTTAATTCTACATAAACAGTTTTCAAATCGGGGATAAAAAAAAATCTTTCAAATTCTTACAGGGGTTGCATTGGAATTCTTGACTATCTGAAGAGAGTTACAAAAATTCCATTTTCTCGAAAACTATAAGTCGCAGCTTAACTCCAAAAGCAGATTTGAATTCAGGAAAGGTGCAAGCTTAATTCTACATAAACAGTTTTCAAATTGGGGATGAAAAAAAATTTTCAAATTTTTACAGAGGTTGCATTGGAATTCTTGACTACCTCGAAGAGCGATAGAAAAATTCCATTTTCTCGAAAACTGTAAGTCGCAGCTCAACTCCAAAAGCAGATTTGAATTCAGGAAAGGTGCGGGCTTAATTCTACATAAACAGTTTTCAAATTGGGGATGAAAAAAAATTTTTCAAATTTTTACAGGGGTTGCATTGGAATTCCTGACTACCTGAAGAGCGTTACAAAAATTCCATTTTCTCGAAAACTATAAGTCGCAGCTCAACTCCAAAAGCAGATTTGAATTCAGGAAAGGTGCGGGCTTAATTCTACATAAACAGTTTTCAAATTCTGATGAAAAAAAAATTTTCAAATTTTTACAGGGGTTGCATTGGAATTCCTGACTACCTGAAGAGCGTTACAAAAATTCCATTTTCTCGAAAACTATAAGTCGCAGCTCAACTCCAAAAGCAGATTTGAATTCAGGAAAGGTGCGGGCTTAATTCTGCATAAACAGTTTTCAAATTGGGGATAAAAAAAAAACTTTCAAATTTTTACAGGGGTTGCATTGGAATTCCTGACTATCTGAAGGGAGTTACAAAAATTCCATTTTCTCGAAAACTATAAGTCGCAGCTTAACTCCAAAAGCAGATTTGAATTCAGGAAAGGTGCAAGCTTAATTCTACATAAACAGTTTTCAAATTGGGGATGAAAAAAAATTTTCAAATTTTTACAGAGGTTGCTTCGGAATTCCTGACTACCTGAAGAGCGTTACAAAAATTCCATTTTCTCGAAAACTATAAGTCGCAGCTCAACTCCAAAAGCAGATTTGAATTCAGGAAAGGTGCGGGCTTAATTCTACATAAACAGTTTTCAAATCGGGATAAAAAAAAATCTTTAAAATTTTTACAGGGGTTGCATTGGAATTCTTGACTATCTGAAGAGAGTTACAAAAATTCCATTTTCTCGAAAACTATAAGTCGCAGCTTAACTCCAAAAGCAGATTTGAATTCAGGAAAGGTGCAAGCTTAATTCTACATAAACAGTTTTCAAATTGGGGATGAAAAAAAATTTTCAAATTTTTACAGAGGTTGTATTGGAATTCTTGACTACCTCGAAGAGCGATAGAAAAATTCCATTTTCTCGAAAACTGTAAGTCGCAGCTCAACTCCAAAAGCAGATTTGAATTCAGGAAAGGTGCGGGCTTAATTCTACATAAACAGTTTTCAAATTGGGGATGAAAATAAAATTTTCAAATTTTTACAGGGGTTGCATTGGAATTCCTGACTACCTGAAGAGCGTTACAAAAATTCCATTTTCTCGAAAACTATAAGTCGCAGCTCAACTCCAAAAGCAGATTTGAATTCAGGAAAGGTGCGGGCTTAATTCTACATAAACAGTTTTCAAATTGGGGATGAAAAAAATTTTTCAAATTTTTACAGGGGTTGCATTGGAATTCCTGACTACCTAGAGCGTTACAAAAATTCCATTTTCTCGAAAACTGTAAGTCGCAGCTCAACTCCAAAAGCAGATTTGAATTCAGGAAAGGTGCGGGCTTAATTCTACATAAACAGTTTTCAAATTGGGGATAAAAAAAAAACTTTCAAACTTTTACAGAGGTTGCATTGGAATTCTTGACTACCTCGAAGAGCGATAGAAAAATTCCATTTTCTCGAAAACTATAAGTCGCAGCTCAACTCCAAAAGCAGATTTGAATTCAGGAAAGGTGCGGGCTTAATTCTACATAAACAGTTGTCAAACTGGGGATGAAAAAAAATTTTCAAATTTTTACAGGGGTTGCATTGGAATTCCTGACTACCTGAAGAGCGTTACAAAAATTCCATTTTCTCGAAAACTATAAGTCGCAGCTCAACTCCAAAAGCAGATTTGAATTCAGGAAAGGTGCGGGCTTAATTCTACATAAACAGTTTTCAAATCGGGGATAAAAAAAAATCTTTCAAATTTTTACAGGGGTTGCATTGGAATTCTTGACTACCTCGAAGAGCGGTACAAAAATTCCATTTTCTCGAAAACTATAAGTCGCAGCTCAACTCCAAAAGCAGATTTGAATTCAGGAAAGGTGCGGGCTTAATTCTACATAAACAGTTTTAAAATTGGGGATGAAAAAATTTTTTTTAAATTTTTACAGGGGTTGCATTGGAATTCTTGACTACCTCGAAGAGCGATAGAAAAATTCCATTTTCTCGAAAACTATAAGTCGCAGCTCAACTCCAAAAGCAGATTTGAATTCAGGAAAGGTGCGGGCTTAATTCTACATAAACAGTTTTCAAATTGGGGATGAAAAAAAATTTTTCAAATTTTTGCAGGGGTTGCATTGGAATTCCTGACTACCTGAAGAGCGTTACAAAAATTCCATTTTCTCGAAAACTATAAGTCGCAGCTCAACTCCAAAAGCAGATTTGTATTCAGGAAAGGTGCGGGCTTAATTCTGCATAAACAGTTTTCAAATTGGGGATAAAAAAAAAAACTTTCAAATTTTTACAGGGGTTGCATTGGAATTCCTGACTACCTGAAGAGCGTTACAAAAATTCCATTTTCTCGAAAACTATAAGTCGCAGCTAAACTCCAAAAGCAGATTTGAATTCAGGAAAGGTGCGAGCTTAATTCTACATAAACAGTTTTCAAATCGGGGAGGAAAAAAAAATTTTCAAATTTTTACAGGGGTTGCATTGGAATTCCTGACTACCTCGAAGAGCGATACAAAAATTCCATTTTCTCGAAAACTATAAGTCGCAGCTCAACTCCGAAAGCAGATTTGAATTCAGGAAAGGTGCGGGCTTAATTCTACATAAACAGTTTTCAAATTGGGGATGAAAAAAATTTTTCAAATTTTTACAGGGGTTGCATTGGAATTCCTGACTACCTGAAGAGCGTTACAAAAATTCCATTTTCTCGAAAACTATAAGTCGCAGCTCAACTCCAAAAGCAGATTTGAATTCAGGAAAGGTGCGGGCTTAATTCTACATAAACAGTTTTCAAATTGGGTATGAAAAAAAAATTTTCAAATTTTTACAGGGGTTGCATTGGAATTCCTGACTACCTGAAGAGCGTTACAAAAATTCCATTTTCTCGAAAACTGTAAGTCGCAGCTCAACTCCAAAAGCAGATTTGAATTCAGGAAAGGTGCGGGCTTAATTCTACATAAACAGTTTTCAAATTCGGATGAAAAAAAAATTTTCAAATTTTTACAGGGGTTGCATTGGAATTCCTGACTA
The DNA here is from genome assembly GCA_946965025.1 of Blera fallax. Classification (NCBI taxonomy): domain Eukaryota; kingdom Metazoa; phylum Arthropoda; class Insecta; order Diptera; family Syrphidae; genus Blera; species Blera fallax. The sequence continues at coordinate 32,168,574 of OX337247.1, forward strand.
CCTGAAGAGCGTTACAAAAATTCCATTTTCTCGAAAACTATAAGTCGCAGCTCAACTCCAAAAGCAGATTTGAATTCAGGAAAGGTGCGAGCTTAATTGTACATAAACAGTTTTCAAATCGGGGATGAAAAAAAAAATTTCAAATTTTTACAGGGGATGCATTGGAATTCCTGACTACCTCGAAGAGCGATACAAAAATTCCATTTTCTCGAAAACTATAGGTCGCAGCTCAACTCCAAAAGTAGATTTGAATTCAGGAAAGGTGCGAGCTTAATTTTACATAAACAATTTTCAAATCGAGGATGAAAAAAAATTTTCAAATTTTTACAGGGGTTGCATTGGAATTCCTGACTACCTGGAAGAGCGATACAAAAATTCCATTTTCTCGAAAACTATAAGTCGCAGCTCAACTCCAAAAGCAGATTTGAATTCAGGAAAGGTGCGAGCTTAATTCTACATAAACAGTTTTCAAATCGGGGATAAAAAAAAATCTTTCAAATTTTTACAGGGGTTGCATTGGAATTCTTGACTACCTCGAAGGGCATTACAAAAATTCCATTTTCTCGAAAACTATAAGTCGCAGCTCAACTCCAAAAGCAGATTTGAATTCAGGAAAGGTGCGGGCTTAATTCTACATAAACAGTTTTCAAATTGGGGATGAAAAAATTTTTTTTAAATTTTTACAGGGGTTGCATTGGAATTCTTGACTACCTCGAAGAGCGATAGAAAAATTCCATTTTCTCGAAAACTATAAGTCGCAGCTCAACTCCAAAAGCAGATTTGAATTCAGGAAAGGTGCGGGCTTAATTCTACATAAACAGTTTTCAAATTGGGGATGAAAAAAAATTTTTCAAATTTTTACAGGGGTTGGATTGGAATTCCTGACTACCTGAAGAGCGTTACAAAAATTCCATTTTCTCGAAAACTATAAGTCGCAGCTCAACTCCAAAAGCAGATTTGAATTCAGGAAAGGTGCGGGCTTAATTCTGCATAAACAGTTTTCAAATTGGGGATAAAAAAAAAACTTTCAAATTTTTACAGGGGTTGCATTGGAATTCCTGACTACCTGAAGAGCGTTACAAAAATTCCATTTTCTCGAAAACTATAAGTCGCCGCTCAACTCCAAAAGCAGATTTGAATTCAGGAAAGGTGCGAGCTTAATTCTACATAAACAGTTTTCAAATCGGGGAGGAAAAACAAATTTTCAAATTTTTACAGGGGTTGCATTGGAATTCCTGACTACCTCGAAGAGCGATACAAAAATTCCATTTTCTCGAAAACTATAAGTCGCAGCTCAACTCCAAAAGCAGATTTGAATTCAGGAAAGGTGCGGGCTTAATTCTACATAAACAGTTTTCAAATTGGGGATGAAAAAAATTTTTCAAATTTTTACAGGGGTTGCATTGGAATTCCTGACTACCTGAAGAGCGTTACAAAAATTCCATTTTCTCGAAAATTATAAGTCGCAGCTCAACTCCAAAAGCAGATTTGAATTCAGGAAAGGTGCGGGCTTAATTCTACATAAACAGTTTTCAAATTGGGGATGAAAAAAAAAATTTTCAAATTTTTACAGGGGTTGCATTGGAATTCCTGACTACCTGAAGAGCGTTACAAAAATTCCATTTTCTCGAAAACTATAAGTCGCAGCTCAACTCCAAAAGCAGATTTGTATTCAGGAAAGGTGCGGGCTTAATTCTGCATAAACAGTTTTCAAATTGGGGATAAAAAAAAAAACTTTCAAATTTTTACAGGGGTTGCATTGGAATTCCTGACTACCTGAAGAGCGTTACAAAAATTCCATTTTCTCGAAAACTATAAGTCGCAGCTAAACTCCAAAAGCAGATTTGAATTCAGGAAAGGTGCGAGCTTAATTCTACATAAACAGTTTTCAAATCGGGGAGGAAAAAAAAATTTTCAAATTTTTACAGGGGTTGCATTGGAATTCCTGACTACCTCGAAGAGCGATACAAAAATTCCATTTTCTCGAAAACTATAAGTCGCAGCTCAACTCCGAAAGCAGATTTGAATTCAGGAAAGGTGCGGGCTTAATTCTACATAAACAGTTTTCAAATTGGGGATGAAAAAAATTTTTCAAATTTTTACAGGGGTTGCATTGGAATTCCTGACTACCTGAAGAGCGTTACAAAAATTCCATTTTCTCGAAAACTATAAGTCGCAGCTCAACTCCAAAAGCAGATTTGAATTCAGGAAAGGTGCGGGCTTAATTCTACATAAACAGTTTTCAAATTGGGTATGAAAAAAAAATTTTCAAATTTTTACAGGGGTTGCATTGGAATTCCTGACTACCTGAAGAGCGTTACAAAAATTCCATTTTCTCGAAAACTGTAAGTCGCAGCTCAACTCCAAAAGCAGATTTGAATTCAGGAAAGGTGCGGGCTTAATTCTACATAAACAGTTTTCAAATTCGGATGAAAAAAAAATTTTCAAATTTTTACAGGGGTTGCATTGGAATTCCTGACTACCTGAAGAGCGTTACAAAAATTCCATTTTCTCGAAAACTATAAGTCGCAGCTCAACTCCAAAAGCAGATTTGAATTCAGGAAAGGTGCGAGCTTAATTGTACATAAACAGTTTTCAAATCGGGGATGAAAAAAAAAATTTCAAATTTTTACAGGGGATGCATTGGAATTCCTGACTACCTCGAAGAGCGATACAAAAATTCCATTTTCTCGAAAACTATAGGTCGCAGCTCAACTCCAAAAGTAGATTTGAATTCAGGAAAGGTGCGAGCTTAATTTTACATAAACAATTTTCAAATCGAGGATGAAAAAAAATTTTCAAATTTTTACAGGGGTTGCATTGGAATTCCTGACTACCTGGAAGAGCGATACAAAAATTCCATTTTCTCGAAAACTATAAGTCGCAGCTCAACTCCAAAAGCAGATTTGAATTCAGGAAAGGTGCGAGCTTAATTCTACATAAACAGTTTTCAAATCGGGGATAAAAAAAAATCTTTCAAATTTTTACAGGGGTTGCATTGGAATTCTTGACTGAAGGGCATTACAAAAATTCCATTTTCTCGAAAACTATAAGTCGCAGCTCAACTCCAAAAGCAGATTTGAATTCAGGAAAGGTGCGGGCTTAATTCTACATAAACAGTTTTCAAATTGGGGATGAAAAAATTTTTTTTAAATTTTTACAGGGGTTGCATTGGAATTCTTGACTACCTCGAAGAGCGATAGAAAAATTCCATTTTCTCGAAAACTATAAGTCGCAGCTCAACTCCAAAAGCAGATTTGAATTCAGGAAAGGTGCGGGCTTAATTCTACATAAACAGTTTTCAAATTGGGGATGAAAAAAAATTTTTCAAATTTTTACAGGGGTTGGATTGGAATTCCTGACTACCTGAAGAGCGTTACAAAAATTCCATTTTCTCGAAAACTATAAGTCGCAGCTCAACTCCAAAAGCAGATTTGAATTCAGGAAAGGTGCGGGCTTAATTCTGCATAAACAGTTTTCAAATTGGGGATAAAAAAAAAACTTTCAAATTTTTACAGGGGTTGCATTGGAATTCCTGACTACCTGAAGAGCGTTACAAAAATTCCATTTTCTCGAAAACTATAAGTCGCCGCTCAACTCCAAAAGCAGATTTGAATTCAGGAAAGGTGCGAGCTTAATTCTACATAAACAGTTTTCAAATCGGGGAGGAAAAACAAATTTTCAAATTTTTACAGGGGTTGCATTGGAATTCCTGACTACCTCGAAGAGCGATACAAAAATTCCATTTTCTCGAAAACTATAAGTCGCAGCTCAACTCCAAAAGCAGATTTGAATTCAGGAAAGGTGCGGGCTTAATTCTACATAAACAGTTTTCAAATTGGGGATGAAAAAAATTTTTCAAATTTTTACAGGGGTTGCATTGGAATTCCTGACTACCTGAAGAGCGTTACAAAAATTCCATTTTCTCGAAAATTATAAGTCGCAGCTCAACTCCAAAAGCAGATTTGAATTCAGGAAAGGTGCGGGCTTAATTCTACATAAACAGTTTTCAAATTGGGGATGAAAAAAAAAATTTTCAAATTTTTACAGGGGTTGCATTGGAATTCCTGACTACCTGAAGAGCGTTACAAAAATTCCATTTTCTCGAAAACTATAAGTCGCAGCTCAACTCCAAAAGCAGATTTGAATTCAGGAAAGGTGCGGGCTTAATTCTACATAAACAGTTTTCAAATTCTGATGAAAAAAAAATTTTCAAATTTTTACAGGGGTTGCATTGGAATTCCTGACTACCTGAAGAACGTTACAAAAATTCCATTTTCTCGAAAACTATAAGTCGCAGCTCAACTCCAAAAGCAGATTTGAATTCAGGAAAGGTGCGAGCTTAATTGTACATAAACAGTTTTCAAATCGGGGATGAAAAAAAAAATTTCAAATTTTTACAGGGGATGCATTGGAATTCCTGACTACCTCGAAGAGCGATACAAAAATTCCATTTTCTCGAAAACTATAGGTCGCAGCTCAACTCCAAAAGTAGATTTGAATTCAGGAAAGGTGCGAGCTTAATTTTACATAAACAATTTTCAAATCGAGGATGAAAAAAAATTTTCAAATTTTTACAGGGGTTGCATTGGAATTCCTGACTACCTGGAAGAGCGATACAAAAATTCCATTTTCTCGAAAACTATAAGTCGCAGCTCAACTCCAAAAGCAGATTTGAATTCAGGAAAGGTGCGAGCTTAATTCTACATAAACAGTTTTCAAATTGGGGATGAAAAAAAATTTTTCAAATTTTTACAGGGGTTGCATTGGAATTCTTGACTACCTCGAAGAGCGATAGAAAAATTCCAGTTTCTCGAAAACTATAAGTCGCAGCTCAACTCCAAAAGCAGATTTGAATTCAGGAAAGGTGCGGGCTTAATTCTACATAAACAGTTTTCAAATTCGGATGAAAAAAAAATTTTCAAATTTTTACAGGGGTTGCATTGGAATTCCTGACTACCTGAAGAGCGTTACAAAAATTCCATTTTCTCGAAAACTATAAGTCGCAGCTCAACTCCAAAAGCAGATTTGAATTCAGGAAAGGTGCGGGCTTAATTCTACATAAACAGTTTTCAAATCGGGGATAAAAAAAAAACTTTCAAATTTTTACAGGGGTTGCATTGGAATTCTTGACTACCTCGAAGAGCATTACAAAAATTCCATTTTCTCGAAAACTATAAGTCGCAGCTCAACTCCAAAAGCAGATTTGAATTCAGGAAAGGTGCGAGCTTAATTCTACATAAACAGTTTTCAAATTGGGGATGAAAAAAAATTTTTCAAATTTTTACAGGGGTTGCATTGGAATTTTTGACTACCTCGAAGAGCGGTACAACAATTCCATTTTCTCGAAAACTATAAGTCGCAGCTCAACTCCAAAAGCAGATTTGAATTCAGGGAAGGTGCGGGCTTAATTCTACATAAACAGTTTTCAAATTGGGGATGAAAAAAAATTTTCAAATTTTTACAGGGGTTGCATTGGAATTCCTGACTACCTGAAGAGCGTTACAAAAATTCCATTTTCTCGAAAACTATAAGTCGCAGCTCAACTCCACAAGCAGATTTGAATTCAGGAAAGGTGCGGGCTTAATTCTACATAAACAGTTTTCAAATCGGGGATAAAAAAAAACTTTCAAATTTTTACAGGGGTTGCATTGGAATTCTTGACTACCTCGAAGAGCATTACAAAAATTCCATTTTCTCGAAAACTATAAGTCGCAGCTCAACTACAAAAGCAGATTTGAATTCAGGAAAGGTGCGAGCTTAATTGTACATAAACAGTTTTCAAATCGGGGATGAAAAAAAAAATTTCAAATTTTTACAGGGGATGCATTGGAATTCCTGACTACCTCGAAGAGCGATACAAAAATTCCATTTTCTCGAAAACTATAAGTCGCAGCTCAACTCCAAAAGCAGATTTGAATTCAGGAAAGGTGCGAGCTTAATTGTACATAAACAGTTTTCAAATCGGGGATGAAAAAAAAAATTTAAAATTTTTACAGGGGATGCATTGGAATTCCTGACTACCTCGAAGAGCGATACAAAAATTCCATTTTCTCGAAAACTATAGGTCGCAGCTCAACTCCAAAAGTAGATTTGAATTCAGGAAAGGTGCGAGCTTAATTTTACATAAACAATTTTCAAATCGAGGATGAAAAAAAATTTTCAAATTTTTACAGGGGTTGCATTGGAATTCCTGACTACCTGGAAGAGCGATACAAAAATTCCATTTTCTCGAAAACTATAAGTCGCAGCTCAACTCCAAAAGCAGATTTGAATTCAGGAAAGGTGCGAGCTTAATTTTACATAAACAATTTTCAAATCGAGGATGAAAAAAAATTTTCAAATTTTTACGGGGGTTGCATTGGAATTCCTGACTACCTGAAGAGCGTTACAAAAATTCCATTTTCTCGAAAACTATAAGTCGCAGCTCAACTCCAAAAGCAGATTTGAATTCAGGAAAGGTGCGGGCTTAATTCTACATAAACAGTTTTCAAATCGGGGATAAAAAAAATCTTTCAAATTTTTACAGGGGTTGCATTGGAATTCTTGACTACCTCGAAGGGCATTACAAAAATTCCATTTTCTCGAAAACTATAAGTCGCAGCTCAACTCCAAAAGCAGATTTGAATTCAGGAAAGGTGCGGGCTTAATTCTACATAAACAGTTTTCAAATTGGGGATGAAAAAATTTTTTTTAAATTTTTACAGGGGTTGCATTGGAATTCTTGACTACCTCGAAGAGCGATAGAAAAATTCCATTTTCTCGAAAACTATAAGTCGCAGCTCAACTCCAAAAGCAGATTTGAATTCAGGAAAGGTGCGGGCTTAATTCTACATAAACAGTTTTCAAATTGGGGATGAAAAAAAAATTTTCAAATTTTTACAGGGGTTGCATTGGAATTCCTGACTACCTGAAGAGCGTTACAAAAATTCCATTTTCTCGAAAACTATAAGTCGCAGCTCAACTCCAAAAGCAGATTTGAATTCAGGAAAGGTGCGGGCTTAATTCTGCATAAACAGTTTTCAAATTGGGGATAAAAAAAAAACTTTCAAATTTTTACAGGGGTTGCATTGGAATTCCTGACTACCTGAAGAGCGTTACAAAAATTCCATTTTCTCGAAAACTATAAGTCGCCGCTCAACTCCAAAAGCAGATTTGAATTCAGGAAAGGTGCGGGCTTAATTCTGCATAAACAGTTTTCAAATTGGGGATAAAAAAAAAACTTTCAAATTTTTACAGGGGTTGCATTGGAATTCCTGACTACCTGAAGAGCGTTACAAAAATTCCATTTTCTCGAAAACTATAAGTCGCCGCTCAACTCCAAAAGCAGATTTGAATTCAGGAAAGGTGCGGGCTTAATTCTGCATAAACAGTTTTCAAATTGGGGATAAAAAAAAAACTTTCAAATTTTTACAGGGGTTGCATTGGAATTCCTGACTACCTGAAGAGCGTTACAAAAATTCCATTTTCTCGAAAACTATAAGTCGCAGCTCAACTCCAAAAGCAGATTTGAATTCAGGAAAGGTGCGGGCTTAATTCTACATAAACAGTTTTCAAATTGGGGATGAAAAAAAAATTTTCAAATTTTTACAGGGGTTGCATTGGAATTCCTGACTACCTGAAGAGCGTTACAAAAATTCCATTTTCTCGAAAACTATAAGTCGCCGCTCAACTCCAAAAGCAGATTTGAATTCAGGAAAGGTGCGAGCTTAATTCTACATAAACAGTTTTCAAATCGGGGAGGAAAAAAAAATTTTCAAATTTTTACAGGGGTTGCATTGGAATTCCTGACTACCTCGAAGAGCGATACAAAAATTCCATTTTCTCGAAACTATAAGTCGCAGCTCAACTCCAAAAGCAGATTTGAATTCAGGAAAGGTGCGGGCTTAATTCTGCATAAACAGTTTTCAAATTGGGGATAAAAAAAAAACTTTCAAATTTTTACAGGGGTTGCATTGGAATTCCTGACTACCTGAAGAGCGTTACAAAAATTCCATTTTCTCGAAAACTATAAGTCGCCGCTCAACTCCAAAAGCAGATTTGAATTCAGGAAAGGTGCGGGCTTAATTCTGCATAAACAGTTTTCAAATTGGGGATAAAAAAAAAACTTTCAAATTTTTACAGGGGTTGCATTGGAATTCCTGACTACCTGAAGAGCGTTACAAAAATTCCATTTTCTCGAAAACTATAAGTCGCCGCTCAACTCCAAAAGCAGATTTGAATTCAGGAAAGGTGCGGGCTTAATTCTACATAAACAGTTTTCAAATTGGGGATGAAAAAAATTTTTCAAATTTTTACAGGGGTTGCATTGGAATTCCTGACTACCTGAAGAGCGTTACAAAAATTCCATTTTCTCGAAAATTATAAGTCGCAGCTCAACTCCAAAAGCAGATTTGAATTCAGGAAAGGTGCGGGCTTAATTCTACATAAACAGTTTTCAAATTGGGGATGAAAAAAAAAATTTTCAAATTTTTACAGGGGTTGCATTGGAATTCCTGACTACCTGAAGAGCGTTACAAAAATTCCATTTTCTCGAAAACTATAAGTCGCAGCTCAACTCCAAAAGCAGATTTGAATTCAGGAAAGGTGCGGGCTTAATTCTACATAAACAGTTTTCAAATTGGGGATGAAAAAAAAATTTTCAAATTTTTACAGGGGTTGCATTGGAATTCCTGACTACCTGAAGAGCGTTACAAAAATTCCATTTTCTCGAAAACTATAAGTCGCAGCTCAACTCCAAAAGCAGATTTGAATTCAGGAAAGGTGCGAGCTTAATTGTACATAAACAGTTTTCAAATCGGGGATGAAAAAAAAAATTTCAAATTTTTACAGGGGATGCATTGGAATTCCTGACTACCTCGAAGAGCGTTACAAAAATTCCATTTTCTCGAAAACTATAAGTCGCAGCTCAACTCCAAAAGCAGATTTGAATTCAGGAAAGGTGCGGGCTTAATTCTACATAAACAGTTTTCAAATTGGGGATGAAAAAAAAATTTTCAAATTTTTACAGGGGTTGCATTGGAATTCCTGACTACCTGAAGAGCGTTACAAAAATTCCATTTTCTCGAAAACTATAAGTCGCAGCTCAACTCCAAAAGCAGATTTGAATTCAGGAAAGGTGCGGGCTTAATTCTACATAAACAGTTTTCAAATTCTGATGAAAAAAAAATTTTCAAATTTTTACAGGGGTTGCATTGGAATTCCTGACTACCTGAAGAGCGTTACAAAAATTCCATTTTCTCGAAAACTATAAGTCGCAGCTCAACTCCAAAAGCAGATTTGAATTCAGGAAAGGTGCGAGCTTAATTGTACATAAACAGTTTTCAAATCGGGGATGAAAAAAAAAATTTCAAATTTTTACAGGGGATGCATTGGAATTCCTGACTACCTCGAAGAGCGATACAAAAATTCCATTTTCTCGAAAACTATAGGTCGCAGCTCAACTCCAAAAGTAGATTTGAATTCAGGAAAGGTGCGAGCTTAATTTTACATAAACAATTTTCAAATCGAGGATGAAAAAAAATTTTCAAATTTTTACAGGGGTTGCATTGGAATTCCTGACTACCTGGAAGAGCGATACAAAAATTCCATTTTCTCGAAAACTATAAGTCGCAGCTCAACTCCAAAAGCAGATTTGAATTCAGGAAAGGTGCGAGCTTAATTCTACATAAACAGTTTTCAAATTGGGGATGAAAAAAAATTTTTCAAATTTTTACAGGGGTTGCATTGGAATTCTTGACTACCTCGAAGAGCGATAGAAAAATTCCAGTTTCTCGAAAACTATAAGTCGCAGCTCAACTCCAAAAGCAGATTTGAATTCAGGAAAGGTGCGGGCTTAATTCTACATAAACAGTTTTCAAATTCGGATGAAAAAAAAATTTTCAAATTTTTACAGGGGTTGCATTGGAATTCCTGACTACCTGAAGAGCGTTACAAAAATTCCATTTTCTCGAAAACTATAAGTCGCAGCTCAACTCCAAAAGCAGATTTGAATTCAGGAAAGGTGCGGGCTTAATTCTACATAAACAGTTTTCAAATCGGGGATAAAAAAAAACTTTCAAATTTTTACAGGGGTTGCATTGGAATTCTTGACTACCTCGAAGAGCATTACAAAAATTCCATTTTCTCGAAAACTATAAGTCGCAGCTCAACTCCAAAAGCAGATTTGAATTCAGGAAAGGTGCGAGCTTAATTCTACATAAACAGTTTTCAAATTGGGGATGAAAAAAAATTTTTCAAATTTTTACAGGGGTTGCATTGGAATTTTTGACTACCTCGAAGAGCGGTACAACAATTCCATTTTCTCGAAAACTATAAGTCGCAGCTCAACTCCAAAAGCAGATTTGAATTCAGGGAAGGTGCGGGCTTAATTCTACATAAACAGTTTTCAAATTGGGGATGAAAAAAAATTTTCAAATTTTTACAGGGGTTGCATTGGAATTCCTGACTACCTGAAGAGCGTTACAAAAATTCCATTTTCTCGAAAACTATAAGTCGCAGCTCAACTCCACAAGCAGATTTGAATTCAGGAAAGGTGCGGGCTTAATTCTACATAAACAGTTTTCAAATCGGGGATAAAAAAAAACTTTCAAATTTTTACAGGGGTTGCATTGGAATTCTTGACTACCTCGAAGAGCATTACAAAAATTCCATTTTCTCGAAAACTATAAGTCGCAGCTCAACTACAAAAGCAGATTTGAATTCAGGAAAGGTGCGAGCTTAATTGTACATAAACAGTTTTCAAATCGGGGATGAAAAAAAAAATTTCAAATTTTTACAGGGGATGCATTGGAATTCCTGACTACCTCGAAGAGCGATACAAAAATTCCATTTTCTCGAAAACTATAAGTCGCAGCTCAACTCCAAAAGCAGATTTGAATTCAGGAAAGGTGCGAGCTTAATTGTACATAAACAGTTTTCAAATCGGGGATGAAAAAAAAAATTTAAAATTTTTACAGGGGATGCATTGGAATTCCTGACTACCTCGAAGAGCGATACAAAAATTCCATTTTCTCGAAAACTATAGGTCGCAGCTCAACTCCAAAAGTAGATTTGAATTCAGGAAAGGTGCGAGCTTAATTTTACATAAACAATTTTCAAATCGAGGATGAAAAAAAATTTTCAAATTTTTACAGGGGTTGCATTGGAATTCCTGACTACCTGGAAGAGCGATACAAAAATTCCATTTTCTCGAAAACTATAAGTCGCAGCTTAACTCCAAAAGCAGATTTGAATTCAGGAAAGGTGCGAGCTTAATTTTACATAAACAATTTTCAAATCGAGGATGAAAAAAAATTTTCAAATTTTTACGGGGGTTGCATTGGAATTCCTGACTACCTGAAGAGCGTTACAAAAATTCCATTTTCTCGAAAACTATAAGTCGCAGCTCAACTCCAAAAGCAGATTTGAATTCAGGAAAGGTGCGGGCTTAATTCTACATAAACAGTTTTCAAATCGGGGATAAAAAAAATCTTTCAAATTTTTACAGGGGTTGCATTGGAATTCTTGACTACCTCGAAGGGCATTACAAAAATTCCATTTTCTCGAAAACTATAAGTCGCAGCTCAACTCCAAAAGCAGATTTGAATTCAGGAAAGGTGCGGGCTTAATTCTACATAAACAGTTTTCAAATTGGGGATGAAAAAATTTTTTTTAAATTTTTACAGGGGTTGCATTGGAATTCTTGACTACCTCGAAGAGCGATAGAAAAATTCCATTTTCTCGAAAACTATAAGTCGCAGCTCAACTCCAAAAGCAGATTTGAATTCAGGAAAGGTGCGGGCTTAATTCTACATAAACAGTTTTCAAATTGGGGATGAAAAAAAAATTTTCAAATTTTTACAGGGGTTGCATTGGAATTCCTGACTACCTGAAGAGCGTTACAAAAATTCCATTTTCTCGAAAACTATAAGTCGCAGCTCAACTCCAAAAGCAGATTTGAATTCAGGAAAGGTGCGGGCTTAATTCTGCATAAACAGTTTTCAAATTGGGGATAAAAAAAAAACTTTCAAATTTTTACAGGGGTTGCATTGGAATTCCTGACTACCTGAAGAGCGTTACAAAAATTCCATTTTCTCGAAAACTATAAGTCGCCGCTCAACTCCAAAAGCAGATTTGAATTCAGGAAAGGTGCGAGCTTAATTCTACATAAACAGTTTTCAAATCGGGGAGGAAAAAAAATTTTTAAAATTTTTACAGGGGTTGCATTGGAATTCCTGACTACCTCGAAGAGCGATACAAAAATTCCATTTTCTCGAAAACTATAAGTCGCAGCTCAACTCCAAAAGCAGATTTGAATTCAGGAAAGGTGCGGGCTTAATTCTACATAAACAGTTTTCAAATTGGGGATGAAAAAAATTTTTCAAATTTTTACAGGGGTTGCATTGGAATTCCTGACTACCTGAAGAGCGTTACAAAAATTCCATTTTCTCGAAAACTATAAGTCGCAGCTCAACTCCAAAAGCAGATTTGAATTCAGGAAAGGTGCGGGCTTAATTCTACATAAACAGTTTTCAAATTGGGGATGAAAAAAAAATTTTCAAATTTTTACAGGGGTTGCATTGGAATTCCTGACTACCTGAAGAGCGTTACAAAAATTCCATTTTCTCGAAAACTATAAGTCGCAGCTCAACTCCAAAAGCAGATTTGAATTCAGGAAAGGTGCGGGCTTAATTCTACATAAACAGTTTTCAAATTCTGATGAAAAAAAAATTTTCAAATTTTTACAGGGGTTGCATTGGAATTCCTGACTACCTGAAGAGCGTTACAAAAATTCCATTTTCTCGAAAACTATAAGTCGCAGCTCAACTCCAAAAGCAGATTTGAATTCAGGAAAGGTGCGAGCTTAATTGTACATAAACAGTTTTCAAATTGGGGATGAAAAAAATTTTTCAAATTTTTACAGGGGTTGCATTGGAATTCCTGACTACCTGAAGAGCGTTACAAAAATTCCATTTTCTCGAAAACTATAAGTCGCAGCTCAACTCCAAAAGCAGATTTGAATTCAGGAAAGGTGCGGGCTTAATTCTACATAAACAGTTTTCAAATTGGGGATGAAAAAAAAATTTTCAAATTTTTACAGGGGTTGCATTGGAATTCCTGACTACCTGAAGAGCGTTACAAAAATTCCATTTTCTCGAAAACTATAAGTCGCAGCTCAACTCCAAAAGCAGATTTGAATTCAGGAAAGGTGCGGGCTTAATTCTACATAAACAGTTTTCAAATTCTGATGAAAAAAAAATTTTCAAATTTTTACAGGGGTTGCATTGGAATTCCTGACTACCTGAAGAGCGTTACAAAAATTCCATTTTCTCGAAAACTATAAGTCGCAGCTCAACTCCAAAAGCAGATTTGAATTCAGGAAAGGTGCGGGCTCAATTCTACATAAACAGTTTTCAAATTCTGATGAAAAAAAAATTTTCAAATTTTTACAGGGGTTGCATTGGAATTCCTGACTACCTGAAGAGCGTTACAAAAATTCCATTTTCTCGAAAACTATAAGTCGCAGCTCAACTCCACAAGCAGATTTGAATTCAGGAAAGGTGCGGGCTTAATTCTACATAAACAGTTTTCAAATTGGGGATGAAAAAAAATTTTTCAAATTTTTACAGGGGTTGCATTGGAATTTTTGACTACCTCGAAGAGCGGTACAACAATTCCATTTTCTCGAAAACTATAAGTCGCAGCTCAACTCCAAAAGCAGATTTGAATTCAGGGAAGGTGCGGGCTTAATTCTACATAAACAGTTTTCAAATTGGGGATGAAAAAAAATTTTCAAATTTTTACAGGGGTTGCATTGGAATTTTTGACTACCTCGAAGAGCGGTACAACAATTCCATTTTCTCGAAAACTATAAGTCGCAGCTCAACTCCAAAAGCAGATTTGAATTCAGGGAAGGTGCGGGCTTAATTCTACATAAACAGTTTTCAAATTGGGGATGAAAAAAAATTTTCAAATTTTTACAGGGGTTGCATTGGAATTCCTGACTACCTGAAGAGCGTTACAAAAATTCCATTTTCTCGAAAACTATAAGTCGCAGCTCAACTCCAAAAGCAGATTTGAATTCAGGAAAGGTGCGGGCTTAATTCTACATAAACAGTTTTCAAATCGGGGATAAAAAAAAATCTTTCTAATTTTTACAGGGGTTGCATTGGAATTCTTGACTACCTCGAAGGGCATTACAAAAATTCCATTTTCTCGAAAACTATAAGTCGCAGCTCAACTCCAAAAGCAGATTTGAATTCAGGAAAGGTGCGGGCTTAATTCTACATAAACAGTTTTCAAATCGGGGATAAAAAAAAATCTTTCTAATTTTTACAGGGGTTGCATTGGAATTCTTGACTACCTCGAAGGGCATTACAAAAATTCCATTTTCTCGAAAACTATAAGTCGCAGCTCAACTCCAAAAGCAGATTTGAATTCAGGAAAGGTGCGGGCTTAATTCTACATAAACAGTTTTCAAATTGGGGATGAAAAAAATTTTTTTAAATTTTTACAGGGGTTGCATTGGAATTCTTGACTACCTGAAGAGCGTTACAAAAATTCCATTTTCTCGAAAACTATAAGTCGCAGCTCAACTCCAAAAGCAGATTTGAATTCAATAAAGGTGCGGGCTTAATTCTACATAAACAGTTTTCAAATTGGGGATGAAAAAAAAATTTTCAAATTTTTACAGGGGTTGCATTGGAATTCCTGACTACCTGGAGAGCGTTACAAAAATTCCATTTTCTCGAAAACTATAAGTCGCAGCTCAACTCCAAAAGCAGATTTGAATTCAGGAAAGGTGCGGGCTTAATTCTACATAAACAGTTTTCAAATTCTGATGAAAAAAAAATTTTCAAATTTTTACAGGGGTTGCATTGGAATTCCTGACTACCTGAAGAGCGTTACAAAAATTCCATTTTCTCGAAAACTATAAGTCGCAGCTCAACTCCAAAAGCAGATTTGAATTCAGGAAAGGTGCGAGCTTAATTGTACATAAACAGTTTTCAAATCGGGGATGAAAAAAAAAATTTCAAATTTTTACAGGGGATGCATTGGAATTCCTGACTACCTCGAAGAGCGATACAAAAATTCCATTTTCTCGAAAACTATAAGTCGCAGCTCAACTCCAAAAGCAGATTTGAATTCAGGAAAGGTGCGGGCTTAATTCTACATAAACAGTTTTCAAATTGGGGATGAAAAAAATTTTTCAAATTTTTACAGGGGTTGCATTGGAATTCCTGACTACCTGAAGAGCGTTACAAAAATTCCATTTTCTCGAAAACTATAAGTCGCAGCTCAACTCCAAAAGCAGATTTGAATTCAGGAAAGGTGCGGGCTTAATTCTACATAAACAGTTTTCAAATTGGGGATGAAAAAAAAATTTTCAAATTTTTACAGGGGTTGCTTTGGAATTCCTGACTACCTGAAGAGCGTTACAAAAATTCCATTTTCTCGAAAACTATAAGTCGCAGCTCAACTCCAAAAGCAGATTTGAATTCAGGAAAGGTGCGGGCTTAATTCTACATAAACAGTTTTCAAATTCTGATGAAAAAAAAATTTTCAAATTTTTACAGGGGTTGCATTGGAATTCCTGACTACCTGAAGAGCGTTACAAAAATTCCATTTTCTCGAAAACTATAAGTCGCAGCTCAACTCCAAAAGCAGATTTGAATTCAGGAAAGGTGCGAGCTTAATTGTACATAAACAGTTTTCAAATCGGGGATGAAAAAAAAAATTTCAAATTTTTACAGGGGATGCATTGGAATTCCTGACTACCTGAAGAGCGTTACAAAAATTCCATTTTCTCGAAAACTATAAGTCGCAGCTCAACTCCAAAAGCAGATTTGAATTCAATAAAGGTGCGGGCTTAATTCTACATAAACAGTTTTCAAATTGGGGATGAAAAAAAAATTTTCAAATTTTTACAGGGGTTGCATTGGAATTCCTGACTACCTGGAGAGCGTTACAAAAATTCCATTTTCTCGAAAACTATAAGTCGCAGCTCAACTCCAAAAGCAGATTTGAATTCAGGAAAGGTGCGGGCTTAATTCTACATAAACAGTTTTCAAATTCTGATGAAAAAAAAATTTTCAAATTTTTACAGGGGTTGCATTGGAATTCCTGACTACCTGAAGAGCGTTACAAAAATTCCATTTTCTCGAAAACTATAAGTCGCAGCTCAACTCCAAAAGCAGATTTGAATTCAGGAAAGGTGCGAGCTTAATTGTACATAAACAGTTTTCAAATCGGGGATGAAAAAAAAAATTTCAAATTTTTACAGGGGATGCATTGGAATTCCTGACTACCTCGAAGAGCGATACAAAAATTCCATTTTCTCGAAAACTATAGGTCGCAGCTCAACTCCAAAAGTAGATTTGAATTCAGGAAAGGTGCGAGCTTAATTTTACATAAACAATTTTCAAATCGAGGATGAAAAAAAATTTTCAAATTTTTACAGGGGTTGCATTGGAATTCCTGACTACCTGGAAGAGCGATACAAAAATTCCATTTTCTCGAAAACTATAAGTCGCAGCTCAACTCCAAAAGCAGATTTGAATTCAGGAAAGGTGCGAGCTTAATTCTACATAAACAGTTTTCAAATTGGGGATGAAAAAAAATTTTTCAAATTTTTACAGGGGTTGCATTGGAATTCTTGACTACCTCGAAGAGCGATAGAAAAATTCCATTTTCTCGAAAACTATAAGTCGCAGCTCAACTCCAAAAGCAGATTTGAATTCAGGAAAGGTGCGGGCTTAATTCTACATAAACAGTTTTCAAATTGGGGATGAAAAAAAAATTTTCAAATTTTTACAGGGGTTGCATTGGAATTCCTGACTACCTGAAGAGCGTTACAAAAATTCCATTTTCTCGAAAACTATAAGTCGCAGCTCAACTCCAAAAGCAGATTTGAATTCAGGAAAGGTGCGAGCTTAATTCTACATAAACAGTTTTCAAATTGGGGATGAAAAAAAATTTTTCAAATTTTTACAGGGGTTGCATTGGAATTTTTGACTACCTCGAAGAGCGGTACAACAATTCCATTTTCTCGAAAACTATAAGTCGCAGCTCAACTCCAAAAGCAGATTTGAATTCAGGGAAGGTGCGGGCTTAATTCTACATAAACAGTTTTCAAATTGGGGATGAAAAAAAATTTTCAAATTTTTACAGGGGTTGCATTGGAATTCCTGACTACCTGAAGAGCGTTACAAAAATTCCATTTTCTCGAAAACTATAAGTCGCAGCTCAACTCCAAAAGCAGGTTTGAATTCAGGAAAGGTGCGGGCTTAATTCTACATAAACAGTTTTCAAATCGGGGATAAAAAAAAATCTTTCAAATTTTTACAGGGGTTGCATTGGAATTCTTGACTACCTCGAAGGGCATTACAAAAATTCCATTTTCTCGAAAACTATAAGTCGCAGCTCAACTCCAAAAGCAGATTTGAATTCAGGAAAGGTGCGGGCTTAATTCTACATAAACAGTTTTCAAATTGGAAATGAAAAATTTTTTTTTAAATTTTTACAGGGGTTGCATTGGAATTCTTGACTACCTCGAAGAGCGATAGAAAAATTCAATTTTCTCGAAAACTATAAGTCGCAGCTCAACTCCAAAAGCAGATTTGAATTCAGGAAAGGTGCGGGCTTAATTCTACGTAAACAGTTTTCAAATTGGGGATGAAAAAAAATTTTTCAAATTTTTACAGGGGTTGCATTGGAATTCCTGACTACCTGAAGAGCGTTACAAAAATTCCATTTTCTCGAAAACTATAAGTCGCAGCTCAACTCCAAAAGCAGATTTGAATTCAGGGAAGGTGCGAGCTTAATTCTACATAAACAGTTTTCAAATTGGGGATGAAAAAAATTTTTCAAATTTTTACAGGGGTTGCATTGGAATTCTGACTACCTGAAGAGCGTTACAAAAATTCCATTTTCTCGAAAACTATAAGTCCCAGCTCAACTCCAAAAGCAGATTTGAATTCAGGAAAGGTGCGAGCTTAATTCTACATAAACAGTTTTCAAATTGGGGATGAAAAAAGTTTTTAAAATTTTTACAGGGGTTGCATTGGAATTGCTGACTACCTGAAGAGCGTTACAAAAATTCCATTTTCTCGAAAACTATAAGTCGCAGCTCAACTCCAAAAGCAGATTTGAATTCAGGAAAGGTGCGGGCTTAATTCTACATAAACAGTTTTCAAATCGGGGATAAAAAAAAACTTTCAAATTTTTACAGGGGTTGCATTGGAATTCCTGACTATCTGAAGAGAGTTACAAAAATTCCATTTTCTCGAAAACTATAAGTCGCAGCTAAACTCCAAAAGCAGATTTGAATTCAGGAAAGGTGCAAGCTTAATTCTACATAAACAGTTTTCAAATTGGGGATGAAAAAAAAATTTTCAAATTTTTACAGAGGTTGCATTGGAATTCCTGACTACCTGAAGAGCGTTACAAAAATTCCATTTTCTCGAAAACTATAAGTCGCAGCTCAACTCCAAAAGCAGATTTGAATTCAGGAAAGGTGCGGGCTTAATTCTACATAAACAGTTTTCAAATTGGAAATGAAAATTTTTTTTTTAAATTTTTACAGGGGTTACATTGGAATTCTTGACTACCTCGAAGAGCGATAGAAAAATTCCATTTTCTCGAAAACTATAAGTCGCAGCTCAACTCCAAAAGCAGATTTGAATTCAGGAAAGGTGCGGGCTTAATTCTACATAAACAGTTTCCAAATTGGGGATGAAAAAAAATTTTTCAAATTTTTACAGGGGTTGCATTGGAATTCCTGACTACCTGAAGAGCGATACAAAAATTCCATTTTCTCGAAAACTATAAGTCGCAGCTCAACTCCAAAAGCAGATTTGAATTCAGGAAAGGTGCGGGCTTAATTCTACATAAACAGTTTTCAAATTGGGGATGAAAAAAATTTTTCAAATTTTTACAGGGGTTGCATTGGAATTCCTGACTACCTGAAGAGCGTTACAAAAATTCCATTTTCTCGAAAACTATAAGTCGCAGCTCAACTCCAAAAGCAGATTTGAATTCAGGAAAGGTGCAAGCTTAATTGTACATAAACAGTTTTCAAATCGGGGATGAAAAAAAAAATTTCAAATTTTTACAGGGGATGCATTGGAATTCCTGACTACCTCGAAGAGCGATACAAAAATTCAATTTTCTCGAAAACTATAGGTCGCAGCTCAACTCCAAAAGTAGATTTGAATTCAGGAAAGGTGCGAGCTTAATTTTACATAAACAATTTTCAAATCGAGGATGAAAAAAAATTTTCAAATTTTTACAGGGGTTGCATTGGAATTCCTGACTACCTCGAAGAGCGATAGAAAAATTCCATTTTCTCGAAAACTATAAGTCGCAGCTCAACTCCAAAAGCAGATTTGAATTCAGGAAAGGTGCGGGCTTAATTCTACATAAACAGTTTTCAAATTCGGATGAAAAAAAAATTTTCAAATTTTTACAGGGGTTGCATTGGAATTCCTGACTACCTGAAGAGCGTTACAAAAATTCCATTTTCTCGAAAACTATAAGTCGCAGCTCAACTCCAAAAGCAGATTTGAATTCAGGAAAGGTGCGAGCTTAATTCTACATAAACAGTTTTCAAATTGGGGATGAAAAAAAATTTTCAAATTTTTACAGGGGTTGCATTGGAATTCCTGACTACCTGAAGAGCGTTACAAAAATTCCATTTTCTCGAAAACTATAAGTCGCAGCTCAACTCCAAAAGCAGGTTTGAATTCAGGAAAGGTGCGGGCTTAATTCTACATAAACAGTTTTCAAATCGGGGATAAAAAAAATCTTTCAAATTTTTACAGGGGTTGCATTGGTATTCTTGACTACCTCGAAGGGCATTACAAAAATTTCATTTTCTCGAAAACTATAAGTCGCAGCTCAACTCCAAAAGCAGATTTGAATTCAGGAAAGGTGCGGGCTTAATTCTACATAAACAGTTTTCAAATCGGGGATAAAAAAAAAACTTTCAAATTTTTACAGGGGTTGCATTGGAATTCTTGACTACCTCGAAGAGCATTACAAAAATTCCATTTTCTCGAAAACTATAAGTCGCAGCTCAACTCCAAAAGCAGATTTGAATTCAGGAAAGGTGCGAGCTTAATTCTACATAAACAGTTTTCAAATTGGGGATGAAAAAAAAATTTTCAAATTTTTACAGGGGTTGCATTGGAATTTTTGACTACCTCGAAGAGCGGTACAACAATTCCATTTTCTCGAAAACTATAAGTCGCAGCTCAACTCCAAAAGCAGATTTGAATTCAGGGAAGGTGCGGGCTTAATTCTACATAAACAGTTTTCAAATCGGGGATAAAAAAAAACTTTCAAATTTTTACAGGGGTTGCATTGGAATTCTTGACTACCTCGAAGAGCATTACAAAAATTCCATTTTCTCGAAAACTATAAGTCGCAGCTCAACTACAAAAGCAGATTTGAATTCAGGAAAGGTGCGGGCTTAATTCTACATAAACAGTTTTCAAATCGGGGATAAAAAAAAACTTTCAAATTTTTACAGGGGTTGCATTGGAATTCTTGACTACCTCGAAGAGCATTACAAAAATTCCATTTTCTCGAAAACTATAAGTCGCAGCTCAACTACAAAAGCAGATTTGAATTCAGGAAAGGTGCGAGCTTAATTCTACATAAACAGTTTTCAAATTGGATATGAAAAAAAATTTTCAAATTTTTACAGGGGTTGCATTGGAATTCCTGACTACCTCGAAGAGCGATACAAAAATTCCATTTTCTCGAAAACTATAAGTCGCAGCTCAACTCCAAAAGCAGATTTGAATTCAGGAAAGGTGCGGGCTTAATTCTACATAAACAGTTTTCAAATTGGGGATGAAAAAAATTTTTCAAATTTTTACAGGGGTTGCATTGGAATTCCTGACTACCTGAAGAGCGTTACAAAAATTCCATTTTCTCGAAAACTATAAGTCGCAGCTCAACTCCAAAAGCAGATTTGAATTCAGGAAAGGTGCGAGCTTAATTCTACATAAACAGTTTTCAAATTGGGGATGAAAAAAGTTTTTAAAATTTTTACAGGGGTTGCATTGGAATTCCTGACTACCTGAAGAGCGTTACAAAAATTCCATTTTCTCGAAAACTATAAGTCGCAGCTCAACTCCAAAAGCAGATTTGAATTCAGGAAAGGTGCGGGCTTAATTCTACATAAACAGTTTTCAAATCGGGGATAAAAAAAAACTTTCAAATTTTTACAGGGGTTGCATTGGAATTCCTGACTACCTCGAAGAGCGATACAAAAATTCCATTTTCTCGAAAACTATAAGTCGCAGCTCAACTCCAAAAGCAGATTTGAATTCAGGAAAGGTGCGGGCTTAATTCTACATAAACAGTTTTCAAATTGGGGATGAAAAAAATTTTTCAAATTTTTACAGGGGTTGCATTGGAATTCTGACTACCTGAAGAGCGTTACAAAAATTCCATTTTCTCGAAAACTATAAGTCGCAGCTCAACTCCAAAAGCAGATTTGAATTCAGGAAAGGTGCTGGCTTAATTCTACATAAACAGTTTTCAAATTGGGGATGAAAAAAATTTTTCAAATTTTTACAGGGGTTGCATTGGAATTCCTGACTACCTGAAGAGCGTTACAAAAATTCCATTTTCTCGAAAACTATAAGTCGCAGCTCAACTCCAAAAGCAGATTTGAATTCAGGAAAGGTGCGAGCTTAATTCTACATAAACAGTTTTCAAATTGGGGATGAAAAAAGTTTTTAAAATTTTTACAGGGGTTGCATTGGAATTCCTGACTACCTGAAGAGCGTTACAAAAATTCCATTTTCTCGAAAACTATAAGTCGCAGCTCAACTCCAAAAGCAGATTTGAATTCAGGAAAGGTGCGGGCTTAATTCTACATAAACAGTTTTCAAATCGGGGATAAAAAAAAACTTTCAAATTTTTACAGGGGTTGCATTGGAATTCCTGACTACCTCGAAGAGCGATACAAAAATTCCATTTTCTCGAAAACTATAAGTCGCAGCTCAACTCCAAAAGCAGATTTGAATTCAGGAAAGGTGCGGGCTTAATTCTACATAAACAGTTTTCAAATTGGGGATGAAAAAAATTTTTCAAATTTTTACAGGGGTTGCATTGGAATTCTGACTACCTGAAGAGCGTTACAAAAATTCCATTTTCTCGAAAACTATAAGTCGCAGCTCAACTCCAAAAGCAGATTTGAATTCAGGAAAGGTGCTGGCTTAATTCTACATAAACAGTTTTCAAATTGGGGATGAAAAAATTTTTTCAAATTTTTACAGGGGTTGCATTGGAATTCCTGACTATCTGAAGAGAGTTACAAAAATTCCATTTTCTCGAAAACTATAAGTCGCAGCTAAACTCCAAAAGCAGATTTGAATTCAGGAAAGGTGCAAGCTTAATTCTACATAAACAGTTTTCAAATTGGGGATGAAAAAAAAATTTTCAAATTTTTACAGAGGTTGCATTGGAATTCCTGACTACCTGAAGAGCGTTACAAAAATTCCATTTTCTCGAAAACTATAAGTCGCAGCTCAACTCCAAAAGCAGATTTGAATTCAGGAAAGGTGCGGGCTTAATTCTACATAAACAGTTTTCAAATTGGAAATGAAAATTTTTTTTTTAAATTTTTACAGGGGTTACATTGGAATTCTTGACTACCTCGAAGAGCGATAGAAAAATTCCATTTTCTCGAAAACTATAAGTCGCAGCTCAACTCCAAAAGCAGATTTGAATTCAGGAAAGGTGCGGGCTTAATTCTACATAAACAGTTTCCAAATTGGGGATAAAAAAAAATTTTTAAAATTTTTACAGGGGTTGCATTGGAATTCCTGACTACCTGAAGAGCGATACAAAAATTCCATTTTCTCGAAAACTATAAGTCGCAGCTCAACTCCAAAAGCAGATTTGAATTCAGGAAAGGTGCGGGCTTAATTCTACATAAACAGTTTTCAAATCGGGGATAAAAAAAAATCTTTCAAATTTTTACAGGGGTTGCATTGGAATTCTTGACTACCTCGAAGGGCATTACAAAAATTCCATTTTCTCGAAAACTATAAGTCGCAGCTCAACTCCAAAAGCAGATTTGAATTCAGGAAAGGTGCGGGCTTAATTCTACATAAACAGTTTTCAAATTGGAAATGAAAAATTTTTTTTTAAATTTTTACAGGGGTTGCATTGGAATTCTTGACTACCTCGAAGAGCGATACAAAAATTCCATTTTCTCGAAAACTATAAGTCGCAGCTCAACTCCAAAAGCAGATTTGAATTCAGGAAAGGTGCGGGCTTAATTCTACATAAACAGTTTTCAAATTCTGATGAAAAAAAAATTTTCAAATTTTTACAGGGGTTGCATTGGAATTCCTGACTACCTGAAGAGCGTTACAAAAATTCCATTTTCTCGAAAACTATAAGTCGCAGCTCAACTCCAAAAGCAGATTTGAATTCAGGAAAGGTGCGAGCTTAATTCTACATAAACAGTTTTCAAATCGGGGAGGAAAAAATTTTTTCAAATTTTTACAGGGGTTGCATTGGAATTCCTGACTATCTGAAGAGAGTTACAAAAATTCCATTTTCTCGAAAACTATAAGTCGCAGCTCAACTCCAAAAGCAGATTTGAATTCAGGAAAGGTGCGGGCTTAATTCTACATAAACAGTTTCCAAATTGGGGATAAAAAAAAATTTTTAAAATTTTTACAGGGGTTGCATTGGAATTCCTGACTACCTGAAGAGCGATACAAAAATTCCATTTTCTCGAAAACTATAAGTCGCAGCTCAACTCCAAAAGCAGATTTGAATTCAGGAAAGGTGCGGGCTTAATTCTACATAAACAGTTTTCAAATCGGGGATAAAAAAAAATCTTTCAAATTTTTACAGGGGTTGCATTGGAATTCTTGACTACCTCGAAGGGCATTACAAAAATTCCATTTTCTCGAAAACTATAAGTCGCAGCTCAACTCCAAAAGCAGATTTGAATTCAGGAAAGGTGCGGGCTTAATTCTACATAAACAGTTTTCAAATTGGAAATGAAAAATTTTTTTTTAAATTTTTACAGGGGTTGCATTGGAATTCTTGACTACCTCGAAGAGCGATACAAAAATTCCATTTTCTCGAAAACTATAAGTCGCAGCTCAACTCCAAAAGCAGATTTGAATTCAGGAAAGGTGCGGGCTTAATTCTACATAAACAGTTTTCAAATTCTGATGAAAAAAAAATTTTCAAATTTTTACAGGGGTTGCATTGGAATTCCTGACTACCTGAAGAGCGTTACAAAAATTCCATTTTCTCGAAAACTATAAGTCGCAGCTCAACTCCAAAAGCAGATTTGAATTCAGGAAAGGTGCGAGCTTAATTCTACATAAACAGTTTTCAAATCGGGGAGGAAAAAAAAATTTTCAAATTTTTACAGGGGTTGCATTGGAATTCCTGACTACCTCGAAGAGCGATACAAAAATTCCATTTTCTCGAAAACTATAAGTCGCAGCTCAACTCCAAAAGCAGATTTGAATTCAGGAAAGGTGCGGGCTTAATTCTACATAAACAGTTTTCAAATTGGGGATGAAAAAAAACTTTAAAATTTTTACAGGGGTTGCATTGGAATTCCTGACTATCTGAAGAGAGTTACAAAAATTCCATTTTCTCGAAAACTATAAGTCGCAGCTAAACTCCAAAAGCAGATTTGAATTCAGGAAAGGTGCAAGCTTAATTCTACATAAACAGTTTTCAAATTGGGGATGAAAAAAAAATTTTCAAATTTTTACAGAGGTTGCATTGGAATTCCTGACTACCTGAAGAGCGTTACAAAAATTCCATTTTCTCGAAAACTATAAGTCGCAGCTCAACTCCAAAAGCAGATTTGAATTCAGGAAAGGTGCGGGCTTAATTCTACATAAACAGTTTTCAAATTGGAAATGAAAATTTTTTTTTTAAATTTTTACAGGGGTTACATTGGAATTCTTGACTACCTCGAAGAGCGATAGAAAAATTCCATTTTCTCGAAAACTATAAGTCGCAGCTCAACTCCAAAAGCAGATTTGAATTCAGGAAAGGTGCGGGCTTAATTCTACATAAACAGTTTCCAAATTGGGGATGAAAAAAAATTTTTCAAATTTTTACAGGGGTTGCATTGGAATTCCTGACTACCTGAAGAGCGATACAAAAATTCCATTTTCTCGAAAACTATAAGTCGCAGCTCAACTCCAAAAGCAGATTTGAATTCAGGAAAGGTGCGGGCTTAATTCTACATAAACAGTTTTCAAATCGGGGATAAAAAAAAATCTTTCAAATTTTTACAGGGGTTGCATTGGAATTCTTGACTACCTCGAAGGGCATTACAAAAATTCCATTTTCTCGAAAACTATAAGTCGCAGCTCAACTCCAAAAGCAGATTTGAATTCAGGAAAGGTGCGGGCTTAATTCTACATAAACAGTTTTCAAATTGGAAATGAAAAATTTTTTTTTAAATTTTTACAGGGGTTGCATTGGAATTCTTGACTACCTCGAAGAGCGATACAAAAATTCCATTTTCTCGAAAACTATAAGTCGCAGCTCAACTCCAAAAGCAGATTTGAATTCAGGAAAGGTGCGGGCTTAATTCTACATAAACAGTTTTCAAATTGGGGATGAAAAAAAAACTTTCAAATTTTTACAGGGGTTGCATTGGAATTCCTGACTACCTCGAAGAGCGATACAAAAATTCCATTTTCTCGAAAACTATAAGTCGCAGCTCAACTCCAAAAGCAGATTTGAATTCAGGAAAGGTGCGGGCTTAATTCTACATAAACAGTTTTCAAATCGGTAATAAAAAAAAACTTTCAAATTTTTACAGGGGTTGCATTGGAATTCCTGACTATCTGAAGAGAGTTACAAAAATTCCATTTTCTCGAAAACTATAAGTCGCAGCTAAACTCCAAAAGCAGATTTGAATTCAGGAAAGGTGCAAGCTTAATTCTACATAAACAGTTTTCAAATTGGGGATGAAAAAAAAATTTTCAAATTTTTACAGAGGTTGCATTGGAATTCCTGACTACCTGAAGAGCGTTACAAAAATTCCATTTTCTCGAAAACTATAAGTCGCAGCTCAACTCCAAAAGCAGATTTGAATTCAGGAAAGGTGCGGGCTTAATTCTACATAAACAGTTTTCAAATTGGAAATGAAAATTTTTTTTTTAAATTTTTACAGGGGTTACATTGGAATTCTTGACTACCTCGAAGAGCGATAGAAAAATTCCATTTTCTCGAAAACTATAAGTCGCAGCTCAACTCCAAAAGCAGATTTGAATTCAGGAAAGGTGCGGGCTTAATTCTACATAAACAGTTTTCAAATCGGGGATAAAAAAAAATCTTTCAAATTTATACAGGGGTTGCATTGGAATTCTTGACTACCTCGAAGGGCATTACAAAAATTCCATTTTCTCGAAAACTATAAGTCGCAGCTCAACTCCAAAAGCAGATTTGAATTCAGGAAAGGTGCGGGCTTAATTCTACATAAACAGTTTTCAAATTGGAAATGAAAAATTTTTTTTTAAATTTTTACAGGGGTTGCATTGGAATTCTTGACTACCTCGAAGAGCGATACAAAAATTCCATTTTCTCGAAAACTATAAGTCGCAGCTCAACTCCAAAAGCAGATTTGAATTCAGGAAAGGTGCGGGCTTAATTCTACATAAACAGTTTTCAAATTGGGGATGAAAAAAAATTTTTCAAATTTTTACAGGGGTTGCATTGGAATTCCTGACTACCTGAAGAGCGTTACAAAAATTCCATTTTCTCGAAAACTATAAGTCGCAGCTCAACTCCAAAAGCAGATTTGAATTCAGGAAAGGTGCGGGCTTAATTCTACATAAACAGTTTTCAAATCGGGGATAAAAAAAAAACTTTCAAATTTTTACAGGGAATTCCTGACTATCTGAAGAGAGTTACAAAAATTCCATTTTCTCGAAAACTATAAGTCGCAGCTCAACTCCAAAAGCAGATTTGAATTCAGGAAAGGTGCGAGCTTAATTCTACATAAACAGTTTTCAAATCGGGGAGGAAAAAAAAATTTTCAAATTTTTACAGGGGTTGCATGGGAATTCCTGACTACCTCGAAGAGCGATACAAAAATTCCATTTTCTCGAAAACTATAAGTCGCAGCTCAACTCCAAAAGCAGATTTGAATTCAGGAAAGGTGCGGGCTTAATTCTACATAAACAGTTTTCAAATTGGGGATGAAAAAAATTTTTCAAATTTTTACAGTAGTTGCATTGGAATTCCTGACTACCTGAAGAGCGTTACAAAAATTCCATTTTCTCGAAAACTATAAGTCGCAGCTCAACTAAAAAAGCAGATTTGAATTCAGGAAAGGTGCGGGCTTAATTCTACATAAACAGTTTTCAAATTGGGGATGAAAAAAATTTTTCAAATTTTTACAGGGGTTGCATTGGAATTCCTGACTACCTGAAGAGCGTTACAAAAATTCCATTTTCTCGAAAACTATAAGTCGCAGCTCAACTCCAAAAGCAGATTTGAATTCAGGAAAGGTGCGGGCTTAATTCTACATAAACAGTTTTCAAATCGGGGATAAAAAAAAACTTTCAAATTTTTACAGGGGTTGCATTGGAATTCCTGACTATCTGAAGAGAGTTACAAAAATTCCATTTTCTCGAAAACTATAAGTCGCAGCTAAACTCCAAAAGCAGATTTGAATTCAGGAAAGGTGCAAGCTTAATTCTACATAAACAGTTTCCAAATTGGGGATGAAAAAATATTTTTCAAATTTTTACAGGGGTTGCATTGGAATTCCTGACTACCTGAAGAGCGATACAAAAATTCCATTTTCTCGAAAACTATAAGTCGCAGCTCAACTCCAAAAGCAGATTTGAATTCAGGAAAGGTGCGGGCTTAATTCTACATAAACAGTTTTCAAATTGGGGATGAAAAAAATTTTTCAAATTTTTACAGGGGTTGCATTGGAATTCCTGACTACCTGAAGAGCGTTACAAAAATTCCATTTTCTCGAAAACTATAAGTCGCAGCTCAACTCCAAAAGCAGATTTGAATTCAGGAAAGGTGCGGGCTTAATTCTACATAAACAGTTTTCAAATTGGGGAGGAAAAAAAAATTTTCAAATTTTTACAGGGGTTGCATTGGAATTCCTGACTACCTGAAGAGCGTTACAAAAATTCCATTTTCTCGAAAACTATAAGTCGCAGCTCAACTCCAAAAGCAGATTTGAATTCAGGAAAGGTGCGGGCTTAATTCTACATAAACAGTTTTCAAATTCTGATGAAAAAAAAAATTTTCAAATTTTTACAGGGGTTGCATTGGAATTCCTGACTACCTGAAGAGCGTTACAAAAATTCCATTTTCTCGAAAACTATGAGTCGCAGCTCAACTCCAAAAGCAGATTTGAATTCAGGAAAGGTGCGAGCTTAATTGTACATAAACAGTTTTCAAATCGGGGATGAAAAAAAAAATTTCAAATTTTTACAGGGGATGCATTGGAATTCCTGACTACCTCGAAGAGCGATACAAAAATTCCATTTTCTCGAAAACTATAGGTCGCAGCTCAACTCCAAAAGTAGATTTGAATTCAGGAAAGGTGCGAGCTTAATTTTACATAAACAATTTTCAAATCGAGGATGAAAAAAATTTTTAAAATTTTTACAGGGGTTGCATTGGAATTCCTGACTACCTGAAGAGCGTTACAAAAATTCCATTTTCTCGAAAACTATAAGTCGCAGCTCAACTCCAAAAGCAGATTTGAATTCAGGAAAGGTGCGGGCTTAATTCTACATAAACAGTTTTCAAATTGGGGATGAAAAAATTTTTTCAAATTTTTACAGGGGTTGCATTGGAATTCCTGACTACCTGAAGAGCGTTACAAAAATTCCATTTTCTCGAAAACTATAAGTCGCAGCTCAACTCCAAAAGCAGATTTGAATTCAGGAAAGGTGCGGGCTTAATTCTACATAAACAGTTTTCAAATCGGGGATAAAAAAAAACTTTCAAATTTTTACAGGGGTTGCATTGGAATTCCTGACTATCTGAAGAGAGTTACAAAAATTCAATTTTCTCGAAAACTATAAGTCGCAGCTAAACTCCAAAAGCAGATTTGAATTCAGGAAAGGTGCAAGCTTAATTCTACATAAACAGTTTCCAAATTGGGGATGAAAAAAAAATTTTCAAATTTGTACAGGGGTTGCATTGGAATTCCTGACTACCTGAAGAGCGATACAAAAATTCCATTTTCTTGAAAACTATAAGTCGCAGCTCAACTCCAAAAGCAGATTTGAATTCAGGAAAGGTGCGGGCTTAATTCTACATAAACAGTTTTCAAATTGGGGATGAAAAAAATTTTTCAAATTTTTACAGGGGTTGCATTGGAATTCCTGACTACCTGAAGAGCGTTACAAAAATTCCATTTTCTCGAAAACTATAAGTCGCAGCTGAACTCCAAAAGCAGATTTGAATTCAGGAAAGGTGCGAGCTTAATTGTACATAAACAGTTTTCAAATCGGGGATGAAAAAAAAAATTTCAAATTTTTACAGGGGATGCATTGGAATTCCTGACTACCTCGAAGAGCGATACAAAAATTCCATTTTCTCGAAAACTATAGGTCGCAGCTCAACTCCAAAAGTAGATTTGAATTCAGGAAAGGTGCGAGCTTAATTTTACATAAACAATTTTCAAATCGAGGATGAAAAAAAATTTTCAAATTTTTACAGGGGTTGCATTGGAATTCCTGACTACCTGGAAGAGCGATACAAAAATTCCATTTTCTCGAAAACTATAAGTCGCAGCTCAACTCCAAAAGCAGATTTGAATTCAGGAAAGGTGCGAGCTTAATTCTACATAAACAGTTTTCAAATTGGGGATGAAAAAAAAATTTTCAAATTTTTACAGGGATTGCATTGGAATTCTTGACTACCTCGAAGAGCGATAGAAAAATTCCATTTTCTCGAAAACTATAAGTCGCAGCTCAACTCCAAAAGCAGATTTGAATTCAGGAAAGGTGCGGGCTTAATTCTACATAAACAGTTTTCAAATTCGGATGAAAAAAAATTTTTTAAATTTTTACAGGGGTTGCATTGGAATTCCTGACTACCTGAAGAGCGTTACAAAAATTCCATTTTCTCGAAAACTATAAGTCGCAGCTCAACTCCAAAAGCAGATTTGAATTCAGGAAAGGTGCGAGCTTAATTCTACATAAACAGTTTTCAAATTGGGGATGAAAAAAAATTGTCAAATTTTTACAGGGGTTGCATTGGAATTCCTGACTACCTGAAGAGCGTTACAAAAATTCCATTTTCTCGAAAACTATAAGTCGCAGCTCAACTCCAAAAGCAGATTTGAATTCAGGAAAGGTGCGGGCTTAATTCTACATAAACAGTTTTCAAATTGGAAATGAAAAATTTTTTTTTAAATTTTTACAGGGGTTGCATTGGAATTCTTGACTACCTCGAAGAGCGATAGAAAAATTCCATTTTCTCGAAAACTATAAGTCGCAGCTCAACTCCAAAAGCAGATTTGAATTCAGGAAAGGTGCGGGCTTAATTCTACATAAACAGTTTTCAAATTGGGGATGAAAAAAAATTTTTCAAATTTTTACAGGGGTTGCATTGGAATTCCTGACTACCTGAAGAGCGTTACAAAAATTCCATTTTCTCGAAAACTATAAGTCGCAGCTCAACTCCAAAAGCAGATTTGAATTCAGGAAAGGTGCGGGCTTAATTCTACATAAACAGTTTTCAAATCGGGGATAAAAAAAAAACTTTCAAATTTTTACAGGGAATTCCTGACTATCTGAAGAGAGTTACAAAAATTCCATTTTCTCGAAAACTATAAGTCGCAGCTCAACTCCAAAAGCAGATTTGAATTCAGGAAAGGTGCGAGCTTAATTCTACATAAACAGTTTTCAAATCGGGGAGGAAAAAAAAATTTTCAAATTTTTACAGGGGTTGCATTGGAATTCCTGACTACCTCGAAGAGCGATACAAAAATTCCATTTTCTCGAAAACTATAAGTCGCAGCTCAACTCCAAAAGCAGATTTGAATTCAGGAAAGGTGCGGGCTTAATTCTACATAAACAGTTTTCAAATTCGGATGAAAAAAAAATTTTTAAATTTTTACAGGGGTTGCATTGGAATTCCTGACTACCTGAAGAGCGTTACAAAAATTCCATTTTCTCGAAAACTATAAGTCGCAGCTCAACTCCAAAAGCAGATTTGAATTCAG
The DNA here is from genome assembly GCA_946965025.1 of Blera fallax. Lineage (NCBI taxonomy): Eukaryota > Metazoa > Arthropoda > Insecta > Diptera > Syrphidae > Blera > Blera fallax. Next base: position 32,199,784 of record OX337247.1, read on the forward strand.
GAAAGGTGCGAGCTTAATTCTACATAAACAGTTTTCAAATTGGGGATGAAAAAAAATTTTCAAATTTTTACAGGGGTTGCATTGGAATTCCTGACTACCTGAAGAGCGTTACAAAAATTCCATTTTCTCGAAAACTATAAGTCGCAGCTCAACTCCAAAAGCAGGTTTGAATTCAGGAAAGGTGCGGGCTTAATTCTACATAAACAGTTTTCAAATTGGGGATGAAAAAAATTTTTCAAATTTTTACAGGGGATGCATTGGAATTCTTGACTACCTCGAAGAGCGATACAAAAATTCCATTTTCTCGAAAACTATAGGTCGCAGCTCAACTCCAAAAGTAGATTTGAATTCAGGAAAGGTGCGAGCTTAATTGTACATAAACAGTTTTCAAATCGGGGATGAAAAAAAAAATTTCAAATTTTTACAGGGGATGCATTGGAATTCCTGACTACCTCGAAGAGCGATACAAAAATTCCATTTTCTCGAAAACTATAGGTCGCAGCTCAACTCCAAAAGTAGATTTGAATTCAGGAAAGGTGCGAGCTTAATTTTACATAAACAATTTTCAAATCGAGGATGAAAAAAATTTTTAAAATTTTTACAGGGGTTGCATTGGAATTCCTGACTACCTGAAGAGCGTTACAAAAATTCCATTTTCTCGAAAACTATAAGTCGCAGCTCAACTCCAAAAGCAGATTTGAATTCAGGAAAGGTGCGGGCTTAATTCTACATAAACAGTTTTCAAATTGGGGATGAAAAAAATTTTTCAAATTTTTACAGGGGTTGCATTGGAATTCCTGACTACCTGAAGAGCGTTACAAAAATTCCATTTTCTCGAAAACTATAAGTCGCAGCTCAACTCCAAAAGCAGATTTGAATTCAGGAAAGGTGCGGGCTTAATTCTACATAAACAGTTTTCAAATTGGGGATGAAAAAAATTTTTCAAATTTTTACAGGGGTTGCATTGGAATTCCTGACTACCTGAAGAGCGTTACAAAAATTCCATTTTCTCGAAAACTATAAGTCGCAGCTCAACTCCAAAAGCAGATTTGAATTCAGGAAAGGTGCGGGCTTAATTCTACATAAACAGTTTTCAAATCGGGGATAAAAAAAAACTTTCAAATTTTTACAGGGGTTGCATTGGAATTCCTGACTATCTGAAGAGAGTTACAAAAATTCCATTTTCTCGAAAACTATAAGTCGCAGCTCAACTCCAAAAGCAGATTTGAATTCAGGAAAGGTGCGAGCTTAATTCTACATAAACAGTTTTCAAATCGGGGAGGAAAAAAAAATTTTCAAATTTTTACAGGGGTTGCATTGGAATTCCTGACTACCTCGAAGAGCGATACAAAAATTCCATTTTCTCGAAAACTATAAGTCGCAGCTCAACTCCAAAAGCAGATTTGAATTCAGGAAAGGTGCGGGCTTAATTCTACATAAACAGTTTTCAAATTGGGGATGAAAAAAATTTTTCTAATTTTTACAGGGGTTGCATTGGAATTCCTGACTACCTGAAGAGCGTTACAAAAATTCCATTTTCTCGAAAACTATAAGTCGCAGCTCAACTCCAAAAGCAGATTTGAATTCAGGAAAGGTGCGGGCTTAATTCTACATAAACAGTTTTCAAATTGGGGATGAAAAAAATTTTTCAAATTTTTACAGGGGTTGCATTGGAATTCCTGACTACCTGAAGAGCGTTACAAAAATTCCATTTTCTCGAAAACTATAAGTCGCAGCTCAACTCCAAAAGCAGATTTGAATTCAGGAAAGGTGCGGGCTTAATTCTACATAAACAGTTTTCAAATTGGGGATGAAAAAAATTTTTCAAATTTTTACAGGGGTTGCATTGGAATTCCTGACTACCTGAAGAGCGTTACAAAAATTCCATTTTCTCGAAAACTATAAGTCGCAGCTCAACTCCAAAAGCAGATTTGAATTCAGGAAAGGTGCGGGCTTAATTCTACATAAACAGTTTTCAAATTGGGGATGAAAAAAAAATTTTCAAATTTTTACAGAGGTTGCATTGAAATTCCTGACTACCTGAAGAGCGTTACAAAAATTCCATTTTCTCGAAAACTATAAGTCGCAGCTCAACTCCAAAAGCAGATTTGAATTCAGGAAAGGTGCGGGCTTAATTCTACATAAACAGTTTTCAAATTGGAAATGAAAAATTTTTTTTTAAATTTTTGCAGGGGTTGCATTGGAATTCTTGACTACCTCGAAGAGCGATAGAAAAATTCCATTTTCTCGAAAACTATAAGTCGCAGCTCAACTCCAAAAGCAGATTTGAATTCAGGAAAGGTGCGGGCTTAATTCTACATAAACAGTTTTCAAATTGGGGATGAAAAAAAAATTTTCAAATTTTTACAGGGGTTGCATTGGAATTCCTGACTACCTGAAGAGCGTTACAAAAATTCCATTTTCTCGAAAACTATAAGTCGCAGCTCAACTCCAAAAGCAGATTTGAATTCAGGAAAGGTGCGGGCTTAATTCTACATAAACAGTTTTCAAATTGGGGATGAAAAAATTTTTTCAAATTTTTACAGGGGTTGCATTGGAATTCCTGACTACCTGAAGAGCGTTACAAAAATTCCATTTTCTCGAAAACTATAAGTCGCAGCTCAACTCCAAAAGCAGATTTGAATTCAGGAAAGGTGCGGGCTTAATTCTACATAAACAGTTTTCAAATTGGGGATGAAAAAATTTTTTCAAATTTTTACAGGGGTTGCATTGGAATTCCTGACTACCTGAAGAGCGTTACAAAAATTCCATTTTCTCGAAAACTATAAGTCGCAGCTCAACTCCAAAAGCAGATTTGAATTCAGGAAAGGTGCGGGCTTAATTCTACATAAACAGTTTTCAAATTGGGGATGAAAAAAATTTTTCAAATTTTTACAGGGGTTGCATTGGAATTCCTGACTACCTGAAGAGCGTTACAAAAATTCCATTTTCTCGAAAACTATAAGTCGCAGCTCAACTCCAAAAGCAGATTTGAATTCAGGAAAGGTGCGGGCTTAATTCTACATAAACAGTTTTCAAATCGGGGATAAAAAAAAACTTTCAAATTTTTACAGGGGTTGCATTGGAATTCCTGACTATCTGAAGAGAGTTACAAAAATTCCATTTTCTCGAAAACTATAAGTCGCAGCTAAACTCCAAAAGCAGATTTGAATTCAGGAAAGGTGCAAGCTTAATTCTACATAAACAGTTTTCAAATTGGGGATGAAAAAAAAATTTTCAAATTTTTACAGAGGTTGCATTGGAATTCCTGACTACCTGAAGAGCGTTACAAAAATTCCATTTTCTCGAAAACTATAAGTCGCAGCTCAACTCCAAAAGCAGATTTGAATTCAGGAAAGGTGCGGGCTTAATTCTACATAAACAGTTTTCAAATTGGAAATGAAAAATTTTTTTTTAAATTTTTGCAGGGGTTGCATTGGAATTCTTGACTACCTCGAAGAGCGATAGAAAAATTCCATTTTCTCGAAAACTATAAGTCGCAGCTCAACTCCAAAAGCAGATTTGAATTCAGGAAAGGTGCGGGCTTAATTCTACATAAACAGTTTTCAAATTGGGGATGAAAAAAAAATTTTCAAATTTTTACAGGGGTTGCATTGGAATTCCTGACTACCTGAAGAGCGTTACAAAAATTCCATTTTCTCGAAAACTATAAGTCGCAGCTCAACTCCAAAAGCAGATTTGAATTCAGGAAAGGTGCGGGCTTAATTCTACATAAACAGTTTTCAAATTGGGGATGAAAAAAATTTTTCAAATTTTTACAGGGGTTGCATTGGAATTCCTGACTACCTGAAGAGCGTTACAAAAATTCCATTTTCTCGAAAACTATAAGTCGCAGCTCAACTCCAAAAGCAGATTTGAATTCAGGAAAGGTGCGGGCTTAATTCTACATAAACAGTTTTCAAATCGGGGATAAAAAAAAACTTTCAAATTTTTACAGGGGTTGCATTGAAATTCCTGACTACCTCGAAGAGCGATAGAAAAATTCTATTTTCTCGCAAACTATAAGTTGCAGCTCAACCCCAAAAGCAGATTTGAATTCAGGAAAGGTGCGAGCTTAATTCTACATAAACAGTTTTCAAATCGGGGATGAAAAATTTTTTTTTAAATTTTTGCAGGGGTTGCATTGGAATTCTTGACTACCTCGAAGAGCGATAGAAAAATTCTATTTTCTCGCAAACTATAAGTTGCAGCTCAACCCCAAAAGCAGATTTGAATTCAGGAAAGGTGCGGGCTTAATTCTACATAAACAGTTTTCAAATTGGAAATGAAAAATTTTTTTTTAAATTTTTGCAGGGGTTGCATTGGAATTCTTGACTACCTCGAAGAGCGATAGAAAAATTCCATTTTCTCGAAAACTATAAGTCGCAGCTCAACTCCAAAAGCAGATTTGAATTCAGGAAAGGTGCGGGCTTAATTCTACATAAACAGTTTTCAAATTGGGGATGAAAAAAAAATTTTCAAATTTTTACAGGGGTTGCATTGGAATTCCTGACTACCTGAAGAGCGTTACAAAAATTCCATTTTCTCGAAAACTATAAGTCGCAGCTCAACTCCAAAAGCAGATTTGAATTCAGGAAAGGTGCGGGCTTAATTCTACATAAACAGTTTTCAAATTGGGGATGAAAAAAATTTTTCAAATTTTTACAGGGGTTGCATTGGAATTCCTGACTACCTGAAGAGCGTTACAAAAATTCCATTTTCTCGAAAACTATAAGTCGCAGCTCAACTCCAAAAGCAGATTTGAATTCAGGAAAGGTGCGGGCTTAATTCTACATAAACAGTTTTCAAATCGGGGATAAAAAAAAACTTTCAAATTTTTACAGGGGTTGCATTGAAATTCCTGACTACCTCGAAGAGCGATAGAAAAATTCTATTTTCTCGCAAACTATAAGTTGCAGCTCAACCCCAAAAGCAGATTTGAATTCAGGAAAGGTGCGAGCTTAATTCTACATAAACAGTTTTCAAATTGGGGATGAAAAAAAATTTTCAAATTTTTACAGGGGTTGCATTGGAATTCTTGACTACCTCGAAGAGCGATAGAAAAATTCCATTTTCTCGAAAACTATAAGTCGCAGCTCAACTCCAAAAGCAGATTTGAATTCAGGAAAGGTGCGGGCTTAATTCTACATAAACAGTTTTCAAATCGGGGATAAAAAAAAACTTTCAAATTTTTACAGGGGTTGCATTGAAATTCCTGACTACCTCGAAGAGCGATAGAAAAATTCTATTTTCTCGCAAACTATAAGTTGCAGCTCAACCCCAAAAGCAGATTTGAATTCAGGAAAGGTGCGGGCTTAATTCTACATAAACAGTTTTCAAATTGGAAATGAAAAATTTTTTTTTAAATTTTTGCAGGGGTTGCATTGGAATTCTTGACTACCTCGAAGAGCGATAGAAAAATTCCATTTTCTCGAAAACTATAAGTCGCAGCTCAACTCCAAAAGCAGATTTGAATTCAGGAAAGGTGCGGGCTTAATTCTACATAAACAGTTTTCAAATCGGGGATAAAAAAAAAACTTTCAAATTTTTACAGGGGTTGCATTGGAATTCCTGACTACCTCGAAGAGCGATACAAAAATTCCATTTTCTCGAAAACTATAAGTCGCAGCTCAACTCCAAAAGCAGATTTGAATTCAGGAAAGGTGCGGGCTTAATTCTACATAAACAGTTTTCAAATTGGGGATGAAAAAAAAATTTTCAAATTTTTACAGGGGTTGCATTGGAATTCCTGACTACCTGAAGAGCGTTACAAAAATTCCATTTTCTCGAAAACTATAAGTCGCAGCTCAACTCCAAAAGCAGATTTGAATTCAGGAAAGGTGCGGGCTTAATTCTACATAAACAGTTTTCAAATTGGGGATGAAAAAAATTTTTCAAATTTTTACAGGGGTTGCATTGGAATTCCTGACTACCTGAAGAGCGTTACAAAAATTCCATTTTCTCGAAAACTTTAAGTCGCAGCTCAACTCCAAAAGCAGATTTGAATTCAGGAAAGGTGCGGGCTTAATTCTACATAAACAGTTTTCAAATTGGGGATGAAAAAAAATTTTCAAATTTTTACAGGGGTTGCATTGGAATTCCTGACTACCTGAAGAGCGTTACAAAAATTCCATTTTCTCGAAAACTATAAGTCGCAGCTCAACTCCAAAAGCAGATTTGAATTCAGGAAAGGTGCGGGCTTAATTCTACATAAACAGTTTTCGAATCGGGGATAAAAAAACACTTTCAAATTTTTACAGGGGTTGCATTGGAATTCCTGACTATCTGAAGAGAGTTACAAAAATTCCATTTTCTCGAAAACTATAAGTCGCAGCTAAACTCCAAAAGCAGATTTGAATTCAGGAAAGGTGCGGGCTTAATTCTACATAAACAGTTTTCAAATTGGGGATGAAAAAAATTTTTCTAATTTTTACAGGGGTTGCATTGGAATTCCTGACTACCTGAAGAGCGTTACAAAAATTCCATTTTCTCGAAAACTATAAGTCGCAGCTCAACTCCAAAAGCAGATTTGAATTCAGGAAAGGTGCGGGCTTAATTCTACATAAACAGTTTTCAAATTGGGGATGAAAAAAATTTTTCAAATTTTTACAGGGGTTGCATTGGAATTCCTGACTACCTGAAGAGCGTTACAAAAATTCCATTTTCTCGAAAACTATAAGTCGCAGCTCAACTCCAAAAGCAGATTTGAATTCAGGAAAGGTGCGGGCTTAATTCTACATAAACAGTTTTCAAATTGGGGATGAAAAAAATTTTTCAAATTTTTACAGGGGTTGCATTGGAATTCCTGACTACCTGAAGAGCGTTACAAAAATTCCATTTTCTCGAAAACTATAAGTCGCAGCTCAACTCCAAAAGCAGATTTGAATTCAGGAAAGGTGCGGGCTTAATTCTACATAAACAGTTTTCAAATCGGGGATAAAAAAAAACTTTCAAATTTTTACAGGGGTTGCATTGGAATTCCTGACTATCTGAAGAGAGTTACAAAAATTCCATTTTCTCGAAAACTATAAGTCGCAGCTAAACTCCAAAAGCAGATTTGAATTCAGGAAAGGTGCAAGCTTAATTCTACATAAACAGTTTTCAAATTGGGGATGAAAAAAAAATTTTCAAATTTTTACAGAGGTTGCATTGGAATTCCTGACTACCTGAAGAGCGTTACAAAAATTCCATTTTCTCGAAAACTATAAGTCGCAGCTCAACTCCAAAAGCAGATTTGAATTCAGGAAAGGTGCGGGCTTAATTCTACATAAACAGTTTTCAAATTGGAAATGAAAAATTTTTTTTTAAATTTTTGCAGGGGTTGCATTGGAATTCTTGACTACCTCGAAGAGCGATAGAAAAATTCCATTTTCTCAAAACTATAAGTCGCAGCTCAACTCCAAAAGCAGATTTGAATTCAGGAAAGGTGCGGGCTTAATTCTACATAAACAGTTTTCAAATTGGGGATGAAAAAAAAATTTTCAAATTTTTACAGGGGTTGCATTGGAATTCCTGACTACCTGAAGAGCGTTACAAAAATTCCATTTTCTCGAAAACTATAAGTCGCAGCTCAACTCCAAAAGCAGATTTGAATTCAGGAAAGGTGCGGGCTTAATTCTACATAAACAGTTTTCAAATTGGGGATGAAAAAAATTTTTCAAATTTTTACAGGGGTTGCATTGGAATTCCTGACTACCTGAAGAGCGTTACAAAAATTCCATTTTCTCGAAAACTATAAGTCGCAGCTCAACTCCAAAAGCAGATTTGAATTCAGGAAAGGTGCGGGCTTAATTCTACATAAACAGTTTTCAAATTGGGGATGAAAAAAATATTTCAAATTTTTACAGGGGTTGCATTGGAATTCCTGACTACCTGAAGAGCGTTACAAAAATTCCATTTTCTCGAAAACTATAAGTCGCAGCTCAACTCCAAAAGCAGATTTGAATTCAGGAAAGGTGCGGGCTTAATTCTACATAAACAGTTTTCAAATCGGGGATAAAAAAAAACTTTCAAATTTTTACAGGGGTTGCATTGGAATTCCTGACTATCTGAAGAGAGTTACAAAAATTCCATTTTCTCGAAAACTATAAGTCGCAGCTAAACTCCAAAAGCAGATTTGAATTCAGGAAAGGTGCGAGCTTAATTCTACATAAACAGTTTTCAAATTGGGGATGAAAAAAAAATTTTCAAATTTTTACAGAGGTTGCATTGGAATTCCTGACTACCTGAAGAGCGTTACAAAAATTCCATTTTCTCGAAAACTATAAGTCGCAGCTCAACTCCAAAAGCAGATTTGAATTCAGGAAAGGTGCGGGCTTAATTCTACATAAACAGTTTTCAAATTGGAAATGAAAAATTTTTTTTTAAATTTTTGCAGGGGTTGCATTGGAATTCTTGACTACCTCGAAGAGCGATAGAAAAATTCCATTTTCTCGAAAACTATAAGTCGCAGCTCAACTCCAAAAGCAGATTTGAATTCAGGAAAGGTGCGGGCTTAATTCTACATAAACAGTTTTCAAATTGGGGATGAAAAAAAAATTTTCAAATTTTTACAGGGGTTGCATTGGAATTCCTGACTACCTGAAGAGCGTTACAAAAATTCCATTTTCTCGAAAACTATAAGTCGCAGCTCAACTCCAAAAGCAGATTTGAATTCAGGAAAGGTGCGGGCTTAATTCTACATAAACAGTTTTCAAATTGGGGATGAAAAAAATTTTTCAAATTTTTACAGGGGTTGCATTGGAATTCCTGACTACCTGAAGAGCGTTACAAAAATTCCATTTTCTCGAAAACTATAAGTCGCAGATCAACTCCAAAAGCAGATTTGAATTCAGGAAAGGTGCGGGCTTAATTCTACATAAACAGTTTTCAAATCGGGGATAAAAAAAAAACTTTCAAATTTTTACAGGGGTTGCATTGGAATTCCTGACTACCTCGAAGAGCGATACAAAAATTCCATTTTCTCGAAAACTATAAGTCGCAGCTCAACTCCAAAAGCAGATTTGAATTCAGGAAAGGTGCGGGCTTAATTCTACATAAACAGTTTTCAAATTGGGGATGAAAAAAATTTTTCAAATTTTTACAGGGGTTGCATTGGAATTCCTGACTACCTGAAGAGCGTTACAAAAATTCCATTTTCTCGAAAACTATAAGTCGCAGCTCAACTCCAAAAGCAGATTTGAATTCAGGAAAGGTGCGGGCTTAATTCTACATAAACAGTTTTCAAATTGGGGATGAAAAAAATTTTTCAAATTTTTACAGGGGTTGCATTGGAATTCCTGACTACCTGAAGAGCGTTACAAAAATTCCATTTTCTCGAAAACTTTAAGTCGCAGCTCAACTCCAAAAGCAGATTTGAATTCAGGAAAGGTGCGGGCTTAATTCTACATAAACAGTTTTCAAATTGGGGATGAAAAAAAATTTTCAAATTTTTACAGGGGTTGCATTGGAATTCCTGACTACCTGAAGAGCGTTACAAAAATTCCATTTTCTCGAAAACTATAAGTCGCAGCTCAACTCCAAAAGCAGATTTGAATTCAGGAAAGGTGCGGGCTTAATTCTACATAAACAGTTTTCGAATCGGGGATAAAAAAACACTTTCAAATTTTTACAGGGGTTGCATTGGAATTCCTGACTATCTGAAGAGAGTTACAAAAATTCCATTTTCTCGAAAACTATAAGTCGCAGCTAAACTCCAAAAGCAGATTTGAATTCAGGAAAGGTGCGGGCTTAATTCTACATAAACAGTTTTCAAATTCGGATGAAAAAAAAATTTTCAAATTCTTACAGGGGTTGCATTGGAATTCCTGACTACCTGAAGAGCGTTACAAAAATTCCATTTTCTCGAAAACTATAAGTCGCAGCTCAACTCCAAAAGCAGATTTGAATTCAGGAAAGGTGCGGGCTTAATTGTACATAAACAGTTTTCAAATCGGGGATGAAAAAAAAAATTTCAACTTTTTACAGGGGATGCATTGGAATTCCTGACTACCTCGAAGAGCGATACAAAAATTCCATTTTCTCGAAAACTATAGGTCGCAGCTCAACTCCAAAAGTAGATTTGAATTCAGGAAAGGTGCGAGCTTAATTTTACATAAACAATTTTCAAATCGAGGATGAAAAAAAATTTTCAAATTTTTACAGGGGTTGCATTGGAATTCCTGACTACCTGAAGAGCGTTACAAAAATTCCATTTTCTCGAAAACTATAAGTCGCAGCTCAACTCCAAAAGCAGATTTGAATTCAGGAAAGGCGCGAGCTTAATTCTACATAAACAGTTTTCAAATTGGGGATGAAAAAAAATTTTTCAAATTTTTACAGGGGTTGCATTGGAATTCTTGACTACCTCAAAGAGCGATAGAAAAATTCAATTTTCTCGAAAACTATAAGTCGCAGCTCAACTCCAAAAGCAGATTTGAATTCAGGAAAGGTGCGGGCTTAATTCTACATAAACAGTTTTCAAATTCGGATGAAAAAAAAATTTTCAAATTTTTACAGGGGTTGCATTGGAATTCCTGACTACCTGAAGAGCGTTACAAAAATTCCATTTTCTCGAAAACTATAAGTCGCAGCTCAACTCCAAAAGCAGATTTGAATTCAGGAAAGGTGCGGGCTTAATTCTACATAAACAGTTTTCAAATCGGGGATAAAAAAAAACTTTCAAATTTTTACAGGGGTTGCATTGGAATTCTTGACTACCTCGAAGAGCATTACAAAAATTCCATTTTCTCGAAAACTATAAGTCGCAGCTCAACTCCAAAAGCAGATTTGAATTCAGGGAAGGTGCGGGCTTAATTCTACATAAACAGTTTTCAAATTGGGGATGAAAAAAAATTTTCAAATTTTTACAGGGGTTGCATTGGAATTCCTGACTACCTGAAGAGCGTTACAAAAATTCCATTTTCTCGAAAACTATAAGTCGCAGCTCAACTCCAAAAGCAGATTTGAATTCAGGGAAGGCGCGGGCTTAATTCTACATAAACAGTTTTCAAATTGGGGATGAAAAAAAATTTTTCAAATTTTTACAGGGGTTGCATTGGAATTCTTGACTACCTCGAAGAGCGGTACAAAAATTCCATTTTCTCGAAAACTATAAGTCGCAGCTCAACTCCAAAAGCAGATTTGAATTCAGGGAAGGTGCGGGCTTAATTCTACATAAACAGTTTTCAAATTGGAAATGAAAAATTTTTTTTTAAATTTTTGCAGGGGTTGCATTGGAATTCTTGACTACCTCGAAGAGCGATAGAAAAATTCCATTTTCTCGAAAACTATAAGTCGCAGCTCAACTCCAAAAGCAGATTTGAATTCAGGAAAGGTGCGGGCTTAATTCTACATAAACAGTTTTCAAATTGGGGATGAAAAAAAAATTTTCAAATTTTTACAGGGGTTGCATTGGAATTCCTGACTACCTGAAGAGCGTTACAAAAATTCCATTTTCTCGAAAACTATAAGTCGCAGCTCAACTCCAAAAGCAGATTTGAATTCAGGAAAGGTGCGGGCTTAATTCTACATAAACAGTTTTCAAATTGGGGATGAAAAAAATTTTTCAAATTTTTACAGGGGTTGCATTGGAATTCCTGACTACCTGAAGAGCGTTACAAAAATTCCATTTTCTCGAAAACTATAAGTCGCAGCTCAACTCCAAAAGCAGATTTGAATTCAGGAAAGGTGCGGGCTTAATTCTACATAAACAGTTTTCAAATCGGGGATAAAAAAAAACTTTCAAATTTTTACAGGGGTTGCATTGGAATTCCTGACTATCTGAAGAGAGTTACAAAAATTCCATTTTCTCGAAAACTATAAGTCGCAGCTAAACTCCAAAAGCAGATTTGAATTCAGGAAAGGTGCGAGCTTAATTCTACATAAACAGTTTTCAAATTGGGGATGAAAAAAAAATTTTCAAATTTTTACAGAGGTTGCATTGGAATTCCTGACTACCTGAAGAGCGTTACAAAAATTCCATTTTCTCGAAAACTATAAGTCGCAGCTCAACTCCAAAAGCAGATTTGAATTCAGGAAAGGTGCGGGCTTAATTCTACATAAACAGTTTTCAAATTGGAAATGAAAAATTTTTTTTTAAATTTTTGCAGGGGTTGCATTGGAATTCTTGACTACCTCGAAGAGCGATAGAAAAATTCCATTTTCTCGAAAACTATAAGTCGCAGCTCAACTCCAAAAGCAGATTTGAATTCAGGAAAGGTGCGGGCTTAATTCTACATAAACAGTTTTCAAATTGGGGATGAAAAAAAAATTTTCAAATTTTTACAGGGGTTGCATTGGAATTCCTGACTACCTGAAGAGCGTTACAAAAATTCCATTTTCTCGAAAACTATAAGTCGCAGCTCAACTCCAAAAGCAGATTTGAATTCAGGAAAGGTGCGGGCTTAATTCTACATAAACAGTTTTCAAATTGGGGATGAAAAAAATTTTTCAAATTTTTACAGGGGTTGCATTGGAATTCCTGACTACCTGAAGAGCGTTACAAAAATTCCATTTTCTCGAAAACTATAAGTCGCAGATCAACTCCAAAAGCAGATTTGAATTCAGGAAAGGTGCGGGCTTAATTCTACATAAACAGTTTTCAAATCGGGGATAAAAAAAAAACTTTCAAATTTTTACAGGGGTTGCATTGGAATTCCTGACTACCTCGAAGAGCGATACAAAAATTCCATTTTCTCGAAAACTATAAGTCGCAGCTCAACTCCAAAAGCAGATTTGAATTCAGGAAAGGTGCGGGCTTAATTCTACATAAACAGTTTTCAAATTGGGGATGAAAAAAATTTTTCAAATTTTTACAGGGGTTGCATTGGAATTCCTGACTACCTGAAGAGCGTTACAAAAATTCCATTTTCTCGAAAACTATAAGTCGCAGCTCAACTCCAAAAGCAGATTTGAATTCAGGAAAGGTGCGGGCTTAATTCTACATAAACAGTTTTCAAATTGGGGATGAAAAAAATTTTTCAAATTTTTACAGGGGTTGCATTGGAATTCCTGACTACCTGAAGAGCGTTACAAAAATTCCATTTTCTCGAAAACTTTAAGTCGCAGCTCAACTCCAAAAGCAGATTTGAATTCAGGAAAGGTGCGGGCTTAATTCTACATAAACAGTTTTCAAATTGGGGATGAAAAAAAATTTTCAAATTTTTACAGGGGTTGCATTGGAATTCCTGACTACCTGAAGAGCGTTACAAAAATTCCATTTTCTCGAAAACTATAAGTCGCAGCTCAACTCCAAAAGCAGATTTGAATTCAGGAAAGGTGCGGGCTTAATTCTACATAAACAGTTTTCGAATCGGGGATAAAAAAACACTTTCAAATTTTTACAGGGGTTGCATTGGAATTCCTGACTATCTGAAGAGAGTTACAAAAATTCCATTTTCTCGAAAACTATAAGTCGCAGCTAAACTCCAAAAGCAGATTTGAATTCAGGAAAGGTGCGGGCTTAATTCTACATAAACAGTTTTCAAATTCGGATGAAAAAAAAATTTTCAAATTCTTACAGGGGTTGCATTGGAATTCCTGACTACCTGAAGAGCGTTACAAAAATTCCATTTTCTCGAAAACTATAAGTCGCAGCTCAACTCCAAAAGCAGATTTGAATTCAGGAAAGGTGCGGGCTTAATTGTACATAAACAGTTTTCAAATCGGGGATGAAAAAAAAAATTTCAACTTTTTACAGGGGATGCATTGGAATTCCTGACTACCTCGAAGAGCGATACAAAAATTCCATTTTCTCGAAAACTATAGGTCGCAGCTCAACTCCAAAAGTAGATTTGAATTCAGGAAAGGTGCGAGCTTAATTTTACATAAACAATTTTCAAATCGAGGATGAAAAAAAATTTTCAAATTTTTACAGGGGTTGCATTGGAATTCCTGACTACCTGAAGAGCGTTACAAAAATTCCATTTTCTCGAAAACTATAAGTCGCAGCTCAACTCCAAAAGCAGATTTGAATTCAGGAAAGGCGCGAGCTTAATTCTACATAAACAGTTTTCAAATTGGGGATGAAAAAAAATTTTTCAAATTTTTACAGGGGTTGCATTGGAATTCTTGACTACCTCAAAGAGCGATAGAAAAATTCAATTTTCTCGAAAACTATAAGTCGCAGCTCAACTCCAAAAGCAGATTTGAATTCAGGAAAGGTGCGGGCTTAATTCTACATAAACAGTTTTCAAATTCGGATGAAAAAAAAATTTTCAAATTTTTACAGGGGTTGCATTGGAATTCCTGACTACCTGAAGAGCGTTACAAAAATTCCATTTTCTCGAAAACTATAAGTCGCAGCTCAACTCCAAAAGCAGATTTGAATTCAGGAAAGGTGCGGGCTTAATTCTACATAAACAGTTTTCAAATCGGGGATAAAAAAAAACTTTCAAATTTTTACAGGGGTTGCATTGGAATTCTTGACTACCTCGAAGAGCATTACAAAAATTCCATTTTCTCGAAAACTATAAGTCGCAGCTCAACTCCAAAAGCAGATTTGAATTCAGGGAAGGTGCGGGCTTAATTCTACATAAACAGTTTTCAAATTGGGGATGAAAAAAAATTTTCAAATTTTTACAGGGGTTGCATTGGAATTCCTGACTACCTGAAGAGCGTTACAAAAATTCCATTTTCTCGAAAACTATAAGTCGCAGCTCAACTCCAAAAGCAGATTTGAATTCAGGGAAGGCGCGGGCTTAATTCTACATAAACAGTTTTCAAATTGGGGATGAAAAAAAATTTTTCAAATTTTTACAGGGGTTGCATTGGAATTCTTGACTACCTCGAAGAGCGGTACAAAAATTCCATTTTCTCGAAAACTATAAGTCGCAGCTCAACTCCAAAAGCAGATTTGAATTCAGGGAAGGTGCGGGCTTAATTCTACATAAACAGTTTTCAAATTGGAAATGAAAAATTTTTTTTTAAATTTTTGCAGGGGTTGCATTGGAATTCTTGACTACCTCGAAGAGCGATAGAAAAATTCCATTTTCTCGAAAACTATAAGTCGCAGCTCAACTCCAAAAGCAGATTTGAATTCAGGAAAGGTGCGGGCTTAATTCTACATAAACAGTTTTCAAATTGGGGATGAAAAAAAAATTTTCAAATTTTTACAGGGGTTGCATTGGAATTCCTGACTACCTGAAGAGCGTTACAAAAATTCCATTTTCTCGAAAACTATAAGTCGCAGCTCAACTCCAAAAGCAGATTTGAATTCAGGAAAGGTGCGGGCTTAATTCTACATAAACAGTTTTCAAATTGGGGATGAAAAAAATTTTTCAAATTTTTACAGGGGTTGCATTGGAATTCCTGACTACCTGAAGAGCGTTACAAAAATTCCATTTTCTCGAAAACTATAAGTCGCAGCTCAACTCCAAAAGCAGATTTGAATTCAGGAAAGGTGCGGGCTTAATTCTACATAAACAGTTTTCAAATCGGGGATAAAAAAAAAACTTTCAAATTTTTACAGGGGTTGCATTGGAATTCCTGACTACCTCGAAGAGCGATACAAAAATTCCATTTTCTCGAAAACTATAAGTCGCAGCTCAACTCCAAAAGCAGATTTGAATTCAGGAAAGGTGCGGGCTTAATTCTACATAAACAGTTTTCAAATTGGGGATGAAAAAAATGTTTCAAATTTTTACAGGGGTTGCATTGGAATTCCTGACTACCTGAAGAGCGTTACAAAAATTCCATTTTCTCGAAAACTATAAGTCGCAGCTCAACTCCAAAAGCAGATTTGAATTCAGGAAAGGTGCGGGCTTAATTCTACATAAACAGTTTTCAAATTGGGGATGAAAAAAATTTTTCAAATTTTTACAGGGGTTGCATTGGAATTCCTGACTACCTGAAGAGCGTTACAAAAATTCCATTTTCTCGAAAACTTTAAGTCGCAGCTCAACTCCAAAATCAGATTTGAATTCAGGAAAGGTGCGGGCTTAATTCTACATAAACAGTTTTCAAATTGGGGATGAAAAAAAATTTTCAAATTTTTACAGGGGTTGCATTGGAATTCCTGACTACCTGAAGAGCGTTACAAAAATTCCATTTTCTCGAAAACTATAAGTCGCAGCTCAACTCCAAAAGCAGATTTGAATTCAGGAAAGGTGCGGGCTTAATTCTACATAAACAGTTTTCGAATCGGGGATAAAAAAAAACTTTCAAATTTTTACAGGGGTTGCATTGGAATTCCTGACTATCTGAAGAGAGTTACAAAAATTCCATTTTCTCGAAAACTATAAGTCGCAGCTAAACTCCAAAAGCAGATTTGAATTCAGGAAAGGTGCGGGCTTAATTCTACATAAACAGTTTTCAAATTCGGATGAAAAAAAAATTTTCAAATTCTTACAGGGGTTGCATTGGAATTCCTGACTACCTGAAGAGCGTTACAAAAATTCCATTTTCTCGAAAACTATAAGTCGCAGCTCAACTCCAACAGCAGATTTGAATTCAGGAAAGGTGCGGGCTTAATTGTACATAAACAGTTTTCAAATCGGGGATGAAAAAAAAAATTTCAACTTTTTACAGGGGATGCATTGGAATTCCTGACTACCTCGAAGAGCGATACAAAAATTCCATTTTCTCGAAAACTATAGGTCGCAGCTCAACTCCAAAAGTAGATTTGAATTCAGGAAAGGTGCGAGCTTAATTTTACATAAACAATTTTCAAATCGAGGATGAAAAAAAATTTTCAAATTTTTACAGGGGTTGCATTGGAATTCCTGACTACCTGAAGAGCGTTACAAAAATTCCATTTTCTCGAAAACTATAAGTCGCAGCTCAACTCCAAAAGCAGATTTGAATTCAGGAAAGGTGCGAGCTTAATTCTACATAAACAGTTTTCAAATTGGGGATGAAAAAAATTTTTCAAATTTTTACAGGGGTTGCATTGGAATTCTTGACTACCTCAAAGAGCGATAGAAAAATTCAATTTTCTCGAAAACTATAAGTCGCAGCTCAACTCCAAAAGCAGATTTGAATTCAGGAAAGGTGCGGGCTTAATTCTACATAAACAGTTTTCAAATTCGGATGAAAAAAAAATTTTCAAATTTTTACAGGGGTTGCATTGGAATTCCTGACTACCTGAAGAGCGTTACAAAAATTCCATTTTCTCGAAAACTATAAGTCGCAGCTCAACTCCAAAAGCAGATTTGAATTCAGGGAAGGCGCGGGCTTAATTCTACATAAACAGTTTTCAAATTGGGGATGAAAAAAAATTTTTCAAATTTTTACAGGGGTTGCATTGGAATTCTTGACTACCTCGAAGAGCGGTACAAAAATTCCATTTTCTCGAAAACTATAAGTCGCAGCTCAACTCCAAAAGCAGATTTGAATTCAGGGAAGGTGCGGGCTTAATTCTACATAAACAGTTTTCAAATTGGGGATGAAAAAAAATTTTCAAATTTTTACAGGGGTTGCATTGGAATTCCTGACTACCTGAAGAGCGTTACAAAAATTCCATTTTCTCGAAAACTATAAGTCGCAGCTCAACTCCAAAAGCAGATTTGAATTCAGGAAAGGTGCGGGCTTAATTCTACATAAACAGTTACAAAAGAGCGTTACAAAAATTCCATTTTCTCGAAAACTATAAGTCGCAGCTCAACTCCAAAAGCAGATTTGAATTCAGGAAAGGTGCGGGCTTAATTCTACATAAACAGTTTTCAAATCGGGGATAAAAAAAAACTTTCAAATTTTTACAGGGGTTGCATTGGAATTCCTGACTATCTGAAGAGAGTTACAAAAATTCAATTTTCTCGAAAACTATAAGTCGCAGCTCAACTCCAAAAGCAGATTTGAATTCAGGGAAGGTGCGGGCTTAATTCTACATAAACAGTTTTCAAATTGGGGATGAAAAAAAATTTTCAAATTTTTACAGGGGTTGCATTGGAATTCCTGACTACCTGAAGAGCGTTACAAAAATTCCATTTTCTCGAAAACTATAAGTCGCAGCTCAACTCCAAAAGCAGATTTGAATTCAGGAAAGGTGCGGGCTTAATTCTACATAAACAGTTTTCAAATTGGAAATGAAAATTTTTTTTTTAAATTTTTGCAGGGGTTGCATTGGAATTCTTGACTACCTCGAAGAGCTCAACTCCAAAAGCAGATTTGAATTCAGGAAAGGTGCGGGCTTAATTCTACATAAACAGTTTTCAAATCGGGGATAAAAAAAAAACTTTCAAATTTTTACAGGGGTTGCATTGGAATTCCTGACTATCTGAAGAGAGTTACAAAAATTCCATTTTCTCGAAAACTATAAGTCGCAGCTCAACTCCAAAAGCAGATTTGAATTCAGGAAAGGTGCGAGCTTAATTCTACATAAACAGTTTTCAAATCGGGGAGGAAAAAAAAATTTTCAAATTTTTACAGGGGTTGCATTGGAATTCCTGACTACCTCGAAGAGCGATACAAAAATTCCATTTTCTCGAAAACTATAAGTCGCAGCTCAACTCCAAAAGCAGATTTGAATTCAGGAAAGGTGCGGGCTTAATTCTACATAAACAGTTTTCAAATTGGGGATGAAAAAAATTTTTCAAATTTTTACAGGGGTTGCATTGGAATTCCTGACTACCTGAAGAGCGTTACAAAAATTCCATTTTCTCGAAAACTATAAGTCGCAGCTCAACTCCAAAAGCAGATTTGAATTCAGGAAAGGTGCGGGCTTAATTCTACATAAACAGTTTTCAAATTGGGGATGAAAAAAATTTTTCAAATTTTTACAGGGGTTGCATTGGAATTCCTGACTACCTGAAGAGCGTTACAAAAATTCCATTTTCTCGAAAACTTTAAGTCGCAGCTCAACTCCAAAAGCAGATTTGAATTCAGGAAAGGTGCGGGCTTAATTCTACATAAACAGTTTTCAAATTGGGGATGAAAAAAATTTTTCAAATTTTTACAGGGGTTGCATTGGAATTCCTGACTACCTAGAGCGTTACAAAAATTCCATTTTCTCGAAAACTATAAGTCGCAGCTCAACTCCAAAAGCAGATTTGAATTCAGGAAAGGTGCGGGCTTAATTCTACATAAACAGTTTTCGAATCGGGGATAAAAAAAAACTTTCAAATTTTTACAGGGGTTGCATTGGAATTCCTGACTATCTGAAGAGAGTTACAAAAATTCCATTTTCTCGAAAACTATAAGTCGCAGCAAAACTCCAAAAGCAGATTTGAATTCAGGAAAGGTGCGGGCTTAATTCTACATAAACAGTTTTCAAATTCGGATGAAAAAAAAATTTTCAAATTTTTACAGGGGTTGCATTGGAATTCCTGACTACCTGAAGAGCGTTACAAAAATTCCATTTTCTCGAAAACTATAAGTCGCAGCTCAACTCCAAAAGCAGATTTGAATTCAGGAAAGGTGCGAGCTTAATTGTACATAAACAGTTTTCAAATCGGGGATGAAAAAAAAAATTTCAACTTTTTACAGGGGATGCATTGGAATTCCTGACTACCTCGAAGAGCGATACAAAAATTCCATTTTCTCGAAAACTATAGGTCGCAGCTCAACTCCAAAAGTAGATTTGAATTCAGGAAAGGTGCGAGCTTAATTTTACATAAACAATTTTCAAATCGAGGATGAAAAAAAATTTTCAAATTTTTACAGGGGTTGCATTGGAATTCCTGACTACCTGAAGAGCGTTACAAAAATTCAATTTTCTCGAAAACTATAAGTCGCAGCTCAACTCCAAAAGCAGATTTGAATTCAGGAAAGGTGCGAGCTTAATTCTACATAAACAGTTTTCAAATTGGGGATGAAAAAAAAATTTTCAAATTTTTACAGGGGTTGCATTGGAATTCTTGACTACCTCGAAGAGCGATAGAAAAATTCCATTTTCTCGAAAACTATAAGTCGCAGCTCAACTCCAAAAGCAGATTTGAATTCAGGAAAGGTGCGGGCTTAATTCTACATAAACAGTTTTCAAATTCGGATGAAAAAAAAATTTTCAAATTTTTACAGGGGTTGCATTGGAATTCCTGACTACCTGAAGAGCGTTACAAAAATTCCATTTTCTCGAAAACTATAAGTCGCAGCTCAACTCCAAAAGCAGATTTGAATTCAGGAAAGGTGCGGGCTTAATTCTACATAAACAGTTTTCAAATCGGGGATAAAAAAAAAACTTTCAAATTTTTACAGGGGTTGCATTATAATTCTTGACTACCTCGAAGAGCATTACAAAAATTCCATTTTCTCGAAAACTATAAGTCGCAGCTCAACTCCAAAAGCAGATTTGAATTCAGGAAAGGTGCGAGCTTAATTCTACATAAACAGTTTTCAAATTGGGGATGAAAAAAAATTTTTCAAATTTTTACAGGGGTTGCATTGGAATTTTTGACTACCTCGAAGAGCGGTACAAAAATTCCATTTTCTCGAAAACTATAAGTCGCAGCTCAACTCCAAAAGCAGATTTGAATTCAGGGAAGGTGCGGGCTTAATTCTACATAAACAGTTTTCAAATTGGGGATGAAAAAAAATTTTCAAATTTTTACAGGGGTTGCATTGGAATTCCTGACTACCTGAAGAGCGTTACAAAAATTCCATTTTCTCGAAAACTATAAGTCGCAGCTCAACTCCAAAAGCAGATTTGAATTCAGGAAAGGTGCGGGCTTAATTCTACATAAACAGTTTTCAAATCGGGGATAAAAAAAAACTTTCAAATTTTTACAGGGGTTGCATTGGAATTCCTGACTATCTGAAGAGAGTTACAAAAATTCCATTTTCTCGAAAACTATAAGTCGCAGCTAAACTCCAAAAGCAGATTTGAATTCAGGAAAGGTGCAAGCTTAATTCTACATAAACAGTTTTCAAATTGGAGATGAAAAAAAAATTTTCAAATTTTTACAGAGGTTGCATTGGAATTCCTGACTACCTGAAGGGCGTTACAAAAATTCCATTTTCTCGAAAACTATAAGTCGCAGCTCAACTCCAAAAGCAGATTTGAATTCAGGAAAGGTGCGGGCTTAATTCTACATAAACAGTTTTCAAATTGGAAATGAAAATTTTTTTTTAAATTTTTGCAGGGGTTGCATTGGAATTCTTGACTACCTCGAAGAGCGATAGAAAAATTCCATTTTCTCGAAAACTATAAGTCGCAGCTCAACTCCAAAAGCAGATTTGAATTCAGGAAAGGTGCGGGCTTAATTCTACATAAACAGTTTTCAAATTGGGGATGAAAAAAAATTTTTCAAATTTTTACAGGGGTTGCATTGGAATTCCTGACTACCTGAAGAGCGTTACAAAAATTCCATTTTCTCGAAAACTATAAGTCGCAGCTCAACTCCAAAAGCAGATTTGAATTCAGGAAAGGTGCGAGCTTAATTCTACATAAACAGTTTTCAAATCGGGGATAAAAAAAAAACTTTCAAATTTTTACAGGGGTTGCATTGGAATTCCTGACTATCTGAAGAGAGTTACAAAAATTCCATTTTCTCGAAAACTATAAGTCGCAGCTCAACTCCAAAAGCAGATTTGAATTCAGGAAAGGTGCGAGCTTAATTGTACATAAACAGTTTTCAAATCGGGGATGAAAAAAAAAATTTCAACTTTTTACAGGGGATGCATTGGAATTCCTGACTACCTCGAAGAGCGATACAAAAATTCCATTTTCTCGAAAACTATAGGTTGCAGCTCAACTCCAAAAGTAGATTTGAATTCAGGAAAGGTGCGAGCTTAATTTTACATAAACAATTTTCAAATCGAGGATGAAAAAAAATTTTCAAATTTTTACAGGGGTTGCATTGGAATTCCTGACTACCTGAAGAGCGTTACAAAAATTCAATTTTCTCGAAAACTATAAGTCGCAGCTCAACTCCAAAAGCAGATTTGAATTCAGGAAAGGTGCGAGCTTAATTCTACATAAACAGTTTTCAAATTGGGGATGAAAAAAAAATTTTCAAATTTTTACAGGGGTTGCATTGGAATTCTTGACTACCTCGAAGAGCGATAGAAAAATTCCATTTTCTCGAAAACTATAAGTCGCAGCTCAACTCCAAAAGCAGATTTGAATTCAGGAAAGGTGCGGGCTTAATTCTACATAAACAGTTTTCAAATTCGGATGAAAAAAAAATTTTAAAATTTTTACAGGGGTTGCATTGGAATTCCTGACTACCTGAAGAGCGTTACAAAAATTCCATTTTCTCGAAAACTATAAGTCGCAGCTCAACTCCAAAAGCAGATTTGAATTCAGGAAAGGTGCGGGCTTAATTCTACATAAACAGTTTTCAAATCGGGGATAAAAAAAAAACTTTAAAATTTTTACAGGGGTTGCATTGGAATTCTTGACTACCTCGAAGAGCATTACAAAAATTCCATTTTCTCGAAAACTATAAGTCGCAGCTCAACTCCAAAAGCAGATTTGAATTCAGGAAAGGTGCGAGCTTAATTCTACATAAACAGTTTTCAAATTGGGGATGAAAAAAAATTTTTCAAATTTTTACAGGGGTTGCATTGGAATTTTTGACTACCTCGAAGAGCGGTACAAAAATTCCATTTTCTCGAAAACTATAAGTCGCAGCTCAACTCCAAAAGCAGATTTGAATTCAGGGAAGGTGCGGGCTTAATTCTACATAAACAGTTTTCAAATTGGGGATGAAAAAAAATTTTCAAATTTTTACAGGGGTTGCATTGGAATTCCTGACTACCTGAAGAGCGTTACAAAAATTCCATTTTCTCGAAAACTATAAGTCGCAGCTCAACTCCAAAAGCAGATTTGAATTCAGGAAAGGTGCGGGCTTAATTCTACATAAACAGTTTTCAAATCGGGGATAAAAAAAAACTTTCAAATTTTTACAGGGGTTGCATTGGAATTCCTGACTATCTGAAGAGAGTTACAAAAATTCCATTTTCTCGAAAACTATAAGTCGCAGCTCAACTCCAAAAGCAGATTTGAATTCAGGAAAGGTGCGAGCTTAATTGTACATAAACAGTTTTCAAATCGGGGATGAAAAAAAAAATTTCAACTTTTTACAGGGGATGCATTGGAATTCCTGACTACCTCGAAGAGCGATACAAAAATTCCATTTTCTCGAAAACTATAGGTTGCAGCTCAACTCCAAAAGTAGATTTGAATTCAGGAAAGGTGCGAGCTTAATTTTACATAAACAATTTTCAAATCGAGGATGAAAAAAAATTTTCAAATTTTTACAGGGGTTGCATTGGAATTCCTGACTACCTGAAGAGCGTTACAAAAATTCAATTTTCTCGAAAACTATAAGTCGCAGCTCAACTCCAAAAGCAGATTTGAATTCAGGAAAGGTGCGAGCTTAATTCTACATAAACAGTTTTCAAATTGGGGATGAAAAAAAAATTTTCAAATTTTTACAGGGGTTGCATTGGAATTCTTGACTACCTCGAAGAGCGATAGAAAAATTCCATTTTCTCGAAAACTATAAGTCGCAGCTCGACTCCAAAAGCAGATTTGAATTCAGGAAAGGTGCGGGCTTAATTCTACATAAACAGTTTTCAAATTCGGATGAAAAAAAAATTTTAAAATTTTTACAGGGGTTGCATTGGAATTCCTGACTACCTGTAGAGCGTTACAAAAATTCCATTTTCTCGAAAACTATAAGTCGCAGCTAAACTCCAAAAGCAGATTTGAATTCAGGAAAGGTGCGGGCTTAATTCTACATAAACAGTTTTCAAATTCGGATGAAAAAAAAATTTTCAAATTCTTACAGGGGTTGCATTGGAATTCCTGACTACCTGAAGAGCGTTACAAAAATTCCATTTTCTCGAAAACTATAAGTCGCAGCTCAACTCCAACAGCAGATTTGAATTCAGGAAAGGTGCGGGCTTAATTGTACATAAACAGTTTTCAAATCGGGGATGAAAAAAAAAATTTCAACTTTTTACAGGGGATGCATTGGAATTCCTGACTACCTCGAAGAGCGATACAAAAATTCCATTTTCTCGAAAACTATATTTCGCAGCTCAACTCCAAAAGTAGATTTGAATTCAGGAAAGGTGCGAGCTTAATTTTACATAAACAATTTTCAAATCGAGGATGAAAAAAAATTTTCAAATTTTTACAGGGGTTGCATTGGAATTCCTGACTACCTGAAGAGCGTTACAAAAATTCCATTTTCTCGAAAACTATAAGTCGCAGCTCAACTCCAAAAGCAGATTTGAATTCAGGAAAGGTGCGAGCTTAATTCTACATAAACAGTTTTCAAATTGGGGATGAAAAAAATTTTTCAAATTTTTACAGGGGTTGCATTGGAATTCTTGACTACCTCAAAGAGCGATAGAAAAATTCAATTTTCTCGAAAACTATAAGTCGCAGCTCAACTCCAAAAGCAGATTTGAGTTCAGGAAAGGTGCGGGCTTAATTCTACATAAACAGTTTTCAAATTCGGATGAAAAAAAAATTTTCAAATTTTTACAGGGGTTGCATTGGAATTCCTGACTACCTGAAGAGCGTTACAAAAATTCCATTTTCTCGAAAACTATAAGTCGCAGCTCAACTCCAAAAGCAGATTTGAATTCAGGGAAGGCGCGGGCTTAATTCTACATAAACAGTTTTCAAATTGGGGATGAAAAAAAATTTTTCAAATTTTTACAGGGGTTGCATTGGAATTCTTGACTACCTCGAAGAGCGGTACAAAAATTCCATTTTCTCGAAAACTATAAGTCGCAGCTCAACTCCAAAAGCAGATTTGAATTCAGGGAAGGTGCGGGCTTAATTCTACATAAACAGTTTTCAAATTGGGGATGAAAAAAAATTTTCAAATTTTTACAGGGGTTGCATTGGAATTCCTGACTACCTGAAGAGCGTTACAAAAATTCCATTTTCTCGAAAACTATAAGTCGCAGCTCAACTCCAAAAGCAGATTTGAATTCAGGAAAGGTGCGGGCTTAATTCTACATAAACAGTTACAAAAGAGCGTTACAAAAATTCCATTTTCTCGAAAACTATAAGTCGCAGCTCAACTCCAAAAGCAGATTTGAATTCAGGAAAGGTGCGGGCTTAATTCTACATAAACAGTTTTCAAATCGGGGATAAAAAAAAACTTTCAAATTTTTACAGGGGTTGCATTGGAATTCCTGACTATCTGAAGAGAGTTACAAAAATTCAATTTTCTCGAAAACTATAAGTCGCAGCTCAACTCCAAAAGCAGATTTGAATTCAGGGAAGGTGCGGGCTTAATTCTACATAAACAGTTTTCAAATTGGGGATGAAAAAAAATTTTCAAATTTTTACAGGGGTTGCATTGGAATTCCTGACTACCTGAAGAGCGTTACAAAAATTCCATTTTCTCGAAAACTATAAGTCGCAGCTCAACTCCAAAAGCAGATTTGAATTCAGGAAAGGTGCGGGCTTAATTCTACATAAACAGTTTTCAAATTGGAAATGAAAATTTTTTTTTTAAATTTTTGCAGGGGTTGCATTGGAATTCTTGACTACCTCGAAGAGCTCAACTCCAAAAGCAGATTTGAATTCAGGAAAGGTGCGGGCTTAATTCTACATAAACAGTTTTCAAATCGGGGATAAAAAAAAAACTTTCAAATTTTTACAGGGGTTGCATTGGAATTCCTGACTATCTGAAGAGAGTTACAAAAATTCCATTTTCTCGAAAACTATAAGTCGCAGCTCAACTCCAAAAGCAGATTTGAATTCAGGAAAGGTGCGAGCTTAATTCTACATAAACAGTTTTCAAATCGGGGAGGAAAAAAAAATTTTCAAATTTTTACAGGGGTTGCATTGGAATTCCTGACTACCTCGAAGAGCGATACAAAAATTCCATTTTCTCGAAAACTATAAGTCGCAGCTCAACTCCAAAAGCAGATTTGAATTCAGGAAAGGTGCGGGCTTAATTCTACATAAACAGTTTTCAAATTGGGGATGAAAAAAATTTTTCAAATTTTTACAGGGGTTGCATTGGAATTCCTGACTACCTGAAGAGCGTTACAAAAATTCCATTTTCTCGAAAACTATAAGTCGCAGCTCAACTCCAAAAGCAGATTTGAATTCAGGAAAGGTGCGGGCTTAATTCTACATAAACAGTTTTCAAATTGGGGATGAAAAAAATTTTTCAAATTTTTACAGGGGTTGCATTGGAATTCCTGACTACCTGAAGAGCGTTACAAAAATTCCATTTTCTCGAAAACTTTAAGTCGCAGCTCAACTCCAAAAGCAGATTTGAATTCAGGAAAGGTGCGGGCTTAATTCTACATAAACAGTTTTCAAATTGGGGATGAAAAAAATTTTTCAAATTTTTACAGGGGTTGCATTGGAATTCCTGACTACCTAGAGCGTTACAAAAATTCCATTTTCTCGAAAACTATAAGTCGCAGCTCAACTCCAAAAGCAGATTTGAATTCAGGAAAGGTGCGGGCTTAATTCTACATAAACAGTTTTCGAATCGGGGATAAAAAAAAACTTTCAAATTTTTACAGGGGTTGCATTGGAATTCCTGACTATCTGAAGAGAGTTACAAAAATTCCATTTTCTCGAAAACTATAAGTCGCAGCAAAACTCCAAAAGCAGATTTGAATTCAGGAAAGGTGCGGGCTTAATTCTACATAAACAGTTTTCAAATTCGGATGAAAAAAAAATTTTCAAATTTTTACAGGGGTTGCATTGGAATTCCTGACTACCTGAAGAGCGTTACAAAAATTCCATTTTCTCGAAAACTATAAGTCGCAGCTCAACTCCAAAAGCAGATTTGAATTCAGGAAAGGTGCGAGCTTAATTGTACATAAACAGTTTTCAAATCGGGGATGAAAAAAAAAATTTCAACTTTTTACAGGGGATGCATTGGAATTCCTGACTACCTCGAAGAGCGATACAAAAATTCCATTTTCTCGAAAACTATAGGTCGCAGCTCAACTCCAAAAGTAGATTTGAATTCAGGAAAGGTGCGAGCTTAATTTTACATAAACAATTTTCAAATCGAGGATGAAAAAAAATTTTCAAATTTTTACAGGGGTTGCATTGGAATTCCTGACTACCTGAAGAGCGTTACAAAAATTCAATTTTCTCGAAAACTATAAGTCGCAGCTCAACTCCAAAAGCAGATTTGAATTCAGGAAAGGTGCGAGCTTAATTCTACATAAACAGTTTTCAAATTGGGGATGAAAAAAAAATTTTCAAATTTTTACAGGGGTTGCATTGGAATTCTTGACTACCTCGAAGAGCGATAGAAAAATTCCATTTTCTCGAAAACTATAAGTCGCAGCTCAACTCCAAAAGCAGATTTG
Organism: Blera fallax; assembly: GCA_946965025.1. Taxonomy (NCBI): domain Eukaryota; kingdom Metazoa; phylum Arthropoda; class Insecta; order Diptera; family Syrphidae; genus Blera; species Blera fallax. The sequence continues at coordinate 32,226,955 of OX337247.1, forward strand.
AATTCAGGAAAGGTGCGGGCTTAATTCTACATAAACAGTTTTCAAATTCGGATGAAAAAAAAATTTTAAAATTTTTACAGGGGTTGCATTGGAATTCCTGACTACCTGAAGAGCGTTACAAAAATTCCATTTTCTCGAAAACTATAAGTCGCAGCTCAACTCCAAAAGCAGATTTGAATTCAGGAAAGGTGCGGGCTTAATTCTACATAAACAGTTTTCAAATCGGGGATAAAAAAAAAACTTTCAAATTTTTACAGGGGTTGCATTATAATTCTTGACTACCTCGAAGAGCATTACAAAAATTCCATTTTCTCGAAAACTATAAGTCGCAGCTCAACTCCAAAAGCAGATTTGAATTCAGGAAAGGTGCGAGCTTAATTCTACATAAACAGTTTTCAAATTGGGGATGAAAAAAAATTTTTCAAATTTTTACAGGGGTTGCATTGGAATTTTTGACTACCTCGAAGAGCGGTACAAAAATTCCATTTTCTCGAAAACTATAAGTCGCAGCTCAACTCCAAAAGCAGATTTGAATTCAGGGAAGGTGCGGGCTTAATTCTACATAAACAGTTTTCAAATTGGGGATGAAAAAAAATTTTCAAATTTTTACAGGGGTTGCATTGGAATTCCTGACTACCTGAAGAGCGTTACAAAAATTCCATTTTCTCGAAAACTATAAGTCGCAGCTCAACTCCAAAAGCAGATTTGAATTCAGGAAAGGTGCGGGCTTAATTCTACATAAACAGTTTTCAAATCGGGGATAAAAAAAAACTTTCAAATTTTTACAGGGGTTGCATTGGAATTCCTGACTATCTGAAGAGAGTTACAAAAATTCCATTTTCTCGAAAACTATAAGTCGCAGCTAAACTCCAAAAGCAGATTTGAATTCAGGAAAGGTGCAAGCTTAATTCTACATAAACAGTTTTCAAATTGGAGATGAAAAAAAAATTTTCAAATTTTTACAGAGGTTGCATTGGAATTCCTGACTACCTGAAGGGCGTTACAAAAATTCCATTTTCTCGAAAACTATAAGTCGCAGCTCAACTCCAAAAGCAGATTTGAATTCAGGAAAGGTGCGGGCTTAATTCTACATAAACAGTTTTCAAATTGGAAATGAAAATTTTTTTTTAAATTTTTGCAGGGGTTGCATTGGAATTCTTGACTACCTCGAAGAGCGATAGAAAAATTCCATTTTCTCGAAAACTATAAGTCGCAGCTCAACTCCAAAAGCAGATTTGAATTCAGGAAAGGTGCGGGCTTAATTCTACATAAACAGTTTTCAAATTGGGGATGAAAAAAAATTTTTCAAATTTTTACAGGGGTTGCATTGGAATTCCTGACTACCTGAAGAGCGTTACAAAAATTCCATTTTCTCGAAAACTATAAGTCGCAGCTCAACTCCAAAAGCAGATTTGAATTCAGGAAAGGTGCGAGCTTAATTCTACATAAACAGTTTTCAAATCGGGGATAAAAAAAAAACTTTCAAATTTTTACAGGGGTTGCATTGGAATTCCTGACTATCTGAAGAGAGTTACAAAAATTCCATTTTCTCGAAAACTATAAGTCGCAGCTCAACTCCAAAAGCAGATTTGAATTCAGGAAAGGTGCGAGCTTAATTGTACATAAACAGTTTTCAAATCGGGGATGAAAAAAAAAATTTCAACTTTTTACAGGGGATGCATTGGAATTCCTGACTACCTCGAAGAGCGATACAAAAATTCCATTTTCTCGAAAACTATAGGTTGCAGCTCAACTCCAAAAGTAGATTTGAATTCAGGAAAGGTGCGAGCTTAATTTTACATAAACAATTTTCAAATCGAGGATGAAAAAAAATTTTCAAATTTTTACAGGGGTTGCATTGGAATTCCTGACTACCTGAAGAGCGTTACAAAAATTCAATTTTCTCGAAAACTATAAGTCGCAGCTCAACTCCAAAAGCAGATTTGAATTCAGGAAAGGTGCGAGCTTAATTCTACATAAACAGTTTTCAAATTGGGGATGAAAAAAAAATTTTCAAATTTTTACAGGGGTTGCATTGGAATTCTTGACTACCTCGAAGAGCGATAGAAAAATTCCATTTTCTCGAAAACTATAAGTCGCAGCTCAACTCCAAAAGCAGATTTGAATTCAGGAAAGGTGCGGGCTTAATTCTACATAAACAGTTTTCAAATTCGGATGAAAAAAAAATTTTAAAATTTTTACAGGGGTTGCATTGGAATTCCTGACTACCTGAAGAGCGTTACAAAAATTCCATTTTCTCGAAAACTATAAGTCGCAGCTCAACTCCAAAAGCAGATTTGAATTCAGGAAAGGTGCGGGCTTAATTCTACATAAACAGTTTTCAAATCGGGGATAAAAAAAAAACTTTCAAATTTTTACAGGGGTTGCATTGGAATTCTTGACTACCTCGAAGAGCATTACAAAAATTCCATTTTCTCGAAAACTATAAGTCGCAGCTCAACTCCAAAAGCAGATTTGAATTCAGGAAAGGTGCGAGCTTAATTCTACATAAACAGTTTTCAAATTGGGGATGAAAAAAAATTTTTCAAATTTTTACAGGGGTTGCATTGGAATTTTTGACTACCTCGAAGAGCGGTACAAAAATTCCATTTTCTCGAAAACTATAAGTCGCAGCTCAACTCCAAAAGCAGATTTGAATTCAGGGAAGGTGCGGGCTTAATTCTACATAAACAGTTTTCAAATTGGGGATGAAAAAAAATTTTCAAATTTTTACAGGGGTTGCATTGGAATTCCTGACTACCTGAAGAGCGTTACAAAAATTCCATTTTCTCGAAAACTATAAGTCGCAGCTCAACTCCAAAAGCAGATTTGAATTCAGGAAAGGTGCGAGCTTAATTCTACATAAACAGTTTTCAAATCGGGGATAAAAAAAAAACTTTCAAATTTTTACAGGGGTTGCATTGGAATTCCTGACTATCTGAAGAGAGTTACAAAAATTCCATTTTCTCGAAAACTATAAGTCGCAGCTCAACTCCAAAAGCAGATTTGAATTCAGGAAAGGTGCGAGCTTAATTGTACATAAACAGTTTTCAAATCGGGGATGAAAAAAAAAATTTCAACTTTTTACAGGGGATGCATTGGAATTCCTGACTACCTCGAAGAGCGATACAAAAATTCCATTTTCTCGAAAACTATAGGTTGCAGCTCAACTCCAAAAGTAGATTTGAATTCAGGAAAGGTGCGAGCTTAATTTTACATAAACAATTTTCAAATCGAGGATGAAAAAAAATTTTCAAATTTTTACAGGGGTTGCATTGGAATTCCTGACTACCTGAAGAGCGTTACAAAAATTCAATTTTCTCGAAAACTATAAGTCGCAGCTCAACTCCAAAAGCAGATTTGAATTCAGGAAAGGTGCGAGCTTAATTCTACATAAACAGTTTTCAAATTGGGGATGAAAAAAAAATTTTCAAATTTTTACAGGGGTTGCATTGGAATTCTTGACTACCTCGAAGAGCGATAGAAAAATTCCATTTTCTCGAAAACTATAAGTCGCAGCTCAACTCCAAAAGCAGATTTGAATTCAGGAAAGGTGCGGGCTTAATTCTACATAAACAGTTTTCAAATTCGGATGAAAAAAAAATTTTAAAATTTTTACAGGGGTTGCATTGGAATTCCTGACTACCTGAAGAGCGTTACAAAAATTCCATTTTCTCGAAAACTATAAGTCGCAGCTCAACTCCAAAAGCAGATTTGAATTCAGGAAAGGTGCGGGCTTAATTCTACATAAACAGTTTTCAAATCGGGGATAAAAAAAAAACTTTCAAATTTTTACAGGGGTTGCATTGGAATTCTTGACTACCTCGAAGAGCATTACAAAAATTCCATTTTCTCGAAAACTATAAGTCGCAGCTCAACTCCAAAAGCAGATTTGAATTCAGGAAAGGTGCGAGCTTAATTCTACATAAACAGTTTTCAAATTGGGGATGAAAAAAAATTTTTCAAATTTTTACAGGGGTTGCATTGGAATTTTTGACTACCTCGAAGAGCGGTACAAAAATTCCATTTTCTCGAAAACTATAAGTCGCAGCTCAACTCCAAAAGCAGATTTGAATTCAGGGAAGGTGCGGGCTTAATTCTACATAAACAGTTTTCAAATTGGGGATGAAAAAAAATTTTCAAATTTTTACAGGGGTTGCATTGGAATTCCTGACTACCTGAAGAGCGTTACAAAAATTCCATTTTCTCGAAAACTATAAGTCGCAGCTCAACTCCAAAAGCAGATTTGAATTCAGGAAAGGTGCGGGCTTAATTCTACATAAACAGTTTTCAAATCGGGGATAAAAAAAAACTTTCAAATTTTTACAGGGGTTGCATTGGAATTCCTGACTATCTGAAGAGAGTTACAAAAATTCCATTTTCTCGAAAACTATAAGTCGCAGCTCAACTCCAAAAGCAGATTTGAATTCAGGAAAGGTGCGAGCTTAATTGTACATAAACAGTTTTCAAATCGGGGATGAAAAAAAAAATTTCAACTTTTTACAGGGGATGCATTGGAATTCCTGACTACCTCGAAGAGCGATACAAAAATTCCATTTTCTCGAAAACTATAGGTTGCAGCTCAACTCCAAAAGTAGATTTGAATTCAGGAAAGGTGCGAGCTTAATTTTACATAAACAATTTTCAAATCGAGGATGAAAAAAAATTTTCAAATTTTTACAGGGGTTGCATTGGAATTCCTGACTACCTGAAGAGCGTTACAAAAATTCAATTTTCTCGAAAACTATAAGTCGCAGCTCAACTCCAAAAGCAGATTTGAATTCAGGAAAGGTGCGAGCTTAATTCTACATAAACAGTTTTCAAATTGGGGATGAAAAAAAAATTTTCAAATTTTTACAGGGGTTGCATTGGAATTCTTGACTACCTCGAAGAGCGATAGAAAAATTCCATTTTCTCGAAAACTATAAGTCGCAGCTCGACTCCAAAAGCAGATTTGAATTCAGGAAAGGTGCGGGCTTAATTCTACATAAACAGTTTTCAAATTCGGATGAAAAAAAAATTTTAAAATTTTTACAGGGGTTGCATTGGAATTCCTGACTACCTGAAGAGCGTTACAAAAATTCCATTTTCTCGAAAACTATAAGTCGCAGCTCAACTCCAAAAGCAGATTTGAATTCAGGAAAGGTGCGGGCTTAATTCTACATAAACAGTTTTCAAATCGGGGATAAAAAAAAAACTTTCAAATTTTTACAGGGGTTGCATTGGAATTCTTGACTACCTCGAAGAGCATTACAAAAATTCCATTTTCTCGAAAACTATAAGTCGCAGCTCAACTCCAAAAGCAGATTTGAATTCAGGAAAGGTGCGAGCTTAATTCTACATAAACAGTTTTCAAATTGGGGATGAAAAAAATTTTTTCAAATTTTTACAGGGGTTGCATTGGAATTTTTGACTACCTCGAAGAGCGGTACAAAAATTCCATTTTCTCGAAAACTATAAGTCGCAGCTCAACTCCAAAAGCAGATTTGAATTCAGGGAAGGTGCGGGCTTAATTCTACATAAACAGTTTTCAAATTGGGGATGAAAAAAAATTTTCAAATTTTTACAGGGGTTGCATTGGAATTCCTGACTACCTGAAGAGCGTTACAAAAATTCCATTTTCTCGAAAACTATAAGTCGCAGCTCAACTCCAAAAGCAGATTTGAATTCAGGAAAGGTGCGGGCTTAATTCTACATAAACAGTTTTCAAATCGGGGATAAAAAAAAACTTTCAAATTTTTACAGGGGTTGCATTGGAATTCCTGACTATCTGAAGAGAGTTACAAAAATTCCATTTTCTCGAAAACTATAAGTCGCAGCTAAACTCCAAAAGCAGATTTGAATTCAGGAAAGGTGCAAGCTTAATTCTACATAAACAGTTTTCAAATTGGGGATGAAAAAAAAATTTTCAAATTTTTACAGAGGTTGCATTGGAATTCCTGACTACCTGAAGGGCGTTACAAAAATTCCATTTTCTCGAAAACTATAAGTCGCAGCTCAACTCCAAAAGCAGATTTGAATTCAGGAAAGGTGCGGGCTTAATTCTACATAAACAGTTTTCAAATTGGAAATGAAAATTTTTTTTTAAATTTTTGCAGGGGTTGCATTGGAATTCTTGACTACCTCGAAGAGCGATAGAAAAATTCCATTTTCTCGAAAACTATAAGTCGCAGCTCAACTCCAAAAGCAGATTTGAATTCAGGAAAGGTGCGGGCTTAATTCTACATAAACAGTTTTCAAATTGGGGATGAAAAAAAATTTTTCAAATTTTTACAGGGGTTGCATTGGAATTCCTGACTACCTGAAGAGCGTTACAAAAATTCCATTTTCTCGAAAACTATAAGTCGCAGCTCAACTCCAAAAGCAGATTTGAATTCAGGAAAGGTGCGGGCTTAATTCTACATAAACAGTTTTCAAATCGGGGATAAAAAAAAAACTTTCAAATTTTTACAGGGGTTGCATTGGAATTCCTGACTATCTGAAGAGAGTTACAAAAATTCCATTTTCTCGAAAACTATAAGTCGCAGCTCAACTCCAAAAGCAGATTTGAATTCAGGAAAGGTGCGGGCTTAATTCTACATAAACAGTTTTCAAATTGGGGATGAAAAAAATTTTTCAAATTTTTACAGGGGTTGCATTGGAATTCCTGACTACCTGAAGAGCGTTACAAAAATTCCATTTTCTCGAAACCTATAAGTCGCAGCTCAACTCCAAAAGCAGATTTGAATTCAGGAAAGGTGCGGGCTTAATTCTACATAAACAGTTTTCAAATTGGGGATGAAAAAAATTTTTCAAATTTTTACAGGGGTTGCATTGGAATTCTTGACTACCTCGAAGAGCGATAGAAAAATTCCATTTTCTCGAAAACTATAAGTCGCAGCTCAACTCCAAAAGCAGATTTGAATTCAGGAAAGGTGCGGGCTTAATTCTACATAAACAGTTTTCAAATTGGGGATGAAAAAAAATTTTCAAATTTTTACAGGGGTTGCATTGGAATTCTTGACTACCTGAAGAGCGTTACAAAAATTCCATTTTCTCGAAAACTATAAGTCGCAGCTCAACTCCAAAAGCAGATTTGAATTCAGGGAAGGCGCGGGCTTAATTCTACATAAACAGTTTTCAAATTGGGGATGAAAAAAAATTTTTCAAATTTTTACAGGGGTTGCATTGGAATTCTTGACTACCTCGAAGAGCGGTACAAAAATTCCATTTTCTCGAAAACTATAAGTCGCAGCTCAACTCCAAAAGCAGATTTGAATTCAGGGAAGGTGCGGGCTTAATTCTACATAAACAGTTTTCAAATTGGGGATGAAAAAAAATTTTCAAATTTTTACAGGGGTTGCATTGGAATTCCTGACTACCTGAAGAGCGTTACAAAAATTCCATTTTCTCGAAAACTATAAGTCGCAGCTCAACTCCAAAAGCAGATTTGAATTCAGGAAAGGTGCGGGCTTAATTCTACATAAACAGTTTTCAAATCGGGGATAAAAAAAAATCTTTCAAATTTTTACAGGGGTTGCATTGGAATTCTTGACTACCTCGAAGGGCATTACAAAAATTCCATTTTCTCGAAAACTATAAGTCGCAGCTCAACTCCAAAAGCAGATTTGAATTCAGGAAAGGTGCGGGCTTAATTCTGCATAAACAGTTATAAATTGGAAATGAAAAATTTTTTTTTAAATTTTTACAGGGGTTGCATTGGAATTCTTGACTACCTCGAAGAGCGATAGAAAAATTCCATTTTCTCGAAAACTATAAGCCGCAGCTCAACTCCAAAAGCAGATTTGAATTCAGGAAAGGTGCGGGCTTAATTCTACATAAACAGTTTTCAAATTGGGGATGAAAAAAAAATTTTCAAATTTTTACAGGGGTTGCATTGGAATTCCTGACTACCTGAAGAGCGTTACAAAAATTCCATTTTCTCGAAAACTATAAGTCGCAGCTCAACTCCAAAAGCAGATTTGAATTCAGGAAAGGTGCGGGCTTAATTCTACATAAACAGTTTTCAAATCGGGGATAAAAAAAAAATTTTCAAATTTTTACAGGGGTTGCATTGGAATTCCTGACTATCTGAAGAGAGTTACAAAAATTCCATTTTCTCGAAAACTATAAGTCGCAGCTCAACTCCAAAAGCAGATTTGAATTCAGGAAAGGTGCGAGCTTAATTCTACATAAACAGTTTTCAAATCGGGGAGGAAAAAAAAATTTTCAAATTTTTACAGGGGTTGCATTGGAATTCCTGACTACCTCGAAGAGCGATACAAAAATTCCATTTTCTCGAAAACTATAAGTCGCAGCTCAACTCCAAAAGCAGATTTGAATTCAGGAAAGGTGCGGGCTTAATTCTACATAAACAGTTTTCAAATTGGGGAGGAAAAAAATTTTTCAAATTTTTACAGGGGTTGCATTGGAATTCCTGACTACCTGAAGAGCGTTACAAAAATTCCATTTTCTCGAAAACTATAAGTCGCAGCTCAACTCCAAAAGCAGATTTGAATTCAGGAAAGGTGCGGGCTTAATTCTGCATAAACAGTTTTCAAATCGGGGATAAAAAAAAACCTTTCAAATTTTTACAGGGGTTGCATTGGAATTCCTGACTACCTGAAGAGAGTTACAAAAATTCCATTTTCTCGAAAACTATAAGTCGCAGCTCAACTCCAAAAGCAGATTTGAATTCAGGAAAGGTGCGAGCTTAATTCTACATAAACAGTTTTCAAATCGATGAGGAAAAAAAAATTTTCAAATTTTTACAGGGGTTGCATTGGAATTCCTGACTACCTCGAAGAGCGATACAAAAATTCCATTTTCTCGAAAACTATAAGTCGCAGCTCAACTCCAAAAGCAGATTTGAATTCAGGAAAGGTGCGGGCTTAATTCTACATAAACAGTTTTCAAATTGGGGATGAAAAAAATTTTTCAAATTTTTACAGGGGTTGCATTGGAATTCCTGACTACCTGAAGAGCGTTACAAAAATTCCATTTTCTCGAAAACTATAAGTCGCAGCTCAACTCCAAAAGCAGATTTGAATTCAGGAAAGGTGCGGGCTTAATTCTACATAAACAGTTTTCAAATCGGGGATAAAAAAAAAACTTTCAAATTTTTACAGGGGTTGCATTGGAATTCCTGACTATCTGAAGAGAGTTACAAAAATTCAATTTTCTCGAAAACTATAAGTCGCAGCTAAACTCCAAAAGCAGATTTGAATTCAGGAAAGGTGCGAGCTTAATTCTACATAAACAGTTTTCAAATCGATGAGGAAAAAAAAATTTTCAAATTTTTACAGGGGTTGCATTGGAATTCCTGACTACCTGAAGAGCGTTACAAAAATTCCATTTTCTCGAAAACTATAAGTCGCAGCTCAACTCCAAAAGCAGATTTGAATTCAGGAAAGGTGCGGGCTTAATTCTACATAAACAGTTTTCAAATTGGGGATGAAAAAAAAATTTTCAAATTTTTACAGGGGTTGCATTGGAATTCCTGACTACCTGAAGAGCGTTACAAAAATTCCATTTTCTCGAAAACTATAAGTCGCAGCTCAACTCCAAAAGCAGATTTGAATTCAGGAAAGGTGCGGGCTTAATTCTACATAAACAGTTGTCAAACTGGGGATGAAAAAAAATTTTTCAAATTTTTACAGATTTGAATTCAGGGAAGGTGCGGGCTTAATTCTACATAAACAGTTTTCAAATTGGGGATGAAAAAAAATTTTCAAATTTTTGCAGGGGTTGCATTGGAATTCCTGACTACCTGAAGAGCGTTACAAAAATTCCATTTTCTCGAAAACTATAAGTCGGAGCTCAACTCCAAAAGCAGATTTGAATTCAGGAAAGGTGCGGGCTTAATTCTACATAAACAGTTTTCAAATCGGGGATAAAAAAAAACTTCCAAATTTTTACAGGGGTTGCATTGGAATTCTTGACTACCTCGAAGAGCATTACAAAAATTCCATTTTCTCGAAAACTATAAGTCGCAGCTCAACTACAAAAGCAGATTTGAATTCAGGAAAGGTGCGAGCTTAATTCTACTTAAACAGTTTTCAAATTGGGGATGAAAAAAAATTTTTCAAATTTTTACAGGGGTTGCATTGGAATTCTTGACTACCTCGAAGAGCGGTACAAAAATTCCATTTTCTCGAAAACTATAAGTCGCAGCTCAACTCCAAAAGCAGATTTGAATTCAGGGAAGGTGCGGGCTTAATTCTACATAAACAGTTTTCAAATTGTAGATGAAAAAAATTTTCAAATTTTTACAGGGGTTGCATTGGAATTCCTGACTACCTGAAGAGCGTTACAAAAATTCCATTTTCTCGAAAACTATGAGTCGCAGCTCAACTCCAAAAGCAGATTTGAATTCAGGAAAGGTGCGGGCTTAATTCTACATAAACAGTTTTCAAATCGGGGATAAAAAAAAATCTTTCAAATTTTTACAGGGGTTGCATTGGAATTCTTGACTACCTCGAAGGGCATTACAAAAATTCCATTTTCTCGAAAACTATAAGTCGCAGCTCAACTCCAAAAGCAGATTTGAATTCAGGAAAGGTGCGGGCTTAATTCTACATAAACAGTTTTCAAATTGGGGATGAAAAATTTTTTTTTAAATTTTTACAGGGGTTGCATTGGAATTCTTGACTACCTCGAAGAGCGATAGAAAAATTCCATTTTCTCGAAAACTATAAGTCGCAGCTCAACTCCAAAAGCAGATTTGAATTCAGGAAAGGTGCGGGCTTAATTCTACATAAACAGTTTTCAAATTGGGGATGAAAAAAATTTTTCAAATTTTTACAGGGGTTGCATTGGAATTCCTGACTACCTGAAGAGCGTTACAAAAATTCCATTTTCTCGAAAACTATAAGTCGCAGCTCAACTCCAAAAGCAGATTTGAATTCAGGAAAGGTGCGGGCTTAATTCTACATAAACAGTTTTCGAATCGGGGATAAAAAAAAACTTTCAAATTTTTACAGGGGTTGCATTGGAATTCCTGACTATCTGAAGAGAGTTACAAAAATTCCATTTTCTCGAAAACTATAAGTCGCAGCTAAACTCCAAAAGCAGATTTGAATTCAGGAAAGGTGCGGGCTTAATTCTACATAAACAGTTTTCAAATTCGGATGAAAAAAAAATTTTCAAATTTTTACAGGGGTTGCATTGGAATTCCTGACTACCTGAAGAGCGTTACAAAAATTCCATTTTCTCGAAAACTATAAGTCGCAGCTCAACTCCAAAAGCAGATTTGAATTCAGGAAAGGTGCGAGCTTAATTCTACATAAACAGTTTTCAAATTGGGGATGAAAAAAAATTTTAAAATTTTTACAGGGGTTGCATTGGAATTCCTGAGTACATGAAGAGCGATAGAAAAATTCCATTTTCTCGAAAACTAGAAGTCGCAGCTCAACTCCAAAAGCAGATTTGAATTCAGGAAAGGTGCGAGCTTAATTCTACATAAACAGTTTTCAAATTGGGGATAAAAAAAAATTTTCAAATTTTTACAGGGGTTGCATTGGAATTCTTGACTACCTCGAAGAGCGATAGAAAAATTCCATTTTCTCGAAAACTATAAGTCGCAGCTCAACTCCAAAAGCAGATTTGAATTCAGGAAAGGTGCGGGCTTAATTCTACATAAACAGTTTTCAAATTGGGGAGGAAAAAAAAATTTCAAATTTTTACAGGGGTTGCATTGGAATTCCTGACTACCTGAAGAGCGTTACAAAAATTCCATTTTCTCGAAAACTATAAGTCGCAGCTCAACTCCAAAAGCAGATTTGAATTCAGGAAAGGTGCAGGCTTAATTCTACATAAACAGTTTTCAAATTGGGGATCAAAAAAAATTTTACAAATTTTTACAGGTTTTGCATTGGAATTCCTGACTACCTGAAGAGCGTTACAAAAATTCCATTTTCTCGAAAACTATAAGTGGCAGCTCAACTCCAAAAGCAGATTTGAATTCAGGAAAGGTGCGGGCTTAATTCTACATAAACAGTTTTCAAATCGGGGATGAAAAAAAAACTTTCAAATTTTTACAGGGGTTGCATTGGAATTCCTGACTATCTGAAGAGAGTTACAAAAATTCCATTTTCTCGAAAACTGTAAGTCGCAGCTCAACTCCAAAAGCAGATTTAAATTCAGGAAAGGTGCGGGCTTAATTCTACATAAACAGTTTTCAAATTGGGGATGAAAAAAAAATTTTTTAATTTTTACAGGGGTTGCATTGGAATTCCTGACTACCTGAAAAGCGTTACAAAAATTCCATTTTCTCGAAAACTATAAGTCGCAGCTCAACTCCAAAAGCAGATTTGAATTCAGGAAAGGTGCGGGCTTAATTCTACATAAACAGCTGTGAAACTGGGGATGAAAAAAAATTTTTCAAATTTTTACAGGGGTTGCATTGGAATTCTTGACTACCTCGAAGAGCGGTACAAAAATTCCATTTTCTCGAAAACTATAAGTCGCAGCTCAACTCCAAAAGCAGATTTGAATTCAGGAAAGGTGCGAGCTTAATTCTACATAAACAGTTTTCAAATTGGGGATGAAAAAAAAATTTTCAAATTTTTACAGGGGTTGCATTGGAATTCTTGACTACCTCGAAGAGCGATAGAAAAATTCCATTTTCTCGAAAACTATAAGTCGCAGCTCAACTCCAAAAGCAGATTTAAATTCAGGAAAGGTGCGGGCTTAATTCTACATAAACAGTTTTCAAATTGGGGAGGAAAAAAAATTTTCAAATTTTTACAGGGGTTGCATTGGAATTCCTGACTACCTGAAGAGCGTTACAAAAATTCCATTTTCTCGAAAACTATAAGTCGCAGCTCAACTCCAAAAGCAGATTTGAATTCAGGAAAGGTGCGAGCTTAATTCTACATAAACAGTTTTCAAATTGGGGATGAAAAAAAATTTTAAAATTTTTACAGGGGTTGCATTGGAATTCCTGAGTACATGAAGAGCGATAGAAAAATTCCATTTTCTCGAAAACTAGAAGTCGCAGCTCAACTCCAAAAGCAGATTTGAATTCAGGAAAGGTGCGAGCTTAATTCTACATAAACAGTTTTCAAATTGGGGATAAAAAAAAATTTTCAAATTTTTACAGGGGTTGCATTGGAATTCTTGACTACCTCGAAGAGCGATAGAAAAATTCCATTTTCTCGAAAACTATAAGTCGCAGCTCAACTCCAAAAGCAGATTTGAATTCAGGAAAGGTGCGGGCTTAATTCTACATAAACAGTTTTCAAATTGGGGAGGAAAAAAAAATTTCAAATTTTTACAGGGGTTGCATTGGAATTCCTGACTACCTGAAGAGCGTTACAAAAATTCCATTTTCTCGAAAACTATAAGTCGCAGCTCAACACCAAAAGCAGATTTGAATTCAGGAAAGGTGCGAGCTTAATTCTACATAAACAGTTTTCAAATTGGGGATGAAAAAAAAATTTTCAAATTTTTACAGGGGTTGCATTGGAATTCTTGACTACCTTGAAGTGCGGTACAAAAATTCCATTTTCTCGAAAACTATAAGTCGCAGCTCAACTCCAAAAGCAGATTTGAATTCAGGAAAGGTGCGGGCTTAATTCTACATAAACAGTTTCCAAATTGGGGATGAAAAAAAAAACTTTCAAATTTTTACAGGGGTTGCATTGGAATTCTTGACTACCTCGAAGAGCATTACAAAAATTCCATTTTCTCGAAAACTATAAGTCGCAGCTCAACTCCAAAAGCAGATTTGAATTCAGGAAAGGTGCGAGCTTAATTCTACATAAACAGTTTTCAAATTGGGGATGAAAAAAAATTTTCAAATTTTTACAGGGGTTGCATTGGAATTCCTGACTACCTGAAGAGCGTTACAAAAATTCCATTTTCTCGAAAACTATAAGTCGCAGCTCAACTCCAAAAGCAGATTTGAATTCAGGAAAGGTGCGGGCTTAATTCTACATAAACAGTTTTCAAATCGGTAATAAAAAAAACTTTCAATTTTTTACAGGGGTTGCATTGGAATTCTTGACTACCTCGAAGAGCATTACAAAAATTCCATTTTCTCGAAAACTATAAGTCGCAGCTCAACTCCAAAAGCAGATTTGAATTCAGGAAAGGTGCGAGCTTAATTCTACATAAACAGTTTTCAAATTGGGGATGAAAAAAATTTTCAAATTTTTACAGGGGTTGCATTGGAATTCTTGACTACCTCGAAGAGCGATAGAAAAATTCCATTTTCTCGAAAACTATAAGTCGCAGCTCAACTCCAAAAGCAGATTTAAATTCAGGAAAGGTGCGGGCTTAATTCTACATAAACAGTTTTCAAAATGGGGAGGAAAAAAAATTTTCAAATTTTTACAGGGGTTGTATTGGAATTCCTGCCTACCTGAAGAGCGTTACAAAAATTCCATTTTCTCGAAAACTATAAGTCGCAGCTCAACTGCAAAAGCAGATTTGAATTCAGGAAAGGTGCGAGCTTAATTCTAGATAAACAGTTTTTAAATTGGGGATGAAAAAAAAATTTTCAAATTTTTACAGGGGTTGCATTGGAATTCTTGACTACCTTGAAGTGCGGTACAAAAATTCCATTTTCTCGAAAACTATAAGTCGCAGCTCAACTCCAAAAGCAGATTTGAATTCAGGAAAGGTGCGGGCTTAATTCTACATAAACAGTTTTCAAATTGGGGAGGAAAAAAAAATTTCAAATTTTTACAGGGGTTGCATTGGAATTCCTGACTACCTGAAGAGCGTTACAAAAATTCCATTTTCTCGAAAACTATAAGTCGCAGCTCAACACCAAAAGCAGATTTGAATTCAGGAAAGGTGCGAGCTTAATTCTACATAAACAGTTTTCAAATTGGGGATGAAAAAAAAATTTTCAAATTTTTACAGGGGTTGCATTGGAATTCTTGACTACCTTGAAGTGCGGTACAAAAATTCCATTTTCTCGAAAACTATAAGTCGCAGCTCAACTCCAAAAGCAGATTTGAATTCAGGAAAGGTGCGGGCTTAATTCTACATAAACAGTTTCCAAATTGGGGATGAAAAAAAAAACTTTCAAATTTTTACAGGGGTTGCATTGGAATTCTTGACTACCTCGAAGAGCATTACAAAAATTCCATTTTCTCGAAAACTATAAGTCGCAGCTCAACTCCAAAAGCAGATTTGAATTCAGGAAAGGTGCGAGCTTAATTCTACATAAACAGTTTTCAAATTGGGGATGAAAAAAAATTTTCAAATTTTTACAGGGGTTGCATTGGAATTCCTGACTACCTGAAGAGCGTTACAAAAATTCCATTTTCTCGAAAACTATAAGTCGCAGCTCAACTCCAAAAGCAGATTTGAATTCAGGAAAGGTGCGGGCTTAATTCTACATAAACAGTTTTCAAATCGGTAATAAAAAAAACTTTCAATTTTTTACAGGGGTTGCATTGGAATTCTTGACTACCTCGAAGAGCATTACAAAAATTCCATTTTCTCGAAAACTATAAGTCGCAGCTCAACTCCAAAAGCAGATTTGAATTCAGGAAAGGTGCGAGCTTAATTCTACATAAACAGTTTTCAAAATTTTACAGGGGTTGCATTGGAATTCTTGACTACCTCGAAGAGCGATAGAAAAATTCCATTTTCTCGAAAACTATAAGTCGCAGCTCAACTCCAAAAGCAGATTTGAATTCAGGAAAGGTGCGAGCTTAATTCTACATAAACAGTTTTCAAATTGGGGATGAAAAAAAATTTTCAAATTTTTACAGGGGTTGCATTGGAATTCCTGACTACCTGAAGAGCGTTACAAAAATTCCATTTTCTCGAAAACTATAAGTCGCAGCTCAACTCCAAAAGCAGATTTGAATTCAGGAAAGGTGCGGGCTTAATTCTACATAAACAGTTTTCAAATCGGTAATAAAAAAAACTTTCAATTTTTTACAGGGGTTGCATTGGAATTCTTGACTACCTCGAAGAGCATTACAAAAATTCCATTTTCTCGAAAACTATAAGTCGCAGCTCAACTCCAAAAGCAGATTTGAATTCAGGAAAGGTGCGAGCTTAATTCTACATAAACAGTTTTCAAATTGGGGATGAAAAAAATTTTCAAATTTTTACAGGGGTTGCATTGGAATTCTTGACTACCTCGAAGAGCGATAGAAAAATTCCATTTTCTCGAAAACTATAAGTCGGAGCTCAACTCCAAAAGCAGATTTGAATTCAGGGAAGGTGCGAGCTTAATTCTACATAAACAGTTTTCAAATTGGGGATGAAAAAAAATTTTCTAATTTTTACAGGGGTTGCATTGGAATTCCTGACTACCTGAAGAGCGTTACAAAATTCCATTTTCTCGAAAACTATAAGTCGCAGCTCAACTCCAAAAGCAGATTTGAATTCAGGAAAGGTGCGAGCTTAATTCTACATAAACAGTTTTCAAATTGGGGATGAAAAAAAAATTTTAAAATTTTTACAGGGGTTGCATTGGAATTCCTGAGTACATGAAGAGCGATAGAAAAATTCCATTTTCTCGAAAACTAGAAGTCGCAGCTCAACTCCAAAAGCAGATTTGAATTCAGGAAAGGTGCGAGCTTAATTCTACATAAACAGTTTTCAAATTGGGGATGAAAAAAAAATTTTCAAATTTTTACAGGGGTTGCATTGGAATTCCTGACTACCTCGAAGAGCGATAGAAAAATTCCATTTTCTCGAAAACTATAAGTCGCAGCTCAACTCCAAAAGCAGATTTGAATTCAGG
Organism: Blera fallax; assembly: GCA_946965025.1. NCBI lineage: Eukaryota > Metazoa > Arthropoda > Insecta > Diptera > Syrphidae > Blera > Blera fallax. The sequence goes on from OX337247.1 coordinate 32,243,651, forward strand.
AAAGGTGCGGGCTTAATTCTACATAAACAGTTTTCAAATTGGGGAGGAAAAAAAAATTTCAAATTTTTACAGGGGTTGCATTGGAATTCCTGACTACCTGAAGAGCGTTACAAAAATTCCATTTTCTCGAAAACTATAAGTCGCAGCTCAACTCCAAAAGCAGATTTGAATTCAGGAAAGGTGCGAGCTTAATTCTACATAAACAGTTTTCAAATTGGGGATGAAAAAAAAATTTTCAAATTTTTACACTGGTTGCATTGGAATTCTTGACTACCTCGAAGAGCGATAGAAAAATTCCATTTTCTCGAAAACTATAAGTCGCAGCTCAACTCCAAAAGCAGATTTGAATTCAGGAAAGGTGCGGGCTTAATTCTACATAAACAGTTTTCAAATCGGGGATAAAAAAAAACTTTAAAATTTTTACAGGGGTTGCATTGGAATTCTTGACTACCTCGAAGAGCGATAGAAAAATTCCATTTTCTCGAAAACTATAAGTCGCAGCTCAACTCCAAAAGCAGATTTGAATTCAGGAAAGGTGCGGGCTTAATTCTACATAAACAGTTTTCAAATTGGGGAGGAAAAAAAAATTTCAAATTTTTACAGGGGTTGCATTGGAATTCCTGACTACCTGAAGAGCGTTACAAAAATTCCATTTTCTCGAAAACTATAAGTCGCAGCTCAACACCAAAAGCAGATTTGAATTCAGGAAAGGTGCGAGCTTAATTCTACATAAACAGTTTTCAAATTGGGGATGAAAAAAAAATTTTCAAATTTTTACAGGGGTTGCATTGGAATTCTTGACTACCTTGAAGTGCGGTACAAAAATTCCATTTTCTCGAAAACTATAAGTCGCAGCTCAACTCCAAAAGCAGATTTGAATTCAGGAAAGGTGCGGGCTTAATTCTACATAAACAGTTTCCAAATTGGGGATGAAAAAAAAAACTTTCAAATTTTTACAGGGGTTGCATTGGAATTCTTGACTACCTCGAAGAGCATTACAAAAATTCCATTTTCTCGAAAACTATAAGTCGCAGCTCAACTCCAAAAGCAGATTTGAATTCAGGAAAGGTGCGAGCTTAATTCTACATAAACAGTTTTCAAATTGGGGATGAAAAAAAATTTTCAAATTTTTACAGGGGTTGCATTGGAATTCCTGACTACCTGAAGAGCGTTACAAAAATTCCATTTTCTCGAAAACTATAAGTCGCAGCTCAACTCCAAAAGCAGATTTGAATTCAGGAAAGGTGCGGGCTTAATTCTACATAAACAGTTTTCAAATCGGTAATAAAAAAAACTTTCAATTTTTTACAGGGGTTGCATTGGAATTCTTGACTACCTCGAAGAGCATTACAAAAATTCCATTTTCTCGAAAACTATAAGTCGCAGCTCAACTCCAAAAGCAGATTTGAATTCAGGAAAGGTGCGAGCTTAATTCTACATAAACAGTTTTCAAATTGGGGATGAAAAAAATTTTCAAATTTTTACAGGGGTTGCATTGGAATTCTTGACTACCTCGAAGAGCGATAGAAAAATTCCATTTTCTCGAAAACTATAAGTCGCAGCTCAACTCCAAAAGCAGATTTAAATTCAGGAAAGGTGCGGGCTTAATTCTACATAAACAGTTTTCAAATTGGGGAGGAAAAAAAATTTTCAAATTTTTACAGGGGTTGTATTGGAATTCCTGCCTACCTGAAGAGCGTTACAAAAATTCCATTTTCTCGAAAACTATAAGTCGCAGCTCAACTGCAAAAGCAGATTTGAATTCAGGAAAGGTGCGAGCTTAATTCTAGATAAACAGTTTTTAAATTGGGGATGAAAAAAAAATTTTCAAATTTTTACAGGGGTTGCATTGGAATTCTTGACTACCTTGAAGTGCGGTACAAAAATTCCATTTTCTCGAAAACTATAAGTCGGAGCTCAACTCCAAAAGCAGATTTGAATTCAGGGAAGGTGCGAGCTTAATTCTACATAAACAGTTTTCAAATTGGGGATGAAAAAAAATTTTCTAATTTTTACAGGGGTTGCATTGGAATTCCTGACTACCTGAAGAGCGTTACAAAAATTCCATTTTCTCGAAAACTATAAGTCGCAGCTCAACTCCAAAAGCAGATTTGAATTCAGGAAAGGTGCGAGCTTAATTCTACATAAACAGTTTTCAAATTGGGGATGAAAAAAAAATTTTAAAATTTTTACAGGGGTTGCATTGGAATTCCTGAGTACATGAAGAGCGATAGAAAAATTCCATTTTCTCGAAAACTAGAAGTCGCAGCTCAACTCCAAAAGCAGATTTGAATTCAGGAAAGGTGCGAGCTTAATTCTACATAAACAGTTTTCAAATTGGGGATGAAAAAAAAATTTTCAAATTTTTACAGGGGTTGCATTGGAATTCCTGACTACCTCGAAGAGCGATAGAAAAATTCCATTTTCTCGAAAACTATAAGTCGCAGCTCAACTCCAAAAGCAGATTTGAATTCAGGAAAGGTGCGGGCTTAATTCTACATAAACAGTTTTCAAATTGGGGAGGAAAAAAAAATTTCAAATTTTTACAGGGGTTGCATTGGAATTCCTGACTACCTGAAGAGCGTTACAAAAATTCCATTTTCTCGAAAACTATAAGTCGCAGCTCAACTCCAAAAGCAGATTTGAATTCAGGAAAGGTGCGAGCTTAATTCTACATAAACAGTTTTCAAATTGGGGATGAAAAAAAAATTTTCAAATTTTTACAGGGGTTGCATTGGAATTCTTGACTACCTCGAAGAGCGATAGAAAAATTCCATTTTCTCGAAAACTATAAGTCGCAGCTCAACTCCAAAAGCAGATTTGAATTCAGGAAAGGTGCGGGCTTAATTCTACATAAACAGTTTTCAAATCGGGGATAAAAAAAAACTTTAAAATTTTTACAGGGGTTGCATTGGAATTCTTGACTACCTCGAAGAGCATTACAAAAATTCCATTTTCTCGAAAACTATAAGTCGCAGCTCAACTCCAAAAGCAGATTTGAATTCAGGAAAGGTGCGAGCTTAATTCTACATAAACAGTTTTCAAATTGGGGATGAAAAAAAAATTTTCAAATTTTTACAGGGGTTGCATTGGAATTCCTGACTACCTGAAGAGCGTTACAAAAATTCCATTTTCTCGAAAACTATAAGTCGCAGCTCAACTCCAAAAGCAGATTTGAATTCAGGAAAGGTGCGGGCTTAATTCTACATAAACAGTTTTCAAATTGGGGAGGAAAAAAAAATTTCAAATTTTTACAGGGGTTGCATTGGAATTCCTGACTACCTGAAGAGCGTTACAAAAATTCCATTTTCTCGAAAACTATAAGTCGCAGCTCAACTCCAAAAGCAGATTTGAATTCAGGAAAGGTGCGAGCTTAATTCTACATAAACAGTTTTCAAATTGGGGATGAAAAAAAAATTTTCAAATTTTTACAGGGGTTGCATTGGAATTCTTGACTACCTCGAAGAGCGATAGAAAAATTCCATTTTCTCGAAAACTATAAGTCGCAGCTCAACTCCAAAAGCAGATTTGAATTCAAGAAAGGTGCGGGCTTAATTCTACATAAACAGTTTTCAAATCGGGGATAAAAAAAAACTTTAAAATTTTTACAGGGGTTGCATTGGAATTCTTGACTACCTCGAAGAGCATTACAAAAATTCCATTTTCTCGAAAACTATAAGTCGCAGCTCAACTCCAAAAGCAGATTTGAATTCAGGAAAGGTGCGAGCTTAATTCTACATAAACAGTTTTCAAATTGGGGATGAAAAAAAAATTTTCAAATTTTTACAGGGGTTGCATTGGAATTCTTGACTACCTCGAAGAGCGGTACAAAAATTCCATTTTCTCGAAAACTATAAGTCGGAGCTCAACTCCAAAAGCAGATTTGAATTCAGGGAAGGTGCGAGCTTAATTCTACATAAACAGTTTTCAAATTGGGGATGAAAAAAATTTTCAAATTTTTACAGGGGTTGCATTGGAATTCTTGACTACCTCGAAGAGCGATAGAAAAATTCCATTTTCTCGAAAACTATAAGTCGCAGCTCAACTCCAAAAGCAGATTTAAATTCAGGAAAGGTGCGGGCTTAATTCTACATAAACAGTTTTCAAATTGGGGAGGAAAAAAAATTTTCAAATTTTTACAGGGGTTGCATTGGAATTCCTGACTACCTGAAGAGCGTTACAAAAATTCCATTTTCTCGAAAACTATAAGTAGCAGCTCAACTCCAAAAGCAGATTTGAATTCAGGAAAGGTGCGGGCTTAATTCTACATAAACAGTTTCCAAATTGGGGATGAAAAAAAAAACTTTCAAATTTTTACAGGGGTTGCATTGGAATTCTTGACTACCTCGAAGAGCATTACAAAAATTCCATTTTCTCGAAAACTATAAGTCGCAGCTCAACTCCAAAAGCAGATTTGAATTCAGGAAAGGTGCGAGCTTAATTCTACATAAACAGTTTCAAATTGGGGATGAAAAAAAAATTTTCAAATTTTTACAGGGGTTGCATTGGAATTCCTGACTACCTGAAGAGCGTTACAAAAATTCCATTTTCTCGAAAACTATAAGTCGCAGCTCAACTCCAAAAGCAGATTTGAATTCAGGAAAGGTGCGGGCTTAATTCTACATAAACAGTTTTCAAATCGGGGATAAAAAAAACTTTAAATTTTTTACAGGGGTTGCATTGGAATTCTTGACTACCTCGAAGAGCATTACAAAAATTCCATTTTCTCGAAAACTATAAGTCGCAGCTCAACTCCAAAAGCAGATTTAAATTCAGGAAAGGTGCGGGCTTAATTCTACATAAACAGTTTTCAAATTGGGGATGAAAAAAAAATTTTCAAATTTTTACAGGGGTTGCATTGGAATTCCTGACTACCTGAAGAGCGTTACAAAAATTCCATTTTCTCGAAAACTATAAGTCGCAGCTCAACTCCAAAAACAGATTTGAATTCAGGAAAGGTGCGGGCTTAATTCTAAATAAACAGTTTTCAAATCGGGGAGGAAAAAAAATTTTTCAAATTTTTACAGCGGTTGCATTGGAATTCCTGACTACCTGAAGAGCGTTACAAAAATTCCATTTTCTCGAAAACTATAAGTCGCAGCTCAACTCCAAAAGCAGATTTGAATTCAGGAAAGGTGCGAGCTTAATTCTACATAAACAGTTTTCAAATTGGGGATGAATAAAAATTTTAAAATTTTTACAGGGGTTGCATTGGAATTCCTGAGTACATGAAGAGCGATACAAAAATTCCATTTTCTCGAAAACTATAAGTCGCTGCTCAACTCCAAAAGCAGATTTAAATTCAGGAAAGGTGCGGGCTTAATTCTACATAAACAGTTTTCAAATTGGGGATGAAAAAAAAATTTTCAAATTTATACAGGGGTTGCATTGGAATTCCTGACTACCTGAAGAGCGTTACAAAAATTCCATTTTCTCGAAAACTATAAGTCGCAGCTCAACTCCAAAAGCAGATTTGAATTCAGGAAAGGTGCGGGCTTAATTCTAAATAAACAGTTTCAAATCGGGGAGGAAAAAAAATTTTTCAAGTTTTTACAGCGGTTGCATTGGAATTCCTGACTACCTCGAAGAGCGGTACAAAAATTCCATTTTCTCGAAAACTATAAGTCGGAGCTCAACTCCAAAAGCAGATTTGAATTCAGGGAAGGTGCGAGCTAAATTCTACATAAACAGTTTTCAAATTGGGGATGAATAAAAATTTTCAAATTTTTACAGGGGTTGCATTGGAATTCCTGACTACCTGAAGAGCGTTACAAAAATTCCATTTTCTCGAAAACTATAAGTCGCAGCTGAACTCCAAAAGCAGATTTGAATTCAGGAAAGGTGCGAGCTTAATTCTACATAAACAGTTTTCAAATCGGGGATAAAAAAAACTTTCAAATTTTTACAGGGGTTCCATTGGAATTCTTGACTACCTCGAAGAGCATTACAAAAATTCCATTTTCTCGAAAACTATAAGTCGCAGCTCAACTGCAAAAGCAGTTTTGAATTCAGGAAAGGTGCGAGCTTAATTCTACATAAACAGTTTTCAAATTGGGGATGAAAAAAAAATTTTCAAATTTTTACAGGATTTGCATTGGAATTCTTGACTACCTCGAAGAGCGGTACAAAAATTCCATTTTCTCGAAAACTATAAGTCGGAGCTCAACTCCAAAAGCAGATTTGAATTCAGGAAAGGTGCGGGCTTAATTCTACATAAACAGTTTCCAAATTGGGGATGAAAAAAAAAACTTTCAAATTTTTACAGGGGTTGCATTGGAATTCTTGACTACCTCGAAGAGCATTACAAAAATTCCATTTTCTCGAAAACTATAAGTCGCAGCTCAACTCCAAAAGCAGATTTGAATTCAGGAAAGGTGCGAGCTTAATTCTACATAAACAGTTTTCAAATTGGGGATGAAAAAAAAATTTTCAAATTTTTACAGGGGTTGCATTGGAATTCCTGACTACCTGAAGAGCGTTACAAAAATTCCATTTTCTCGAAAACTATAAGTCGCAGCTCAACTCCAAAAGCAGATTTGAATTCAGGAAAGGTGCGGGCTTAATTCTACATAAACAGTTTTCAAATCGGGGATAAAAAAAACTTTAAATTTTTTACAGGGGTTGCATTGGAATTCTTGACTACCTCGAAGAGCATTACAAAAATTCCATTTTCTCGAAAACTATAAGTCGCAGCTCAACTCCAAAAGCAGATTTGAATTCAGGAAAGGTGCGAGCTTAATTCTACATAAACAGTTTTCAAATTGGGGATGAAAAAAAAATTTTCAAATTTTTACAGGGGTTGCATTGGAATTCCTGACTACCTGAAGAGCGTTACAAAAATTCCATTTTCTCGAAAACTATAAGTCGCAGCTCAACTCCAAAAGCAGATTTGAATTCAGGAAAGGTGCGGGCTTAATTCTACATAAACAGTTTTCAAATCGGGGATAAAAAAAACTTTAAATTTTTTACAGGGGTTGCATTGGAATTCTTGACTACCTCGAAGAGCATTACAAAAATTCCATTTTCTCGAAAACTATAAGTCGCAGCTCAACTCCAAAAGCAGATTTAAATTCAGGAAAGGTGCGGGCTTAATTCTACATAAACAGTTTTCAAATTGGGGATGAAAAAAAAATTTTCAAATTTTTACAGGGGTTGCATTGGAATTCCTGACTACCTGAAGAGCGTTACAAAAATTCCATTTTCTCGAAAACTATAAGTCGCAGCTCAACTCCAAAAGCAGATTTGAATTCAGGAAAGGTGCGAGCTTAATTCTACATAAACAGTTTTCAAATTGGGGATGAAAAAAAAATTTTAAAATTTTTACAGGGGTTGCATTGGAATTCCTGAGTACATGAAGAGCGATACAAAAATTCCATTTTCTCGAAAACTATAAGTCGCTGCTCAACTCCAAAAGCAGATTTAAATTCAGGAAAGGTGCGGGCTTAATTCTACATAAACAGTTTTCAAATTGGGGATGAAAAAAAAATTTTCAAATTTATACAGGGGTTGCATTGGAATTCCTGACTACCTGAAGAGCGTTACAAAAATTCCATTTTCTCGAAAACTATAAGTCGCAGCTCAACTCCAAAAGCAGATTTGAATTCAGGAAAGGTGCGGGCTTAATTCTAAATAAACAGTTTCAAATCGGGGAGGAAAAAAAATTTTTCAAGTTTTTACAGCGGTTGCATTGGAATTCCTGACTACCTCGAAGAGCGGTACAAAAATTCCATTTTCTCGAAAACTATAAGTCGGAGCTCAACTCCAAAAGCAGATTTGAATTCAGGGAAGGTGCGAGCTAAATTCTACATAAACAGTTTTCAAATTGGGGATGAATAAAAATTTTCAAATTTTTACAGGGGTTGCATTGGAATTCCTGACTACCTGAAGAGCGTTACAAAAATTCCATTTTCTCGAAAACTATAAGTCGCAGCTGAACTCCAAAAGCAGATTTGAATTCAGGAAAGGTGCGAGCTTAATTCTACATAAACAGTTTTCAAATCGGGGATAAAAAAAACTTTCAAATTTTTACAGGGGTTCCATTGGAATTCTTGACTACCTCGAAGAGCATTACAAAAATTCCATTTTCTCGAAAACTATAAGTCGCAGCTCAACTCCAAAAGCAGATTTGAATTCAGGAAAGGTGCGAGCTTAATTCTACATAAACAGTTTTCAAATTGGGGATGAAAAAAAAATTTTCAAATTTTTACAGGGGTTGCATTGGAATTCCTGACTACCTGAAGAGCGTTACAAAAATTCCATTTTCTCGAAAACTATAAGTCGCAGCTCAACTCCAAAAGCAGATTTGAATTCAGGAAAGGTGCGGGCTTAATTCTACATAAACAGTTTTCAAATCGGGGATAAAAAAAACTTTAAATTTTTTACAGGGGTTGCATTGGAATTCTTGACTACCTCGAAGAGCATTACAAAAATTTAATTTTCTCGAAAACTATAAGTCGCAGCTCAACTCCAAAAGCAGATTTGAATTCAGGAAAGGTGCGAGCTTAATTCTACATAAACAGTTTTCAAATTGGGGATGAAAAAAAAATTTTCAAATTTTTACAGGGGTTGCATTGGAATTCCTGACTACCTGAAGAGCGTTACAAAAATTCCATTTTCTCGAAAACTATAAGTCGCAGCTCAACTCCAAAAGCAGATTTGAATTCAGGAAAGGTGCGGGCTTAATTCTACATAAACAGTTTTCAAATCGGGGATAAAAAAAACTTTAAATTTTTTACAGGGGTTGCATTGGAATTCTTGACTACCTCGAAGAGCATTACAAAAATTCCATTTTCTCGAAAACTATAAGTCGCAGCTCAACTCCAAAAGCAGATTTAAATTCAGGAAAGGTGCGGGCTTAATTCTACATAAACAGTTTTCAAATTGGGGATGAAAAAAAAATTTTCAAATTTTTACAGGGGTTGCATTGGAATTCCTGACTACCTGAAGAGCGTTACAAAAATTCCATTTTCTCGAAAACTATAAGTCGCAGCTCAACTCCAAAAGCAGATTTGAATTCAGGAAAGGTGCGAGCTTAATTCTACATAAACAGTTTTCAAATTGGGGATGAAAAAAAAATTTTAAAATTTTTACAGGGGTTGCATTGGAATTCCTGAGTACATGAAGAGCGATACAAAAATTCCATTTTCTCGAAAACTATAAGTCGCTGCTCAACTCCAAAAGCAGATTTAAATTCAGGAAAGGTGCGGGCTTAATTCTACATAAACAGTTTTCAAATTGGGGATGAAAAAAAAATTTTCAAATTTTTACAGGGGTTGCATTGGAATTCCTGACTACCTGAAGAGCGTTACAAAAATTCCATTTTCTCGAAAACTATAAGTCGCAGCTCAACTCCAAAAGCAGATTTGAATTCAGGAAAGGTGCGGGCTTAATTCTAAATAAACAGTTTCAAATCGGGGAGGAAAAAAAATTTTTCAAGTTTTTACAGCGGTTGCATTGGAATTCCTGACTATCTCGAAGAGCGGTACAAAAATTCCATTTTCTCGAAAACTATAAGTCGGAGCTCAACTCCAAAAGCAGATTTGAATTCAGGGAAGGTGCGAGCTTAATTCTACATAAACAGTTTTCAAATTGGGGATGAATAAAAATTTTCAAATTTTTACAGGGGTTGCATTGGAATTCCTGACTACCTGAAGAGCGTTACAAAAATTCCATTTTCTCGAAAACTATAAGTCGCAGCTGAACTCCAAAAGCAGATTTGAATTCAGGAAAGGTGCGAGCTTAATTCTACATAAACAGTTTTCAAATCGGGGATAAAAAAAACTTTCAAATTTTTACAGGGGTTCCATTGGAATTCTTGACTACCTCGAAGAGCATTACAAAAATTCCATTTTCTCGAAAACTATAAGTCGCAGCTCAACTGCAAAAGCAGATTTGAATTCAGGAAAGGTGCGAGCTTAATTCTACATAAACAGTTTTCAAATTGGGGATGAAAAAAAAATTTTCAAATTTTTACAGGATTTGCATTGGAATTCTTGACTACCTCGAAGAGCGGTACAAAAATTCCATTTTCTCGAAAACTATAAGTCGGAGCTCAACTCCAAAAGCAGATTTGAATTCAGGGAAGGTGTGAGCTTAATTCTACATAAACAGTTTTCAAATTGGGGATGAAAAAAATTTTCAAATTTTTACAGGGGTTGCATTGGAATTCCTGAGTACATGAAGAGCGTTACAAAAATTCCATTTTCTCGAAAACTATAAGTCGCAGCTCAACTCCAAAAGCAGATTTGAATTCAGGAAAGGTGCGGGCTTAATTCTACATAAACAGTTTTCAAATTGGGGATGAAAAAAAAATTTTCAAATTTTTAAAGGGGTTGCATTGGAATTCCTGACTACCTGAAGAGCGTTACAAAAATTCCATTTTCTCGAAAACTATAAGTCGCAGCTCAACTCCAAAAACAGATTTGAATTCAGGAAAGGTGCGGGCTTAATTCTAAATAAACAGTTTTCAAATCGGGGAGGAAAAAAAATTTTTCAAATTTTTACAGCGGTTGCATTGGAATTCCTGACTACCTCGAAGAGCGATACAAAAATTCCATTTTCTCGAAAACTATAAGTCGCAGCTCAACTCCAAAAGCAGATTTGAATTCAGGGAAGGTGCGAGCTTAATTCTACATAAACAGTTTTCAAATTGGGGATGAAAAAAAAATTTTAAAATTTTTACAGGGGTTGCATTGGAATTCCTGAGTACATGAAGAGCGATACAAAAATTCCATTTTCTCGAAAACTATAAGTCGCTGCTCAACTCCAAAAGCAGATTTAAATTCAGGAAAGGTGCGGGCTTAATTCTACATAAACAGTTTTCAAATTGGGGATGAAAAAAAAATTTTCAAATTTATACAGGGGTTGCATTGGAATTCCTGACTACCTGAAGAGCGTTACAAAAATTCCATTTTCTCGAAAACTATAAGTCGCAGCTCAACTCCAAAAGCAGATTTGAATTCAGGAAAGGTGCGGGCTTAATTCTAAATAAACAGTTTCAAATCGGGGAGGAAAAAAAATTTTTCAAGTTTTTACAGCGGTTGCATTGGAATTCCTGACTACCTCGAAGAGCGGTACAAAAATTCCATTTTCTCGAAAACTATAAGTCGGAGCTCAACTCCAAAAGCAGATTTGAATTCAGGGAAGGTGCGAGCTAAATTCTACATAAACAGTTTTCAAATTGGGGATGAATAAAAATTTTCAAATTTTTACAGGGGTTGCATTGGAATTCCTGACTACCTGAAGAGCGTTACAAAAATTCCATTTTCTCGAAAACTATAAGTCGCAGCTGAACTCCAAAAGCAGATTTGAATTCAGGAAAGGTGCGAGCTTAATTCTACATAAACAGTTTTCAAATCGGGGATAAAAAAAACTTTCAAATTTTTACAGGGGTTCCATTGGAATTCTTGACTACCTCGAAGAGCATTACAAAAATTCCATTTTCTCGAAAACTATAAGTCGCAGCTCAACTGCAAAAGCAGTTTTGAATTCAGGAAAGGTGCGAGCTTAATTCTACATAAACAGTTTTCAAATTGGGGATGAAAAAAAAATTTTCAAATTTTTACAGGATTTGCATTGGAATTCTTGACTACCTCGAAGAGCGGTACAAAAATTCCATTTTCTCGAAAACTATAAGTCGGAGCTCAACTCCAAAAGCAGATTTGAATTCAGGAAAGGTGCGGGCTTAATTCTACATAAACAGTTTCCAAATTGGGGATGAAAAAAAAAACTTTCAAATTTTTACAGGGGTTGCATTGGAATTCTTGACTACCTCGAAGAGCATTACAAAAATTCCATTTTCTCGAAAACTATAAGTCGCAGCTCAACTCCAAAAGCAGATTTGAATTCAGGAAAGGTGCGAGCTTAATTCTACATAAACAGTTTTCAAATTGGGGATGAAAAAAAAATTTTCAAATTTTTACAGGGGTTGCATTGGAATTCCTGACTACCTGAAGAGCGTTACAAAAATTCCATTTTCTCGAAAACTATAAGTCGCAGCTCAACTCCAAAAGCAGATTTGAATTCAGGAAAGGTGCGGGCTTAATTCTACATAAACAGTTTTCAAATCGGGGATAAAAAAAACTTTAAATTTTTTACAGGGGTTGCATTGGAATTCTTGACTACCTCGAAGAGCATTACAAAAATTCCATTTTCTCGAAAACTATAAGTCGCAGCTCAACTCCAAAAGCAGATTTGAATTCAGGAAAGGTGCGAGCTTAATTCTACATAAACAGTTTTCAAATTGGGGATGAAAAAAAAATTTTCAAATTTTTACAGGGGTTGCATTGGAATTCCTGACTACCTGAAGAGCGTTACAAAAATTCCATTTTCTCGAAAACTATAAGTCGCAGCTCAACTCCAAAAGCAGATTTGAATTCAGGAAAGGTGCGGGCTTAATTCTACATAAACAGTTTTCAAATCGGGGATAAAAAAAACTTTAAATTTTTTACAGGGGTTGCATTGGAATTCTTGACTACCTCGAAGAGCATTACAAAAATTCCATTTTCTCGAAAACTATAAGTCGCAGCTCAACTCCAAAAGCAGATTTAAATTCAGGAAAGGTGCGGGCTTAATTCTACATAAACAGTTTTCAAATTGGGGATGAAAAAAAAATTTTCAAATTTTTACAGGGGTTGCATTGGAATTCCTGACTACCTGAAGAGCGTTACAAAAATTCCATTTTCTCGAAAACTATAAGTCGCAGCTCAACTCCAAAAGCAGATTTGAATTCAGGAAAGGTGCGAGCTTAATTCTACATAAACAGTTTTCAAATTGGGGATGAAAAAAAAATTTTAAAATTTTTACAGGGGTTGCATTGGAATTCCTGAGTACATGAAGAGCGATACAAAAATTCCATTTTCTCGAAAACTATAAGTCGCTGCTCAACTCCAAAAGCAGATTTAAATTCAGGAAAGGTGCGGGCTTAATTCTACATAAACAGTTTTCAAATTGGGGATGAAAAAAAAATTTTCAAATTTTTACAGGGGTTGCATTGGAATTCCTGACTACCTGAAGAGCGTTACAAAAATTCCATTTTCTCGAAAACTATAAGTCGCAGCTCAACTCCAAAAGCAGATTTGAATTCAGGAAAGGTGCGGGCTTAATTCTAAATAAACAGTTTCAAATCGGGGAGGAAAAAAAATTTTTCAAGTTTTTACAGCGGTTGCATTGGAATTCCTGACTATCTCGAAGAGCGGTACAAAAATTCCATTTTCTCGAAAACTATAAGTCGGAGCTCAACTCCAAAAGCAGATTTGAATTCAGGGAAGGTGCGAGCTTAATTCTACATAAACAGTTTTCAAATTGGGGATGAATAAAAATTTTCAAATTTTTACAGGGGTTGCATTGGAATTCCTGACTACCTGAAGAGCGTTACAAAAATTCCATTTTCTCGAAAACTATAAGTCGCAGCTGAACTCCAAAAGCAGATTTGAATTCAGGAAAGGTGCGAGCTTAATTCTACATAAACAGTTTTCAAATCGGGGATAAAAAAAACTTTCAAATTTTTACAGGGGTTCCATTGGAATTCTTGACTACCTCGAAGAGCATTACAAAAATTCCATTTTCTCGAAAACTATAAGTCGCAGCTCAACTGCAAAAGCAGATTTGAATTCAGGAAAGGTGCGAGCTTAATTCTACATAAACAGTTTTCAAATTGGGGATGAAAAAAAAATTTTCAAATTTTTACAGGATTTGCATTGGAATTCTTGACTACCTCGAAGAGCGGTACAAAAATTCCATTTTCTCGAAAACTATAAGTCGGAGCTCAACTCCAAAAGCAGATTTGAATTCAGGGAAGGTGTGAGCTTAATTCTACATAAACAGTTTTCAAATTGGGGATGAAAAAAATTTTCAAATTTTTACAGGGGTTGCATTGGAATTCCTGAGTACATGAAGAGCGTTACAAAAATTCCATTTTCTCGAAAACTATAAGTCGCAGCTCAACTCCAAAAGCAGATTTGAATTCAGGAAAGGTGCGGGCTTAATTCTACATAAACAGTTTTCAAATTGGGGATGAAAAAAAATTTTCAAATTTTTAAAGGGGTTGCATTGGAATTCCTGACTACCTGAAGAGCGTTACAAAAATTCCATTTTCTCGAAAACTATAAGTCGCAGCTCAACTCCAAAAACAGATTTGAATTCAGGAAAGGTGCGGGCTTAATTCTAAATAAACAGTTTTCAAATCGGGGAGGAAAAAAAATTTTTCAAATTTTTACAGCGGTTGCATTGGAATTCCTGACTACCTCGAAGAGCGATACAAAAATTCCATTTTCTCGAAAACTATAAGTCGCAGCTCAACTCCAAAAGCAGATTTGAATTCAGGGAAGGTGCGAGCTTAATTCTACATAAACAGTTTTCAAATTGGGGATGAAAAAAAAATTTTAAAATTTTTACAGGGGTTGCATTGGAATTCCTGAGTACATGAAGAGCGGTACAAAAATTCCATTTTCTCGAAAACTATAAGTCGCTGCTCAACTCCAAAAGCAGATTTAAATTCAGGAAAGGTGCGGGCCTAATTCTACATAAACAGTTTTCAAATTGGGGATGAAAAAAAAATTTTCAAATTTTTACAGGGGTTGCATTGGAATTCCTGACTACCTGAAGAGCGTTACAAAAATTCCATTTTCTCGAAAACTATAAGTCGCAGCTCAACTCCAAAAGCAGATTTGAATTCAGGAAAGGTGCGGGCTTAATTCTAAATAAACAGTTTTCAAATCGGGGAGGAAAAAAAATTTTTCAAATTTTTACAGCGGTTGCATTGGAATTCCTGACTACCTCGAAGAGCGATACAAAAATTCCATTTTCTCGAAAACTATAAGTCGCAGCTCAACTCCAAAAGCAGATTTGAATTCAGGAAAGGTGCGAGCTTAATTCTACATAAACAGTTTTCAAATTGGGGATGAAAAAAAAATTTTAAAATTTTTACAGGGGTTGCATTGGAATTCCTGAGTACATGAAGAGCGATACAAAAATTCCATTTTCTCGAAAACTATAAGTCGCAGCTCAACTCCAAAAGCAGATTTGAATTCAGGAAAGGTGCGAGCTTAATTCTACATAAACAGTTTTCAAATTGGGGATGAAAAAAAATTTTCAAATTTTTACAGGGGTTGCATTGGAATTCCTGACTACCTGAAGAGCGTTACAAAAATTCCATTTTCTCGAAAACTATAAGTCGCAGCTCAACTCCAAAAGCAGATTTGAATTCAGGAAAGGTGCGGGCTTAATTCTACATAAACAGTTTTCAAATTGGGGATGAAAAAAAAATTTTCAAATTTTTAAAGGGGTTGCATTGGAATTCCTGACTACCTGAAGAGCGTTACAAAAATTCCATTTTCTCGAAAACTATAAGTCGCAGCTCAACTCCAAAAACAGATTTGAATTCAGGAAAGGTGCGGGCTTAATTCTAAATAAACAGTTTTCAAATCGGGGAGGAAAAAAAATTTTTCAAATTTTTACAGCGGTTGCATTGGAATTCCTGACTACCTCGAAGAGCGATACAAAAATTCCATTTTCTCGAAAACTATAAGTCGCAGCTCAACTCCAAAAGCAGATTTGAATTCAGGGAAGGTGCGAGCTTAATTCTACATAAACAGTTTTCAAATTGGGGATGAAAAAAAAATTTTAAAATTTTTACAGGGGTTGCATTGGAATTCCTGAGTACATGAAGAGCGGTACAAAAATTCCATTTTCTCGAAAACTATAAGTCGCTGCTCAACTCCAAAAGCAGATTTAAATTCAGGAAAGGTGCGGGCCTAATTCTACATAAACAGTTTTCAAATTGGGGATGAAAAAAAAATTTTCAAATTTTTACAGGGGTTGCATTGGAATTCCTGACTACCTGAAGAGCGTTACAAAAATTCCATTTTCTCGAAAACTATAAGTCGCAGCTCAACTCCAAAAGCAGATTTGAATTCAGGAAAGGTGCGGGCTTAATTCTAAATAAACAGTTTTCAAATCGGGGAGGAAAAAAAATTTTTCAAATTTTTACAGCGGTTGCATTGGAATTCCTGACTACCTCGAAGAGCGATACAAAAATTCCATTTTCTCGAAAACTATAAGTCGCAGCTCAACTCCAAAAGCAGATTTGAATTCAGGAAAGGTGCGAGCTTAATTCTACATAAACAGTTTTCAAATTGGGGATGAAAAAAAAATTTTAAAATTTTTACAGGGGTTGCATTGGAATTCCTGAGTACATGAAGAGCGATACAAAAATTCCATTTTCTCGAAAACTATAAGTCGCAGCTCAACTCCAAAAGCAGATTTGAATTCAGGAAAGGTGCGAGCTTAATTCTACATAAACAGTTTTCAAATTGGGGATGAAAAAAAATTTTCAAATTTTTACAGGGGTTGCATTGGAATTCCTGACTACCTGAAGAGCGTTACAAAAATTCCATTTTCTCGAAAACTATAAGTCGCAGCTCAACTCCAAAAGCAGATTTGAATTCAGGAAAGGTGCGGGCTTAATTCTACATAAACAGTTTTCAAATCGGGGATAAAAAAAAATTTTCAAATTTTTACAGGGGTTGCATTGGAATTCCTGACTACCTGAAGAGCGTTACAAAAATTCCATTTTCTCGAAAACTATAAGTCGCAGCTCAACTCCAAAAGCAGATTTGAATTCAGGAAAGGTGCGAGCTTAATTCTACATAAACAGTTTCCAAATTGGGGATGAAAAAAAAAACTTTCAAATTTTTACAGGGGTTGCATTGGAATTCTTGACTACCTCGAAGAGCATTACAAAAATTCCATTTTCTCGAAAACTATAAGTCGCAGCTCAACTCCAAAAGCAGATTTGAATTCAGGAAAGGTGCGAGCTTAATTCTACATAAACAGTTTTCAAATTGGGGATGAAAAAAAAATTTTCAAATTTTTACAGCGGTTGCATTGGAATTCCTGACTACCTCGAAGAGCGATACAAAAATTCCATTTTCTCGAAAACTATAAGTCGCAGCTCAACTCCAAAAGCAGATTTGAATTCAGGAAAGGTGCGAGCTTAATTCTACATAAACAGTTTTCAAATTGGGGATGAAAAAAAAATTTTAAAATTTTTACAGGGGTTGCATTGGAATTCCTGAGTACATGAAGAGCGATACAAAAATTCCATTTTCTCGAAAACTATAAGTCGCAGCTCAACTCCAAAAGCAGATTTGAATTCAGGAAAGGTGCGAGCTTAATTCTACATAAACAGTTTTCAAATTGGGGATGAAAAAAAAATTTTCAAATTTTTACAGGGGTTGCATTGGAATTCCTGACTACCTGAAGAGCGTTACAAAAATTCCATTTTCTCGAAAACTATAAGTCGCAGCTCAACTCCAAAAGCAGATTTGAATTCAGGAAAGGTGCGGGCTTAATTCTACATAAACAGTTTTCAAATCGGGGATAAAAAAAAATTTTCAAATTTTTACAGGGGTTGCATTGGAATTCCTGACTACCTGAAGAGCGTTACAAAAATTCCATTTTCTCGAAAACTATAAGTCGCAGCTCAACTCCAAAAGCAGATTTGAATTCAGGAAAGGTGCGAGCTTAATTCTACATAAACAGTTTCCAAATTGGGGATGAAAAAAAAAACTTTCAAATTTTTACAGGGGTTGCATTGGAATTCTTGACTACCTCGAAGAGCATTACAAAAATTCCATTTTCTCGAAAACTATAAGTCGCAGCTCAACTCCAAAAGCAGATTTGAATTCAGGAAAGGTGCGAGCTTAATTCTACATAAACAGTTTTCAAATTGGGGATGAAAAAAAAATTTTCAAATTTTTACAGGGGTTGCATTGGAATTCCTGACTACCTGAAGAGCGTTACAAAAATTCCATTTTCTCGAAAACTATAAGTCGCAGCTCAACTCCAAAAGCAGATTTGAATTCAGGAAAGGTGCGGGCTTAATTCTACATAAACAGTTTTCAAATCGGGGATAAAAAAAACTTTAAATTTTTTACAGGGGTTGCATTGGAATTCTTGACTACCTCGAAGAGCATTACAAAAATTCCATTTTCTCGAAAACTATAAGTCGCAGCTCAACTCCAAAAGCAGATTTGAATTCAGGAAAGGTGCGAGCTTAATTCTACATAAACAGTTTTCAAATTGGGGATGAAAAAAAAATTTTCAAATTTTTACAGGGGTTGCATTGGAATTCCTGACTACCTGAAGAGCGTTACAAAAATTCCATTTTCTCGAAAACTATAAGTCGCAGCTCAACTCCAAAAGCAGATTTGAATTCAGGAAAGGTGCGGGCTTAATTCTACATAAACAGTTTTCAAATCGGGGATAAAAAAAACTTTAAATTTTTTACAGGGTTTGCATTGGAATTCTTGACTACCTCGAAGAGCATTACAAAAATTCCATTTTCTCGAAAACTATAAGTCGCAGCTCAACTCCAAAAGCAGATTTAAATTCAGGAAAGGTGCGGGCTTAATTCTACATAAACAGTTTTCAAATTGGGGATGAAAAAAAAATTTTCAAATTTTTACAGGGGTTGCATTGGAATTCCTGACTACCTGAAGAGCGTTACAAAAATTCCATTTTCTCGAAAACTATAAGTCGCAGCTCAACTCCAAAAGCAGATTTGAATTCAGGAAAGGTGCGAGCTTAATTCTACATAAACAGTTTTCAAATTGGGGATGAAAAAAAAATTTTAAAATTTTTACAGGGGTTGCATTGGAATTCCTGAGTACATGAAGAGCGATACAAAAATTCCATTTTCTCGAAAACTATAAGTCGCTGCTCAACTCCAAAAGCAGATTTAAATTCAGGAAAGGTGCGGGCTTAATTCTACATAAACAGTTTTCAAATTGGGGATGAAAAAAAAACTTTCAAATTTTTACAGGGGTTGCATTGGAATTCCTGACTACCTGAAGAGCGTTACAAAAATTCCATTTTCTCGAAAACTATAAGTCGCAGCTCAACTCCAAAAGCAGATTTGAATTCAGGAAAGGTGCGGGCTTAATTCTAAATAAACAGTTTCAAATCGGGGAGGAAAAAAAATTTTTCAAGTTTTTACAGCGGTTGCATTGGAATTCCTGACTATCTCGAAGAGCGGTACAAAAATTCCATTTTCTCGAAAACTATAAGTCGGAGCTCAACTCCAAAAGCAGATTTGAATTCAGGGAAGGTGTGAGCTTAATTCTACATAAACAGTTTTCAAATTGGGGATGAAAAAAATTTTCAAATTTTTACAGGGGTTGCATTGGAATTCCTGACTACCTGAAGAGCGTTACAAAAATTCCATTTTCTCGAAAACTATAAGTCGCAGCTCAACTCCAAAAGCAGATTTGAATTCAGGAAAGGTGCGAGCTTAATTCTACATAAACAGTTTCCAAATTGGGGATGAAAAAAAAAACTTTCAAATTTTTACAGGGGTTGCATTGGAATTCTTGACTACCTCGAAGAGCATTACAAAAATTCCATTTTCTCGAAAACTATAAGTCGCAGCTCAACTCCAAAAGCAGATTTGAATTCAGGAAAGGTGCGAGCTTAATTCTACATAAACAGTTTTCAAATTGGGGATGAAAAAAAAATTTTCAAATTTTTACAGGGGTTGCATTGGAATTCCTGACTACCTGAAGAGCGTTACAAAAATTCCATTTTCTCGAAAACTATAAGTCGCAGCTCAACTCCAAAAGCAGATTTGAATTCAGGAAAGGTGCGGGCTTAATTCTACATAAACAGTTTTCAAATCGGGGATAAAAAAAACTTTAAATTTTTTACAGGGGTTGCATTGGAATTCTTGACTACCTCGAAGAGCATTACAAAAATTCCATTTTCTCGAAAACTATAAGTCGCAGCTCAACTCCAAAAGCAGATTTGAATTCAGGAAAGGTGCGAGCTTAATTCTACATAAACAGTTTTCAAATTGGGGATGAAAAAAAAATTTTCAAATTTTTACAGGGGTTGCATTGGAATTCCTGACTACCTGAAGAGCGTTACAAAAATTCCATTTTCTCGAAAACTATAAGTCGCAGCTCAACTCCAAAAGCAGATTTGAATTCAGGAAAGGTGCGGGCTTAATTCTACATAAACAGTTTTCAAATCGGGGATAAAAAAAACTTTAAATTTTTTACAGGGTTTGCATTGGAATTCTTGACTACCTCGAAGAGCATTACAAAAATTCCATTTTCTCGAAAACTATAAGTCGCAGCTCAACTCCAAAAGCAGATTTAAATTCAGGAAAGGTGCGGGCTTAATTCTACATAAACAGTTTTCAAATTGGGGATGAAAAAAAAATTTTCAAATTTTTACAGGGGTTGCATTGGAATTCCTGACTACCTGAAGAGCGTTACAAAAATTCCATTTTCTCGAAAACTATAAGTCGCAGCTCAACTCCAAAAGCAGATTTGAATTCAGGAAAGGTGCGAGCTTAATTCTACATAAACAGTTTTCAAATTGGGGATGAAAAAAAAATTTTAAAATTTTTACAGGGGTTGCATTGGAATTCCTGAGTACATGAAGAGCGATACAAAAATTCCATTTTCTCGAAAACTATAAGTCGCTGCTCAACTCCAAAAGCAGATTTAAATTCAGGAAAGGTGCGGGCTTAATTCTACATAAACAGTTTTCAAATTGGGGATGAAAAAAAAACTTTCAAATTTTTACAGGGGTTGCATTGGAATTCCTGACTACCTGAAGAGCGTTACAAAAATTCCATTTTCTCGAAAACTATAAGTCGCAGCTCAACTCCAAAAGCAGATTTGAATTCAGGAAAGGTGCGGGCTTAATTCTAAATAAACAGTTTCAAATCGGGGAGGAAAAAAAATTTTTCAAGTTTTTACAGCGGTTGCATTGGAATTCCTGACTATCTCGAAGAGCGGTACAAAAATTCCATTTTCTCGAAAACTATAAGTCGGAGCTCAACTCCAAAAGCAGATTTGAATTCAGGGAAGGTGCGAGCTTAATTCTACATAAACAGTTTTCAAATTGGGGATGAATAAAAATTTTCAAATTTTTACAGGGGTTGCATTGGAATTCCTGACTACCTGAAGAGCGTTACAAAAATTCCATTTTCTCGAAAACTATAAGTCGCAGCTGAACTCCAAAAGCAGATTTGAATTCAGGAAAGGTGCGAGCTTAATTCTACATAAACAGTTTTCAAATCGGGGATAAAAAAAACTTTCAAATTTTTACAGGGGTTCCATTGGAATTCTTGACTACCTCGAAGAGCATTACAAAAATTCCATTTTCTCGAAAACTATAAGTCGCAGCTCAACTGCAAAAGCAGATTTGAATTCAGGAAAGGTGCGAGCTTAATTCTACATAAACAGTTTTCAAATTGGGGATGAAAAAAAAATTTTCAAATTTTTACAGGATTTGCATTGGAATTCTTGACTACCTCGAAGAGCGGTACAAAAATTCCATTTTCTCGAAAACTATAAGTCGGAGCTCAACTCCAAAAGCAGATTTGAATTCAGGGAAGGTGTGAGCTTAATTCTACATAAACAGTTTTCAAATTGGGGATGAAAAAAATTTTCAAATTTTTACAGGGGTTGCATTGGAATTCCTGAGTACATGAAGAGCGTTACAAAAATTCCATTTTCTCGAAAACTATAAGTCGCAGCTCAACTCCAAAAGCAGATTTGAATTCAGGAAAGGTGCGGGCTTAATTCTACATAAACAGTTTTCAAATTGGGGATGAAAAAAAAATTTTCAAATTTTTACAGGGGTTGCATTGGAATTCCTGACTACCTGAAGAGCGTTACAAAAATTCCATTTTCTCGAAAACTATAAGTCGCAGCTCAACTCCAAAAGCAGATTTGAATTCAGGAAAGGTGCGGGCTTAATTCTACATAAACAGTTTTCAAATCGGGGATAAAAAAAACTTTAAATTTTTTACAGGGTTTGCATTGGAATTCTTGACTACCTTGAAGAGCATTACAAAAATTCCATTTTCTCGAAAACTATAAGTCGCAGCTCAACTCCAAAAGCAGATTTAAATTCAGGAAAGGTGCGGGCTTAATTCTACATAAACAGTTTTCAAATTGGGGATGAAAAAAAAATTTTCAAATTTTTACAGGGGTTGCATTGGAATTCCTGAGTACATGAAGAGCGATACAAAAATTCCATTTTCTCGAAAACTATAAGTCGCTGCTCAACTCCAAAAGCAGATTTAAATTCAGGAAAGGTGCGGGCTTAATTCTACATAAACAGTTTTCAAATTGGGGATGAAAAAAAAACTTTCAAATTTTTACAGGGGTTGCATTGGAATTCCTGACTACCTGAAGAGCGTTACAAAAATTCCATTTTCTCGAAAACTATAAGTCGCAGCTCAACTCCAAAAGCAGATTTGAATTCAGGAAAGGTGCGGGCTTAATTCTAAATAAACAGTTTCAAATCGGGGAGGAAAAAAAATTTTTCAAGTTTTTACAGCGGTTGCATTGGAATTCCTGACTATCTCGAAGAGCGGTACAAAAATTACATTTTCTCGAAAACTATAAGTCGGAGCTCAACTCCAAAAGCAGATTTGAATTCAGGGAAGGTGCGAGCTTAATTCTACATAAACAGTTTTCAAATTGGGGATGAATAAAAATTTTCAAATTTTTACAGGGGTTGCATTGGAATTCCTGACTACCTGAAGAGCGTTACAAAAATTCCATTTTCTCGAAAACTATAAGTCGCAGCTGAACTCCAAAAGCAGATTTGAATTCAGGAAAGGTGCGAGCTTAATTCTACATAAACAGTTTTCAAATCGGGGATAAAAAAAACTTTCAAATTTTTACAGGGGTTCCATTGGAATTCTTGACTACCTCGAAGAGCATTACAAAAATTCCATTTTCTCGAAAACTATAAGTCGCAGCTCAACTGCAAAAGCAGATTTGAATTCAGGAAAGGTGCGAGCTTAATTCTACATAAACAGTTTTCAAATTGGGGATGAAAAAAAAATTTTCAAATTTTTACAGGATTTGCATTGGAATTCTTGACTACCTCGAAGAGCGGTACAAAAATTCCATTTTCTCGAAAACTATAAGTCGGAGCTCAACTCCAAAAGCAGATTTGAATTCAGGGAAGGTGTGAGCTTAATTCTACATAAACAGTTTTCAAATTGGGGATGAAAAAAATTTTCAAATTTTTACAGGGGTTGCATTGGAATTCCTGAGTACATGAAGAGCGTTACAAAAATTCCATTTTCTCGAAAACTATAAGTCGCAGCTCAACTCCAAAAGCAGATTTGAATTCAGGAAAGGTGCGGGCTTAATTCTACATAAACAGTTTTCAAATTGGGGATGAAAAAAAATTTTCAAATTTTTAAAGGGGTTGCATTGGAATTCCTGACTACCTGAAGAGCGTTACAAAAATTCCATTTTCTCGAAAACTATAAGTCGCAGCTCAACTCCAAAAACAGATTTGAATTCAGGAAAGGTGCGGGCTTAATTCTAAATAAACAGTTTTCAAATCGGGGAGGAAAAAAAATTTTTCAAATTTTTACAGCGGTTGCATTGGAATTCCTGACTACCTCGAAGAGCGATACAAAAATTCCATTTTCTCGAAAACTATAAGTCGCAGCTCAACTCCAAAAGCAGATTTGAATTCAGGGAAGGTGCGAGCTTAATTCTACATAAACAGTTTTCAAATTGGGGATGAAAAAAAAATTTTCAAATTTTTACAGGGGTTGCATTGGAATTCCTGAGTACATGAAGAGCGGTACAAAAATTCCATTTTCTCGAAAACTATAAGTCGCTGCTCAACTCCAAAAGCAGATTTAAATTCAGGAAAGGTGCGGGCCTAATTCTACATAAACAGTTTTCAAATTGGGGATGAAAAAAAAATTTTCAAATTTTTACAGGGGTTGCATTGGAATTCCTGACTACCTGAAGAGCGTTACAAAAATTCCATTTTCTCGAAAACTATAAGTCGCAGCTCAACTCCAAAAGCAGATTTGAATTCAGGAAAGGTGCGGGCTTAATTCTAAATAAACAGTTTTCAAATCGGGGAGGAAAAAAAATTTTTCAAATTTTTACAGCGGTTGCATTGGAATTCCTGACTACCTCGAAGAGCGATACAAAAATTCCATTTTCTCGAAAACTATAAGTCGCAGCTCAACTCCAAAAGCAGATTTGAATTCAGGAAAGGTGCGAGCTTAATTCTACATAAACAGTTTTCAAATTGGGGATGAAAAAAAAATTTTAAAATTTTTACAGGGGTTGCATTGGAATTCCTGAGTACATGAAGAGCGATACAAAAATTCCATTTTCTCGAAAACTATAAGTCGCAGCTCAACTCCAAAAGCAGATTTGAATTCAGGAAAGGTGCGAGCTTAATTCTACATAAACAGTTTTCAAATTGGGGATGAAAAAAAAATTTTCAAATTTTTACAGGGGTTGCATTGGAATTCCTGACTACCTGAAGAGCGTTACAAAAATTCCATTTTCTCGAAAACTATAAGTCGCAGCTCAACTCCAAAAGCAGATTTGAATTCAGGAAAGGTGCGGGCTTAATTCTACATAAACAGTTTTCAAATCGGGGATAAAAAAAAATTTTCAAATTTTTACAGGGGTTGCATTGGAATTCCTGACTACCTGAAGAGCGTTACAAAAATTCCATTTTCTCGAAAACTATAAGTCGCAGCTCAACTCCAAAAGCAGATTTGAATTCAGGAAAGGTGCGAGCTTAATTCTACATAAACAGTTTTCAAATTGGGGATGAAAAAAAAATTTTAAAATTTTTACAGAGGTTGCATTGGAATTCTTGACAACCTCGAAGAACGATAGAAAAATTCCATTTTCTCGAAAACTATAAGTCGCAGCTCAACTCCAAAAGCAGATTTGAATTCAGGAAAGGTGCGGGCTTAATTCTACATAAACAGTTTTCAAATCGGGGATAAAAAAAAACTTTCAAATTTTTACAGGGGTTGCATTGGAATTCTTGACTACCTCGAAGAGCGGTACAAAAATTCCATTTTCTCGAAAACTATAAGTCGGAGCTCAACTCCAAAAGCAGATTTGAATTCAGGGAAGGTGCGAGCTTAATTCTACATAAACAGTTTTCAAATTGGGGATGAATAAAAATTTTCAAATTTTTACAGGGGTTGCATTGGAATTCCTGACTACCTGAAGAGCGTTACAAAAATTCCATTTTCTCGAAAACTATAAGTCGCAGCTGAACTCCAAAAGCAGATTTGAATTCAGGAAAGGTGCGAGCTTAATTCTACATAAACAGTTTTCAAAACGGGGATAAAAAAAGCTTTCAAATTTTTACAGGGGTTGCATTGGAATTCCTGACTACCTGAAGAGCGTTACAAAAATTCCATTTTCTCGAAAACTATAAGTCGCAGCTCAACTCCAAAAGCAGATTTGAATTCAGGAAAGGTGCGGGCTTAATTCTACATAAACAGTTTTCAAATTGGGGATGAAAAAAAAATTTTCAAATTCTTACAGGGGTTGCATTGGATTTCCTGACTACCTGAAGAGCGTTACAAAAATTCCATTTTCTCGAAAACTATAAGTCGCAGCTCAACTCCAAAAGCAGATTTAAATTCAGGAAAGGTGCGGGCTTCATTCTACATAAACAGTTTTCAAATTGGGGATGAAAAAAAAATTTTTACAGGTGTTGCATTGGAATTCCTGACTACCTGAAGAGCGTTACAAAAATTCCATTTTCTCGAAAACTATAAGTCGCAGCTCAACTCCAAAAGCAGATTTAAATTCAGGAAAGGTGCGGGCTTAATTCTAAATAAACAGTTTTCAAATCGGGGAGGAAAAAAAATTTTTCAAATTTTTACAGCGGTTGCATTGGAATTCCTGACTACCTCGAAGAGCGATACAAAAATTCCATTTTCTCGAAAACTATAAGTCGCAGCTCAACTCCAAAAGCAGATTTGAATTCAGGAAAGGTGCGAGCTTAATTCTACATAAACAGTTTTCAAATTGGGGATGAAAAAAAAATTTTCAAATTTTTACAGGGGTTGCATTGGAATTCCTGAGTACATGAAGAGCGATACAAAAATTCCATTTTCTCGAAAACTATAAGTCGCAGCTCAACTCCAAAAGCAGATTTGAATTCAGGAAAGGTGCGAGCTTAATTCTACATAAACAGTTTTCAAATTGGGGATGAAAAAAAAATTTTCAAATTTTTACAGGGGTTGCATTGGAATTCCTGAGTACATGAAGAGCGATACAAAAATTCCATTTTCTCGAAAACTATAAGTCGCAGCTCAACTCCAAAAGCAGATTTGAATTCAGGAAAGGTGCGGGCTTAATTCTACATAAACAGTTTTCAAATCGGGGATAAAAAAAAACTTTCAAATTTTTACAGGGGTTGCATTGGAATTCCTGACTATCTGAAGAGAGTTACAAAAATTCCATTTCTCGAAAACTATAAGTCGCAGCTCAACTCCAAAAGCAGATTTGAATTCAGGAAAGGTGCGAGCTTAATTCTACATAAACAGTTTTCAAATTGGGGATGAAAAAAAAATTTAAAATTTCTACAGAGGTTGCATTGGAATTCTTGACTACCTCGAAGAGCGATAGAAAAATTCCATTTTCTCGAAAACTATAAGTCGCAGCTCAACTCCAAAAGCAGATTTGAATTCAGGAAAGGTGCGGGCTTAATTTTACATAAACAGTTTTCAAATCGGGGATAAAAAAAAAACTTTCAAATTTTTACAGGGGTTGCATTGGAATTCCTGACTACCTGAAGAGCGTTACAAAAATTCCATATTCTCGAAAACTAGAAGTCACAGCTCAACTCCAAAAGCAGATTTGAATTCAGGAAAGGTGCGAGCTTAATTCTACATAAACAGTTTTGGGGAAATTATGGATGAAAAAAAATTTTTCAAATTTTTACAGGGGTTGCATTGGAATTCTTGACTACCTCGAAAAGCGGTACAAAAATTCCATTTTCTCGAAAACTATAAGTCGGAGCTCAACTCCAAAAGCAGATTTGAATTCAGGGAAGGTGCGAGCTTAATTCTACATAAACAGTTTTCGAATTGGGGATGAAAAAAAAATTTTCAAATTTTTACAGGGGTTGCATTAGAATTCCTGAGTACATGAAGAGCGTTACAAAAATTCCATTTTCTCGAAAACTATAAGTCGCAGCTCAACTCCAAAAGCAGATTTGAATTCAGGAAAGGTGCGAGCTTAATTCTACATAAACAGTTTGCAAATTGGGGATGAAAAAAAATTTTCAAATTTTTACAGAGGTTGCATTGGAATTCTTGACTACCTCGAAGAGCGATAGAAAAATTCCATTTTCTCGAAAACTATAAGTCGCAGCTCAACTCCAAAAGCAGATTTGAATTCAGGAAAGGTGCGAGCTTAATTCTACATAAACAGTTTTCAAATTGGGGATGAAAAAAAAATTTTCAAATTTATACAGGGGTTGCATTGGAATTCTTGACTACCTCGAAGAGCGGTACAAAAATTCCATTTTCTCGAAAACTATAAGTCGGAGCTCAACTCCAAAAGCAGATTTGAATTCAGGGAAGGTGTGAGCTTAATTCTACATAAACAGTTTTCAAATTGGGGATGAAAAAAATTTTCAAATTTTTACAGGGGTTGCATTGGAATTCCCGAGTACATGAAGAGCGTTACAAAAATTCCATTTTCTCGAAAACTATAAGTCGGAGCTCAACTCCAAAAGCAGATTTGAATTCAGGAAAGGTGCGGGCTTAATTCTACATAAACAGTTTTCAAATTGGGGATGAAAAAAAAATTTTCAAATTTTTACAGGGGTTGCATTGGAATTCCTGACTACCTGAAGAGCGTTACAAAAATTCCATTTTCTCGAAAACTATAAGTCGCAGCTCAACTCAAAAAGCAGATTTGAATTCAGGAAAGGTGCGAGCTTAATTCTACATAAACAGTTTTCAAATTGGGGATGAAAAAATAATTTTAAAATTTTTACAGAGGTTGCATTGGAATTCTTGACTACCTCGAAGAGCGATAGAAAAATTCCATTTTCTCGAAAACTATAAGTCGCAGCTCAACTCCAAAAGCAGATTTGAATTCAGGAAAGGTGCGGGCTTAATTCTACATAAACAGTTTTCAAAACGGGGATAAAAAAAAACTTTCAAATTTTTACAGGGGTTGCATTGGAATTCTTGACTACCTCGAAGAGCGGTACAAAAATTCCATTTTCTCGAAAACTATAAGTCGGAGCTCAACTCCAAAAGCAGATTTGAATTCAGGGAAGGTGTGAGCTTAATTCTACATAAACAGTTTTCAAATTGGGGATGAAAAAAATTTTAAAATTTTTACAGGGGTTGCATTGGAATTCCTGAGTACATGAAGAGCGTTACAAAAATTCCATTTTCTCGAAAACTATAAGTCGCAGCTCAACTCCAAAAGCAGATTTGAATTCAGGAAAGGTGCGGGCTTAATTCTACATAAACAGTTTTCAAATTGGGGATGAAAAAAAATTTTCAAATTTTTAAAGGGGTTGCATTGGAATTCCTGACTACCTGAAGAGCGTTACAAAAATTCCATTTTCTCGAAAACTATAAGTCGCAGCTCAACTCCAAAAGCAGATTTGAATTCAGGAAAGGTGCGAGCTTAATTCTACATAAACAGTTTTCAAATTGGGGATGAAAAAAAAATTTTCAAATTTTTACAGGGGTTGCATTGGAATTCTTGACTACCTCGAAGAGCGGTACAAAAATTCCATTTTCTCGAAAACTATAAGTCGGAGCTCAACTCCAAAAGCAGATTTGAATTCAGGGAAGGTGTGAGCTTAATTCTACATAAACAGTTTTCAAATTGGGGAAAAAAAAAACTTTCAAATTTTTACAGGGGTTGCATTGGAATTCTTGACTACCTCGAAGAGCATTACAAAAATTCCATTTTCTCGAAAACTATAAGTCGCAGCTCAACTGCAAAAGCAGATTTGAATTCAGGAAAGGTGCGAGCTTAATTCTACATAAACAGTTTTCAAATTGGGGATGAGAAAAAAATTTTCACATTTTTACAGGGGTTGCTTTGGAATTCTTGACTACCTCGAAGAGCGTTACAAAAATTCCATTTTCTCGAAAACTATAAGTCGCAGCTCAACTCAAAAAGCAGATTTGAATTCAGGAAAGGTGCGAGCTTAATTCTACATAAACAGTTTTCAAATTGGGGATGAAAAAATAATTTTAAAATTTTTACAGAGGTTGCATTGGAATTCTTGACTACCTCGAAGAGCGATAGAAAAATTCCATTTTCTCGAAAACTATAAGTCGCAGCTCAACTCCAAAAGCAGATTTGAATTCAGGAAAGGTGCGGGCTTAATTCTACATAAACAGTTTTCAAAACGGGGATAAAAAAAAACTTTCAAATTTTTACAGGGGTTGCATTGGAATTCTTGACTACCTCGAAGAGCGGTACAAAAATTCCATTTTCTCGAAAACTATAAGTCGGAGCTCAACTCCAAAAGCAGATTTGAATTCAGGGAAGGTGTGAGCTTAATTCTACATAAACAGTTTTCAAATTGGGGATGAAAAAAAATTTTCAAATTTTTAAAGGGGTTGCATTGGAATTCCTGACTACCTGAAGAGCGTTACAAAAATTCCATTTTCTCGAAAACTATAAGTCGCAGCTCAACTCCAAAAGCAGATTTGAATTCAGGAAAGGTGCGAGCTTAATTCTACATAAACAGTTTTCAAATTGGGGATGAAAAAAAAATTTTCAAATTTTTACAGGGGTTGCATTGGAATTCTTGACTACCTCGAAGAGCGGTACAAAAATTCCATTTTCTCGAAAACTATAAGTCGGAGCTCAACTCCAAAAGCAGATTTGAATTCAGGGAAGGTGTGAGCTTAATTCTACATAAACAGTTTTCAAATTGGGGAAAAAAAAAACTTTCAAATTTTTACAGGGGTTGCATTGGAATTCTTGACTACCTCGAAGAGCATTACAAAAATTCCATTTTCTCGAAAACTATAAGTCGCAGCTCAACTGCAAAAGCAGATTTGAATTCAGGAAAGGTGCGAGCTTAATTCTACATAAACAGTTTTCAAATTGGGGATGAGAAAAAAATTTTCACATTTTTACAGGGGTTGCTTTGGAATTCTTGACTACCTCGAAGAGCGGTACAAACTATAAGTCGGAGCTCAACTCCAAAAGCAGATTTGAATTCAGGGAAGGTGTGAGCTTAATTCTACATAAATAGTTTTCAAATCGGGGATGAAAAAAATTTTCAAATTTTTACAGGGGTTGCATTGGAATTATTGACTACCTGAAGAGCGTTACAAAAATTCCATTTTCTCGAAAACTATAAGTCGCATCTCAACTCCAAAAGCAGATTTGAATTCAGGAAAGGTGCGAGCTTAATTCTACATAAACAGTTTTCAAATGGGGATGAAAAAAAAATTTTCAAATTTTTACAGGGGTTGCATTGGAATTCCTGAGTACATGAAGAGCGATAGAAAAATTCCATTTTCTCGAAAACTAGAAGTCGCAGCTCAACTCCAAAAGCAGATTTGAATTCAGGAAAGAAAGGAAAGAGCGTTACAAAAATTCCATTTTCTCGAAAACTATAAGTCGCAGCTCAACTCCAAAAGCAGATTTGAATTCAGGAAAGGTGCGAGCTTAATTCTACATAAACAGTTTTCAAATTGGGGATGAAAAAAAAATTTAAAATTTCTACAGAGGTTGCATTGGAATTCTTGACTACCTCGAAGAGCGATAGAAAAATTCCATTTTCTCGAAAACTATAAGTCGCAGCTCAACTCCAAAAGCAGATTTGAATTCAGGAAAGGTGCGGGCTTAATTTTACATAAACAGTTTTCAAATCGGGGATAAAAAAAAAACTTTCAAATTTTTACAGGGGTTGCATTGGAATTCCTGACTACCTGAAGAGCGTTACAAAAATTCCATATTCTCGAAAACTAGAAGTCACAGCTCAACTCCAAAAGCAGATTTGAATTCAGGAAAGGTGCGAGCTTAATTCTACATAAACAGTTTTGGGGAAATTATGGATGAAAAAAATTTTTTCAAATTTTTACAGGGGTTGCATTGGAATTCTTGACTACCTCGAAAAGCGGTACAAAAATTCCATTTTCTCGAAAACTATAAGTCGGAGCTCAACTCCAAAAGCAGATTTGAATTCAGGGAAGGTGCGAGCTTAATTCTACATAAACAGTTTTCGAATTGGGGATGAAAAAAAAATTTTCAAATTTTTACAGGGGTTGCATTAGAATTCCTGAGTACATGAAGAGCGTTACAAAAATTCCATTTTCTCGAAAACTATAAGTCGCAGCTCAACTCCAAAAGCAGATTTGAATTCAGGAAAGGTGCGAGCTTAATTCTACATAAACAGTTTGCAAATTGGGGATGAAAAAAAATTTTCAAATTTTTACAGAGGTTGCATTGGAATTCTTGACTACCTCGAAGAGCGATAGAAAAATTCCATTTTCTCGAAAACTATAAGTCGCAGCTCAACTCCAAAAGCAGATTTGAATTCAGGAAAGGTGCGGGCTTAATTCTACATAAACAGTTTTCAAAACGGGGATAAAAAAAAACTTTCAAATTTTTACAGGGGTTGCATTGGAATTCTTGACTACCTCGAAGAGCGGTACAAAAATTCCATTTTCTCGAAAACTATAAGTCGGAGCTCAACTCCAAAAGCAGATTTGAATTCAGGGAAGGTGTGAGCTTAATTCTACATAAACAGTTTTCAAATTGGGGATGAAAAAAATTTTAAAATTTTTACAGGGGTTGCATTGGAATTCCTGAGTACATGAAGAGCGTTACAAAAATTCCATTTTCTCGAAAACTATAAGTCGCAGCTCAACTCCAAAAGCAGATTTGAATTCAGGAAAGGTGCGGGCTTAATTCTACATAAACAGTTTTCAAATTGGGGATGAAAAAAAATTTTCAAATTTTTAAAGGGGTTGCATTGGAATTCCTGACTACCTGAAGAGCGTTACAAAAATTCCATTTTCTCGAAAACTATAAGTCGCAGCTCAACTCCAAAAGCAGATTTGAATTCAGGAAAGGTGCGAGCTTAATTCTACATAAACAGTTTTCAAATTGGGGATGAAAAAAAAATTTTCAAATTTTTACAGGGGTTGCATTGGAATTCTTGACTACCTCGAAGAGCGGTACAAAAATTCCATTTTCTCGAAAACTATAAGTCGGAGCTCAACTCCAAAAGCAGATTTGAATTCAGGGAAGGTGTGAGCTTAATTCTACATAAACAGTTTCTTGACTACCTCGAAGAGCGGTACAAACTATAAGTCGGAGCTCAACTCCAAAAGCAGATTTGAATTCAGGGAAGGTGTGAGCTTAATTCTACATAAACAGTTTTCAAATCGGGGATGAAAAAAATTTTCAAATTTTTACAGGGGTTGCATTGGAATTATTGACTACCTGAAGAGCGTTACAAAAATTCCATTTTCTCGAAAACTATAAGTCGCATCTCAACTCCAAAAGCAGATTTGAATTCAGGAAAGGTGCGAGCTTAATTCTACATAAACAGTTTTCAAATGGGGATGAAAAAAAAATTTTCAAATTTTTACAGGGGTTGCATTGGAATTCCTGAGTACATGAAGAGCGATAGAAAAATTCCATTTTCTCGAAAACTAGAAGTCGCAGCTCAACTCCAAAAGCAGATTTGAATTCAGGAAAGAAAGGAAAGAGCGTTACAAAAATTCCATTTTCTCGAAAACTATAAGTCGCAGCTCAACTCCAAAAGCAGATTTGAATTCAGGAAAGGTGCGAGCTTAATTCTACATAAACAGTTTTCAAATCGGGGATGAAAAAAAAATTTTCAAATTTTTACAGGGGTTGCATTGGAATTCCTGACTATCTCGAAGAGCGTAACAAAAATTTTAATTTCTCGAAAACTATAAGTCGCAGCTCAACTCCAAAAGCAGATTTGAATTCAGGAAAGGTGCGGGCTTAATTCTACATAAACAGTTTTCAAATCGGGGATGAAAAAAAAACTTTAAAATTTTAACAGGGGTTGCATTGGAATTCCTGACTACCTCGAAGAGCGATACAAAAATTCAATTTTCTCGAAAACTATAAGTCGCAGCTGAACTCCAAAAGCAGATTTGAATTCAGGAAAGGTGCGAGCTTAATTCTACATAAACAGTTTTCGAATTGGGGATGAAAAAAATAATTTAAACTTTTTACAGGGGTTGCATTGGAATTCCTGAGTACATGAAGAGCGTTACAAAAATTCCATTTTCTCGAAAACTATAAGTCGCAGCTCAACTCCAAAAGCAGATTTGAATTCAGGAAAGGTGCGAGCTTAATTCTACATAAACAGTTTTCAAATTGGGGATGAAAAAAAATTTTCAAATTTTTACAGGGGTTGCATTGGAATTCTTGACTACCTCGAAGAGCGTTACAAAAATTCCATTTTCTCGAAAACTATAAGTCGCAGCTCAACTCCAAAAGCAGATTTGAATTCAGGAAAGGTGCGAGCTTAATTCTACATAAACAGTTTTCAAATTGGGGATGAAAAAAAAATTTTCAAATTTTTACAGGGGTTGCATTGGAATTCTTGACTACCTCGAAGAGCGGTACAAAAATTCCATTTTCTCGAAAACTATAAGTCGGAGCTCAACTCCAAAAGCAGATTTGAATTCAGGGAAGGTGTGAGCTTAATTCTACATAAACAGTTTCTTGACTACCTCGAAGAGCGGTACAAACTATAAGGTACAAACTGACTATCTCGAAGAGCGTAACAAAAATTCCAATTTCTCGAAAACTATAAGTCGCAGCTCAACTCCAAAAGCAGATTTGAATTCAGGAAAGGTGCGGGCTTAATTCTACATAAACAGTTTTCAAATCGGGGATGAAAAAAAAACTTTAAAATTTTAACAGGGGTTGCATTGGAATTCCTGACTACCTCGAAGAGCGATACAAAAATTCAATTTTCTCGAAAACTATAAGTCGCAGCTGAACTCCAAAAGCAGATTTGAATTCAGGAAAGGTGCGAGCTTAATTCTACATAAACAGTTTTCGAATTGGGGATGAAAAAAATAATTTCAACTTTTTACAGGGGTTGCATTGGAATTCCTGAGTACATGAAGAGCGTTACAAAAATTAAATTTTCTCGAAAACTATAAGTCGCAGCTCAACTCCAAAAGCAGATTTGAATTCAGGAAAGGTGCGAGCTTAATTCTACATAAACAGTTTTCAAATTGGGGATGAAAAAAAATTTTCAAATTTTTACAGGGGTTGCATTGGAATTCTTGACTACCTCGAAGAGCGATAGAATTCTTGACTACCTAGAAGAGCATTACAAAAATTCCATTTTCTCGAAAACTATAAGTCGCAGCTCAACTCCAAAAGCAGATTTGAATTCAGGAAAGGTGCGGGCTTAATTCTACGTAAACAATTTTCAAATCGGGGACAAAAAAAAACTTTCAAATTTTTACAGGGGTTGCATTGGAATTCTTGACTACCTCGAGGAGCATTACAAAAATTCCATTTTCTCGAAAACTATAAGTCGCAGCTCAACTGCAAAAGCAGATTTGAATTCAGGAAAGGTGCGAGCTTAATTCTACATAAACAGTTTTCAAATTGGGGATGAAAAAAATTTTTCAAATTTTTACAGGGGTTGCATTGGAATTCTTGACTACCTCGAAGAGCGGTACAAAAATTCCATTTTCTCGAAAACTATAAGTCGGAGCTCAACTCCAAAGCAGATTTGAATTCATAGAAGGTGCGAGCTTAATTCTACATAAACAGTTTTCAAATTGGGGATGAATAAAAATTTTCAAATTTTTACAGGGGTTGCATTGGAATTCCTGACTACCTGAAGAGCGTTACAAAAATTCCATTTTCTCGAAAACTATAAGTCGCAGCTGAACTCCAAAAGCAGATTTGAATTCAGGGAAGGTGTGAGCTTAATTCTACATAAACAGTTTTCAAATTGGGGATGAAAAAAATTTTAAAATTTTTACAGGGGTTGCATTGGAATTCCTGAGTACATGAAGAGCGTTACAAAAATTCCATTTTCTCGAAAACTATAAGTCGCAGCTCAACTCCAAAAGCAGATTTGAATTCAGGAAAGGTGCGGGCTTAATTCTACATAAACAGTTTTCAAATTGGGGATGAAAAAAAATTTTCAAATTTTTAAAGGGGTTGCATTGGAATTCCTGACTACCTGAAGAGCGTTACAAAAATTCCATTTTCTCGAAAACTATAAGTCGCAGCTCAACTCCAAAAGCAGATTTGAATTCAGGAAAGGTGCGAGCTTAATTCTACATAAACAGTTTTCAAATTGGGGATGAAAAAAAAATTTTCAAATTTTTACAGGGGTTGCATTGGAATTCTTGACTACCTCGAAGAGCGGTACAAAAATTCCATTTTCTCGAAAACTATAAGTCGGAGCTCAACTCCAAAAGCAGATTTGAATTCAGGGAAGGTGTGAGCTTAATTCTACATAAACAGTTTCTTGACTACCTCGAAGAGCGGTACAAACTATAAGTCGGAGCTCAACTCCAAAAGCAGATTTGAATTCAGGGAAGGTGTGAGCTTAATTCTACATAAACAGTTTTCAAATCGGGGATGAAAAAAATTTTCAAATTTTTACAGGGGTTGCATTGGAATTATTGACTACCTGAAGAGCGTTACAAAAATTCCATTTTCTCGAAAACTATAAGTCGCATCTCAACTCCAAAAGCAGATTTGAATTCAGGAAAGGTGCGAGCTTAATTCTACATAAACAGTTTTCAAATGGGGATGAAAAAAAAATTTTCAAATTTTTACAGGGGTTGCATTGGAATTCCTGAGTACATGAAGAGCGATAGAAAAATTCCATTTTCTCGAAAACTAGAAGTCGCAGCTCAACTCCAAAAGCAGATTTGAATTCAGGAAAGAAAGGAAAGAGCGTTACAAAAATTCCATTTTCTCGAAAACTATAAGTCGCAGCTCAACTCCAAAAGCAGATTTGAATTCAGGAAAGGTGCGAGCTTAATTCTACATAAACAGTTTTCAAATCGGGGATGAAAAAAAAATTTTCAAATTTTTACAGGGGTTGCATTGGAATTCCTGACTATCTCGAAGAGCGTAACAAAAATTTTAATTTCTCGAAAACTATAAGTCGCAGCTCAACTCCAAAAGCAGATTTGAATTCAGGAAAGGTGCGGGCTTAATTCTACATAAACAGTTTTCAAATCGGGGATGAAAAAAAAACTTTAAAATTTTAACAGGGGTTGCATTGGAATTCCTGACTACCTCGAAGAGCGATACAAAAATTCAATTTTCTCGAAAACTATAAGTCGCAGCTGAACTCCAAAAGCAGATTTGAATTCAGGAAAGGTGCGAGCTTAATTCTACATAAACAGTTTTCGAATTGGGGATGAAAAAAATAATTTAAACTTTTTACAGGGGTTGCATTGGAATTCCTGAGTACATGAAGAGCGTTACAAAAATTCCATTTTCTCGAAAACTATAAGTCGCAGCTCAACTCCAAAAGCAGATTTGAATTCAGGAAAGGTGCGAGCTTAATTCTACATAAACAGTTTTCAAATTGGGGATGAAAAAAAATTTTCAAATTTTTACAGGGGTTGCATTGGAATTCTTGACTACCTCGAAGAGCGATAGAATTCTTGACTACCTAGAAGAGCATTACAAAAATTCCATTTTCTCGAAAACTATAAGTCGCAGCTCAACTCCAAAAGCAGATTTGAATTCAGGAAAGGTGCGGGCTTAATTCTACGTAAACAATTTTCAAATCGGGGACAAAAAAAAACTTTCAAAATTTTTACAGGGGTTGCATTGGAATTCTTGACTACCTCGAGGAGCATTACAAAAATTCCATTTTCTCGAAAACTATAAGTCGCAGCTCAACTGCAAAAGCAGATTTGAATTCAGGAAAGGTGCGAGCTTAATTCTACATAAACAGTTTTCAAATTGGGGATGAAAAAAATTTTTCAAATTTTTACAGGGGTTGCATTGGAATTCTTGACTACCTCGAAGAGCGGTACAAAAATTCCATTTTCTCGAAAACTATAAGTCGGAGCTCAACTCCAAAGCAGATTTGAATTCATAGAAGGTGCGAGCTTAATTCTACATAAACAGTTTTCGAATTGGGGATGAAAAAAAATTTTCAAATTTTTACAGGGGTTGCATTGGAATTCCTGAGTACATGAAGAGCGATAGAAAAATTCCATTTTCTCGAAAACTATAAGTCGCAGCTCAACTCCAAAAGCAGATTTGAATTCAGGAAAGGTGCGGGCTTAATTCTACATAAACAGTTTTCAAATTGGGGATGAAAAAAAAATTTTCAAATTTTTACAGGGGTTGCATTGGAATTCCTGACTACCTGAAGAGCGTTACAAAAATTACATTCTCTCGAAAACTATAAGTCGCAGCTCAACTCCAAAAGCAGATTTGAATTCAAGAAAGGTGCGGGCTTAATTCTACATAAACAGTTTTCAAATCGGGGATGAAAAAAAATTTTTCAAATTTTTGCAGGGGTTGCATTGGAATTCTTGACTACCTCGAAGAGCGATAGAAAAATTCCATTTTCTCGAAAACTATAAGTCGCAGCTCAACCCCAAAAGCAGATTTGAATTCAGGAAAGGTGCGGGCTTAATTCTACATAAACAGTTTTCAAATCGGGGATGAAAAAAAATATTTCAAATTTTTACATGGGTTGCATTGGAATTCCTGACTACCTGAAGAGCGTTACAAAAATTCCATTTTCTCGAAAACTATAAGTCGCAGCTCAACTCCAAAAGCAGATTTGAATTCAGGAAAGGTGCGGGCTTAATTCTACATAAACAGTTTTCAAATCGGGGATGAAAAAAAAATTTTCAAATTTTTACAGGGGTTGCATTGGAATTCATGACAACCTCGAAGAGCGGTACAAAAATTCCATTTTCTCGAAAACTATAAGTCGGAGCTCAACTCCAAAAGCAGATTTGAATTCAGGGAAGGTGCGAGCTTAATTCTACATAAACAGTTTTCAAATTGGGGATGAATAAAAATTTTCAAATTTTTACAGGGGTTGCATTGGAATTCCTGACTACCTGAAGAGCGTTACAAAAATTCCATTTTCTCGAAAACTATAAGTCGCAGCTCAACTCCAAAAGCAGATTTGAATTCAGGAAAGGTGCGAGCTTAATTCTACATAAACAGTTTTCAAATTGGGGAAAAAAAAAACTTTCAAATTTTTACAGGGGTTGCATTGGAATTCTTGACTACCTCGAAGAGCATTACAAAAATTCCATTTTCTCGAAAACTATAAGTCGCAGCTCAACTGCAAAAGCAGATTTGAATTCAGGAAAGGTGCGAGCTTAATTCTACATAAACAGTTTTCAAATTGGGGATGAGAAAAAAATTTTCACATTTTTACAGGGGTTGCATTGGAATTCTTGACTACCTCGAAGAGCGGTACAAAAATTCCATTTTCTCGAAAACTATAAGTCGGAGCTCAACTCCAAAAGCAGATTTGAATTCAGGGAAGGTGTGAGCTTGAATTTCAAAGCAGATTTGAATTCAGGAAAGGTGCGAGCTTAATTCTACATAAACAGTTTTCAAATTGGGGATGAAAAAAAAATTTTCAAATTTTTACAGGGGTTGCATTGGAATTCCTGAGTACATGAAGAGCGATAGAAAAATTCCATTTTCTCGAAAACTAGAAGTCGCAGCTCAACTCCAAAAGCAGATTTGAATTCAGGAAAGGTGCGGGCTTAATTCTACATAAACAGTTTTCAAACTGGGGATGAAAAAAAATTTTCAAATTATTACAGGGGTTGCATTGGAATTCTTGACTACCTCGAAGAGCGATAGAAAAATTCCATTTTCTCGAAAACTATAAGTCGCAGCTCAACTCCAAAAGCAGATTTAAATTCAGGAAAGGTGCGGGCATAATTCTACATAAACAGTTTTCAAATTGGGGAGGAAAAAAAATTTTCAAATTTTTACAGGGGTTGCATTGGAATTCTTGACTACCTGAAGAGCGTTACAAAAATTCCATTTTCTCGAAAACTATAAGTCGCAGCTCAACTCCAAAAGCAGATTTGAATTCAGGAAAGGTGCGAGCTTAATTCTACATAAACAGTTTTCAAATCGGGGATGAAAAAAAATTTTTCAAATTTTTACAGGGGTTGCATTGGAATTCCTGACTATCTCGAAGAGCGTAACAAAAATTCCAATTTCTCGAAAACTATAAGTCGCAGCTCAACTCCAAAAGCAGATTTGAATTCAGGAAAGGTGCGGGCTTAATTCTACATAAACAGTTTTCAAATCGGGGATGAAAAAAAAACTTTAAAATTTTAACAGGGGTTGCATTGGAATTCCTGACTACCTCGAAGAGCGATACAAAAATTCAATTTTCTCGAAAACTATAAGTCGCAGCTGAACTCCAAAAGCAGATTTGAATTCAGGAAAGGTGCGAGCTTAATTCTACATAAACAGTTTTCGAATTGGGGATGAAAAAAATAATTTCAACTTTTTACAGGGGTTGCATTGGAATTCCTGAGTACATGAAGAGCGTTACAAAAATTAAATTTTCTCGAAAACTATAAGTCGCAGCTCAACTCCAAAAGCAGATTTGAATTCAGGAAAGGTGCGAGCTTAATTCTACATAAACAGTTTTCAAATTGGGGATGAAAAAAAATTTTCAAATTTTTACAGGGGTTGCATTGGAATTCTTGACTACCTCGAAGAGCGATAGAATTCTTGACTACCTAGAAGAGCATTACAAAAATTCCATTTTCTCGAAAACTATAAGTCGCAGCTCAACTCCAAAAGCAGATTTGAATTCAGGAAAGGTGCGGGCTTAATTCTACGTAAACAATTTTCAAATCGGGGACAAAAAAAAACTTTCAAATTTTTACAGGGGTTGCATTGGAATTCTTGACTACCTCGAGGAGCATTACAAAAATTCCATTTTCTCGAAAACTATAAGTCGCAGCTCAACTGCAAAAGCAGATTTGAATTCAGGAAAGGTGCGAGCTTAATTCTACATAAACAGTTTTCAAATTGGGGATGAAAAAAATTTTTCAAATTTTTACAGGGGTTGCATTAGAATTCTTGACTACCTCGAAGAGCGGTACAAAAATTCCATTTTCTCGAAAACTATAAGTCGGAGCTCAACTCCAAAGCAGATTTGAATTCATAGAAGGTGCGAGCTTAATTCTACATAAACAGTTTTCAAATTGGGGATGAATAAAAATTTTCAAATTTTTACAGGGGTTGCATTGGAATTCCTGACTACCTGAAGAGCGTTACAAAAATTCCATTTTCTCGAAAACTATAAGTCGCAGCTGAACTCCAAAAGCAGATTTGAATTCAGGAAAGGTGCGAGCTTAATTCTACATAAACAGTTTTCGAATTGGGGATGAAAAAAA
The DNA here is from genome assembly GCA_946965025.1 of Blera fallax. Taxonomy (NCBI): domain Eukaryota; kingdom Metazoa; phylum Arthropoda; class Insecta; order Diptera; family Syrphidae; genus Blera; species Blera fallax. The sequence goes on from OX337247.1 coordinate 32,283,873, forward strand.
ATTTTCAAATTTTTACAGGGGTTGCATTGGAATTCCTGAGTACATGAAGAGCGATAGAAAAATTCCATTTTCTCGAAAACTATAAGTCGCAGCTCAACTCCAAAAGCAGATTTGAATTCAGGAAAGGTGCGGGCTTAATTCTACATAAGCAGTTTTCAAATTGGGGATGAAAAAAAAATTTTCAAATTTTTACAGGGGTTGCATTGGAATTCCTGACTACCTGAAGAGCGTTACAAAAATTACATTCTCTCGAAAACTATAAGTCGCAGCTCAACTCCAAAAGCAGATTTGAATTCAAGAAAGGTGCGGGCTTAATTCTACATAAACAGTTTTCAAATCGGGGATGAAAAAAAATTTTTCAAATTTTTGCAGGGGTTGCATTGGAATTCTTGACTACCTCGAAGAGCGATAGAAAAATTCCATTTTCTCGAAAACTATAAGTCGCAGCTCAACCCCAAAAGCAGATTTGAATTCAGGAAAGGTGCGGGCTTAATTCTACATAAACAGTTTTCAAATCGGGGATGAAAAAAAATTTTTCAAATTTTTACATGGGTTGCATTGGAATTCCTGACTACCTGAAGAGCGTTACAAAAATTCCATTTTCTCGAAAACTATAAGTCGCAGCTCAACTCCAAAAGCAGATTTGAATTCAGGAAAGGTGCGGGCTTAATTCTACATAAACAGTTTTCAAATTGGGGATGAATAAAAATTTTCAAATTTTTACAGGGGTTGCATTGGAATTCCTGACTACCTGAAGAGCGTTACAAAAATTCCATTTTCTCGAAAACTATAAGTCGCAGCTCAACTCCAAAAGCAGATTTGAATTCAGGAAAGGTGCGAGCTTAATTCTACATAAACAGTTTTCGAATTGGGGATGAAAAAAAAATTTCAAATTTTTACAGGGGTTGCATTGGAATTCCTGACTACCTGAAGAGCGTTACAAAAATTCCATTTTCTCGAAAACTTTAAGTCGCAGCTCAACTCCAAAATCAGATTTGAATTCAGGAAAGGTGCGGGCTTAATTCTACATAAACAGTTTTCAAATTGGGGATGAAAAAAAATTTTCAAATTTTTACAGGGGTTGCATTGGAATTCCTGACTACCTGAAGAGCGTTACAAAAATTCCATTTTCTCGAAAACTATAAGTCGCAGCTCAACTCCAAAACCAGATTTGAATTCAGGAAAGGTGCGGGCTTAATTCTACATAAACAGTTTTCAAATTGGGGATGAAAAAAAAATTTTAAAATTTTTACAGGGGTTGCATTGGAATTCCTGACTACCTGAAGAGCGTTACAAAAATTCCATTTTCTCGAAAACTATAAGTCGCAGCTCAACTTCAAAAGCAGATTTAAATTCAGGAAAGGTGCGAGCTTAATTCTACATAAACAGTTTTCAAATTGGGGATGAAAAAAAAATTTTCAAATTTTTACAGGGGTTGCATTGGAATTCCTGACTACCTGAAGAGCGTTACAAAAATTCCATTTTCTCGAAAACTATAAGTCGCAGCTCAACTCCAAAAGCAGATTTGAATTCAGGAAAGGTGCGGGCTTAATTCTACATAAACAGTTTTCAAATCGGGGATGAAAAAAAATTTTTCAAATTTTTACAGGGGTTGCATTGGAATTCATGACAACCTCGAAGAGCGGTACAAAAATTCCATTTTCTCGAAAACTATAAGTCGGAGCTCAACTCCAAAAGCAGATTTGAATTCAGGGAAGGTGCGAGCTTAATTCTACATAAACAGTTTTCAAATTGGGGATGAATAAAAATTTTCAAATTTTTACAGGGGTTGCATTGGAATTCATGACAACCTCGAAGAGCGGTACAAAAATTCCATTTTCTCGAAAACTATAAGTCGGAGCTCAACTCCAAAAGCAGATTTGAATTCAGGGAAGGTGCGAGCTTAATTCTACATAAACAGTTTTCAAATTGGGGATGAATAAAAATTTTCAAATTTTTACAGGGGTTGCATTGGAATTCCTGACTACCTGAAGAGCGTTAAAAAAATTCCATTTTCTCGAAAACTATAAGTCGCAGCTGAACTCCAAAAGCAGATTTGAATTCAGGAAAGGTGCGAGCTTAATTCTACATAAACAGTTTTCGAATTGGGGATGAAAAAAAAATTTTCAAATTTTTACAGGGAATTCCTGACTACCTCGAAGAGCATTACAAAAATTCCATTTTCTCGAAAACTATAAGTCGCAGCTCAACTGCAAAAGCAGATTTGTATTCAGGAAAGGTGCGGGCTTAATTCTACATAAACAGTTTTCAAATTGGGGATGAAAAAAAATTTTCAAATTTTTACAGGGGTTGCATTGGAATTCTTGACTACCTCGAAGAGCATTACAAAAATTCCATTTTCTCGAAAACTATAAGTCGGAGCTCAACTCCAAAAGCAGATTTGAATTCAGGGAAGGTGCGAGCTTAATTCTACATAAACAGTTTTCAAATTGGGGATGAATAAAAATTTTCAAATTTTTACAGGGGTTGCATTGGAATTCCTGACTACCTGAAGAGCGTTACAAAAATTCCATTTTCTCGAAAACTATAAGTCGCAGCTGAACTCCAAAAGCAGATTTGAATTCAGGAAAGGTGCGAGCTTAATTCTACATAAACAGTTTTCGAATTGGGGATGAAAAAAAAATTTTCAAATTTTTACAGGGGTTGCATTGGAATTCCTGAGTACATGAAGCGATAGAAAAATTCCATTTTCTCGAAAACTATAAGTCGCCGCTCAACTCCAAAAGCAGATTTGAATTCAGGAAAGGTGCGGGCTTAATTCTACATAAACAGTTTTCAAATTGGGGATGAAAAAAAAATTTTCAAATTTTTACAGGGGTTGCATTGGAATTCCTGACTACCTGAAGAGCGTTACAAAAATTACATTTTCTCGAAAACTATAAGTCGCAGCTCAACTCCAAAAGCAGATTTGAATTCAGGAAAGGTGCGGGCTTAATTCTACATAAACAGTTTTCAAATCGGGGATGAAAAAAAATTATTCAAATTTTTACAGGGGTTGCATTGGAATTCTTGACTACCTCGAAGAGCGATAGAAAAATTCCATTTTCTCGAAAACTATAAGTCGCAGCTCAACTCCAAAAGCAGATTTGAATTCAGGAAAGGTGCGGGCTTAATTCTACATAAACAGTTTTCAAATTGGGGATGAAAAAAAAATTTTCAAATTTTTACAGGGGTTGCATTGGAATTCCTGACTACCTGAAGAGCGTTACAAAAATTCCATTTTCTCGAAAACTATAAGTCGCAGCTCAACTTCAAAAGCAGATTTAAATTCAGGAAAGGTGCGAGCTTAATTCTACATAAACAGTTTTCAAATTGGGGATGAAAAAAAAATTTTCAAATTTTTACAGGGGTTGCACAGATAATAAACTACCCAGATGTCGCACGCCCATATAAAAAAATGAAGCATATTTTTGTCGTAGCAGACAACGTCGTAGCAGACAAAGAGCTTTCAGAATAAGTACAACAAATAAAGCTTTTTCTTTTTCGTCACTCCGTTCGATCGTGTGGGAAAGTTCTTTTTCTCATCGTGTGTTGTGACATGCAAACGAACGAGGTGAGGAAGTGTAAAGAGGTATGCGGGAAGGGGGATGAAATTGCATAAGGGTGTGATTTTCATACCACCGCAGCAAAAGAATAAATTTTCATGAATGGAAGTTTTGCAAACGCGTTTGCGTTGTATATGAAAAGGTGTATCTGAAGGGCGGGAAAAGTCAATCATTTCGTTGCACTTTGTGATGAAATTTGGTGCGTAGTGTTTTATGAGGTTTTCCTCTTGACCCTATCTAACCTAACCTAACCTAACCTAAAGCAGTTTTATGTTCATTTTTATGGAATACTCTTCAAAGCCTGGTACTCTTTTGAGCAACAAACCTTAGGATATCGGGGTGATTTTGAAGACGACCTAGGACTTGTTTGGAGGAGGGACGAGTTTTTGCCTCGTTTTAAAGCCCTCATTAGGTTTACGTGATGACATTGGATAATGGTGGACGTGAAGGTCTTTATTCGGGATTTGGTTTGGTACATAAACAGGTTTTGTCAATGATTCCGCTCTATGTACACCCATCAGAGTCACATTGAAGGCATGATGTATCTAAAAATATGACCCACCGGCTAACCAGATGATTTTCATTGTTCTGGAAGTAATGTAATCCAAGCAGGAGGCCCCGGTTTAATAGGTAGTGTGTTTCCTTGTGACTCGACTGGTGGAGCCCCGTCGGCGCAAGACCAACATCAGCCACATAGCGGAAAAGAAAAACGAATAGGGAGCGAACCCTGTACCTGGAACTGCATCGTCCCCTTAAGGGTTGAATCTCAGAACTATTTTCTCTTGGTCCTCCAGAATCTTTTGCCAGTCTTAGTATTAATGATCACGGGCTTTCTGGTTTCCTGAATACCAATTGGAGTACCCAAATCCTTCCCAACACGCTTTTTAATGACATGTTCTACTTCATGGTCAAGACATCTCCAACCTACAACAAAGCTTTGATATACGTGGCTCCACTCAATATTCACTGGCTACACCCCAAATCATGAGGAAAATTTCTAAATTGAACGGATGCCGGTCAGAAAAATCATCGAATCGTCCATGCGAAGCAAGGAAGCGGAGGAAGCCTTGTTAAGGCTAAACCACTCGGTGCATATACTACGGTTTTTCAGGCTGAAGTCTATCTACATACTATCACATTCTTCGAAGGAATTTATGCCTAAGATCATAGAAGTCCTGACAACTAGAAAACGAAAATCGTTTTTCGCCAATTTTAGCATTTTATGTGGCAACGCAGATTTGTATGTCCTTAATCAATCCTACAAGAATTTTCTTGTCCTTCTGCAATAGGCTGTCAATTTAGGCCTTGTTGTATGGTTGCTTTTATTTCCTTTCCATAATATAGGTAGGCAGTGAACGCTATTTGTTGTTTGGTTGTAGGGGTGTGGGTGTACTGCGGTCTTTATGGATCTATTATGCTACCCGGAATCAGAGTATCTGGAAAGGATTTTCTTCTAATAGTTGGTAAGCATCCAGGCGTTTTCTTCTTTTGTGAATCAGTGCTTCACATTCCTTTAGAAAGTGCCTTGGGGTTTCCTCAACAGCTCTGCCGAATCTAGTCTCCACTTTGCTTAATACCCAGTTTCCTAAGGTATTCTTGTAGGAATACGCGGCCAGTTTTTGCTGACAGACCTTACTTCTTTCGGGATAGCGGTAGAGGTTTGTTGGTTGAGGCTCAGGTTCCATAGCGCCACCTAAGCAGGAAGATAATACCTGCAGACTTGTCTGAAAGACGTGGAACATATGTACATATACTGTGACTGGTGGAAGGTAGACGAAAAGGGAAACTGCAGGGTCCGGTATCCACCTACATTTTATATACATAGCTTAGGTTATTTAGACCAGTAAGGTCCATTGTGTTGCCACAGGATCGGCATCTCCAAAGAGAGCTAGCTACCCGTTGAACTAGGAGGAGCTAGTTATGAAGCGCTGGAGGCTGCTAATGCTAACATTAGCCAGTTCGCCAAGGTTGTTGAAGAAGTAGGCACCTAAATGCAGTTTCCTACGAGCGGAGAGAGTTTCACATGTACAAAGAAGAAGTTTCTTCCTCCTCTTTATCCATGCAGCTTCTACAGAAGTCGTAAGCGAATAGGCCTAGCCTAGTGGCCTAGGCCAGGGACATTTTCCCAGCGTTCAAGAAGAAGTTGGTATTCCCAATCATTAATTTGACCTAAGGCAGCATCCCAATTGACTCTGCAATACGGTTCTGGTCCTATAAACGCGGATTTTGATCCAGCTAGCTCGTTCGCCGATTCTTTGCCTTCAATACCTTGGTGACCGGGTGCCCACCCAAATTTAAACTTATTTTGTCTGGCCAGGGTCTGTAAGGCAGCGTCGCAGCATTTAACCGTCAACGAGTCTGTCGTACTAGAACAGTGTTAGTACTGGATAGCATTGCCTGCTATCGATAGACATTGTAGGCGTTGGAAAGCTGATGAACTTGTAAGAAGGAGGCCACAATTGCATACGTCATAGGCTGTCCATTTTATAAGGGTTCCACTCACCTCTCTAAAAAAAATTGAAGCTCTTTGTTAAGCTACGCACGCTGAACCTTATGACCGGTCTGCAGCAAGACAAGATCTCTCTCCCTGGTTAAGCGTGGGTGACGCCGGGTGATATCTCTGGGATCATTACTGAGCCCCATGCCACTGCTATTCATGCGAAGCATCTCGGTATAGTTTATATCGACCAATGCACAAGCTACAGGTAGGAGGAGAAATCTGTTTGCCACCTGCTGTGTGAATGTCCTTCTCTCGCGACAAAAAATTAAGAACTCTTGGATAATTATAATTAACTAATTTAAGTTAATGATTATTTCTCGTTAGTTTTTTTATAATAATTTCGAACATTAGTCACCCTCACTTAAGTAGGCCAAGAGCAGTGATCAGTTACTATAAGGGCATAAAGATAAATAATAAAATGCAGTATGCACCTCTCATATTCATACCCATTTTCAGAGCAAATTTGTGTCCACAAAATTTACAGAGTTTTTATTTATTTAATCAAGGGCTGAAAATAAGGTTCATACATACAGATAACAAGCACACAACATAAGCCCAACCATTTGCACATATACATATATATATACGATCTATAACTCCGTATCCATCCTACCAACGTGTCGGCATCAGAACTCCGTGACCGCAGTTGCACAAAATATATTTTTTGTTTCATTTTTTCAGTGAAGGTAAACAAGGGTATGTGTGAGTGACACGATGGACTAAAAAGTGAGCAGAAAAAACAAATGTTCTGTGTTCTGTTTTTTTCCCTTTTGTAAGAAGTTTAAGCTTTTTAAAAAGCTTTTTTTTTAGTGAATTTCGTTTTCATATATCACTTCTTCCCATATGAATGAGACATCTGGGTATATTTATTATCTGTGGTGCGAGCTTAATTCTACATAAACAGTTTTCAAATTGGGGATGAATAAAAATTTTCAAATTTTTACAGGGGTTGCATTGGAATTCCTAACTACCTGAAGAGCGTTACAAAAATTCCATTTTCTCGAAAACTATAAGTCGCAACTCAACTCCAAAAGCAGATTTGAATTCAGGAAAGGTGCGGGCTTAATTCTACATAAACAGTTTTCAAATTGGGGATGAAAAAAAAATTTTCAAATTTTTACAGGGGTTGCATTGGAATTCCTGACTACCTCGAAGAGCAATACAAAAATTCCATTTTCTCGAAAACTATAAGTCGCAGCTCAACTGCAAAAGCAGATTTGAATTCAGGAAAGGTGCGAGCTTAATTCTACATAAACAGTTTTCAAATTGGGGATGAAAAAAAAATTTTCAAATTTTTACAGGGGTTGCATTGGAATTCTTGACTACCTCGAAGAGCGGTACAAAAATTCCATTTTCTCGAAAACTATAAGTCGGAGCTCAACTCCAAAAGCAGATTTGAATTCAGGGAAGGTGCGAGCTTAATTCTACATAAACAGTTTTCAAATTGGGGATGAATAAAAATTTTCAAATTTTTACAGGGGTTGCATTGGAATTCCTGACTACCTGAAGAGCGTTACAAAAATTCCATTTTCTCGAAAACTATAAGTCCCAGCTGAACTCCAAAAGCAGATTTGAATTCAGGAAAGGTGCGAGCTTAATTCTACATAAACAGTTTTCGAATTGGGGATGAAAAAAAAATTTTCAAATTTTTACAGGGGTTGCATTGGAATTCCTGGGTACATGAAGAGCGATAGAAAAATTCCATTTTCTCGAAAACTATAAGTCGCAGCTCAACTCCAAAAGCAGATTTGAATTCAGGAAAGGTGCGGGCTTAATTCTACATAAACAGTTTTCAAATTGGGGATGAAAAAAAAATTTTCAAATTTTTACAGGGGTTGCATTGGAATTCCTGACTACCTGAAGAGCGTTACAAAAATTACATTTTCTCGAAAACTATAAGTCGCAGCTCAACTCCAAAAGCAGATTTGAATTCAGGAAAGGTGCGGGCTTAATTCTACATAAACAGTTTTCAAATTGGGGATGAAAAAAAAATTTTTCAAATTTTTACAGGGGTTGCATTGGAATTCCTGACTACCTGAAGAGCGTTACAAAAATTCCATTTTCTCGAAAACTATAAGTCGCAGCTCAACTCCAAAAGCAGATTTGAATTCAGGAAAGGTGCGGGCTTAATTCTACATAAACAGTTTTCAAATCGGTAATGAAAAAAAATTTTTCAAATTTTTACAGGGGTTGCATTGGAATTCATGACTACCTCAAAGAGCGATACAAAAATTCCATTTTCTCGAAAACTATAAGTTGCAGCTCAACTCCAAAAGCAGATTTAAATTCAGGAAAGGTGCGAGCTTAATTCTACATAAATAGTTTTCAAATCGGGGATGAAAAAAAAACTTTAAAATTTTAACAGGGGTTGCATTGGAATTCCTGACTACCTCGAAGAGCGATACAAAAATTCCATTTTCTCGAAAACTATAAGTCGCAGCTCAACTCCAAAAGCAGATTTGAATTCAGGAAAGGTGCGAGCTTAATTCTACATAAACAATTTTCGAATCGGGGATAAAAAAAAATTTTCAAATTTTTACAGGGGTTGCATTGGGATTCCTGCCTACCTCGAAGAGAAATACAAAAATTCCATTTTCTCGAAAACTATAAGTCGCAGCTCAACTCCAAAAGCAGATTTGAATTCAGGGAAGGTGCGGGCTTAATTCTACATAAACAGTTTTCAAATCGAGGATAAAAAAAAAACTTTCAAATTTTTACAGAGGTTGCATTGGAATTCTTGACTACCTCGAAGAGCGATAGAAAAATTCCATTTTCTCGAAAACTATAAGCCGCAGCTCAACTTCAAAAGCAGATTTGAATTCAGGAAAGGTGCGGGCTTAATTCTACATAAACAGTTTTCAAATTGGGGATGAAAAAAAAATTTTCAAATTTTTACAGGGGTTGCATTGGAATTCCTGACTACCTGAAGAGCGTTACAAAAATTCCATTTTCTCGAAAACTATAAGTCGCAGCTCAACTCCAAAAGCAGATTTGAATTCAGGAAAGGTGCGAGCTTAATTCTACATAAACAGTTTTCAAATTGGGGATGAAAAAAAAATTTTCAAATTTTTACAGATCCTTAAATCTTATATAGGTAATAGATTCTTTAGAGTTCGTTATGGCTCAGTGTATTCTGAACTTAAAGAAATACAAGCAGGTGTTCCACAGGGAAGTGTTCTAGGACCCACCCTGTATTTATTATATACGAGTGATATACCGCATGCGAGTGATACCATGATAGCCACATTTGCAGACGACACTGCTCTTCTATCAACAGATGGATGTGTGGCTAAAGCTACAGAAAAGCTACAAAATTCAATTAACGAGATATGTGATTGGACGCAGCGATGGCGAATTAAACTTAATGAGTCAAAGTCCATCCATATCAATTTTACAAATAAAAAAATAACGAATCTTCCAGTGGTTATTAATAATCAAGTAGTTCCTTACTCTAACACAGCTAAGTATCTCGGTATGAATCTGGATGCTAAACTGAAATGGAAGGAACATGTGAAAAAGAAAGTAGAAGATCTAAATATTAGATATAGAAAACTCTATTGGTTGTTAGGATATAACTCAGAACTGTCCATTGAGAATAAAATCCTATTATACAATCAGATATTAAAACCCGTTTGGACATATGGTATCCAATTATGGGGTTGCACAAAGAAAACAAATGTACAAATGTTGCAAACATTTCAAAATAAGGTCCTTCGGGGAATAGTGAATGCCCCATGGTACATTAGAAATAGTGACTTGCATCGAGATTTGCAGATTGACCTCGTAGAAGATACAATTAAAAAGTACGCAATGCGTCACAACGAGCGTTTGCAGATGCATATCAATCCTGAGATAGACGATGTCTTAAATGTACGAAATAATATTCGTAGGTTAAGAAGAACCAAGCCCCATGAACTTTTTTGACAATTATGAGAGCCCGTATTTAAATTATAATACCTTCTCAAACCCAACTAAACGTTGAAAATAAAATCTTTGTCGATCACTAGTTGATTGGTTATGATCAAGGAGGTGTTTTTAGTGCGGTTAGAGTCCCACACTACTTTGGGTTTCTAACCCCATTGTGTCTTTCGAGATTTTCACCTTCATCAACAAAAAAAAAAAAAAATTTTTACAGGGGTTGCATTGGAATTCCTGATTACCTGAAGAGCGTTACAAAAATTCCATTTTCTCGAAAACTATAAGTCGCAGCTCAACTCCAAAAGCAGATTTGAATTCAGGAAAGGTGCGGGCTTAATTCTACATAAACAGTTTTCAAATCGGGGATAAAAAAAAAACTTTCAAATTTTTACACGGGTTGCATTGGAATTCCTGACTACCTGAAGAGCGTTACAAAAATTCCATTTTCTCGAAAACTATAAGTCGCAGCTCAACTCCAAAAGCAGATTTGAATTCAGGAAAGGTGTGGGCTTAATTCTACATAAACAGTTTTCAAATCGGGGATGAAAAAAAATTTTTCAAATTTTTACAGGGGTTGCATTGGAATTCTTGACTACCTCGAAGAGCGATAGAAAAATTCCATTTTCTCGAAAACTATAAGTCGCAGCTCAACTCCAAAAGCAGATTTGAATTCAGGAAAGGTGCGGGCTTAATTCTACATAAACAGTTTTCAAATTGGGGATGAAAAAAAAATTTTTCAAATTTTTACAGGGGTTGCATTGGAATTCCTGACTACCTGAAGAGCGTTACAAAAATTCCATTTTCTCGAAAACTATAAGTCGCAGCTCAACTCCAAAAGCAGATTTGAATTCAGGAAAGGTGCGGGCTTAATTCTACATAAACAGTTTTCAAATCGGTAATGAAAAAAAATTTTTCAAATTTTTACAGGGGTTGCATTGGAATTCATGACTACCTCAAAGAGCGATACAAAAATTCCATTTTCTCGAAAACTATAAGTTGCAGCTCAACTCCAAAAGCAGATTTAAATTCAGGAAAGGTGCGAGCTTAATTCTACATAAATAGTTTTCAAATCGGGGATGAAAAAAAAACTTTAAAATTTTAACAGGGGTTGCATTGGAATTCCTGACTACCTCGAAGAGCGATACAAAAATTCCATTTTCTCGAAAACTATAAGTCGCAGCTCAACTCCAAAAGCAGATTTGAATTCAGGAAAGGTGTGGGCTTAATTCTACATAAACAGTTTTCAAATCGGGGATGAAAAAAAATTTTTCAAATTTTTACAGGGGTTGCATTGGAATTCTTGACTACCTCGAAGAGCGATAGAAAAATTCCATTTTCTCGAAAACTATAAGTCGCAGCTCAACTCCAAAAGCAGATTTGAATTCAGGAAAGGTGCGGGCTTAATTCTACATAAACAGTTTTCAAATTGGGGATGAAAAAAAAATTTTCAAATTTTCTCAGGGGTTGCATTGGAATTCCTGACTACCTGAAGAGCGTTACAAAAATTCCATTTTCTCGAAAACTATAAGTCGCAGCTCAACTTCAAAAGCAGATTTAAATTCAGGAAAGGTGCGGGCTTAATTCTACATAAACAGTTTTCAAATTGGGGATGAAAAAAAAATTTTCAAATTTTTACAGGGGTTGCATTGGAATTCCTGACTACCTGAAGAGCGTTACAAAAATTCCATTTTCTCGAAAACTATAAGTCGCAGCTCAACTCCAAAAGCAGATTTGAATTCACGAAAGGTGCGGGCTTAATTCTACATAAACAGTTTTCAAATCGGGGATGAAAAAAAAATTTCAACTTTTTACAGGGGTTGCATTGGAATTCCTGACTACCTCGAAGAGCATTACAAAAATTCCATTTTCTCGAAAACTATAAGTCGCAGCTCAACTGCAAAAGCAGATTTGAATTCAGGAAAGGTGCGAGCTTAATTCTACATAAACAGTTTTCAAATTGGGGATGAAAAAAAAATTTTCAAATTTTTACAGGGGTTGCATTGGAATTCTTGACTACCTCGAAGAGCGGTACAAAAATTCCATTTTCTCGAAAACTATAAGTCGCAGCTCAACTCCAAAAGCAGATTTGAATTCAGGGAAGGTGCGGGCTTAATTCTACATAAACAGTTTTCAAATCGAGGATAAAAAAAAAACTTTCAAATTTTTACAGAGGTTGCATTGGAATTCTTGACTACCTCGAAGAGCGATAGAAAAATTCCATTTTCTCGAAAACTATAAGCCGCAGCTCAACTTCAAAAGCAGATTTGAATTCAGGAAAGGTGCGGGCTTAATTCTACATAAACAGTTTTCAAATTGGGGATGAAAAAAAAATTTTCAAATTTTTACAGGGGTTGCATTGGAATTCCTGACTACCTGAAGAGCGTTACAAAAATTCCATTTTCTCGAAAACTATAAGTCGCAGCTCAACTCCAAAAGCAGATTTGAATTCAGGAAAGGTGCGAGCTTAATTCTACATAAACAGTTTTCAAATTGGGGATGAAAAAAAAATTTTCAAATTTTTACAGATCCTTAAATCTTATATAGGTAATAGATTCTTTAGAGTTCGTTATGGCTCAGTGTATTCTGAACTTAAAGAAATACAAGCAGGTGTTCCACAGGGAAGTGTTCTAGGACCCACCCTGTATTTATTATATACGAGTGATATACCGCATGCGAGTGATACCATGATAGCCACATTTGCAGACGACACTGCTCTTCTATCAACAGATGGATGTGTGGCTAAAGCTACAGAAAAGCTACAAAATTCAATTAACGAGATATGTGATTGGACGCAGCGATGGCGAATTAAACTTAATGAGTCAAAGTCCATCCATATCAATTTTACAAATAAAAAAATAACGAATCTTCCAGTGGTTATTAATAATCAAGTAGTTCCTTACTCTAACACAGCTAAGTATCTCGGTATGAATCTGGATGCTAAACTGAAATGGAAGGAACATGTGAAAAAGAAAGTAGAAGATCTAAATATTAGATATAGAAAACTCTATTGGTTGTTAGGATATAACTCAGAACTGTCCATTGAGAATAAAATCCTATTATACAATCAGATATTAAAACCCGTTTGGACATATGGTATCCAATTATGGGGTTGCACAAAGAAAACAAATGTACAAATGTTGCAAACATTTCAAAATAAGGTCCTTCGGGGAATAGTGAATGCCCCATGGTACATTAGAAATAGTGACTTGCATCGAGATTTGCAGATTGACCTCGTAGAAGATACAATTAAAAAGTACGCAATGCGTCACAACGAGCGTTTGCAGATGCATATCAATCCTGAGATAGACGATGTCTTAAATGTACGAAATAATATTCGTAGGTTAAGAAGAACCAAGCCCCATGAACTTTTTTGACAATTATGAGAGCCCGTATTTAAATTATAATACCTTCTCAAACCCAACTAAACGTTGAAAATAAAATCTTTGTCGATCACTAGTTGATTGGTTATGATCAAGGAGGTGTTTTTAGTGCGGTTAGAGTCCCACACTACTTTGGGTTTCTAACCCCATTGTGTCTTTCGAGATTTTCACCTTCATCAACAAAAAAAAAAAAAAAAAAAAATTTTTACAGGGGTTGCATTGGAATTCCTGATTACCTGAAGAGCGTTACAAAAATTCCATTTTCTCGAAAACTATAAGTCGCAGCTCAACTCCAAAAGCAGATTTGAATTCAGGAAAGGTGCGGGCTTAATTCTACATAAACAGTTTTCAAATCGGGGATAAAAAAAAAACTTTCAAATTTTTACACGGGTTGCATTGGAATTCCTGACTACCTGAAGAGCGTTACAAAAATTCCATTTTCTCGAAAACTATAAGTCGCAGCTCAACTCCAAAAGCAGATTTGAATTCAGGAAAGGTGTGGGCTTAATTCTACATAAACAGTTTTCAAATCGGGGATGAAAAAAAATTTTTCAAATTTTTACAGGGGTTGCATTGGAATTCTTGACTACCTCGAAGAGCGATAGAAAAATTCCATTTTCTCGAAAACTATAAGTCGCAGCTCAACTCCAAAAGCAGATTTGAATTCAGGAAAGGTGCGGGCTTAATTCTACATAAACAGTTTTCAAATTGGGGATGAAAAAAAAATTTTCAAATTTTCTCAGGGGTTGCATTGGAATTCCTGACTACCTGAAGAGCGTTACAAAAATTCCATTTTCTCGAAAACTATAAGTCGCAGCTCAACTTCAAAAGCAGATTTAAATTCAGGAAAGGTGCGGGCTTAATTCTACATAAACAGTTTTCAAATTGGGGATGAAAAAAAAATTTTCAAATTTTTACAGGGGTTGCATTGGAATTCCTGACTACCTGAAGAGCGTTACAAAAATTCCATTTTCTCGAAAACTATAAGTCGCAGCTCAACTCCAAAAGCAGATTTGAATTCACGAAAGGTGCGGGCTTAATTCTACATAAACAGTTTTCAAATCGGGGATGAAAAAAAAATTTCAACTTTTTACAGGGGTTGCATTGGAATTCCTGACTACCTCGAAGAGCATTACAAAAATTCCATTTTCTCGAAAACTATAAGTCGCAGCTCAACTGCAAAAGCAGATTTGAATTCAGGAAAGGTGCGAGCTTAATTCTACATAAACAGTTTTCAAATTGGGGATGAAAAAAAAATTTTCAAATTTTTACAGGGGTTGCATTGGAATTCTTGACTACCTCGAAGAGCGGTACAAAAATTCCATTTTCTCGAAAACTATAAGTCGGAGCTCAACTCCAAAAGCAGATTTGAATTCAGGGAAGGTGCGAGCTTAATTCTACATAAACAGTTTTCAAATTGGGGATGAATAAAAATTTTCAAATTTTTACAGGGGTTGCATTGGAATTCCTGACTACCTGAAGAGCGTTACAAAAATTCCATTTTCTCGAAAACTATAAGTCGCAGCTCAACTCCAAAAGCAGATTTGAATTCAGGAAAGGTGCGAGCTTAATTCTACATAAACAGTTTTCGAATTGGGGATGAAAAAAAAATTTTCAAATTTTTACAGGGGTTGCATTGGAATTCCTGAGTACATGAAGAGCGATAGAAAAATTCCATTTTCTCGAAAACTATAAGTCGCAGCTCAACTCCAAAAGCAGATTTGAATTCAGGAAAGGTGCGGGCTTAATTCTACATAAACAGTTTTCAAATTGGGGATGAAAAAAAAATTTTCAAATTTTTACAGGGGTTGCATTGGAATTCCTGACTACCTGAAGAGCGTTACAAAAATTCCATTTTCTCGAAAACTATAAGTCGCAGCTCAACTTCAAAAGCAGATTTAAATTCAGGAAAGGTGCGAGCTTAATTCTACATAAACAGTTTTCAAATTGGGGATGAAAAAAAAATTTTCAAATTTTTACAGGGGTTGCATTGGAATTCCTGATTACCTGAAGAGCGTTACAAAAATTCCATTTTCTCGAAAACTATAAGTCGCAGCTCAACTCCAAAAGTAGATTTGAATTCAGGAAAGGTGCGGGCTTAATTCTACATAAACAGTTTTCAAATTGGGGATGAAAAAAAAAATATTCAAATTTTCTCAGTTGTTGCATTGGAATTCCTGACTACCTGAAGAGCGTTACAAAAATTCCATTTTCTCGAAAACTATAAGTCGCAGCTCAACTTCAAAAGCAGATTTAAATTCAGGAAAGGTGCGGGCTTAATTCTACATAAACAGTTTTCAAATTGGGGATGAAAAAAAAATTTTCAAATTTTTACAGGGGTTGCATTGGAATTCCTGACTACCTGAAGAGCGTTACAAAAATTCCATTTTCTCGAAAACTATAAGTCGCAGCTCAGCTCCAAAAGCAGATTTGAATTCAGGAAAGGTGAGGGCTTAATTCTACATAAACAGTTTTCAAATCGGGGATGAAAAAAAATTGTCAACTTTTTACAGGGGTTGCATTGGAATTCCTGAGTACATGAAGAGCGATAGAAAAATTCCATTTTCTCGAAAACTATAAGTCGCAGCTCAACTCCAAAAGCAGATTTGAATTCAGGAAAGGTGCGAGCTTAATTCTACATAAACAGTTTTCAAATTGGGGATGAAAAAAAATTTTCAAATTTTTACAGGGGTTGCATTGGAATTCTTGACTACCTCGAAGAGCGATAGAATTCTTGACTACCTAGAAGAGCATTACAAAAATTCCATTTTCTCGAAGACTATAAGTCGCAGCTCAACTCCAAAAGCAGATTTGAATTCAGGAAAGGTGCGAGCTTAATTCTACATAAACAGTTTTCAAATTGGGGATGAAAAAAAAATTTTCAAATTTTTACAGGGGTTGCATTGGAATTCTTGACTACCTCTAAGAGCGATAGAAAAATTCTATTTTCTCGAAAACTATAAGTCGCAGCTCAACTCCAAAAGCAGATTTGAATTCAGGGAAGGTGCGAGCTTAATTCTACATAAACAGTTTTCAAATTGGGGATGAATAAAAATTTTCAAATTTTTACAGGGGTTGCATTGCAATTCCTGACTGCCTGAAGAGCGTTACAAAAATTCCATTTTCTCGAAAACTATAAGTCGCAGCTCAACTTCAAAAGCAGATTTAAATTCAGGAAAGGTGCGAGCTTAATTCTACATAAACAGTTTTCAAATTGGGGATGAAAAAAAATTTTTCAAATTTTTACAGGGGTTGCATTGGAATTCCTGACTACCTGAAGAGCGTTACAAAAATTCCATTTTCTCGAAAACTATAAGTCGCAGCTCAACTCCAAAAGCAGATTTGAATTCAGGAAAGGTGCGGGCTTAATTCTACATAAACAGTTTTCAAATCGGTAATGAAAAAAAAATTTTCAAATTTTTACAGGGGTTGCATTGGAATTCATGACTACCTCAAAGAGCGATACAAAAATTCCATTTTCTCGAAAACTATAAGTTGCAGCTCAACTCCAAAAGCAGATTTAAATTCAGGAAAGGTGCGAGCTTAATTCTACATAAACAGTTTTCAAATCGGGGATGAAAAAAAAACTTTAAAATTTTAACAGGGGTTGCATTGGAATTCCTGACTACCTCGAAGAGCGATACAAAAATTCCATTTTCTCGAAAACTATAAGTTGCAGCTCAACTCCAAAAGCAGATTTAAATTCAGGAAAGGTGCGAGCTTAATTCTACATAAACAATTTTCAAATCGGGGATGAGAAAAAAATTTTCAAATTTTTACAGGGGTTGCATTGGGATTCCTGCCTACCTCGAAGAGAAATACAAAAATTCCATTTTCTCGAAAACTATAAGTCGCAGCTCAACTCCAAAAGCAGATTTGAATTCAGGAAAGGTGCGAGCTTAATTCTACATAAACGGTTTTCAAATTGGGGATGAAAAAAAAATTTTCAAATTTTTACAGGGGTTGCATTGGAATTCCTGATTACCTGAAGAGCGTTACAAAAATTCCATTTTCTCGAAAAGTATAAATCGCAGCTCAACTCCAAAAGCAGATTTGAATTCAGGAAAGGTGCGGGCTTAATTCTACATAAACAGTTTTCAAATTGGGGATGAAAAAAAAATATTCAAATTTTCTCAGGGGTTGCATTGGAATTCCTGACTACCTGAAGAGCGTTACAAAAATTCCATTTTCTCGAAAACTATAAGTCGCAGCTCAACTTCAAAAGCAGATTTAAATTCAGGAAAGGTGCGGGCTTAATTCTACATAAACAGTTTTCAAATTGGGGATGAAAAAAAAATTTTCAAATTTTTACAGGGGTTGCATTGGAATTCCTGACTACCTGAAGAGCGTTACAAAAATTCCATTTTCTCGAAAACTATAAGTCGCAGCTCAACTCCAAAAGCAGATTTGAATTCAGGAAAGGTGAGGGCTTAATTCTACATAAACAGTTTTCAAATCGGGGATGAAAAAAAATTGTCAACTTTTTACAGGGGTTGCATTGGAATTCCTGAGTACATGAAGAGCGATAGAAAAATTCCATTTTCTCGAAAACTATAAGTCGCAGCTCAACTCCAAAAGCAGATTTGAATTCAGGAAAGGTGCGAGCTTAATTCTACATAAACAGTTTTCAAATTGGGGATGAAAAAAAATTTTCAAATTTTTACAGGGGTTGCATTGGAATTCTTGACTACCTCGAAGAGCGATAGAATTCTTGACTACCTAGAAGAGCATTACAAAAATTCCATTTTCTCGAAGACTATAAGTCGCAGCTCAACTCCAAAAGCAGATTTGAATTCAGGAAAGGTGCGAGCTTAATTCTACATAAACAGTTTTCAAATTGGGGATGAAAAAAAAATTTTCAAATTTTTACAGGGGTTGCATTGGAATTCTTGACTACCTCTAAGAGCGATAGAAAAATTCTATTTTCTCGAAAACTATAAGTCGCAGCTCAACTCCAAAAGCAGATTTGAATTCAGGGAAGGTGCGAGCTTAATTCTACATAAACAGTTTTCAAATTGGGGATGAATAAAAATTTTCAAATTTTTACAGGGGTTGCATTGCAATTCCTGACTGCCTGAAGAGCGTTACAAAAATTCCATTTTCTCGAAAACTAGAAGTCGCAGCTCAACTCCAAAAGCAGATTTGAATTCAGGAAAGGTGCGAGCTTAATTCTACATAAACAGTTTTCAAATTGGGGATGAAAAAAAAATTTTCAAATTTTTACAGGGGTTGCATTGGAATTCTTGACTACCTCTAAGAGCGATAGAAAAATTCTATTTTCTCGAAAACTATAAGTCGCAGCTCAACTCCAAAAGCAGATTTGAATTCAGGGAAGGTGCGAGCTTAATTCTACATAAACAGTTTTCAAATTGGGGATGAATAAAAATTTTCAAATTTTTACAGGGGTTGCATTGCAATTCCTGACTGCCTGAAGAGCGTTACAAAAATTCCATTTTCTCGAAAACTATAAGTCGCAGCTCAACTTCAAAAGCAGATTTAAATTCAGGAAAGGTGCGAGCTTAATTCTACATAAACAGTTTTCAAATTGGGGATGAAAAAAAAATTTTCAAATTTTTACAGGGGTTGCATTGGAATTCCTGACTACCTGAAGAGCGTTACAAAAATTCCATTTTCTCGAAAACTATAAGTCGCAGCTCAACTCCAAAAGCAGATTTGAATTCAGGAAAGGTGCGGGCTTAATTCTACATAAACAGTTTTCAAATCGGTAATGAAAAAAAAATTTTCAAATTTTTACAGGGGTTGCATTGGAATTCATGACTACCTCAAAGAGCGATACAAAAATTCCATTTTCTCGAAAACTATAAGTTGCAGCTCAACTCCAAAAGCAGATTTAAATTCAGGAAAGGTGCGAGCTTAATTCTACATAAACAGTTTTCAAATCGGGGATGAAAAAAAAACTTTAAAATTTTAACAGGGGTTGCATTGGAATTCCTGACTACCTCGAAGAGCGATACAAAAATTCCATTTTCTCGAAAACTATAAGTTGCAGCTCAACTCCAAAGGCAGATTTAAATTCAGGAAAGGTGCGAGCTTAATTCTACATAAACAATTTTCAAATCGGGGATGAGAAAAAAATTTTCAAATTTTTACAGGGGTTGCATTGGGATTCCTGCCTACCTCGAAGAGAAATACAAAAATTCCATTTTCTCGAAAACTATAAGTCGCAGCTCAACTCCAAAAGCAGATTTGAATTCAGGAAAGGTGCGAGCTTAATTCTACATAAACAGTTTTCAAATTGGGGATGAAAAAAAAATTTTCAAATTTTTACAGGGGTTGCATTGGAATTCCTGATTACCTGAAGAGCGTTACAAAAATTCCATTTTCTCGAAAACTATAAGTCGCAGCTCAACTCCAAAAGCAGATTTGAATTCAGGAAAGGTGCGGGCTTAATTCTACATAAACAGTTTTCAAATTGGGGATGAAAAAAAAATATTCAAATTTTTTCAGGGGTTGCATTGGAATTCCTGACTACCTGAAGAGCGTTACAAAAATTCCATTTTCTCGAAAACTATAAGTCGCAGCTCAACTTCAAAAGCAGATTTAAATTCAGGAAAGGTGCGGGCTTAATTCTACATAAACAGTTTTCAAATTGGGGATGAAAAAAAAATTTTCAAATTTTTACAGGGGTTGCATTGGAATTCCTGACTACCTGAAGAGCGTTACAAAAATTCCATTTTCTCGAAAACTATAAGTCGCAGCTCAACTCCAAAAGCAGATTTGAATTCAGGAAAGGTGAGGGCTTAATTCTACATAAACAGTTTTCAAATCGGGGATGAAAAAAAATTGTCAACTTTTTACAGGGGTTGCATTGGAATTCCTGAGTACATGAAGAGCGATAGAAAAATTCCATTTTCTCGAAAACTATAAGTCGCAGCTCAACTCCAAAAGCAGATTTGAATTCAGGAAAGGTGCGAGCTTAATTCTACATAAACAGTTTTCAAATTGGGGATGAAAAAAAATTTTCAAATTTTTACAGGGGTTGCATTGGAATTCTTGACTACCTCGAAGAGCGATAGAATTCTTGACTACCTAGAAGAGCATTACAAAAATTCCATTTTCTCGAAGACTATAAGTCGCAGCTCAACTCCAAAAGCAGATTTGAATTCAGGAAAGGTGCGAGCTTAATTCTACATAAACAGTTTTCAAATTGGGGATGAAAAAAAAATTTTCAAATTTTTACAGGGGTTGCATTGGAATTCTTGACTACCTCTAAGAGCGATAGAAAAATTCTATTTTCTCGAAAACTATAAGTCGCAGCTCAACTCCAAAAGCTGATTTGAATTCAGGGAAGGTGCGAGCTTAATTCTACATAAACAGTTTTCAAATTGGGGATGAATAAAAATTTTCAAATTTTTACAGGGGTTGCATTGCAATTCCTGACTGCCTGAAGAGCGTTACAAAAATTCCATTTTCTCGAAAACTAGAAGTCGCAGCTCAACTCCAAAAGCAGATTTGAATTCAGGAAAGGTGCGGGCTTAATTCTACGTAAACAATTTTCAAATCGGGGATAAAAAAAAACTTTCAAATTTTTACAGGGGTTGCATTGGAATTCTTGACTACCTCGAAGAGCATTACAAAAATTCCATTTTCTCGAAAACTATAAGTCGCAGCTCAACTGCAAAAGCAGATTTGAATTCAGGAAAGGTGCGAGCTTAATTCTACATAAACAGTTTTCAAATTGGGGATGAAAAAAAATTTTTAAAATTTTTACAGGGGTTGCATTGGAATTCTTGACTACCTCGAAGAGCGGTACAAAAATTCCATTTTCTCGAAAACTATAAGTCGGAGCTCAACTCCAAAAGCAGATTTGAATTCAGGGAAGGTGCGAGCTTAATTCTACATAAACAGTTTTCAAATTGGGGATGAATAAAAATTTTCAAATTTTTACAGGGGTTGCATTGGAATTCCTGACTACCTGAAGAGCGTTACAAAAATTCCATTTTCTCGAAAACTATAAGTCGCAGCTGAACTCCAAAAGCAGATTTGAATTCAGGAAAGGTGCGAGCTTAATTCTACATAAACAGTTTTCGAATTGGGGATGAAAAAAAATTTTCAAATTTTTACAGGGGTTGCATTGGAATTCCTGAGTACATGAAGAGCGATAGAAAAATTCCATTTTCTCGAAAACTATAAGTCGCAGCTCAAGTCCAAAAGCAGATTTGAATTCAGGAAAGGTGCGGGCTTAATTCTACATAAACAGTTTTCAAATTGGGGATGAAAAAAAAATTTTCAAATTTTTACAGGGGTTGCATTGGAATTCCTGACTACCTGAAGAGCGTTACAAAAATTCCATTTTCTCGAAAACTATAAGTCGCAGCTCAACTCCAAAAGCAGATTTGAATTCAGGAAAGGTGCGAGCTTAATTCTACATAAACAGTTTTCAAATTGGGGATGAAAAAAAATTTTCAAATTTTTACAGGGGTTGCATTGGAATTCTTGACTACCTCGAAGAGCGATAGAATTCTTGACTACCTAGAAGAGCATTACAAAAATTCCATTTTCTCGAAGACTATAAGTCGCAGCTCAACTCCAAAAGCAGATTTAAATTCAGGAAAGGTGCGGGCTTAATTCTACATAAACAGTTTTCAAATTGGGGATGAAAAAAAAATTTTCAAATTTTTACAGGGGTTGCATTGGAATTCCTGACTACCTGAAGAGCGTTACAAAAATTCCATTTTCTCGAAAACTATAAGTCGCAGCTCAACTTCAAAAGCAGATTTAAATTCAGGAAAGGTGCGGGCTTAATTCTACATAAACAGTTTTCAAATTGGGGATGAAAAAAAAATTTTCAAATTTTTACGGGGGTTGCATTGGAATTCCTGACTACCTGAAGAGCGTTACAAAAATTCCATTTTCTCGAAAACTATAAGTCGCAGCTCAACTCCAAAAGCAGATTTGAATTCAGGAAAGGTGCGGGCTTAATTCTACATAAACAGTTTTCAAATCGGGGATGAAAAAAAATTTTTCAAATTTTTACAGGGGTTGCATTGGAATTCATGACTACCTCAAAGAGCGATACAAAAATTCCATTTTCTCGAAAACTATAAGTTGCAGCTCAACTCCAAAAGCAGATTTAAATTCAGGAAAGGTGCGAGCTTAATTCTACATAAACAGTTTTCAAATCGGGGATGAAAAAAAAACTTTAAAATTTTAACAGGGGTTGCATTGGAATTCCTGACTACCTCGAAGAGCGATACAAAAATTCCATTTTCTCGAAAACTATAAGTCGCAGCTCAACTCCAAAAGCAGATTTGAATTCAGGAAAGGTGCGAGCTTAATTCTACATAAACAGTTTTCAAATTGGGGATGAAAAAAAAATTTTCAAATTATTACAGGGGTTGCATTGGAATTCCTGAGTACATGAAGAGCGATAGAAAAATTCCATTTTCTCGAAAACTATAAGTCGCAGCTCAAGTCCAAAAGCAGATTTGAATTCAGGAAAGGTGCGGGCTTAATTCTACATAAACAGTTTTCAAATTGGGGATGAAAAAAAAATTTTCAAATTTTTACAGGGGTTGCATTGGAATTCCTGACTACCTGAAGAGCGTTACAAAAATTCCATTTTCTCGAAAACTATAAGTCGCAGCTCAACTCCAAAAGCAGATTTGAATTCAGGGAAGGTGCGAGCTTAATTCTACATAAACAGTTTTCAAATTGGGGATGAATAAAAATTTTCAAATTTTTACAGGGGTTGCATTGGAATTCTTGACTACCTCGAAGAGCATTACAAAAATTCCATTTTCTCAAAACTATAAGTCGCAGCTCAACTGCAAAAGCAGATTTGAATTCAGGAAAGGTGCGAGCTTAATTCTACATAAACAGTTTTCAAATTGGGGATGAAAAAAAATTTTTAAAATTTTTACAGGGGTTGCATTGGAATTCTTGACTACCTCGAAGAGCGGTACAAAAATTCCATTTTCTCGAAAACTATAAGTCGGAGCTCAACTCCAAAAGCAGATTTGAATTCAGGGAAGGTGCGAGCTTAATTCTACATAAACAGTTTTCAAATTGGGGATGAATAAAAATTTTCAAATTTTTACAGGGGTTGCATTGGAATTCCTGACTACCTGAAGAGCGTTACAAAAATTCCATTTTCTCGAAAACTATAAGTCGCAGCTGAACTCCAAAAGCAGATTTGAATTCAGGAAAGGTGCGAGCTTAATTCTACATAAACAGTTTTCGAATTGGGGATGAAAAAAAATTTTCAAATTTTTACAGGGGTTGCATTGGAATTCATGACTACCTCAAAGAGCGATACAAAAATTCCATTTTCTCGAAAACTATAAGTTGCAGCTCAACTCCAAAAGCAGATTTAAATTCAGGAAAGGTGCGAGCTTAATTCTACATAAACAGTTTTCAAATCGGGGATGAAAAAAAAACTTTAAAATTTTAACAGGGGTTGCATTGGAATTCCTGACTACCTCGAAGAGCGATACAAAAATTCCATTTTCTCGAAAACTATAAGTCGCAGCTCAACTCCAAAAGCAGATTTGAATTCAGGAAAGGTGCGAGCTTAATTCTACATAAACAGTTTTCAAATTGGGGATGAAAAAAAAATTTTCAAATTATTACAGGGGTTGCATTGGAATTCCTGAGTACATGAAGAGCGATACAAAAATTCCATTTTCTCGAAAACTATAAGCCGCAGCTCAACTCCAAAAGCAGATTTGAATTCAGGAAAGGTGTGGGCTTAATTCTACATAAACAGTTTTCAAATCGGGGATAAAAAAAGAACTTTCAAATTTTTACAGGGGTTGCATTGGAATTCCTGACTACCTGAAGAGAGTAACAAAAATTCCATTTTCTCGAAAACTATAAGTCGCAGCTCAACTCCAAAAGCAGATTTGAATTCAGGAAAGGTGCGAGCTTAATTCTACATAAACAGTTTTCAAATCGGGAATGAAAATAAAATTGTAAAATTT
The DNA here is from genome assembly GCA_946965025.1 of Blera fallax. NCBI lineage: Eukaryota > Metazoa > Arthropoda > Insecta > Diptera > Syrphidae > Blera > Blera fallax. The sequence continues at coordinate 32,308,180 of OX337247.1, forward strand.
TTCCAGGGGTTGCATTGGAATTCTTGACTACCTGAAGAGAGTTACAAAAATTCCATTTTCTCGAAAACTATAAGTCGCAGCTCAACTCCAAAAGCAGATTTGAATTCAGGAAAGGTGCGGGCTTAATTCTACATAAACAGTTTTCAAATCGGGGATGAAAAAAAATTTTTCAAATTTTTACAGGGGTTGCATTGGAATTCATGACAACCTCGAAGAGCGGTACAAAAATTCCATTTTCTCGAAAACTATAAGTCGCAACTCAACTTCGAAAGCAGATTTGAATTCAGGAAAGGTGCGAGCTTAATTCTACATAAACAATTTTCAAATCGGGGATGAGAAAAAAATTTTCAAATTTTTACAGGGGTTGCATTGGGATTCCTGCCTACCTCGAAGAGAGATACAAAAATTCCATTTTCTCGAAAACTATAAGTCGCAGCTGAACTCCAAAAGCAGATTTGAATTCAGGAAAGGTGCGGGCTTAATTCTACATAAACAGTTTTCAAATTGGGGATGAAAAAAAAATTTTCAAATTTTTACAGGGGTTGCATTGGAATTCCTGAGTACATGAAGAGCGATAGAAAAATTCCATTTTCTCGAAAACTATAAGTCGCAGCTCAAGTCCAAAAGCAGATTTGAATTCAGGAAAGGTGCGGGCTTAATTCTACATAAACAGTTTTCAAATTGGGGATGAAAAAAAAATTTTCAAATTTTTACAGGGGTTGCATTGGAATTCCTGACTACCTGAAGAGCGTTACAAAAATTCCATTTTCTCGAAAACTATAAGTCGCAGCTCAAGTCCAAAAGCAGATTTGAATTCAGGAAAGGTGCGGGCTTAATTCTACATAAACAGTTTTCAAATTGGGGATGAAAAAAAATTTTCAAATTTTTACAGGGGTTGCATTGGAATTCTTGACTACCTGAAGAGCGTTACAAAAATTCCATTTTCTCGAAAACTATAAGTCGCAGCTCAACTCCAAAAGCAGATTTGAATTCAGGAAAGGTGCGGGCTTAATTCTACATAAACAGTTTTCAAATCGGGGATGAAAAAAAATTTTTCAAATTTTTACAGGGGTTGCATTGGAATTCATGACTACCTCAAAGAGCGATACAAAAATTCCATTTTCTCGAAAACTATAAGTTGCAGCTCAACTCCAAAAGCAGATTTAAATTCAGGAAAGGTGCGAGCTTAATTCTACATAAACAGTTTTCAAATCGGGGATGAAAAAAAAACTTTAAAATTTTAACAGGGGTTGCATTGGAATTCCTGACTACCTGAAGAGAGTTACAAAAATTTAATTTTCTCGAAAACTATAAGTCGCAGCTCAACTCCAAAAGCAGATTTGAATTCAAGAAAGGTGCGAGCTTAATTCTACATAAACAGTTTTCAAATTGGGGATGAAAAAAAAATTTTCAAATTTTTACAGGGGTTGCATTTTAATTCCTGAGTACATGAAGAGCGATACAAAAATTCCATTTTCTCGAAAACTATAAGCCGCAGCTCAACTCCAAAAGCAGATTTGAATTCAGGAAAGGTGTGGGCTTAATTCTACATAAACAGTTTTCAAATCGGGGATAAAAAAAAAAACTTTCAAATTTTTACAGGGGTTGCATTGGAATTCCTGACTACCTGAAGAGAGTTACAAAAATTTAATTTTCTCGAAAACTATAAGTCGCAGCTCAACTCCAAAAGCAGATTTGAATTCAGGAAAGGTGCGAGCTTAATTCTACATAAACAGTTTTCAAATCGGGAATGAAAATAAAATTGTAAAATTTTTCCAGGGGTTGCATTGGAATTCCTGACTACCTCGAAGAGCGATACAAAAATTCCATTTTCTCGAAAACTATAAGTCGCAACTCAACTTCGAAAGCAGATTTGAATTCAGGAAAGGTGCGAGCTTAATTCTACATAAACAATTTTCAAATCGGGGATGAGAAAAAAATTTTCAAATTTTTACAGGGGTTGCATTGGGATTCCTGCCTACCTCGAAGAGAGATACAAAAATTCCATTTTCTCGAAAACTATAAGTCGCAGCTCAACTCCAAAAGCAGATTTGAATTCAGGAAAGGTGCGAGCTTAATTCTACATAAACAGTTTTCAAATTGGGGATGAAAAAAAAATTTTCAAATTTTTACAGGGGTTGCATTGGAATTCCTGACTACCTGAAGAGCGTTACAAAAATTCCATTTTCTCGAAAACTAGAAGTCGCAGCTCAACTCCAAAAGCAGATTTGAATTCAGGAAAGGTGCGGGCTTAATTCTACATAAACAGTTTTCAAATCGGGGATAAACAAAAAACTTTAAAATTTTAACAGGGGTTGCATTGGAATTCCTGACTACCTCGAAGAGCGATACAAAAATTCCATTTTCTCGAAAACTATAAGTCGCAGCTCAACTCCAAAAGCAGATTTGAATTCAGGAAAGGTGCGAGCTTAATTCTACATAAACAGTTTTCAAATTGGGGATGAAAAAAAAATTTTCAAATTTTTACAGGGGTTGCATTGGAATTCCTGAGTACATGAAGAGCGATACAAAAATTCCATTTTCTCGAAAACTATAAGCCGCAGCTCAACTCCAAAAGCAGATTTGAATTCAGGAAAGGTGTGGGCTTAATTCTACATAAACAGTTTTCAAATCGGGGATAAAAAAAAAAAACTTTCAAATTTTTACAGGGGTTGCATTGGAATTCCTGAGTACATGAAGAGCGATACAAAAATTCCATTTTCTCGAAAACTATAAGCCGCAGCTCAACTCCAAAAGCAGATTTGAATTCAGGAAAGGTGTGGGCTTAATTCTACATAAACAGTTTTCAAATCGGGGATAAAAAAAAAAACTTTCAAATTTTTACAGGGGTTGCATTGGAATTCCTGACTACCTGAAGAGAGTTACAAAAATTCCATTTTCTCGAAAACTATAAGTCGCAGCTCAACTCCAAAAGCAAATTTGAATTCAGGAAAGGTGCGAGCTTAATTCTACATAAACAGTTTTCAAATCGGGAATGAAAATAAAATTGTAAAATTTTTCCAGGGGTTGCATTGGAATTCCTGACTACCTCGAAGAGCGATACAAAAATTCCATTTTCTCGAAAACTATAAGTCGCAACTCAACTTCGAAAGCAGATTTGAATTCAGGAAAGGTGCGAGCTTAATTCTACATAAACAATTTTCAAATCGGGGATGAGAAAAAAATTTTCAAATTTTTACAGGGGTTGCATTGGGATTCCTGCCTACCTCGAAGAGAGATACAAAAATTCCATTTTCTCGAAAACTATAAGTCGCAGCTCAACTCCAAAAGCAGATTTGAATTCAGGAAAGGTGCGAGCTTAATTCTACATAAACAGTTTTCAAATTGGGGATGAAAAAAAAATTTTCAAATTTTTACAGGGGTTGCATTGGAATTCTTGACTACCTCGAAGAGCATTACAAAAATTCCATTTTCTCGAAAACTATAAGTCGCAGCTCAACTGCAAAAGCAGATTTGAATTCAGGAAAGGTGCGAGCTTAATTCTACATAAACAGTTTTCAAATTGGGGATGAAAAAAAGTTTTTCAAATTTTTACAGGGGTTGCATTGGAATTCTTGACTACCTCGAAGAGCGGTACAAAAATTCCATTTTCTCGAAAACTATAAGTCGGAGCTCAACTCCAAAAGCAGATTTGAATTCAGGGAAGGTGCGAGCTTAATTCTACATAAACAGTTTTCAAATTGGGGATGAATAAAAATTTTCAAATTTTTACAGGGGTTGCATTGGAATTCCTGACTACCTGAAGAGCGTTACAAAAATTCCATTTTCTCGAAAACTATAAGTCGCAGCTGAACTCCAAAAGCAGATTTGAATTCAGGAAAGGTGCGAGCTTAATTCTACATAAACAGTTTTCGAATTGGGGATGAAAAAAATTTTAAAATTTTTACAGGGGTTGCATTGGAATTCCTGAGTACATGAAGAGCGATAGAAAAATTCCATTTTCTCGAAAACTATAAGTCGCAGCTCAAGTCCAAAAGCAGATTTGAATTCAGGAAAGGTGCGGGCTTAATTCTACATAAACAGTTTTCAAATTGGGGATGAAAAAAAAATTTTCAAATTTTTACAGGGGTTGCATTGGAATTCCTGACTACCTGAAGAGCGTTACAAAAATTCCATTTTCTCGAAAACTATAAGTCGCAGCTCAACTCCAAAAGCAGATTTGAATTCAGGAAAGGTGCGAGCTTAATTCTACATAAACAGTTTTCAAATTGGGGATGAAAAAAAATTTTCAAATTTTTACAGGGGTTGCATTGGAATTCTTGACTACCTCTAAGAGCGATAGAAAAATTCTATTTTCTCGAAAACTATAAGTCGCAGCTCAACTCCAAAAGCAGATTTGAATTCAGGGAAGGTGCGAGCTTAATTCTACATAAACAGTTTTCAAATTGGGGATGAATAAAAATTTTCAAATTTTTACAGGGGTTGCATTGGAATTCCTGACTACCTGAAGAGCGTTACAAAAATTCCATTTTCTCGAAAACTAGAAGTCGCAGCTCAACTCCAAAAGCAGATTTGAATTCAGGAAAGGTGAGAGCTTAATTCTACATAAACAGTTTTCAAATTGGGGAGGAAAGAAAATTTTCAAATTTTTACAGGGGTTGCATTGGAATTCCTGACTACCTGAAGAGCGATACAAAAATTCCATTTTCTCGAAAACTAGAAGTCGCAGCTCAACTCCAAAAGCAGATTTGAATTCAGGAAAGGTTCGAGCTTAATTCTTCATAAACAGTTTTCAAATTGGGGAGGAAAAAAAATTTTCAAATTTTTACAGGGGTTGCATTGGAATTCCTGACTACCTGAAGAGCGTTACAAAAATTCCATTTTCTCGAAAACTAGAAGTCGCAGCTCAACTCCAAAAGCAGATTTGAATTCAGGAAAGGTGCGGGCTTAATTCTACGTAAACAATTTTCAAATCGGGGATAAAAAAAAACTTTCAAATTTTTACAGGGGTTGCATTGGAATTCTTGACTACCTCGAAGAGCATTACAAAAATTCCATTTTCTCGAAAACTATAAGTCGCAGCTGAACTCCAAAAGCAGATTTGAATTCAGGAAAGGTGCGAGCTTAATTCTACATAAACAGTTTTCGAATTGGGGATGAAAAAAAATTTTAAAATTTTTACAGCGGTTGCATTGGAATTCCTGAGTACATGAAGAGCGATAGAAAAATTCCATTTTCACGAAAACTATAAGTCGCAGCTCAAGTCCAAAAGCAGATTTGAATTCAGGAAAGGTGCGGGCTTAATTCTACATAAACAGTTTTCAAATTGGGGATGAAAAAAAAATTTTCAAATTTTTACAGGGGTTGCATTGGAATTCCTGACTACCTGAAGAGCGTTACAAAAATTCCATTTTCTCGAAAACTATAAGTCGCAGCTCAACTCCAAAAGCAGATTTGAATTCAGGAAAGGTGCGAGCTTAATTCTACATAAACAGTTTTCAAATTGGGGATGAAAAAAAATTTTCAAATTTTTACAGGGGTTGCATTGGAATTCTTGACTACATCGAAGAGCGATAGAATTCTTGACTACCTAGAAGAGCATTACAAAAATTCCATTTTCTCGAAGACTATAAGTCGCAGCTCAACTCCAAAAGCAGATTTGAATTCAGGAAAGATGCGAGCTTAATTCTACATAAACAGTTTTCAAATTGGGGAGGAAAAAAAATTTTCAAATTTTTACAGGGGTTGCATTGGAATACCTGACTACCTGAAGAGCGTTACAAAAATTCCATTTTCTCGAAAACTATAAGTCGCAGCTCAACTTCAAAAGCAGATTTAAATTCAGGAAAGGTGCGGGCTTAATTCTACATAAACAGTTTTCAAATTGGGGATGAAAAAAAAATTTTCAAATTTTTACAGGGGTTGCATTGGAATTCCTGACTACCTGAAGAGCGTTACAAAAATTCCATTTTCTCGAAAACTATAAGTCGCAGCTCAACTCCAAAAGCAGATTTGAATTCAGGAAAGGTGCGGGCTTAATTCTACATAAACAGTTTTCAAATCGGGGATGAAAAAAAATTTTTCAAATTTTTACAGGGGTTGCATTGGAATTCATGACTTCCTCAAAGAGCGATACAAAAATTCCATTTTCTCGAAAACTATAAGTTGCAGCTCAACTCCAAAAGCAGATTTAAAATCAGGAAAGGTGCGAGCTTAATTCTACATAAACAGTTTTCAAATCGGGGATGAAAAAAAAACTTTAAAATTTTAACAGGGGTTGCATTGGAATTCCTGACTACCTCGAAGAGCTATACAAAAATTCCATTTTCTCGAAAACTATAAGTCGCAGCTCAACTCCAAAAGCAGATTTGAATTCAGGAAAGGTGTGGGCTTAATTCTACATAAACAGTTTTCAAATCGGGGATAAAAAAAAAAAATTTCAAATTTTTACAGGGGTTGCATTGGAATTCCTGACTACCTGAAGAGAGTTACAAAAATTCCATTTTCTCGAAAACTATAAGTCGCAGCTCAACTCCAAAAGCAGATTTGAATTCAGGAAAGGTGTTGGCTTAATTCTACATAAACAGTTTTCAAATCGGGGATAAAAAAAAAAACTTTCAAATTTTTACAGGGGTTGCATTGGAATTCCTGACTACCTGAAGAGAGTTACAAAAATTCCATTTTCTCGAAAACTATAAGTCGCAGCTCAACTCCAAAAGCAGATTTGAATTCAGGAAAGGTGCGAGCTTAATTCTACATAAACAGTTTTCAAATTGGGAATGAAAATAAAATTGTAAAATTTTTCCAGGGGTTGCATTGGAATTCCTGACTACCTCGAAGAGCGATACAAAAATTCCATTTTCTCGAAAACTATAAGTCGCAACTCAACTTCGAAAGCAGATTTGAATTCAGGAAAGGTGCGAGCTTAATTCTACATAAACAATTTTCAAATCGGGGATGAGAAAAAAATTATCAAATTTTTACAGGGGTTGCATTGGGATTCCTGCCTACCTCGAAGAGAGATACAAAAATTCCATTTTCTCGAAAACTATAAGTCGCAGCTTAACTCCAAAAGCAGATTTGAATTCAGGAAAGGTGCGAGCTTAATTCTACATAAACAGTTTTCAAATTGGGGATGAAAAAAAAATTTTCAAATTTTTACAGGGGTTGCATTGGAATTCCTGACTACCTGAAGAGCGTTACAAAAATTCCATTTTCTCGAAAACTAGAAGTCGCAGCTCAACTCCAAAAGCAGATTTGAATTCAGGAAAGGTGCGGGCTTAATTCTACATAAACAGTTTTCAAATCGGGGATAAAAAAAAAACTTTCAAATTTTTACAGGGGTTGCATTGGAATTCCTGACTACCTGAAGAGCGTTACAAAAATTCCATTTTCTCGAAAACTATAAGTCGCAGCTCAACTCCAAAAGCAGATTTGAATTCAGGAAAGGTGCGAGCTTAATTCTACATAAACAGTTTTCAAATTGGGGATGAAAAAAAATTTTCAAATTTTTACAGGGGTTGCATTGGAATTCTTGACTACCTCGAAGAGCGATAGAATTCTTGACTACCTAGAAGAGCATTACAAAAATTCCATTTTCTCGAAGACTATAAGTCGCAGCTCAACTCCAAAAGCAGATTTGAATTCAGGAAAGGTGCGAGCTTAATTCTACATAAACAGTTTTCAAATTGGGGATGAAAAAAAAATTTTCAAATTTTTACAGGGGTTGCATTGGAATTCTTGACTACCTCTAAGAGCGATAGAAAAATTCTATTTTCTCGAAAACTATAAGTCGCAGCTCAACTCCAAAAGCAGATTTGAATTCAGGGAAGGTGCGAGGTTAATTCTACGTAAACAGTTTTCAAATTGGGGATGAATAAAAATTTTCAAATTTTTACAGGGGTTGCATTGGAATTCCTGACTACCTGAAGAGCGTTACAAAAATTCCATTTTCTCGAAAACTAGAAGTCGCAGCTCAACTCCAAAAGCAGATTTGAATTCAGGAAAGGTGCGAGCTTAATTCTACATAAACAGTTTTCAAATTGGGGAGGAAAAAAAATTTTCAAATTTTTACAGGGGTTGCATTGGAATTCCTGACTACCTGAAGAGCGTTACAAAAATTCCATTTTCTCGAAAACTATAAGTCGCAGCTCAACTGCAAAAGCAGATTTGAATTTTTTTTTTTTTTTTTTATAATTTACCCGCACTCAAGGGGTTATGAATACCCTTTTACATGTTATTCACATGGTGCGGGCGTCGGAAATGTAGATAGAGAGAGAGAAAGAGATTGAATTCAGGAAAGGTGCGAGCTTAATTCTACATAAACAGTTTTCAAATTGGGGATGAAAAAAAATTTTTCAAATTTTTACAGGGGTTGCATTGGAATTCTTGACTACCTCGAAGAGCGGTACAAAAATTCCATTTTCTCGAAAACTATAAGTCGGAGCTCAACTCCAAAAGCAGATTTGAATTCAGGGAAGGTGCGAGCTTAATTCTACATAAACAGTTTTCAAATTGGGGATGAAAAAAAATTTTCAAATTTTTACAGGGGTTGCATTGGAATTCCTGAGTACATGAAGAGCGATAGAAAAATTCCATTTTCTCGAAAACTATAAGTCGCAGCTCAGGTCCAAAAGCAGATTTGAATTCAGGAAAGGTGCGGGCTTAATTCTACATAAACAGTTTTCAAATTGGGGATGAAAAAAAATTTTCAAATTTTTACAGGGGTTGCATTGGAATTCTTGACTACCTCGAAGAGCGATAGAATTCTTGACTACCTAGAAGAGCATTACAAAAATTCCATTTTCTCGAAGACTATATGTCGCAGCTCAACTCCAAAAGCAGATTTGAATTCAGGAAAGGTGCGAGCTTAATTCTACATAAACAGTTTTCAAATTGGGGATGAAAAAAAAATTTTCAAATTTTTACAGGGGTTGCATTGGGATTCTTGACTACCTCTAAGAGCGATAGAAAAATTCTATTTTCTCGAAAACTATAAGTCGCAGCTCAACTCCAAAAGCAGATTTGAATTCAGGGAAGGTGCGAGCTTAATTCTACATAAACAGTTTTCAAATTGGGGATGAATAAAAATTTTCAAATTTTTACAGGGGTTGCATTGGAATTCCTGACTACCTGAAGAGCGTTACAAAAATTCCATTTTCTCGAAAACTAGAAGTCGCAGCTCAACTCCAAAAGCAGATTTGAATTCAGGGAAGGTGCGAGCTTAATTCTACATAAACAGTTTTCAAATTGGGGATGAAAAAAATTTTCAAATTTTTACAGGGGTTGCATTGGAATTCTTGACTACCTCGAAGAGCGATAGAATTCTTGACTACCTAGAAGAGCATTACAAAAATTCCATTTTCTCGAAGACTATAAGTCGCAGCTCAACTCCAAAAGCAGATTTGAATTCAGGAAAGATGCGAGCTTAATTCTACATAAACAGTTTTCAAATTGGGGAGGAAAAAAAATTTTCAAATTTTTACAGTTGTTGCATTGGAATTCCTGACTACCTGAAGAGAGTTACAAAAATTCCATTTTCTCGAAAACTAGAAGTCGCAGCTCAACTCCAAAAGCAGATTTGAATTCAGGAAAGGTGCGATCTTAATTCTACGTAAACAATTTTCAAATCGGGGATAAAAAAAAAACTTTCAAATTTTTACAGGGGTTGCATTGGAATTCCTGACTACCTGAAGAGCGTTACAAAAATTCCATTTTCTCGAAAACTATAAGTCGCAGCTCAACTCCAAAAGCAGATTTGAATTCAGGAAAGGTGCGAGCTTAATTCTACATAAACAGTTTTCAAATTGGGGATGAAAAAAAATTTTCAAATTTTTACAGGGGTTGCATTGGAATTCTTGACTACCTCGAAGAGCGATAGAATTCTTGACTACCTAGAAGAGCATTACAAAAATTCCATTTTCTCGAAGACTATAAGTCGCAGCTCAACTCCAAAAGCAGATTTGAATTCAGGAAAGGTGCGAGCTTAATTCTACATAAACAGTTTTCAAATTGGGGATGAAAAAAAAATTTTCAAATTTTTACAGGGGTTGCATTGGAATTCTTGACTACCTCTAAGAGCGATAGAAAAATTCTATTTTCTCGAAAACTATAAGTCGCAGCTCAACTCCAAAAGCAGATTTGAATTCAGGGAAGGTGCGAGGTTAATTCTACGTAAACAGTTTTCAAATTGGGGATGAATAAAAATTTTCAAATTTTTACAGGGGTTGCATTGGAATTCCTGACTACCTGAAGAGCGTTACAAAAATTCCATTTTCTCGAAAACTAGAAGTCGCAGCTCAACTCCAAAAGCAGATTTGAATTCAGGAAAGGTGCGAGCTTAATTCTACATAAACAGTTTTCAAATTGGGGAGGAAAAAAAATTTTCAAATTTTTACAGGGGTTGCATTGGAATTCCTGACTACCTGAAGAGCGTTACAAAAATTCCATTTTCTCGAAAACTATAAGTCGCAGCTCAACTGCAAAAGCAGATTTGAATTTTTTTTTTTTTTTTTTTATAATTTACCCGCACTCAAGGGGTTATGAATACCCTTTTACATGTTATTCACATGGTGCGGGCGTCGGAAATGTAGATAGAGAGAGAGAAAGAGATTGAATTCAGGAAAGGTGCGAGCTTAATTCTACATAAACAGTTTTCAAATTGGGGATGAAAAAAAATTTTTCAAATTTTTACAGGGGTTGCATTGGAATTCTTGACTACCTCGAAGAGCGGTACAAAAATTCCATTTTCTCGAAAACTATAAGTCGGAGCTCAACTCCAAAAGCAGATTTGAATTCAGGGAAGGTGCGAGCTTAATTCTACATAAACAGTTTTCAAATTGGGGATGAAAAAAAATTTTCAAATTTTTACAGGGGTTGCATTGGAATTCCTGAGTACATGAAGAGCGATAGAAAAATTCCATTTTCTCGAAAACTATAAGTCGCAGCTCAGGTCCAAAAGCAGATTTGAATTCAGGAAAGGTGCGGGCTTAATTCTACATAAACAGTTTTCAAATTGGGGATGAAAAAAAATTTTCAAATTTTTACAGGGGTTGCATTGGAATTCTTGACTACCTCGAAGAGCGATAGAATTCTTGACTACCTAGAAGAGCATTACAAAAATTCCATTTTCTCGAAGACTATATGTCGCAGCTCAACTCCAAAAGCAGATTTGAATTCAGGAAAGGTGCGAGCTTAATTCTACATAAACAGTTTTCAAATTGGGGATGAAAAAAAAATTTTCAAATTTTTACAGGGGTTGCATTGGGATTCTTGACTACCTCTAAGAGCGATAGAAAAATTCTATTTTCTCGAAAACTATAAGTCGCAGCTCAACTCCAAAAGCAGATTTGAATTCAGGGAAGCTGCGAGCTTAATTCTACATAAACAGTTTTCAAATTGGGGATGAATAAAAATTTTCAAATTTTTACAGGGGTTGCATTGGAATTCCTGACTACCTGAAGAGCGTTACAAAAATTCCATTTTCTCGAAAACTAGAAGTCGCAGCTCAACTCCAAAAGCAGATTTGAATTCAGGGAAGGTGCGAGCTTAATTCTACATAAACAGTTTTCAAATTGGGGATGAAAAAAATTTTCAAATTTTTACAGGGGTTGCATTGGAATTCTTGACTACCTCGAAGAGCGATAGAATTCTTGACTACCTAGAAGAGCATTACAAAAATTCCATTTTCTCGAAGACTATAAGTCGCAGCTCAACTCCAAAAGCAGATTTGAATTCAGGAAAGATGCGAGCTTAATTCTACATAAACAGTTTTCAAATTGGGGAGGAAAAAAAATTTTCAAATTTTTACAGTTGTTGCATTGGAATTCCTGACTACCTGAAGAGAGTTACAAAAATTCCATTTTCTCGAAAACTAGAAGTCGCAGCTCAACTCCAAAAGCAGATTTGAATTCAGGAAAGGTGCGATCTTAATTCTACGTAAACAATTTTCTAATCGGGGATAAAAAAAAACTTTCAAATTTTTACAGGGGTTGCATTGGAATTCTTGACTACCTCGAAGAGCATTACAAAAATTCCATTTTCTCGAAAACTATAAGTCGCAGCTCAACTGCAAAAGCAGATTTGAATTCAAGAAAGGTGCGAGCTTAATTCTACATAAACAGTTTTCAAATTGGGGATGAATAGAAATTTTCAAATTTTTACAGGGGTTGCATTGGAATTCCTGACTACCTGAAGAGCGTTACAAAAATTCCATTTTCTCGAAAACTATAAGTCGCAGCTGAACTCCAAAAGCAGATTTGAATTCAGGAGAGGTGCGAGCTTAATTCTACATAAACAGTTTTCGAATTGGGGATGAAAAAAAATTTTCAAATTTTTACAGGGGTTGCATTGGAATTCCTGAGTACATGAAGAGCGATAGAAAAATTCCATTTTCTCGAAACTATAAGTCGCAGCTCAAGTCCAAAAGCAGATTTGAATTCAGGAAAGGTGCGGGCTTAATTCTACATAAACAGTTTTCAAATTGGGGATGAAAAAAAAATTTTCAAATTTTTACAGAGGTTGCATTGGAATTCCTGCCTACCTGAAGAGCGTTACAAAAATTCCATTTTCTCGAAAACTATAAGTCGCAGCTCAACTCCAAAAGCAGATTTGAATTCAAGAAAGGTGCGGGCTTAATTCTACATAAACAGTTTTCAAATCGGGGATGAAAAAAAAATTTTCAAATTTTTACAGGGGTTGCATTGGAATTCTTGACTACCTCGAAGAGCGATAGAAAAATTCCATTTTCTCGAAAACTATAAGTCGCAGCTCAACTCCAAAAGCAGATTTGAATTCAGGGAAGGTGCGAGCTTAATTCTACATAAACAGTTTTCAAATTGGGGATGAATAAAAATTTTCAAATTTTTACAGGGGTTGCATTGGAATTCCTGAGTACATGAAGAGCGTTAAAAAAATTCCATTTTCTCGAAAACTATAAGTCGCAGCTCAACTCCAAAAGCAGATTTGAATTCAGGAAAGGTGCGGGCTTAATTCTACATAAACAGTTTTCAAATTGGGGATGAAAAAAAAATTTTCAAATTTTTACAGGGGTTGCATTGGAATTCTTGACTACCTCTAAGGGCGATAGAAAAATTCTATTTTCTCGAAAACTATAAGTCGCAGCTCAACTCCAAAAGCAGATTTGAATTCAGGGAAGGTGCGAGCTTAATTCTACATAAACAGTTTTCAAATTGGGGATGAATAAAAATTTTCAAATTTTTATAGGGGTTGCATTGGAATTCCTGACTACCTGAAGAGCGTTACAAAAATTCCATTTTCTCGAAAACTATAAGTCGCAGCTGAACTCCAAAAGCAGATTTGAATTCAGGAGAGGTGCGAGCTTAATTCTACATAAACAGTTTTCGAATTGGGGATGAAAAAAAATTTTCAAATTTTTACAGGGGTTGCATTGGAATTCCTGAGTACATGAAGAGCGATAGAAAAATTCCATTTTCTCGAAACTATAAGTCGCAGCTCAAGTCCAAAAGCAGATTTGAATTCAGGAAAGGTGCGGGCTTAATTCTACATAAACAGTTTTCAAATTGGGGATGAAAAAAAAATTTTCAAATTTTTACAGAGGTTGCATTGGAATTCCTGCCTACCTGAAGAGCGTTACAAAAATTCCATTTTCTCGAAAACTATAAGTCGCAGCTCAACTCCAAAAGCAGATTTGAATTCAAGAAAGGTGCGGGCTTAATTCTACATAAACAGTTTTCAAATCGGGGATGAAAAAAAAATTTTCAAATTTTTACAGGGGTTGCATTGGAATTCTTGACTACCTCGAAGAGCGATAGAAAAATTCCATTTTCTCGAAAACTATAAGTCGCAGCTCAACTCCAAAAGCAGATTTGAATTCAGGGAAGGTGCGAGCTTAATTCTACATAAACAGTTTTCAAATTGGGGATGAATAAAAATTTTCAAATTTTTACAGGGGTTGCATTGGAATTCCTGAGTACATGAAGAGCGTTAAAAAAATTCCATTTTCTCGAAAACTATAAGTCGCAGCTCAACTCCAAAAGCAGATTTGAATTCAGGAAAGGTGCGGGCTTAATTCTACATAAACAGTTTTCAAATTGGGGATGAAAAAAAAATTTTCAAATTTTTACAGGGGTTGCATTGGAATTCTTGACTACCTCTAAGGGCGATAGAAAAATTCTATTTTCTCGAAAACTATAAGTCGCAGCTCAACTCCAAAAGCAGATTTGAATTCAGGGAAGGTGCGAGCTTAATTCTACATAAACAGTTTTCAAATTGGGGATGAATAAAAATTTTCAAATTTTTATAGGGGTTGCATTGGAATTCCTGACTACCTGAAGAGCGTTACAAAAATTAGATTTTCTCGAAAACTAGAAGTCGCAGCTCAACTCCAAAAGCAGATTTGAATTCAGCTAAGGTGCGAGCTTAATTCTACATAAACAGTTTTCAAATTGGGGATGAAAAAAAATTTTCAAATTTTTACAGGGGTTGCATTGGAATTCTTGACTACCTCGAAGAGCGATAGAATTCTTGACTACCTAGAAGAGCATTACAAAAATTCCATTTTCTCGAAGACTATAAGTCGCAGCTCAACTCCAAAAGCAGATTTGAATTCAGGAAAGATGCGAGCTTAATTCTACATAAACAGTTTTCAAATTGGGGAGGAAAAAAAATTTTCAAATTTTTACAGGGGTTGCATTGGAATTCCTGACTACCAGAAGAGAGTTACAAAAATTCCATTTTCTCGAAAACTATAAGTCGCAGCTCAACTCCAAAAGCAGATTTGAATTCAAGAAAGGTGCGGGCTTAATTCTACATAAACAGTTTTAAAATCGGGGATGAAAAAAAAATTTTCAAATTTTTACAGGGGTTGCATTGGAATTCTTGACTACCTCGAAGAGCGATAGAAAAATTCCATTTTCTCGAAAACTATAAGTCGCAGCTCAACTCCAAAATCAGATTTGAATTCAGGAAAGGTGCGGGCTTAATTCTACATAAACAGTTTTCAAATTGGGGATGAAAAAAAATTTTCAAATTTTTACAGGGGTTGCATTGGAATTCCTGACTACCTGAAGAGCGTTACAAAAATTCCATTTTCTCGAAAACTATAAGTCGCAGCTCAACTCCAAAAGCAGATTTGAATTCAGGAAAGGTGCGAGCTTAATTCTACATAAACAGTTTTCAAATCGGGGACGAAAAAAAAATTTTCAAATTTTTACAGGGGTTGCATTGATGACAACCTCGAAGAGCGGTACAAAAATTCCATTTTCTCGAAAACTGTAAGTCGGAGCTCAACTCCAAAAACAGATTTGAATTCAGGGAAGGTGCGAGCTTAATTCTACATAAACAGTTTTCAAATTGGGGATGAATAAAAATTTTCAAATTTTTACAGGGGTTGCATTGGAATTCCTGAGTACATGAAGAGCGTTAAAAAAATTCCATTTTCTCGAAAACTATAAGTCGCAGCTCAACTCCAAAAGCAGATTTGAATTCAGGAAAGGTGCGAGCTTAATTCTACATAAACAGTTTTCAAATTGGGGATGAAAAAAAAATTTTCAAATTTTTACAGAGGTTGCATTTTAATTCTTGACTACCTCGAAGAGCGATAGAAAAATTCCATTTTCTCGAAAACTATAAGTCGCAGCTGAACTCCAAAAGCAGATTTGAATTCAGGAAAGGTACGGGCTTAATTCTACATAAACAGTTTTCAAATCGGGGATAAAAAAAAACTTTCAAATTTTTACAGGGGTTGCATTGGAATTCTTGACTACCTCGAAGAGCATTACAAAAATTCCATTTTCTCGAAAACTATAAGTCGCAGCTCAACTCCAAAAGCAGATTTGAATTCAGGGAAGGTGCGAGCTTAATTCTACATAAACAGTTTTCAAATTGGGGATGAATAAAAATTTTCAAATTTTTACAGGGGTTGCATTGGAATTCCTGACTACCTGAAGAGCGTTACAAAAATTCCATTTTCTCGAAAACTATAAGTCGCAGCTGAACTCCAAAAGCAGATTTGAATTCAGGAAAGGTGCGGGCTTAATTCTACGTAAACAATTTTCAAATCGGGGATGAAAAAAAAACTTTAAAATTTTAACAGGGGTTGCATTGGAATTCCTGACTACCTCGAAGAGCGATACAAAAATTCCATTTTCTCGAAAACTATAAGTCGCAGCTCAACTGCAAAAGCAGATTTGAATTCAGGAAAGGTGCGAGCTTAATTCTACATAAACAGTTTTAAAATCGGGGATGAAAAAAAAATTTTCAAATTTTTACAGGGGTTGCATTGGAATTCCTGACTACCTGAAGAGCGTTACAAAAATTCCATTTTCTCGAAAACTATAAGTCGCAGCTGAACTCCAAAAGCAGATTTGAATTCAGGAAAGGTGCGGGCTTAATTCTACGTAAACAATTTTCAAATCGGGGATGAAAAAAAAACTTTAAAATTTTAACAGGGGTTGCATTGGAATTCCTGACTACCTCGAAGAGCGATACAAAAATTCCATTTTCTCGAAAACTATAAGTCGCAGCTCAACTGCAAAAGCAGATTTGAATTCAGGAAAGGTGCGAGCTTAATTCTACATAAACAGTTTTAAAATCGGGGATGAAAAAAAAATTTTCAAATTTTTACAGGGGTTGCATTGGAATTCTTGACTACCTCGAAGAGCGATAGAAAAATTCCATTTTCTCGAAAACTATAAGTCGCAGCTCAACTCCAAAATCAGATTTGAATTCAGGAAAGGTGCGGGCTTAATTCTACATAAACAGTTTTCAAATTGGGGATGAAAAAAAATTTTCAAATTTTTACAGGGGTTGCATTGGAATTCCTGACTACCTGAAGAGCGTTACAAAAATTCCATTTTCTCGAAAACTATAAGTCGCAGCTCAACTCCAAAAGCAGATTTGAATTCAGGAAAGGTGCGAGCTTAATTCTACATAAACAGTTTTCAAATCGGGGATGAAAAAAAATTTTTCAAATTTTTACAGGGGTTGCATTGATGACAACCTCGAAGAGCGGTACAAAAATTCCATTTTCTCGAAAACTGTAAGTCGGAGCTCAACTCCAAAAACAGATTTGAATTCAGGGAAGGTGCGAGCTTAATTCTACATAAACAGTTTTCAAATTGGGGATGAAAAAAAAATTTTCAAATTTTTACAGAGGTTGCATTTTAATTCTTGACTACCTCGAAGAGCGATAGAAAAATTCCATTTTCTCGAAAACTATAAGTCGCAGCTCAACTCCAAAAGCAGATTTGAATTCAGGAAAGGTACGGGCTTAATTCTACATAAACAGTTTTCAAATCGGGGATAAAAAAAAACTTTCAAATTTTTACAGGGGTTGCATTGGAATTCTTGACTACCTCGAAGAGCATTACAAAAATTCCATTTTCTCGAAAACTATAAGTCGCAGCTCAACTCCAAAAGCAGATTTGAATTCAGGGAAGGTGCGAGCTTAATTCTACATAAACAGTTTTCAAATTGGGGATGAATAAAAATTTTCAAATTTTTACAGGGGTTGCATTGGAATTCCTGACTACCTGAAGAGCGTTACAAAAATTCCATTTTCTCGAAAACTATAAGTCGCAGCTGAACTCCAAAAGCAGATTTGAATTCAGGAAAGGTGCGGGCTTAATTCTACGTAAACAATTTTCAAATCGGGGATGAAAAAAAAACTTTAAAATTTTAACAGGGGTTGCATTGGAATTCCTGACTACCTCGAAGAGCGATACAAAAATTCCATTTTCTCGAAAACTATAAGTCGCAGCTCAACTGCAAAAGCAGATTTGAATTCAGGAAAGGTGCGAGCTTAATTCTACATAAACAGTTTTAAAATCGGGGATGAAAAAAAAATTTTCAAATTTTTACAGGGGTTGCATTGGAATTCCTGACTACCTGAAGAGCGTTACAAAAATTCCATTTTCTCGAAAACTATAAGTCGCAGCTGAACTCCAAAAGCAGATTTGAATTCAGGAAAGGTGCGGGCTTAATTCTACGTAAACAATTTTCAAATCGGGGATGAAAAAAAAACTTTAAAATTTTAACAGGGGTTGCATTGGAATTCCTGACTACCTCGAAGAGCGATACAAAAATTCCATTTTCTCGAAAACTATAAGTCGCAGCTCAACTGCAAAAGCAGATTTGAATTCAGGAAAGGTGCGAGCTTAATTCTACATAAACAGTTTTAAAATCGGGGATGAAAAAAAAATTTTCAAATTTTTACAGGGGTTGCATTGGAATTCTTGACTACCTCGAAGAGCGATAGAAAAATTCCATTTTCTCGAAAACTATAAGTCGCAGCTCAACTCCAAAATCAGATTTGAATTCAGGAAAGGTGCGGGCTTAATTCTACATAAACAGTTTTCAAATTGGGGATGAAAAAAATTTTCAAATTTTTACAGGGGTTGCATTGGAATTCCTGACTACCTGAAGAGCGTTACAAAAATTCCATTTTCTCGAAAACTATAAGTCGCAGCTCAACTCCAAAAGCAGATTTGAATTCAGGAAAGGTGCGAGCTTAATTCTACATAAACAGTTTTCAAATCGGGGATGAAAAAAATTTTTTCAAATTTTTACAGGGGTTGCATTGATGACAACCTCGAAGAGCGGTACAAAAATTCCATTTTCTCGAAAACTGTAAGTCGCAGCTCAACTCCAAAAACAGATTTGAATTCAGGGAAGGTGCGAGCTTAATTCTACATAAACAGTTTTCAAATTGGGGATGAAAAAAAAATTTTCAAATTTTTACAGAGGTTGCATTTTAATTCTTGACTACCTCGAAGAGCGATAGAAAAATTCCATTTTCTCGAAAACTATAAGTCGCAGCTCAACTCCAAAAGCAGATTTGAATTCAGGAAAGGTACGGGCTTAATTCTACATAAACAGTTTTCAAATCGGGGATAAAAAAAAACTTTCAAATTTTTACAGGGGTTGCATCGGAATTCTTGACTACCTCGAAGAGCATTACAAAAATTCCATTTTCTCGAAAACTATAAGTCGCAACTCAACTGCAAAAGCAGATTTGAATTCAGGAAAGGTGCGAGCTTAATTCTACATAAACAGTTTTAAAATCGGGGATGAAAAAAAAATTTTCAAATTTTTACAGGGGTTGCATTGGAATTCCTGACTACCTGAAGAGCGTTACAAAAATTCCATTTTCTCGAAAACTATAAGTCGCAGCTGAACTCCAAAAGCAGATTTGAATTCAGGAAAGGTGCGGGCTTAATTCTACGTAAACAATTTTCAAATCGGGGATGAAAAAAAAACTTTAAAATTTTAACAGGGGTTGCATTGGAATTCCTGACTACCTCGAAGAGCGATACAAAAATTCCATTTTCTCGAAAACTAGAAGTCGCAGCTCAACTCCAAAAGCAGATTTGAAT
Organism: Blera fallax; assembly: GCA_946965025.1. Lineage (NCBI taxonomy): Eukaryota > Metazoa > Arthropoda > Insecta > Diptera > Syrphidae > Blera > Blera fallax. Next base: position 32,327,496 of record OX337247.1, read on the forward strand.
TCAGGAAAGGTGCGATCTTAATTCTACGTAAACAATTTTCAAATCGGGGATAAAAAAAAACTTTCAAATTTTTACAGGGGTTGCATTGGAATTCTTGACTACCTCGAAGAGCATTACAAAAATTCCATTTTCTCGAAAACTATAAGTCGCAGCTCAACTGCAAAAGCAGATTTGAATTCAAGAAAGGTGCGAGCTTAATTCTACATAAACAGTTTTCAAATTGGGGATGAATAGAAATTTTCAAATTTTTACAGGGGTTGCATTGGAATTCCTGACTACCTGAAGAGCGTTACAAAAATTCCATTTTCTCGAAAACTATAAGTCGCAGCTGAACTCCAAAAGCAGATTTGAATTCAGGAAAGGTGCGAGCTTAATTCTACATAAACAGTTTTCGAATTGGGGATGAAAAAAAATTTTCAAATTTTTACAGGGGTTGCATTGGAATTCCTGAGTACATGAAGAGCGATAGAAAAATTCCATTTTCTCGAAACTATAAGTCGCAGCTCAAGTCCAAAAGCAGATTTGAATTCAGGAAAGGTGCGGGCTTAATTCTACATAAACAGTTTTCAAATTGGGGATGAAAAAAAAATTTTCAAATTTTTACAGTTGTTGCATTGGAATTCCTGACTACCTGAAGAGAGTTACAAAAATTCCATTTTCTCGAAAACTAGAAGTCGCAGCTCAACTCCAAAAGCAGATTTGAATTCAGGAAAGGTGCGATCTTAATTCTACGTAAACAATTTTCAAATCGGGGATAAAAAAAAACTTTCAAATTTTTACAGGGGTTGCATTGGAATTCTTGACTACCTCGAAGAGCATTACAAAAATTCCATTTTCTCGAAAACTATAAGTCGCAGCTCAATTGCAAAAGCAGATTTGAATTCAGGAAAGGTGCGAGCTTAATTCTACATAAACAGTTTTCAAATTGGGGATGAAAAAAAATTTTTCAAATTTTTACAGGGGTTGCATTGGAATTCTTGACTACCTCGAAGAGCGGTACAAAAATTCCATTTTCTCGAAAACTATAAGTCGGAGCTCAACTCCAAAAGCAGATTTGAATTCAGGGAAGGTGCGAGCTTAATTCTACATAAACAGTTTTCAAATTGGGGATGAAAAAAAATTTTCAAATTTTTACAGGGGTTGCATTGGAATTCCTGAGTACATGAAGAGCGATAGAAAAATTCCATTTTCTCGAAAACTATAAGTCGCAGCTCAGGTCCAAAAGCAGATTTGAATTCAGGAAAGGTGCGGGCTTAATTCTACATAAACAGTTTTCAAATTGGAGATGAAAAAAAATTTTCAAATTTTTACAGGGGTTGCATTGGAATTCTTGACTACCTCGAAGAGCGATAGAATTCTTGACTACCTAGAAGAGCATTACAAAAATTCCATTTTCTCGAAGACTATATGTCGCAGCTCAACTCCAAAAGCAGATTTGAATTCAGGAAAGGTGCGAGCTTAATTCTACATAAACAGTTTTCAAATTGGGGATGAAAAAAAAATTTTCAAATTTTTACAGGGGTTGCATTGGGATTCTTGACTACCTCTAAGAGCGATAGAAAAATTCTATTTTCTCGAAAACTATAAGTCGCAGCTCAACTCCAAAAGCAGATTTGAATTCAGGGAAGGTGCGAGCTTAATTCTACATAAACAGTTTTCAAATTGGGGATGAATAAAAATTTTCAAATTTTTACAGGGGTTGCATTGGAATTCCTGACTACCTGAAGAGCGTTACAAAAATTCCATTTTCTCGAAAACTAGAAGTCGCAGCTCAACTCCAAAAGCAGATTTGAATTCAGGGAAGGTGCGAGCTTAATTCTACATAAACAGTTTTCAAATTGGGGATGAAAAAAATTTTCAAATTTTTACAGGGGTTGCATTGGAATTCTTGACTACCTCGAAGAGCGATAGAATTCTTGACTACCTAGAAGAGCATTACAAAAATTCCATTTTCTCGAAGACTATAAGTCGCAGCTCAACTCCAAAAGCAGATTTGAATTCAGGAAAGATGCGAGCTTAATTCTACATAAACAGTTTTCAAATTGGGGAGGAAAAAAAATTTTCAAATTTTTACAGTTGTTGCATTGGAATTCCTGACTACCTGAAGAGAGTTACAAAAATTCCATTTTCTCGAAAACTAGAAGTCGCAGCTCAACTCCAAAACCAGATTTGAATTCAGGAAAGGTGCGATCTTAATTCTACGTAAACAATTTTCAAATCGGGGATAAAAAAAAACTTTCAAATTTTTACAGGGGTTGCATTGGAATTCTTGACTACCTCGAAGAGCATTACAAAAATTCCATTTTCTCGAAAACTATAAGTCGCAGCTCAACTGCAAAAGCAGATTTGAATTCAAGAAAGGTGCGAGCTTAATTCTACATAAACAGTTTTCAAATTGGGGATGAATAGAAATTTTCAAATTTTTACAGGGGTTGCATTGGAATTCCTGACTACCTGAAGAGCGTTACAAAAATTCCATTTTCTCGAAAACTATAAGTCGCAGCTGAACTCCAAAAGCAGATTTGAATTCAGGAAAGGTGCGAGCTTAATTCTACATAAACAGTTTTCGAATTGGGGATGAAAAAAAATTTTCAAATTTTTACAGGGGTTGCATTGGAATTCCTGAGTACATGAAGAGCGATAGAAAAATTCCATTTTCTCGAAACTATAAGTCGCAGCTCAAGTCCAAAAGCAGATTTGAATTCAGGAAAGGTGCGGGCTTAATTCTACATAAACAGTTTTCAAATTGGGGATGAAAAAAAAATTTTCAAATTTTTACAGAGGTTGCATTGGAATTCCTGCCTACCTGAAGAGCGTTACAAAAATTCCATTTTCTCGAAAACTATAAGTCGCAGCTCAACTCCAAAAGCAGATTTGAATTCAAGAAAGGTGCGGGCTTAATTCTACATAAACAGTTTTCAAATCGGGGATGAAAAAAAAATTTTCAAATTTTTACAGGGGTTGCATTGGAATTCTTGACTACCTCGAAGAGCGATAGAAAAATTCCATTTTCTCGAAAACTATAAGTCGCAGCTCAACTCCAAAAGCAGATTTGAATTCAGGGAAGGTGCGAGCTTAATTCTACATAAACAGTTTTCAAATTGGGGATGAATAAAAATTTTCAAATTTTTACAGGGGTTGCATTGGAATTCCTGAGTACATGAAGAGCGTTAAAAAAATTCCATTTTCTCGAAAACTATAAGTCGCAGCTCAACTCCAAAAGCAGATTTGAATTCAGGAAAGGTGCGGGCTTAATTCTACATAAACAGTTTTCAAATTGGGGATGAAAAAAAAATTTTCAAATTTTTACAGGGGTTGCATTGGAATTCTTGACTACCTCTAAGGGCGATAGAAAAATTCTATTTTCTCGAAAACTATAAGTCGCAGCTCAACTCCAAAAGCAGATTTGAATTCAGGGAAGGTGCGAGCTTAATTCTACATAAACAGTTTTCAAATTGGGGATGAATAAAAATTTTCAAATTTTTATAGGGGTTGCATTGGAATTCCTGACTACCTGAAGAGCGTTACAAAAATTAGATTTTCTCGAAAACTAGAAGTCGCAGCTCAACTCCAAAAGCAGATTTGAATTCAGCTAAGGTGCGAGCTTAATTCTACATAAACAGTTTTCAAATTGGGGATGAAAAAAAATTTTCAAATTTTTACAGGGGTTGCATTGGAATTCTTGACTACCTCGAAGAGCGATAGAATTCTTGACTACCTAGAAGAGCATTACAAAAATTCCATTTTCTCGAAGACTATAAGTCGCAGCTCAACTCCAAAAGCAGATTTGAATTCAGGAAAGATGCGAGCTTAATTCTACATAAACAGTTTTCAAATTGGGGAGGAAAAAAAATTTTCAAATTTTTACAGGTTTTGCATTGGAATTCCTGACTACCTGAAGAGAGTTACAAAAATTCCATTTTCTCGAAAACTATAAGTCGCAGCTCAACTCCAAAAGCAGATTTGAATTCAAGAAAGGTGCGGGCTTAATTCTACATAAACAGTTTTAAAATCGGGGATGAAAAAAAAATTTTCAAATTTTTACAGGGGTTGCATTGGAATTCTTGACTACCTCGAAGAGCGATAGAAAAATTCCATTTTCTCGAAAACTATAAGTCGCAGCTCAACTCCAAAATCAGATTTGAATTCAGGAAAGGTGCGGGCTTAATTCTACATAAACAGTTTTCAAATTGGGGATGAAAAAAAATTTTCAAATTTTTACAGGGGTTGCATTGGAATTCCTGACTACCTGAAGAGCGTTACAAAAATTCCATTTTCTCGAAAACTATAAGTCGCAGCTGAACTCCAAAAGCAGATTTGAATTCAGGAAAGGTGCGAGCTTAATTCTACATAAACAGTTTTCAAATCGGGGACGAAAAAAAAATTTTCAAATTTTTACAGGGGTTGCATTGATGACAACCTCGAAGAGCGGTACAAAAATTCCATTTTCTCGAAAACTGTAAGTCGGAGCTCAACTCCAAAAACAGATTTGAATTCAGGGAAGGTGCGAGCTTAATTCTACATAAACAGTTTTCAAATTGGGGATGAATAAAAATTTTCAAATTTTTACAGGGGTTGCATTGGAATTCCTGAGTACATGAAGAGCGTTAAAAAAATTCCATTTTCTCGAAAACTATAAGTCGCAGCTCAACTCCAAAAGCAGATTTGAATTCAGGAAAGGTGCGAGCTTAATTCTACATAAACAGTTTTCAAATTGGGGATGAAAAAAAAATTTTCAAATTTTTACAGAGGTTGCATTTTAATTCTTGACTACCTCGAAGAGCGATAGAAAAATTCCATTTTCTCGAAAACTATAAGTCGCAGCTGAACTCCAAAAGCAGATTTGAATTCAGGAAAGGTACGGGCTTAATTCTACATAAACAGTTTTCAAATCGGGGATAAAAAAAAACTTTCAAATTTTTACAGGGGTTGCATTGGAATTCTTGACTACCTCGAAGAGCATTACAAAAATTCCATTTTCTCGAAAACTATAAGTCGCAGCTCAACTCCAAAAGCAGATTTGAATTCAGGGAAGGTGCGAGCTTAATTCTACATAAACAGTTTTCAAATTGGGGATGAATAAAAATTTTCAAATTTTTACAGGGGTTGCATTGGAATTCCTGACTACCTGAAGAGCGTTACAAAAATTCCATTTTCTCGAAAACTATAAGTCGCAGCTGAACTCCAAAAGCAGATTTGAATTCAGGAAAGGTGCGGGCTTAATTCTACGTAAACAATTTTCAAATCGGGGATGAAAAAAAAACTTTAAAATTTTAACAGGGGTTGCATTGGAATTCCTGACTACCTCGAAGAGCGATACAAAAATTCCATTTTCTCGAAAACTATAAGTCGCAGCTCAACTGCAAAAGCAGATTTGAATTCAGGAAAGGTGCGAGCTTAATTCTACATAAACAGTTTTAAAATCGGGGATGAAAAAAAAATTTTCAAATTTTTACAGGGGTTGCATTGGAATTCCTGACTACCTGAAGAGCGTTACAAAAATTCCATTTTCTCGAAAACTATAAGTCGCAGCTGAACTCCAAAAGCAGATTTGAATTCAGGAAAGGTGCGGGCTTAATTCTACGTAAACAATTTTCAAATCGGGGATGAAAAAAAAACTTTAAAATTTTAACAGGGGTTGCATTGGAATTCCTGACTACCTCGAAGAGCGATACAAAAATTCCATTTTCTCGAAAACTATAAGTCGCAGCTCAACTGCAAAAGCAGATTTGAATTCAGGAAAGGTGCGAGCTTAATTCTACATAAACAGTTTTAAAATCGGGGATGAAAAAAAAATTTTCAAATTTTTACAGGGGTTGCATTGGAATTCTTGACTACCTCGAAGAGCGATAGAAAAATTCCATTTTCTCGAAAACTATAAGTCGCAGCTCAACTCCAAAATCAGATTTGAATTCAGGAAAGGTGCGGGCTTAAATCTACATAAACAGTTTTCAAATTGGGGATGAAAAAAAATTTTCAAATTTTTACAGGGGTTGCATTGGAATTCCTGACTACCTGAAGAGCGTTACAAAAATTCCATTTTCTCGAAAACTATAAGTCGCAGCTCAACTCCAAAAGCAGATTTGAATTCAGGAAAGGTGCGAGCTTAATTCTACATAAACAGTTTTCAAATCGGGGATGAAAAAAAATTTTTCAAATTTTTACAGGGGTTGCATTGATGACAACCTCGAAGAGCGGTACAAAAATTCCATTTTCTCGAAAACTGTAAGTCGGAGCTCAACTCCAAAAACAGATTTGAATTCAGGGAAGGTGCGAGCTTAATTCTACATAAACAGTTTTCAAATTGGGGATGAAAAAAAAATTTTCAAATTTTTACAGAGGTTGCATTTTAATTCTTGACTACCTCGAAGAGCGATAGAAAAATTCCATTTTCTCGAAAACTATAAGTCGCAGCTCAACTCCAAAAGCAGATTTGAATTCAGGAAAGGTACGGGCTTAATTCTACATAAACAGTTTTCAAATCGGGGATAAAAAAAAACTTTCAAATTTTTACAGGGGTTGCATCGGAATTCTTGACTACCTCGAAGAGCATTACAAAAATTCCATTTTCTCGAAAACTATAAGTCGCAACTCAACTGCAAAAGCAGATTTGAATTCAGGAAAGGTGCGAGCTTAATTCTACATAAACAGTTTTCAAATTGGGGTTGAAAAAAAAATTTTCAAATTTTTACAGGGGTTGCATTGGAATTCTTGACTACCTCGAAGAGCGGTACAAAAATTCCATTTTCTCGAAAACTATAAGTCGGAGCTCAACTCCAAAAGCAGATTTGAATTCAGGGAAGGTGCGAGCTTAATTCTACATAAACAGTTTTCAAATTGGGGATGAATAAAAATTTTCAAATTTTTACAGGGGTTGCATTGGAATTCCTGACTACCTCGAAGAGCGATACAAAAATTCCATTTTCTCGAAAACTATAAGTCGCAGCTCAACTGCAAAAGCAGATTTGAATTCAGGAAAGGTGCGAGCTTAATTCTACATAAACAGTTTTCAAATTGGGGATGAATAAAAATTTTCAAATTTTTACAGGGGTTGCATTGGAATTCCTGACTACCTCGAAGAGCGATACAAAAATTCCATTTTCTCGAAAACTATAAGTCGGAGCTCAACTCCAAAAGCAGATTTGAATTCAGGGAAGGTGCGAGCTTAATTCTACATAAACAGTTTTCAAATTGGGGATGAATAAAAATTTTCAAATTTTTACAGGGGTTGCATTGGAATTCCTGACTACCTGAAGAGCGTTACAAAAATTCCATTTTCTCGAAAACTATAAGTCGCAGCTGAACTCCAAAAGCAGATTTGAATTCAGGAAAGGTGCGAGCTTAATTCTACATAAACAGTTTTCAAATTGGGGATGAAAAAAAAATTTTCAAATTTTTACAGGGGTTGCATTGGAATTCCTGACTACCTGAAGAGCGTTACAAAAATTACATTTTCTCGAAAACTATAAGTCGCAGCTCAACTCCAAAAGCAGATTTGAATTCAAGAAAGGTGCGGGCTTAATTCTACATAAACAGTTTTCAAATCGGGGATGAAAAAAAATTTTTCAAATTTTTACAGGGGTTGCATTGGAATTCTTGACTACCTCGAAGAGCGATAGAAAAATTCCATTTTCTCGAAAACTATAAGTCGCAGCTCAACTCCAAAAGCAGATTTGAATTCAGGAAAGGTGCGGGCTTAATTCTGCATAAACAGTTTTCAAATTGGGGATGAAAAAAAAATTTTCAAATTTTTACAGGGGTTGCATTGGAATTCCTGACTACCTGAAGAGCGTTACAAAAATTCCATTTTCTCGAAAACTATAAGTCGCAGCTCAACTCCAAAAGCAGATTTGAATTCAGGAAAGGTGCGGGCTTAATTCTACATAAACAGTTTTCAAATCGGGAATGAAAAAAAATTTTTCAAATTTTTACAGGGGTTGCATTGGAATTCTTGACTACCTCGAAGAGCGGTACAAAAATTCCATTTTCTCGAAAACTATAAGTCGCAGCTGAACTCCAAAAGCAGATTTGAATTCAGGAAAGGTGCGGGCTTAATTCTGCATAAACAGTTTTCAAATTGGGGATGAAAAAAAAACTTTAAAATTTTAACAGGGGTTGCATTGGAATTCCTGACTACCTCGAAGAGCGATACAAAAATTCCATTTTCTCGAAAACTATAAGTCGCAGCTCAACTGCAAAAGCAGATTTGAATTCAGGAAAGGTGCGAGCTTAATTCTACATAAACAGTTTTCAAATTGGGGATGAAAAAAAAATTTTCAAATTTTTACAGGGGTTGCATTGGAATTCTTGACTACCTCGAAGAGCGGTACAAAAATTCCATTTTCTCGAAAACTATAAGTCGGAGCTCAACTCCAAAAGCAGATTTGAATTCAGGAAAGGTGCGAGCTTAATTCTACATAAACAGTTTTCAAATCGGGAATGAAAATAAAATTGTCAAATTTTTCCAGGGGTTGCATTGGAATTCCTGACTACCTCGAAGAGCGATACAAAAATTCCATTTTCTCGAAAACTATAAGTCGCAACTCAACTCCAAAAGCAGATTTGAATTCAGGAAAGGTGCGAGCTTAATTCTACATAAACAGTTTTCAAATTGGGGATGAAAAAAAAATTTTCAAATTTTTACAGGGGTTGCATTGGAATTCCTGACTACCTGAAGAGCGTTACAAAAATTACATTTTCTCGAAAATTATAAGTCGCAGCTCAACTCTAAAAGCAGATTTGAATTCAGGAAAGGTGCGGGCTTAATTCTACATAAACAGTTTTCAAATCGGGGATAAAAAAAATTTTTCAAATTTTTGCAGGGGTTGCATTGGAATTCTTGACTACCTCGAAGAGCGATAGAAAAATTCCATTTTCTCGAAAACTATAAGTCGCAGCTCAACTCCAAAAGCAGATTTGAGTTCAGGAAAGGTGCGAGCTTAATTCTACATAAACAGTTTTCAAATTGGGGATGAAAAAAAAATTTTCAAATTTTTACAGGGGTTGCATTGGAATTCCTGACTACCTGAAGAGCGTTACAAAGATTCCATTTTCTCGAAAACTATAAGTCGCAGCTCAACTCCAAAAGCAGATTTGAATTCAGGAAAGGTGCGAGCTTAATTCTACATAAACAGTTTTCAAATCGGGAATGAAAATAAAATTGCCAAATTTTTCCAGGGGTTGCATTGGAATTCCTGACTACCTCGAAGAGCGATACAAAAATTCCATTTTCTCGAAAACTATAAGTCGCAACTCAACTCCAAAAGCAGATTTGAATTCAGGAAAGGTGCGGGCTTAATTCTACATAAACAGTTTTCAAATTGGGGATGAAAAAAAAATTTTCAAATTTTTACAGGGGTTGCATTGGAATTCCTGACTACCTGAAGAGCGTTACAAAAATTCCATTTTCTCGAAAACTATAAGTCGCAGCTCAACTCCAAAAGCAGATTTGAATTCAGGAAAGGTGCGGGCTTAATTCTACATAAACAGTTTTCAAATCGGGGATAAAAAAAATTTTTCAAATTTTTGCAGGGGTTGCATTGGAATTCTTGACTACCTCGAAGAGCGATAGAAAAATTCCATTTTCTCGAAAACTATAAGTCGCAGCTCAACTCCAAAAGCAGATTTGAGTTCAGGAAAGGTGCGAGCTTAATTCTACATAAACAGTTTTCAAATTGGGGATGAAAAAAAAATTTTCAAATTTTTACAGGGGTTGCATTGGAATTCCTGACTACCTGAAGAGCGTTACAAAGATTCCATTTTCTCGAAAACTATAAGTCGCAGCTCAACTCCAAAAGCAGATTTGAATTCAGGAAAGGTGCGAGCTTAATTCTACATAAACAGTTTTCAAATCGGGAATGAAAATAAAATTGCCAAATTTTTCCAGGGGTTGCATTGGAATTCCTGACTACCTCGAAGAGCGATACAAAAATTCCATTTTCTCGAAAACTATAAGTCGCAACTCAACTCCAAAAGCAGATTTGAATTCAGGAAAGGTGCGGGCTTAATTCTACATAAACAGTTTTCAAATTGGGGATGAAAAAAAAATTTTCAAATTTTTACAGCGGTTGCATTGGAATTCCTGACTACCTGAAGAGCGTTACAAAAATTCCATTTTCTCGAAAACTATAAGTCGCAGCTCAACTCCAAAAGCAGATTTGAATTCAGGAAAGGTGCGGGCTTAATTCTACATAAACAGTTTTCAAATCGGGGATAAAAAAAAAACTTTCAAATTTTTACAGGGGTTGCATTGGAATTCCTGACTACCTGAAGAGCGTTACAAAAATTCCATTTTCTCGAAAACTATAAGTCGCAGCTCAACTCCAAAAGCAGATTTGAATTCAGGAAAGGTGCGGGCTTAATTCTACATAAACAGTTTTCAAATCGGCGATGAAAACAAATTTTTAAAATTTTTACAGGGGTTGCATTGGAATTCTTGACTACCTCGAAGAGCGATAGAAAAATTCCATTTTCTCGAAAACTATAAGTCGCAGCTCAACTCCAAAAGCAGATTTGAATTCAGGAAAGGTGCGAGCTTAATTCTACATAAACAGTTTTCAAATCGGGAATGAAAATAAAATTGTCAAATTTTTCCAGGGGTTGCATTGGAATTCCTGACTACCTCGAAGAGCGATACAAAAATTCCATTTTCTCGAAAACTATAAGTCGCAACTCAACTCCAAAAGCAGATTTGAATTCAGGAAAGGTGCGGGCTTAATTCTACATAAACAGTTTTCAAATTGGGGATGAAAAAAAAATTTTCAAATTTTTACAGGGGTTGCATTGGAATTCCTGACTACCTGAAGAGCGTTACAAAAATTCCATTTTCTCGAAAACTATAAGTCGCAGCTCAACTCCAAAAGCAGATTTGAATTCAGGAAAGGTGCGGGCTTCATTCTACATAAACAGTTTTCAAATCGGGGATAAAAAAAAAACTTTCAAATTTTTACAGGGGTTGCATTGGAATTCCTGACTACCTGAAGAGCGTTACAAAAATTCCATTTTCTCGAAAACTATAAGTCGCAGCTCAACTCCAAAAGCAGATTTGAATTCAGGAAAGGTGCGGGCTTAATTCTACATAAACAGTTTTCAAATCGGCGATGAAAACAAATTTTTAAAATTTTTACAGGGGTTGCATTGGAATTCTTGACTACCTCGAAGAGCGATAGAAAAATTCCATTTTCTCGAAAACTATAAGTCGCAGCTCAACTCCAAAAGCAGATTTGAATTCAGGAAAGGTGCGGGCTTAATTCTACATAAACAGTTTTCAAATTGGGGATGAAAAAAAAATTTTCAAATTTTTACAGGGGTTGCATTGGAATTCCTGACTACCTGAAGAGCGTTACAAAAATTCCATTTTCTCGAAAACTATAAGTCGCAGCTCAACTTCAAAAGCAGATTTAAATTCAGGAAAGGTGCGGGCTTAATTCTACATAAACAGTTTTCAAATTGGGGATAAAAAAAATTTTCAAATTTTTACAGGGGTTGCATTGGAATTCCTGACTACCTGAAGAGCGTTACAAAAATTCCATTTTCTCGAAAACTATAAGTCGCAGCTCAACTCCAAAAGCAGATTTGAATTCAGGAAAGGTGCGGGCTTAATTCTACATAAACAGTTTTCAAATCGGGGATGAAAAAAAATTTTTCAAATTTTTACAGGGGTTGCATTGGAATTCATGACTACCTCGAAGAGCGATACAAAAATTCCATTTTCTCGAAAACTATAAGTTGCAGCTAAACTCCAAAAGCAGATTTGAATTCAGGAAAGGTGCGAGCTTAATTCTACATAAACAGTTTTCAAATCGGGAATGAAAATAAAATTGTCAAATTTTTCCAGGGGTTGCATTGGAATTCCTGACTACCTCGAAGAGCGATACAAAAATTGCATTTTCTCGAAAACTATAAGTCGCAACTCAACTCCAAAAGCAGATTTGAATTCAGGAAAGGTGCGGGCTTAATTCTACATAAACAGTTTTCAAATTGGGGATGAAAAATAAATTTTCAAATTTTTACAGGGGTTGCATTGGATTTCCTGACTACCTGAAGAGCGTTACAAAAATTCCATTTTCTCGAAAACTATAAGTCGCAGCTCAACTTCAAAAGCAGATTTGAATTCAGGAAAGGTGCGGGCTTAATTCTACATAAACAGTTTTCAAATTGGGGATGAAAAAAAAATTTTCAAATTTTTACAGGGGTTGCATTGGAATTCCTGACTACCTGAAGAGCGTTACAAAAATTCCATTTTCTCGAAAACTATAAGTCGCAGCTCAACTCCAAAAGCAGATTTGAATTCAGGAAAGGTGCGGGCTTAATTCTACATAAACAGTTTTCAAATCGGGAATGAAAATAAAATTGTCAAATTTTTCCAGGGGTTGCATTGGAATTCCTGACTACCTCGAAGAGCGATACAAAAATTCCATTTTCTCGAAAACTATAAGTCGCAACTCAACTCCAAAAGCAGATTTGAATTCAGGAAAGGTGCGGGCTTAATTCTACATAAACAGTTTTCAAATTGGGGATGAAAAAAAAATTTTCAAATTTTTACAGGGGTTGCATTGGAATTCCTGACTACCTGAAGAGCGTTACAAAAATTCCATTTTCTCGAAAACTATAAGTCGCAGCTCAACTCCAAAAGCAGATTTGAATTCAGGAAAGGTGCGGGCTTCATTCTACATAAACAGTTTTCAAATCGGGGATAAAAAAAAAACTTTCAAATTTTTACAGGGGTTGCATTGGAATTCCTGACTACCTGAAGAGCGTTACAAAAATTCCATTTTCTCGAAAACTATAAGTCGCAGCTCAACTCCAAAAGCAGATTTGAATTCAGGAAAGGTGCGGGCTTAATTCTACATAAACAGTTTTCAAATCGGCGATGAAAACAAATTTTTAAAATTTTTACAGGGGTTGCATTGGAATTCTTGACTACCTCGAAGAGCGATAGAAAAATTCCATTTTCTCGAAAACTATAAGTCGCAGCTCAACTCCAAAAGCAGATTTGAATTCAGGAAAGGTGCGGGCTTAATTCTACATAAACAGTTTTCAAATTGGGGATGAAAAAAAAATTTTCAAATTTTTACAGGGGTTGCATTGGAATTCCTGACTACCTGAAGAGCGTTACAAAAATTCCATTTTCTCGAAAACTATAAGTCGCAGCTCAACTTCAAAAGCAGATTTAAATTCAGGAAAGGTGCGGGCTTAATTCTACATAAACAGTTTTCAAATTGGGGATAAAAAAAATTTTCAAATTTTTACAGGGGTTGCATTGGAATTCCTGACTACCTGAAGAGCGTTACAAAAATTCCATTTTCTCGAAAACTATAAGTCGCAGCTCAACTCCAAAAGCAGATTTGAATTCAGGAAAGGTGCGGGCTTAATTCTACATAAACAGTTTTCAAATCGGGGATGAAAAAAAATTTTTCAAATTTTTACAGGGGTTGCATTGGAATTCATGACTACCTCGAAGAGCGATACAAAAATTCCATTTTCTCGAAAACTATAAGTTGCAGCTAAACTCCAAAAGCAGATTTGAATTCAGGAAAGGTGCGAGCTTAATTCTACATAAACAGTTTTCAAATCGGGAATGAAAATAAAATTGTCAAATTTTTCCAGGGGTTGCATTGGAATTCCTGACTACCTCGAAGAGCGATACAAAAATTGCATTTTCTCGAAAACTATAAGTCGCAACTCAACTCCAAAAGCAGATTTGAATTCAGGAAAGGTGCGGGCTTAATTCTACATAAACAGTTTTCAAATTGGGGATGAAAAATAAATTTTCAAATTTTTACAGGGGTTGCATTGGATTTCCTGACTACCTGAAGAGCGTTACAAAAATTCCATTTTCTCGAAAACTATAAGTCGCAGCTCAACTTCAAAAGCAGATTTGAATTCAGGAAAGGTGCGGGCTTAATTCTACATAAACAGTTTTCAAATTGGGGATGAAAAAAAAATTTTCAAATTTTTACAGGGGTTGCATTGGAATTCCTGACTACCTGAAGAGCGTTACAAAAATTCCATTTTCTCGAAAACTATAAGTCGCAGCTCAACTTCAAAAGCAGATTTGAATTCAGGAAAGGTGCGGGCTTAATTCTACATAAACAGTTTTCAAATTGGGGATGAAAAAAAAATTTTCAAATTTTTACAGGGGTTGCATTGGAATTCCTGACTACCTGAAGAGCGTTACAAAAATTCCATTTTCTCGAAAACTATAAGTCGCAGCTCAACTCCAAAATCAGATTTGAATTCAGGAAAGGTGCGGGCTTAAATCTACATAAACAGTTTTCAAATTGGGGATGAAAAAAAATTTTCAAATTTTTACAGGGGTTGCATTGGAATTCCTGACTACCTGAAGAGCGTTACAAAAATTCCATTTTCTCGAAAACTATAAGTCGCAGCTCAACTCCAAAAGCAGATTTGAATTCAGGAAAGGTGCGGGCTTAATTCTACATAAACAGTTTTCAAATCGGCGATGAAAACAAATTTTTAAAATTTTTACAGGGGTTGCATTGGAATTCTTGACTACCTCGAAGAGCGATAGAAAAATTCCATTTTCTCGAAAACTATAAGTCGCAGCTCAACTCCAAAAGCAGATTTGAATTCAGGAAAGGTGCGGGCTTAATTCTACATAAACAGTTTTCAAATTGGGGATGAAAAAAAAATTTTCAAATTTTTCCAGGGGTTGCATTGGAATTCCTGACTACCTGAAGAGCGTTACAAAAATTCCATTTTCTCGAAAACTATAAGTCGCAGCTCAACTTCAAAAGCAGATTTAAATTCAGGAAAGGTGCGGGCTTAATTCTGCATAAACAGTTTTCAAATTGGGGATAAAAAAAATTTTCAAATTTTTACAGGGGTTGCATTGGAATTCCTGACTACCTGAAGAGCGTTACAAAAATTCCATTTTTTCGAAAACTATAAGTCGCAGCTCAACTCCAAAAGCAGATTTGAATTCAGGAAAGGTGCGGGCTTAATTCTACATAAACAGTTTTCAAATTGGGGATGAAAAAAAAATTTTCAAATTTTTACAGGGGTTGCATTGGAATTCCTGACTACCTCGAAGAGCGTTACAAAAATTCCATTTTCTCGAAAACGATAAGTCGCAGCTCAACTCCAAAAGCAGATTTGAATTCAGGAAAGGTGCGGGCTTAATTCTACATAAACAGTTTTCAAATCGGGGATAAAAAAAAAACTTTCAAATTTTTACAGGGGTTGCATTGGAATTCCTGACTACCTGAAGAGCGTTACAAAAATTCCATTTTCTCGAAAACTATAAGTCGCAGCTCAACTCCAAAAGCAGATTTGAATTCAGGAAAGGTGCGGGCTTAATTCTACATAAACAGTTTTCAAATCGGCGATGAAAACAAATTTTTAAAATTTTTACAGGGGTTGCATTGGAATTCTTGACTACCTCGAAGAGCGATAGAAAAATTCCATTTTCTCGAAAACTATAAGTCGCAGCTCAACTCCAAAAGCAGATTTGAATTCAGGAAAGGTGCGGGCTTAATTCTACATAAACAGTTTTCAAATTGGGGATGAAAAAAAAATTTTCAAATTTTTACAGGGGTTGCATTGGAATTCCTGACTACCTGAAGAGCGTTACAATAATTCCATTTTCTCGAAAACTATAAGTCGCAGCTCAACTTCAAAAGCAGATTTAAATTCAGGAAAGGTGCGGGCTTAATTCTACATAAACAGTTTTCAAATTGGGGATAAAAAAAATTTTCAAATTTTTACAGGGGTTGCATTGGAATTCCTGACTACCTGAAGAGCGTTACAAAAATTCCACTTTCTCGAAAACTATAAGTCGCAGCTCAACTCCAAAAGCAGATTTGAATTCAGGAAAGGTGCGGGCTTAATTCTACATAAACAGTTTTCAAATCGGGGATGAAAAAAAAACTTTAAAATTTTAACAGGGGTTGCATTGGAATTCCTGACTACCTCGAAGAGCGATACAAAAATTCCGTTTTCTCGAAAACTATAAGTCGCAGCTCAACTCCAAAAGCAGATTTGAATTCAGGAAAGGTGCGAGCTTAATTCCACATAAACAGTTTTCAAATTGGGGATGAAAAAAAAATTTTCAAATTTTTACAGGGGTTGCATTGGAATTCCTGAGTACATGAAGAGCGATACAAAAATTCCATTTTCTCGAAAACTATAAGTCGCAGCTCAACTCCAAAAGCAGATTTGAATTCAGGAAAGGTGCGGGCTTAATTCCACATAAACAGTTTTCAAATTGGGGATGAAAAAAAAATTTTCAAATTTTTACAGGGGTTGCATTGGAATTCTTGACTACCTCGAAGAGCGATACAAAAATTCCATTTTCTCGAAAACTATAAGTCGCAGCTCAACTCCAAAAGCAGATTTGAATTCAGGAAAGGTGCGAGCTTAATTCTACATAAACAGTTTTCAAATTGGGGATGAAAAAAAAATTTTCAAATTTTTACAGGGGTTGCATTGGAATTCCTGACTACCTGAAGAGCGTTACAAAAATTCCATTTTCTCGAAAACTATAAGTCGCAGCTCAACTTCAAAAGCAGATTTAAATTCAGGAAAGGTGCGGGCTTAATTCTACATAAACAGTTTTCAAATTGGGGATAAAAAAAATTTTCAAATTTTTACAGGGGTTGCATTGGAATTCCTGACTACCTGAAGAGCGTTACAAAAATTCCATTTTCTCGAAAACTATAAGTTGCAGCTCAACTCCAAAAGCAGATTTAAATTCAGGAAAGGTGCGAGCTTAATTCTACATAAACAGTTTTCAAATCGGGGATGAAAAAAAAACTTTAAAATTTTAACAGGGGTTGCATTGGAATTCCTGACTACCTCGAAGAGCGATACAAAAATTCCGTTTTCTCGAAAACTATAAGTCGCAGCTCAACTCCAAAAGCAGATTTGAATTCAGGAAAGGTGCGAGCTTAATTCCACATAAACAGTTTTCAAATCGGGGATGAAAAAAAAACTTTAAAATTTTAACAGGGGTTGCATTGGAATTCCTGACTACCTCGAAGAGCGATACAAAAATTCCGTTTTCTCGAAAACTATAAGTCGCAGCTCAACTCCAAAAGCAGATTTGAATTCAGGAAAGGTGCGAGCTTAATTCCACATAAACAGTTTTCAAATTGGGGATGAAAAAAAAATTTTCAAATTTTTACAGGGGTTGCATTGGAATTCTTGACTACCTCGAAGAGCGATACAAAAATTCCATTTTCTCGAAAACTATAAGTCGCAGCTCAACTCCAAAAGCAGATTTGAATTCAGAAAAGGTGCGGGCTTAATTCTACATAAACAGTTTTCAAATCGGGGATGAAAAAAAATTTTCAAATTTTTACAGGGGTTGCATTGGAATTCATGACTACCTCGAAGAGCGATACAAAAATTCCATTTTCTCGAAAACTATAAGTTGCAGCTCAACTCCAAAAGCAGATTTAAATTCAGGAAAGGTGCGAGCTTAATTCTACATAAACAGTTTTCAAATCGGGGATGAAAAAAAAACTTTAAAATTTTAACAGGGGTTGCATTGGAATTCCTGACTACCTCGAAGAGCGATACAAAAATTCCGTTTTCTCGAAAACTATAAGTCGCAGCTCAACTCCAAAAGCAGATTTGAATTCAGGAAAGGTGCGAGCTTAATTCCACATAAACAGTTTTCAAATTGGGGATGAAAAAAAAATTTTCAAATTTTTACAGGGGTTGCATTGGAATTCTTGACTACCTCGAAGAGCGATACAAAAATTCCATTTTCTCGAAAACTATAAGTCGCAGCTCAACTCCAAAAGCAGATTTGAATTCAGAAAAGGTGCGGGCTTAATTCTACATAAACAGTTTTCAAATCGGGGATGAAAAAAAATTTTTCAAATTTTTACAGGGGTTGCATTGGAATTCCTGACTACCTGAAGAGCGTTACAAAAATTCCATTTTCTCGAAAACTATAAGTCGCAGCTCAACTCCAAAAGCAGATTTGAATTCAGGAAAGGTGCGGGCTTAATTCTACATAAACAGTTTTCAAATCGGGGATGAAAAAAAATTTTTCAAATTTTTACAGGGGTTGCATTGGAATTCATGACTACCTCGAAGAGCGTTACAAAAATTCCATTTTCTCGAAAACTATAAGTCGCAGCTCAACTCCAAAAGCAGATTTGAATTCAGGAAAGGTGCGGGCTTAATTCTACATAAACAGTTTTCAAATTGGGGATAAAAAAAAAACTTTCAAATTTTTACAGGGGTTGCATTGGAATTCCTGACTACCTGAAGAGCGTTACAAAAATTCCATTTTCTCGAAAACTATAAGTCGCAGCTCAACTCCAAAAGCAGATTTGAATTCAGGAAAGGTGCGGGCTTAATTCTACATAAACAGTTTTCAAATCGGCGATGAAAACAAATTTTTAAAATTTTTACAGGGGTTGCATTGGAATTCTTGACTACCTCGAAGAGCGATAGAAAAATTCCATTTTCTCGAAAACTATAAGTCGCAGCTCAACTCCAAAAGCAGATTTGAATTCAGGAAAGGTGCGGGCTTAATTCTACATAAACAGTTTTCAAATTGGGGATAAAAAAAATTTTCAAATTTTTACAGGGGTTGCATTGGAATTCCTGACTACCTGAAGAGCGTTACAAAAATTCCACTTTCTCGAAAACTATAAGTCGCAGCTCAACTCCAAAAGCAGATTTGAATTCAGGAAAGGTGCGGGCTTAATTCTACATAAACAGTTTTCAAATCGGGGATGAAAAAAAATTTTTCAAATTTTTACAGGGGTTGCATTGGAATTCATGACTACCTCGAAGAGCGATACAAAAATTCCATTTTCTCGAAAACTATAAGTTGCAGCTCAACTCCAAAAGCAGATTTAAATTCAGGAAAGGTGCGAGCTTAATTCTACATAAACAGTTTTCAAATCGGGGATGAAAAAAAAACTTTAAAATTTTAACAGGGGTTGCATTGGAATTCCTGACTACCTCGAAGAGCGATACAAAAATTCCGTTTTCTCGAAAACTATAAGTCGCAGCTCAACTCCAAAAGCAGATTTGAATTCAGGAAAGGTGCGAGCTTAATTCCACATAAACAGTTTTCAAATTGGGGATGAAAAAAAAATTTTCAAATTTTTACAGGGGTTGCATTGGAATTCTTGACTACCTCGAAGAGCGATACAAAAATTCCATTTTCTCGAAAACTATAAGTCGCAGCTCAACTCCAAAAGCAGATTTGAATTCAGGAAAGGTGCGAGCTTAATTCCACATAAACAGTTTTCAAATTGGGGATGAAAAAAAAATTTTCAAATTTTTACAGGGGTTGCATTGGAATTCTTGACTACCTCGAAGAGCGATACAAAAATTCCATTTTCTCGAAAACTATAAGTCGCAGCTCAACTCCAAAAGCAGATTTGAATTCAGGAAAGGTGCGAGCTTAATTCTACATAAACAGTTTTCAAATTGGGGATGAAAAAAAAATTTTCAAATTTTTACAGGGGTTGCATTGGAATTCCTGACTACCTGAAGAGCGTTACAAAAATTCCATTTTCTCGAAAACTATAAGTCGCAGCTCAACTTCAAAAGCAGATTTAAATTCAGGAAAGGTGCGGGCTTAATTCTACATAAACAGTTTTCAAATTGGGGATAAAAAAAATTTTCAAATTTTTACAGGGGTTGCATTGGAATTCCTGACTACCTGAAGAGCGTTACAAAAATTCCACTTTCTCGAAAACTATAAGTCGCAGCTCAACTCCAAAAGCAGATTTGAATTCAGGAAAGGTGCGGGCTTAATTCTACATAAACAGTTTTCAAATCGGGGATGAAAAAAAATTTTTCAAATTTTTACAGGGGTTGCATTGGAATTCATGACTACCTCGAAGAGCGATACAAAAATTCCATTTTCTCGAAAACTATAAGTTGCAGCTCAACTCCAAAAGCAGATTTAAATTCAGGAAAGGTGCGAGCTTAATTCTACATAAACAGTTTTCAAATCGGGATGAAAAAAAAACTTTAAAATTTTAACAGGGGTTGCATTGGAATTCCTGACTACCTCGAAGAGCGATACAAAAATTCCGTTTTCTCGAAAACTATAAGTCGCAGCTCAACTCCAAAAGCAGATTTGAATTAAGGAAAGGTGCGAGCTTAATTCCACATAAACAGTTTTCAAATTGGGGATGAAAAAAAAATTTTCAAATTTTTACAGGGGTTGCATTGGAATTCTTGACTACCTCGAAGAGCGATACAAAAATTCCATTTTCTCGAAAACTATAAGTCGCAGCTCAACTCCAAAAGCAGATTTGAATTCAGGAAAGGTGCGAGCTTAATTCTACATAAACAGTTTTCAAATTGGGGATGAAAAAAAAATTTTCAAATTTTTACAGGGGTTGCATTGGAATTCCTGAGTACATGAAGAGCGATACAAAAATTCCATTTTCTCGAAAACTATATTTGATTTGATTTGACGCCGGCTCTACCGGCACTTTATTAAGCTTAATACAAGCCGTACTTAAACAATCTATACTTAAAAGACTAGAGATAAACTTACGAACTATCGAGAGAAGGGAGAGAGGGATTAGGGTTAGAGGAGGAGAGATGTGGGACAATGGCTAGGCTGAGTTGGAGCGATGCTGGAGGATGTTGCGAAGAGTGGCTCTGCTGTAGTGAAAATCAAACGAATTTTCCATATTGTTAGCCAAACGAAGCATTCTGGACAAGGGTGCGTTAAAACCATAATTGGTGCGGTGAGTACTGAGACGGAAGAGGGGAATGGACCTAAGGCCGCGGGGATTGGTATTAAATGAAACCAATGCAAGAAGCGCTGGGCAGTCAATGTGACCAGTTAATAAATGATGTAAGAAGAGGAGGTCGGCAATTTCGCGACGATTTTCGAGAGATTGAAGGTTGATCAATTTCAGACGTTCAGAGTAGGGAGGCAAATTGAAACTATCAACCCAAGGAAGACCACGGAGAGCAAAACGTATAAACCTGCGTTGGATGGCTTCAATACGTCGGACGTGAACAGCATAGTGAGGGGACCAAGCTTGGCTAGCGTATTCGAGGATGGGTCTGACGAAGGAGATATAGAGTGATTTGGTAACGTAGGGGTCAGAAAATTCCTTAGACCAACGTTTAACAAAGCCAAGCGCGGAATTGGCTCTGTTTATAATGTTGTCAATATGCGAACGGAAGTTAAGCTCCCTATCGCAGATGATACCTAAATCGCGCAATGATGAGACTGAAGGGATAGGTTCGTTACAGAAAAAGTAATCCCTATGGGGTGGTGGAAGGCGTTTACGGGAGTATGTGATGGATTGACATTTGCTAGTGTTAAGTTCAAGATGATTTTTCTGACACCAGATAAAAAATCTGTTTAGGTCGTCTTGGAGAAAGCGAGAGTCTGTAGTAGAAGAAATGACTTTAAAAATTTTCATGTCATCGGCATAGACGGAGAGACAGGAGTCTTTGATAATGCGGTCGACATCGTTGGTAGTAAGGACGAAGATTAAAGGACCCAAGTGGCTGCCTTGAGGGACGCCTGATGTGGCCATAAAGGGGTTAGAGACAGAAGATCTAAATATAACCTCGTATTGTCGATTTGCAAGATAGGATTGGATCCATTTGATAAAACCGGGTTGAAAACCGAGGGCTTTCAACTTAAGAGTAATAATTGGGTGAGAGATTTTATCAAAAGCTTTACTGAAGTCAGTGGCTATTACGTCGATTTCGCAACCGTCTTCAAACGCGCAAAGCGCCTGAGAGACAAATTCTGTTAAGTTGGTGGTTGTCGATCTACCTTTGAGGAACCCGTGTTGCTTAGTGGAAAATAATGATTTACAATGAAAAAACATTGTATCGTAAACAATGCTTTCAAAGAGTTTGGGTATGGATGACAGTTTAGCGATAGGTCGATAGTTGGATATTTCGGTTTTTGGGCCTTTCTTGTGAATGGGTATGATAAATGATTTCTTCCAAAGGAGGGGGAAAGATTCTTGGGAAATGGACATGAGAAAAAGTGAAGTCAAGGGTAGGGCCAAGTGTGTCACGCATTTCTTTAAAACAATAGCGGGCAATCCGTCGGGACCGGGGGAGTAGTCATCCTTAAGTTTGTTAATCTTATCAGTGACAAGTTGCGGGGTGATATTGACCGAGACTAAGGACGTTTGAGCGCAGTCATCCATATAAGAGAAGTAGTCAAGGTCAGGTTCGAGGATGCGGTCAGTGAACGATTGACTAAAAAAGTGGGCGAATAGGTTTGCTACAATTTTGGGGTCCGACGAGGAGGTGTTGGCAAGCTTGAGGGTAGATGGATAGTTATCAGATTTACGTTTCGCATTTATGAAATGATAAAAACGCTTGGGGTCAGTAATTAGATTGGATTGCATACGGACGAGGTAATCTTGGTAAAGAGCTTCACTTAGTTCAGCAAAGTGTGTATGTGTGTGCTGATAAAGGGAGTAGTCAGAGTCGGAGCGAGTTTTCAGGTATGCTCTCCAAAGTTTGTTCCTCTTATTACGAAGCGTACGCAGTTGCTTATTATACCACGGTGGGGATGAAGAACAATTTTTTTTGGGCGAGTAAGGAACAGATTGCAGAAAGCAATCAAAGATTAAGGAATAGAAAGATGCGAGAGCGGTATCCACAGAAATATCTCTGTAGTCAAAAACGGCATTACTGAGCAAGTTGTTGAGTTTGCAGAAGTTAGCTTTCCGGAAATTAAAGCTGTATGAAGCCTGGGAATGAGAATTAGAATTTAAGTCACCGTATGCAAACGAAAGAAAGAGGGGTGGATGGTAGCGGTCTAGAGTAGAGAGAAGATGATTACTTGCCGACACAATACAATTGTCAGCATCGGAAGAGAAAATAAGGTCAAGTTGTCTGCCAAGGTTATTAGTTATGCCACTGATTTGATGGAGGCCAGAGTTGGAGAGACAATCTGTGAAAAGGACTTCTTTGTCAGAGGTTGCATGTGAAGGAACGAAATGAGATTCATCCTCAGACTGAACCCATTGAAGATGGGGAAGATTAAAGTCGCCTAAGACTATGACGTCATCACAGGGGTCCGTAAAATCAAGGAGAGAGTCTATAGCATCTATAGCGAGTTGGTATCCTTGAATAGGTTGGGAGGGGCGGATGTAGCAGCAGAATAGATACAGACTACGCTTAAGGATGGTAATTTTAGCGCAGATAAACTCAAAATCAGCGGTGTGCGATGTTTTATAAAGTTCAGATTCGTAACGGTTGTGAATAGCTAGGAGAACACCGCGGCCAGACGTTCCGTCGTCTTTTTCAAGACCATCATCGCGGAAAACGTTGAAATCAGAGGTAAAGAACTCATTACACTTGTAGGTAGCGGAAAGATTTGTTTCAGTCAGCGCGAAAACATCGTAGGGAAGCGTTTGGGAGTTAAGGAAAACACTGGAGGATTTGGTACGCAATCCGCGTACGTTCTGGTAATATATTGATAAATGTTTAACAGTGTTTATGTTAGGTGTGGAAAGGCATGGGGGTGTGCTGGCATAAAGGTTAGGAGCGAAAGAAGTTTTTATAATTAGAACGAGTTCTTTGAAGATGGGAGATATAAGTCGCAGCTCAACTCCAAAAGCAGATTTGAATTCAGGAAAGGTGCGGGCTTAATTCCACATAAACAGTTTTCAAATTGGGGATGAAAAAAAAATTTTCAAATTTTTACAGGGGTTGCATTGGAATTCTTGACTACCTCGAAGAGCGATACAAAAATTCCATTTTCTCGAAAACTATAAGTCGCAGCTCAACTCCAAAAGCAGATTTGAATTCAGGAAAGGTGCGAGCTTAATTCTACATAAACAGTTTTCAAATTGGGGATGAAAAAAAAATTTTCAAATTTTTACAGGGGTTGCATTGGAATTCCTGACTACCTGAAGAGCGTTACAAAAATTCCATTTTCTCGAAAACTATAAGTCGCAGCTCAACTTCAAAAGCAGATTTAAATTCAGGAAAGGTGCGGGCTTAATTCTACATAAACAGTTTTCAAATTGGGGATAAAAAAAATTTTCAAATTTTTACAGGGGTTGCATTGGAATTCCTGACTACCTGAAGAGCGTTACAAAAATTCCATTTTCTCGAAAACTATAAGTCGCAGCTCAACTCCAAAAGCAGATTTGAATTCAGGAAAGGTGCGGGCTTAATTCTACATAAACAGTTTTCAAATCGGGGATGAAAAAAAAATTTTCAAATTTTTACAGGGGTTGCATTGGAATTCATGACTACCTCGAAGACCGATACAAAAATTCCATTTTCTCGAAAACTATAAGTTGCAGCTCAACTCCAAAAGCAGATTTAAATTCAGGAAAGGTGCGAGCTTAATTCTACATAAACAGTTTTCAAATCGGGGATGAAAAAAAAACTTTAAAATTTTAACAGGGGTTGCATTGGAATTCCTGACTACCTCGAAGAGCGATACAAAAATTCCGTTTTCTCGAAAACTATAAGTCGCAGCTCAACTCCAAAAGCAGATTTGAATTCAGGAAAGGTGCGAGCTTAATTCCACATAAACAGTTTTCAAATTGGGGATGAAAAAAAAATTTTCAAATTTTTACAGGGGTTGCATTGGAATTCTTGACTACCTCGAAGAGCGATACAAAAATTCCATTTTCTCGAAAACTGTAAGTCGCAGCTCAACTCCAAAAGCAGATTTGAATTCAGGAAAGGTGCGGGCTTAATTCTACATAAACAGTTTTCAAATTGGGGATAAAAAAAAAAACTTTCAAATTTTTACAGGGGTTGCATTGGAATTCCTGACTACCTGAAGAGCGTTACAAAAATTCCATTTTCTCGAAAACTATAAGTCGCAGCTCAACTCCAAAAGCAGATTTGAATTCAGGAAAGGTGCGGGCTTAATTCTACACAAACAGTTTTCAAATCGGCGATGAAAACAAATTTTTAAAATTTTTACAGGGGTTGCATTGGAATTCTTGACTACCTCGAAGAGCGATAGAAAAATTCCATTTTCTCGAAAACTATAAGTCGCAGCTCAACTCCAAAAGCAGATTTGAATTCAGGAAAGGTGCGGGCTTAATTCTACATAAACAGTTTTCAAATTGGGGATGAAAAAAAAATTTTCAAATTTTTACAGGGGTTGCATTGGAATTCCTGACTACCTGAAGAGCGTTACAAAAATTCCATTTTCTCGAAAACTATAAGTCGCAGCTCAACTTCAAAAGCAGATTTAAATTCAGGAAAGGTGCGGGCTTAATTCTACATAAACAGTTTTCAAATTGGGGATAAAAAAAATTTTCAAATTTTTACAGGGGTTGCATTGGAATTCCTGACTACCTGAAGAGCGTTACAAAAATTCCACTTTCTCGAAAACTATAAGTCGCAGCTCAACTCCAAAAGCAGATTTGAATTCAGGAAAGGTGCGGGCTTAATTCTACATAAACAGTTTTCAAATCGGTTATGAAAAAAAATTTTTCAAATTTTTACAGGGGTTGCATTGGAATTCATGACTACCTCGAAGAGCGATACAAAAATTCCATTTTCTCGAAAACTATAAGTTGCAGCTCAACTCCAAAAGCAGATTTAAATTCAGGAAAGGTGCGAGCTTAATTCTACATAAACAGTTTTCAAATCGGGGATGAAAAAAAAACTTTAAAATTTTAACAGGGGTTGCATTGGAATTCCTGACTACCTCGAAGAGCGATACAAAAATTCCGTTTTCTCGAAAACTATAAGTCGCAGCTCAACTCCAAAAGCAGATTTGAATTCAGGAAAGGTGCGAGCTTAATTCCACATAAACAGTTTTCAAATTGGGGATGAAAAAAAAATTTTCAAATTTTTACAGGGGTTGCATTGGAATTCTTGACTACCTCGAAGAGCGATACAAAAATTCCATTTTCTCGAAAACTATAAGTCGCAGCTCAACTCCAAAAGCAGATTTGAATTCAGGAAAGGTGCGAGCTTAATTCTACATAAACAGTTTTCAAATTGGGGATGAAAAAAAAATTTTCAAATTTTTACAGGGGTTGCATTGGAATTCCTGAGTACCTCGAAGAGCGATACAAAAATTCCATTTTCTCGAAACTATAAGTCGCAGCTCAACTCCAAAAGCAGATTTGAATTCAGGAAAGGTGCGGGCTTAATTCCACATAAACAGTTTTCAAATTGGGGATGAAAAAAAAATTTTCAAATTTTTACAGGGGTTGCATTGGAATTCTTGACTACCTCGAAGAGCGATACAAAAATTCCATTTTCTCGAAAACTATAAGTCGCAGCTCAACTCCAAAAGCAGATTTGAATTCAGGAAAGGTGCGAGCTTAATTCTACATAAACAGTTTTCAAATTGGGGATGAAAAAAAAATTTTCAAATTTTTACAGGGGTTGCATTGGAATTCCTGACTACCTGAAGAGCGTTACAAAAATTCCATTTTCTCGAAAACTATAAGTCGCAGCTCAACTTCAAAAGCAGATTTAAATTCAGGAAAGGTGCGGGCTTAATTCTACATAAACAGTTTTCAAATTGGGGATAAAAAAAATTTTCAAATTTTTACAGGGGTTGCATTGGAATTCCTGACTACCTGAAGAGCGTTACAAAAATTCCATTTTCTCGAAAACTATAAGTCGCAGCTCAACTAAAAAAGCAGATTTGAATTCAGGAAAGGTGCGGGCTTAATTCTACATAAACAGTTTTCAAATCGGGGATGAAAAAAAATTTTTCAAATTTTTACAGGGGTTGCATTGGAATTCATGACTACCTCGAAGAGCGATACAAAAATTCCATTTTCTCGAAAACTATAAGTTGCAGCTCAACTCCAAAAGCAGATTTAAATTCAGGAAAGGTGCGAGCTTAATTCTACATAAACAGTTTTCAAATCGGGGATGAAAAAAAAACTTTAAAATTTTAACAGGGGTTGCATTGGAATTCCTGACTACCTCGAAGAGCGATACAAAAATTCCATTTTCTCGAAAACTATAAGTCGCAGCTCAACTCCAAAAGCAGATTTGAATTCAGGAAAGGTGCGAGCTTAATTCCACATAAACAGTTTTCAAATTGGGGATGAAAAAAAAATTTTCAAATTTTTACAGGGGTTGCATTGGAATTCTTGACTACCTCGAAGAGCGATACAAAAATTCCATTTTCTCGAAAACTATAAGTCGCAGCTCAACTCCAAAAGCAGATTTGAATTCAGAAAAGGTGCGAGCTTAATTCTACATAAACAGTTTTCAAATTGGGGATGAAAAAAAAATTTTCAAATTTTTACAGGGGTTGCATTGTAATTCCTGAGTACATGAAGAGCGATACAAAAATTCCATTTTCTCGAAAACTATAAGTCGCAGCTCAACTCCAAAAGCAGATTTGAATTCAGGAAAGGTGCGGGCTTAATTCTACATAAACAGTTTTCAAATCGGGGATAAAAAAAAAACTTTCAAATTTTTACAGGGGTTGCATTGGAATTCCTGACTACCTGAAGAGCGTTACAAAAATTCCATTTTCTCGAAAACT
Organism: Blera fallax; assembly: GCA_946965025.1. NCBI lineage: Eukaryota > Metazoa > Arthropoda > Insecta > Diptera > Syrphidae > Blera > Blera fallax. Next base: position 32,354,935 of record OX337247.1, read on the forward strand.
ATAAGTCGCAGCTCAACTCCAAAAGCAGATTTGAATTCAGGAAAGGTGCGGGCTTAATTCTACATAAACAGTTTTCAAATTGGGGATGAAAAAAAAATTTTCAAATTTTTACAGGGGTTGCATTGGAATTCTTGACTACCTCGAAGAGCGATACAAAAATTCCATTTTCTCGAAAACTATAAGTCGCAGCTCAACTCCAAAAGCAGATTTGAATTCAGGAAAGGTGCGAGCTTAATTCTACATAAACAGTTTTCAAATTGGGGATGAAAAAAAAATTTTCAAATTTTTACAGGGGTTGCATTGGAATTCCTGAGTACATGAAGAGCGATACAAAAATTCCATTTTCTCGAAAACTATAAGTCGCAGCTCAACTCCAAAAGCAGATTTAAACTCAGGAAAGGTGCGGGCTTGATTCTACATAAACAGTTTTCAAAACGGGGATAAAAAAAAACTTTCAAATTTTTACAGGGGTTGCATTGGAATTCCTGAGTACATGAAGAGCGATACAAAAATTCCATTTTCTCGAAAACTATAAGTTGCAGCTCAACTCCAAAAGCAGATTTAAATTCAGGAAAGGTGCGAGCTTAATTCTACATAAACAGTTTTCAAATCGGGGATGAAAAAAAATTTTTCAAATTTTTACAGGGGTTGCATTGGAATTCATGACTACCTCGAAGAGCGATACAAAAATTCCATTTTCTCGAAAACTATAAGTTGCAGCTCAACTCCAAAAGCAGATTTAAATTCAGGAAAGGTGCGAGCTTAATTCTACATAAACAGTTTTCAAATCGGGGATGAAAAAAAAACTTTAAAATTTTAACAGGGGTTGCATTGGAATTCCTGACTACCTCGAAGAGCGATACAAAAATTCCATTTTCTCGAAAACTATAAGTCGCAGCTCAACTCCAAAAGCAGATTTGAATTCAGGAAAGGTGCGAGCTTAATTCCACATAAACAGTTTTCAAATTGGGGATGAAAAAAAAATTTTCAAATTTTTACAGGGGTTGCATTGGAATTCTTGACTACCTCGAAGAGCGATACAAAAATTCCATTTTCTCGAAAACTATAAGTCGCAGCTCAACTCCAAAAGCAGATTTGAATTCAGAAAAGGTGCGAGCTTAATTCTACATAAACAGTTTTCAAATTGGGGATGAAAAAAAAATTTTCAAATTTTTACAGGGGTTGCATTGTAATTCCTGAGTACATGAAGAGCGATACAAAAATTCCATTTTCTCGAAAACTATAAGTCGCAGCTCAACTCCAAAAGCAGATTTGAATTCAGGAAAGGTGCGGGCTTAATTCTACATAAACAGTTTTCAAATCGGGGATAAAAAAAAAACTTTCAAATTTTTACAGGGGTTGCATTGGAATTCCTGACTACCTGAAGAGCGTTACAAAAATTCCATTTTCTCGAAAACTATAAGTCGCAGCTCAACTCCAAAAGCAGATTTGAATTCAGGAAAGGTGCGGGCTTAATTCTACATAAACAGTTTTCAAATTGGGGATGAAAAAAAAATTTTCAAATTTTTACAGGGGTTGCATTGGAATTCTTGACTACCTCGAAGAGCGATACAAAAATTCCATTTTCTCGAAAACTATAAGTCGCAGCTCAACTCCAAAAGCAGATTTGAATTCAGGAAAGGTGCGAGCTTAATTCTACATAAACAGTTTTCAAATTGGGGATGAAAAAAAAATTTTCAAATTTTTACAGGGGTTGCATTGGAATTCCTGAGTACATGAAGAGCGATACAAAAATTCCATTTTCTCGAAAACTATAAGTCGCAGCTCAACTCCAAAAGCAGATTTAAACTCAGGAAAGGTGCGGGCTTGATTCTACATAAACAGTTTTCAAAACGGGGATAAAAAAAAACTTTCAAATTTTTACAGGGGTTGCATTGGAATTCCTGAGTACATGAAGAGCGATACAAAAATTCCATTTTCTCGAAAACTATAAGTCGCAGCTCAACTCCAAAAGCAGATTTAAACTCAGGAAAGGTGCGGGCTTGATTCTACATAAACAGTTTTCAAAACGGGGATAAAAAAAAACTTTCAAATTTTTACAGGGGTTGCATTGGAATTCTTGACTACCTCGAAGAGCATTACAAAAATTCCATTTTCTCGAAAACTATAAGTCGCAGCTCAACTGCAAAAGCAGATTTGAATTCAGGAAAGGTGCGAGCTTAATTCTACATAAACAGTTTTCAAATTGGGGATGAAAAAAAAACTTTCAAATTTTTACAGGGGTTGCATTGGAATTCCTGACTACCTCGAAGAGCGATACAAAAATTCCATTTTCTCGAAAACTATAAGTCGCAGCTCAACTGCAAAAGCAGATTTGAATTCAGGAAAGGTGCGGGCTTAATTCTACATAAACAGTTTTCAAATTGGGGATGAAAAAAAACTTTCAAATTTTTACAGGGGTTGCATTGGAATTCTTGACAACCTCGAAGAGCGGTACAAAAATTCCATTTTCTCGAAAACTATAAGTCGCAGCTCAACTGCAAAAGCAGATTTGAATTCAGGAAAGGTGCGAGCTTAATTCTACATAAACAGTTTTCGAATTGGGGATGAAAAAAAATTTTTCAAATTTTTACAGGGGTTGCATTGGAATTCCTGACTACCTGAAGAGCGTTACAAAAATTCCATTTTCTCGAAAACTATAAGTCGCAGCTCAACTCCAAAAGCAGATTTGAATTCAGGAAAGGTGCGGGCTTAATTCTACATAAACAGTTTTCAAATTGGGGATGAAAAAAAAAATTTCAAATTTTTACAGAGGTTGCATTGGAATTCTTGACTACCTCGAAGAGCGATAGAAAAATTCCATTTTCTCGAAAACTATAAGTCGCAGCTGAACTCCAAAAGCAGATTTGAATTCAGGAAAGGTGCGGGCTTAATAAACATAAACAGTTTTCAAAACGGGGATAAAAAAAAACTTTCAAATTCTTGACTACCTCGAAGAGCGGTACAAAAATTCCATTTTCTCGAAAACTATAAGTCGGAGCTCAACTCCAAAAGCAGATTTGAATTCAGGGAAGGTGTGAGCTTAATTCTACATAAACAGTTTTCAAATTGGGGATGAAAAAAATTTTGAAATTTTTACAAGGGTTGCATTGGAATTCCTGACTACCTCGAAGAGCGATACAAAAATTCCATTTTCTCGAAAACTATAAGTCGCAGCTCAACTCCAAAAGCAGATTTGAATTCAGGAAAGGTGCGAGCTTAATTCTACATAAACAGTTTTCAAATCGGGGATGAAAAAAAATTTTTCAAATTTTTACAGGGGTTGCATTGGAATTCCTGACTACCTCGAAGAGCGATACAAAAATTCCATTTTCTCGAAAACTATAAGTCGCAGCTCAACTCCAAAAGCAGATTTAAATTCAGGAAAGGTGCGAGCTTAATTCTACATAAACAGTTTTCAAATCGGGGATGAAAAAAAATTTTTCAAATTTTTACAGGGGTTGCATTGGAATTCCTGACTACCTCGAAGAGCGTAACAAAAATTCCAATTTCTCGAAAACTATAAGTCGCAGCTCAACTCCAAAAGCAGATTTGAATTCAGGAAAGGTGCGGGCTTAATTCTACATAAACAGTTTTCAAATCGGGGATGAAAAAAAAACTTTAAAATTTTAACAGGGGTTGCATTGGAATTCCTGACTACCTCGAAGAGCGATACAAAAATTCCATTTTCTCGAAAACTATAAGTCGCAGCTGAACTCCAAAAGCAGATTTGAATTCAGGAAAGGTGCGGGCTTAATTCTGCATAAACAGTTTTCGAATTGGGGATAAAAAAAAAATTTTCAACTTTTTACAGGGGTTGCATTGGAATTCCTGAGTACATGAAGAGCGATAGAAAAATTCCATTTTCTCGAAAACTATAAGTCGCAGCTGAACTCCAAAAGCAGATTTGAATTCAGGAAAGGTGCGGGCTTAATTCTACATAAACAGTTTTCAAATTGGGGATGAAAAAAAAAATTTCAAATTTTTACAGGGGTTGCATTGGAATTCCTGACTACCTGAAGAGCGTTACAAAAATTCCATTTTCTCGAAAACTATAAGTCGGAGCTCAACTCCAAAAGCAGATTTGAATTCAGGGAAGGTGTGAGCTTAATTCTACATAAACAGTTTTCAAATTGGGGATGAAAAAAATTTTCAAATTTTTACAGGGGTTGCATTGGAATTCTTGACTACCTGAAGAGCGTTACAAAAATTCCATTTTCTCGAAAACTATAAGTCGCAGCTCAACTCCAAAAGCAGATTTGAATTCAGGAAAGGTGCGAGCTTAATTCTACATAAACAGTTTTCAAATTGGGGATGAAAAAAAAATTTTAAAATTTTTACAGGGGTTGCATTGGAATTCCTGAGTACATGAAGAGCGATAGAAAAATTCCATTTTCTCGAAAACTAGAAGTCGCAGCTCAACTCCAAAAGCAGATTTGAATTCAGGAAAGGTGCGGGCTTAATTCTACATAAACAGTTTTCAAATTGGGGATGAAAAAAAATTTTCAAATTTTTGCAGGGGTTGCATTGGAATTCTTGACTACCTCGAAGAGCGATAGAAAAATTCCATTTTCTCGAAAACTATAAGTCGCAGCTCAACTCCAAAAGCAGATTTAAATTCAGGAAAGGTGCGGGCTTAATTCTACATAAACAGTTTTCAAATCGGGGATGAAAAAAAATTTTTCAAATTTTTACAGGGGTTGCATTGGAATTCCTGACCACCTCGAAGAGCGATACAAAAATTCCATTTTCTCGAAAACTATAAGTCGCAGCTCAACTCCAAAAGCAGATTTAAATTCAGGAAAGGTGCGAGCTTAATTCTACATAAACAGTTTTCAAATCGGGGATGAAAAAAAATTTTTCAAATTTTTACAGGGGTTGCATTGGAATTCCTGACTACCTCGAAGAGCGTAACAAAAATTCCAATTTCTCGAAAACTATAAGTCGCAGCTCAACTCCAAAAGCAGATTTGAATTCAGGAAAGGTGCGAGCTTAATTCTGCATAAACAGTTTTCAAATCGGGGATGAAAAAAAAACTTTAAAATTTTAACAGGGGTTGCATTGGAATTCCTGACTACCTCGAAGAGCGATACAAAAATTCCATTTTCTCGAAAACTATAAGTCGCAGCTGAACTCCAAAAGCAGATTTGAATTCAGGAAAGGTGCGAGCTTAATTCTACATAAACAGTTTTCAAATTGGGGATGAAAAAAAATTTTCAAATTTTTACAGGGGTTGCATTGGAATTCCTGACTACCTCGAAGAGCGATACAAAAATTCCATTTTCTCGAAAACTATAAGTCGCAGCTCAACTCCAAAAGCAGATTTAAATTCAGGAAAGGTGCGAGCTTAATTCTACATAAACAGTTTTCAAATCGGGGATGAAAAAAAATTTTTCAAATTTTTACAGGGGTTGCACTGGAATTCCTGACTACCTCCAAGAGAGTAACAAAAATTCCAATTTCTCGAAAACTATAAGTCGCAGCTCAACTCCAAAAGCAGATTTGAATTCAGGAAAGGTGCGAGCTTAATTCTACATAAACAGTTTTCAAATCGGGGATGAAAAAAAAACTTTAAAATTTTAACAGGGGTTGCATTGGAATTCCTGACTACCTCGAAGATGGATACAAAAATTCCATTTTCTCGAAAACTATAAGTCGCAGCTGAACTCCAAAAGCAGATTTGAATTCAGGAAAGGTGCGAGCTTAATTCTACATAAACAGTTTTCGAATTGGGGATGAAAAAAAAATTTTCAACTTTTTACAGGGTTTGCAGTGGAATTCCTGACTACCTGAAGAGCGTTACAAAAATTCCATTTTCTCGAAAACTATAAGTCGCAGCTCAGCTCCAAAAGCAGATTTGAATTCAGGAAAGGTGAGGGCTTAATTCTACATAAACAGTTTTCAAATCGGGGATGAAAAAAAATTGTCAACTTTTTACAGGGGTTGCATTGGAATTCCTGAGTACATGAAGAGCGATAGAATAATTCCATTTTCTCGAAAACTATAAGTCGCAGCTCAACTCCAAAAGCAGATTTGAATTCAGGAAAGGTGGGGGCTTAATTCTACATAAACAGTTTTCAAATTGGGGATGAAAAAAAAAATTTCAAATTTTTACAGGGGTTGCATTGAAATTCCTGACTACCTGAAGAGCGTTACAAAAATTCCATTTTCTCGAAAACTATAAGTCGCAGCTCAACTCCAAAAGCAGATTTGAATTCAGGAAAGGTGCGAGCTTAATTCTACATAAACAGTTTTCAAATTGGGGATGAAAAAAAATTTTCAAATTTTTACAGGGGTTGCATTGGAATTCTTGACTACCTCGAAGAGCGATAGAAAAATTCTATTTTCTCGAAAACTATAAGTCGCAGCTCAACTCCAAAAGCAGATTTGAATTCAGGGAAGGTGCGAGCTTAATTCTACATAAACAGTTTTCAAATTGGGGATGAACAAAAATTTTCAAATTTTTACAGGGGTTGCATTGGAATTCTTGACTACCTCGAAGAGCGTAACAAAAATTCCATTTTCTCGAAAACTATAAGTCGCAGCTCAACTCCAAAAGCAGATTTGAATTCAGGAAAGGTGCGAGCTTAATTCTACATAAACAGTTTTCAAATCGGGGATGAAAAGAAAACTTCAAATTTTAACAGGGGTTGCATTGGAATTCCTGACTACCTGGAGAGCGTTACAAAAATTCCATTTTCTCGAAAACTATAAGTCGCAGCTCAACTCCAAAAGCAGATTTGAATTCAGGAAAGGTGCGGGCTTAATTCTACGTAAACAATTTTCAAATCGGAAATAAAAAAAAACTTTCAAATTTTTACAGAGGTTGCATTGGAATTCTTGACTACCTCGAAGAGCATTACAAAAATTCCATTTTCTCGAAAACTATAAGTCGCAGCTCAACTGCAAAAGCAGATTTGAATTCAGGAAAGGTGCGAGCTTAATGCTACATAAACAGTTTTCAAATTGGGGATGAAAAAAAATTTTTCAAATTTTTACAGGGGTTGCATTGGAATTCTTGACTATCTCGAAGAGCGGTACAAAAATTCCATTTTCTCGAAAACTATAAGTCGGAGCTCAACTCCAAAAGCAGATTTGAATTCAGGGAAGGTGCGAGCTTAATTCTACATAAACAGTTTTCAAATTGGGGATGAATAAAAATTTTCAAATTTTTACAGGGGTTGCATTGGAATTCCTGACTACCTGAAGAGCGTTACAAGAATTCCATTTTCTCGAAAACTATAAGTCGCAGCTGAACTCCAAAAGCAGATTTGAATTCAGGAAAGGTGCGAGCTTAATTCTACATAAACAGTTTTCGAATTGGGGATGAAAAAAAATTTTAAAATTTTTACAGGGGTTGCATTGGAATTCCTGAGTACATGAAGAGCGATAGAAAAATTCCATTTTCTCGAAAACTATAAGTCGCAGCTCAACTCCAAAAGCAGATTTGAATTCAGGAAAGGTGCGGGCTTAATTCTACATAAACAGTTTTCAAATCGGGGATGAAAAAAAATTTTTCAAATTTTTACAGGGGTTGCATTGGAATTCCTGACTACCTCGAAGAGCGATACAAAAATTCCATTTTCTCGAAAACTATAAGTCGCAGCTCAACTCCAAAAGCAGATTTAAATTCAGGAAAGGTGCGAGCTTAATTCTACATAAACAGTTTTCAAATCGGGGATGAAAAAAAATTGTTCAAATTTTTACAGGGGTTGCATTGGAATTCCTGACCACCTCGAAGAGCGATACAAAAATTCCATTTTCTCGAAAACTATAAGTCGCAGCTCAACTCCAAAAGCAGATTTAAATTCAGGAAAGGTGCGAGCTTAATTCTACATAAACAGTTTTCAAATCGGGGATGAAAAAAAATTTTTCAAATTTTTACAGGGGTTGCATTGGAATTCCTGACTACCTCGAAGAGCGTAACAAAAATTCCAATTTCTCGAAAACTATAAGTCGCAGCTCAACTCCAAAAGCAGATTTGAATTCAGGAAAGGTGCGAGCTTAATTCTGCATAAACAGTTTTCAAATCGGGGATGAAAAAAAAACTTTAAAATTTTAACAGGGGTTGCATTGGAATTCCTGACTACCTCGAAGAGCGATACAAAAATTCCATTTTCTCGAAAACTATAAGTCGCAGCTGAACTCCAAAAGCAGATTTGAATTCAGGAAAGGTGCGAGCTTAATTCTACATAAACAGTTTTCAAATTGGGGATGAAAAAAAATTTTCAAATTTTTACAGGGGTTGCATTGGAATTCTTGACTACCTCGAAGAGCGATAGAAAAATTCCATTTTCTCGAAAACTATAAGTCGCAGCTCAACTCCAAAAGCAGATTTAAATTCAGGAAAGGTGCGGGCTTAATTCTACATAAACAGTTTTCAAATCGGGGATGAAAAAAAATTTTTCAAATTTTTACAGGGGTTGCATTGGAATTCCTGACTACCTCGAAGAGCGATACAAAAATTCCATTTTCTCGAAAACTATAAGTCGCAGCTCAACTCCAAAAGCAGATTTAAATTCAGGAAAGGTGCGAGCTTAATTCTACATAAACAGTTTTCAAATCGGGGATGAAAAAAAATTTTTCAAATTTTTACAGGGGTTGCACTGGAATTCCTGACTACCTCGAAGAGCGTAACAAAAATTCCAATTTCTCGAAAACTGTAAGTCGCAGCTCAACTCCAAAAGCAGATTTGAATTCAGGAAAGGTGCGAGCTTAATTCTACATAAACAGTTTTCAAATCGGGGATGAAAAAAAAACTTTAAAATTTTAACAGGGGTTGCATTGGAATTCCTGACTACCTCGAAGATGGATACAAAAATTCCATTTTCTCGAAAACTATAAGTCGCAGCTGAACTCCAAAAGCAGATTTGAATTCAGGAAAGGTGCGAGCTTAATTCTACATAAACAGTTTTCGAATTGGGGATGAAAAAAAAATTTTCAACTTTTTACAGGGTTTGCATTGGAATTCCTGAGTACATGAAGAGCGATAGAAAAATTCCATTTTCTCGAAAACTATAAGTCGCAGCTCAACTCCAAAAGCAGATTTGAATTCAGGAAAGGTGGGGGCTTAATTCTACATAAACAGTTTTCAAATTGGGGATGAAAAAAAAAATTTCAAATTTTTACAGGGGTTGCATTGGAATTCCTGACTACCTGAAGAGCGTTACAAAAATTCCATTTTCTCGAAAACTATAAGTCGCAGCTCAACTCCAAAAGCAGATTTGAATTCAGGAAAGGTGCGAGCTTAATTCTACATAAACAGTTTTCAAATTGGGGATGAAAAAAAATTTTCAAATTTTTACAGGGGTTGCATTGGAATTCTTGACTACCTCGAAGAGCGATAGAAAAATTCTATTTTCTCGAAAACTATAAGTCGCAGCTCAACTCCAAAAGCAGATTTGAATTCAGGGAAGGTGCGAGCTTAGTTCTACATAAACAGTTTTCAAATTGGGGATGAACAAAAATTTTCAAATTTTTACAGGGGTTGCATTGGAATTCTTGACTACCTCGAAGAGCGTAACAAAAATTCCATTTTCTCGAAAACTATAAGTCGCAGCTCAACTCCAAAAGCAGATTTGAATTCAGGAAAGGTGCGAGCTTAATTCTACATAAACAGTTTTCAAATCGGGGATGAAAAGAAAACTTTAAATTTTAACAGGGGTTGCATTGGAATTCCTGACTACCTGGAGAGCGTTACAAAAATTCCATTTTCTCGAAAACTATAAGTCGCAGCTCAACTCCAAAAGCAGATTTGAATTCAGGAAAGGTGCGGGCTTAATTCTACGTAAACAATTTTCAAATCGGAAATAAAAAAAAACTTTCAAATTTTTACAGAGGTTGCATTGGAATTCTTGACTACCTCGAAGAGCATTACAAAAATTCCATTTTCTCGAAAACTATAAGTCGCAGCTCAACTGCAAAAGCAGATTTGAATTCAGGAAAGGTGCGAGCTTAATTCTACATAAACAGTTTTCAAATTGGGGATGAAAAAAAATTTTTCAAATTTTTACAGGGGTTGCATTGGAATTCTTGACTATCTCGAAGAGCGGTACAAAAATTCCATTTTCTCGAAAACTATAAGTCGGAGCTCAACTCCAAAAGCAGATTTGAATTCAGGGAAGGTGCGAGCTTAATTCTACATAAACAGTTTTCAAATTGGGGATGAATAAAAAACTATAAGTCGCAGCTCAACTCCAAAAGCAGATTTGAATTCAGGAAAGGTGCGAGCTTAATTCTACATAAACAGTTTTCAAATTGGGGATGAAAAAAAATTTTTCAAATTTTTACAGGGGTTGCATTGGAATTCTTGACTACCTCGAAGAGCGGTACAAAAATTCCATTTTCTCGAAAACTATAAGTCGGAGCTCAACTCCAAAAGCAGATTTGAATTCAGGGAAGGTGCGAGCTTAATTCTACATAAACAGTTTTCAAATTGGGGATGAATAAAAATTTTCAAATTTTTAAAGGGGTTGCATTGGAATTCCTGACTACCTGAAGAGCGTTACAAGAATTCCATTTTCTCGAAAACTATAAGTCGCAGCTGAACTCCAAAAGCAGATTTGAATTCAGGAAAGGTGCGAGCTTAATTCTACATAAACAGTTTTCGAATTGGGGATGAAAAAAAATTTTAAAATTTTTACAGGGGTTGCATTGGAATTCCTGAGTACATGAAGAGCGATAGAATAATTCCATTTTCTCGAAAACTATAAGTCGCAGCTCAACTCCAAAAGCAGATTTGAATTCAAGAAAGGTGCGGGCTTAATTCTACATAAACAGTTTTCAAATCGGGGATGAAAAAAATTTTTTTAAATTTTTACAGGGGTTGCATTGGAATTCCTGACTACCTGAAGAGCGTTACAAAAATTCCATTTTCTCGAAAACTATAAGTCGCAGCTCAACTCCAAAAGCAGATTTGAATTCAGGAAAGGTGCGAGCTTAATTCTACATAAACAGTTTTCAAATTGGGGATGAAAAAAAATTTTCAAATTTTTACAGGGGTTGCATTGGAATTCTTGACTACCTCGAAGAGCGATAGAAAAATTCTATTTTCTCGAAAACTATAAGTCGCAGCTCAACTCCAAAAGCAGATTTGAATTCAGGGAAGGTGCGAGCTTAATTCTACATAAACAGTTTTCAAATTGGGGATGAATAAAAATTTTCAAATTTTTACAGGGGTTGCATTGGAATTCCTGACTACCTGAAGAGCGTTACAAAAATTCCATTTTCTCGAAAACTAGAAGTCGCAGCTCAACTCCAAAAGCAGATTTGAATTCAGGAAAGGTGCGAGCTTAATTCTACATAAACAGTTTTCAAATTGGGGAGGAAAAAAAATTTTCAAATTTTTACAGGGGTTGCATTGGAATTCCTGACTACCTGGAGAGCGTTACAAAAATTCCATTTTCTCGAAAACTATAAGTCGCAGCTCAACTCCAAAAGCAGATTTGAATTCAGGAAAGGTGCGAGCTTAATTCTACATAAACAGTTTTCAAATTGGGGATGAAAAAAAATTTTTCAAATTTTTACAGGGGTTGCATTGGAATTCTTGACTACCTCGAAGAGCGGTACAAAAATTCCATTTTCTCGAAAACTATAAGTCGGAGCTCAACTCCAAAAGCAGATTTGAATTCAGGGAAGGTGCGAGCTTAATTCTACATAAACAGTTTTCAAATTGGGGATGAATAAAAATTTTCAAATTTTTAAAGGGGTTGCATTGGAATTCCTGACCACCTGAAGAGCGTTACAAGAATTCCATTTTCTCGAAAACTATAAGTCGCAGCTGAACTCCAAAAGCAGATTTGAATTCAGGAAAGGTGCGAGCTTAATTCTACATAAACAGTTTTCGAATTGGGGATGAAAAAAAATTTTAAAATTTTTACAGGGGTTGCATTGGAATTCCTGAGTACATAAAGAGCGATAGAATAATTCCATTTTCTCGAAAACTATAAGTCGCAGCTCAACTCCAAAAGCAGATTTGAATTCAGGAAAGGTGCGAGCTTAATTCTACATAAACAGTTTTCAAATTGGGGATGAATAAAAATTTTCAAATTTTTAAAGGGGTTGCATTGGAATTCCTGACTACCTGAAGAGCGTTACAAGAATTCCATTTTCTCGAAAACTATAAGTCGCAGCTGAACTCCAAAAGCAGATTTGAATTCAGGAAAGGTGCGAGCTTAATTCTACATAAACAGTTTTCGAATTGGGGATGAAAAAAATTTTTAAAATTTTTACAGGGGTTGCATTGGAATTCCTGAGTACATGAAGAGCGATAGAATAATTCCATTTTCTCGAAAACTATAAGTCGCAGCTCAACTCCAAAAGCAGATTTGAATTCAAGAAAGGTGCGGGCTTAATTCTACATAAACAGTTTTCAAATCGGGGATGAAAAAAATTTTTTAAAATTTTTACAGGGGTTTCCTTGAAATTCTTGACTACCTCGAAGAGCGATAGAAAAATTCCATTTTCTCGAAAACTATAAGTCGCAGCTCAACTCCAAAAGCAGATTTGAATTCAGGGAAGGTGCGGGCTTAATTCTACATAAACAGTTTTCAAATTGGGGATGAAAAAAAATTTTAAAATTTTTACAGGGGTTGCATTGGAATTCCTGAGTACATGAAGAGCGATAGAAAAATTCCATTTTCTCGAAAACTATAAGTCGCAGCTCAACTCCAAAAGCAGATTTGAATTCAGGAAAGGTGCGAGCTTAATTCTACATAAACAGTTTTCAAATTGGGGATGAAAAAAAAATTTTAAAATTTTTACAGGGGTTGCATTGGAATTCCTGACTACCTGAAGAGCGTTACAAAAATTCCATTTTCTCGAAAACTATAAGTCGCAGCTCAACTCCAAAAGCAGATTTGAATTCAAGAAAGGTGCGGGCTTAATTCTACATAAACAGTTTTCAAATCGGGGATGAAAAAAATTTTTTAAAATTTTTACAGGGGTTGCATTGGAATTCTTGACTACCTCGAAGAGCGATAGAAAAATTCCATTTTCTCGAAAACTATAAGTCGCAGCTCAACTCCAAAAGCAGATTTGAATTCAGGAAAGGTGCGGGCTTAATTCTACATAAACAGTTTTCAAATTGGGGATGAAAAAAAAATTTCAAATTTTTACAGGGGTTGCATTGGAATTCCTGACTACCTGAAGAGCGTTACAAAAATTCCATTTTCTCGAAAACTATAAGTCGCAGCTCAACTCCAAAAGCAGATTTGAATTCAGGAAAGGTGCGGGCTTAATTCTACATAAACAGTTTTCAAATTGGGGATGAAAAAAAAAATTTCAAATTTTTACAGGGGTTGCATTGGAATTCCTGACTACCTGAAGAGCGTTACAAAAATTCAATTTTCTCGAAAACTATAAGTCGCAGCTGAACTCCAAAAGCAGATTTGAATTCAGGAAAGGTGCGAGCTTAATTCTACATAAACAGTTTTCAAATTGGGGATGAAAAAAAATTTTCAAATTTTTACAGGGGTTGCATTGGAATTCTTGACTACCTCGAAGAGCGATAGAATTCTTGACTGCCTAGAAGAGCATTACAAAAATTCCATTTTCTCGAAAACTATAAGTCGCAGCTCAACTCCAAAAGCAGATTTGAATTCAGGAAAGGTGCGGGCTTAATTCTACATAAACAGTTTTCAAATTGGGGATGAAAAAAAATTTTCAAATTTTTACAGGGGTTGCATTGGAATTCTTGACTACCTCGAAGAGCGATAGAATTCTTGACTACCTAGAAGAGCATTACAAAAATTCCATTTTCTCGAAAACTATAAGTCGCAGCTCAACTCCAAAAGCAGATTTGAATTCAGGAAAGGTGCGAGCTTAATTCTACATAAACAGTTTTCAAATTGGGGACGAAAAAAAAATTTTCAAATTTTTACAGGGGTTGCATTGGAATTCCTGACTACCTGAAGAGCGTTACAAAAATTCCATTTTCTCGAAAACTATAAGTCGCAGCTCAACTCCAAAAGCAGATTTGAATTCAGGAAAGGTGCGGGCTTAATTCTACATAAACAGTTTTCAAATTGGGGATGAAAAAAAAAATTTCAAATTTTTACAGGGGTTGCATTGGAATTCCTGACTACCTCGAAGAGCATTACAAAAATTCCATTTTCTCGAAAACTATAAGTCGCAGCTCAACTGCAAAAGCAGATTTGAATTCAGGAAAGGTGCGAGCTTAATTCTACATAAACAGTTTTCAAATTGGGGATGAAAAAAAAATTTTCAAATTTTTACAGGGGTTGCATTGGAATTCCTGACTACCTGAAGAGCGTTACAAAAATTCCATTTTCTCGAAAACTATAAGTCGCAGCTCAACTCCAAAAGCAGATTTGAATTCAGGAAAGGTGCGGGCTTAATTCTACATAAACAGTTTTCGAATTGGGGATGAAAAAAAATTTTAAAATTTTTACAGGGGTTGCATTGGAATTCTTGACTACCTCGAAGAGCGATAGAAAAATTCCATTTTCTCGAAAACTATAAGTCGCAGCTCAACTCCAAAAGCAGATTTGAATTCAGGGAAGGTGCGGGCTTAATTCTACATAAACAGTTTTCAAATTGGGGATGAAAAAAAATTTTAAAATTTTTACAGGGGTTGCATTGGAATTCCTGAGTACATGAAGAGCGATAGAAAAATTCCATTTTCTCGAAAACTATAAGTCGCAGCTCAACTCCAAAAGCAGATTTGAATTCAGGAAAGGTGCGAGCTTAATTCTACATAAACAGTTTTCAAATTGGGGATGAAAAAAAAATTTTAAAATTTTTACAGGGGTTGCATTGGAATTCCTGACTACCTGAAGAGCGTTACAAAAATTCCATTTTCTCGAAAACTATAAGTCGCAGCTCAACTCCAAAAGCAGATTTGAATTCAAGAAAGGTGCGGGCTTAATTCTACATAAACAGTTTTCAAATCGGGGATGAAAAAAATTTTTTAAAATTTTTACAGGGGTTGCATTGGAATTCTTGACTACCTCGAAGAGCGATAGAAAAATTCCATTTTCTCGAAAACTATAAGTCGCAGCTCAACTCCAAAAGCAGATTTGAATTCAGGAAAGGTGCGGGCTTAATTCTACATAAACAGTTTTCTAATTGGGGATGAAAAAAAAAATTTCAAATTTTTACAGGGGTTGCATTGGAATTCCTGACTACCTGAAGAGCGTTACAAAAATTCCATTTTCTCGAAAACTATAAGTCGCAGCTCAACTCCAAAAGCAGATTTGAATTCAGGAAAGGTGCGGGCTTAATTCTACATAAACAGTTTTCAAATTGGGGATGAAAAAAAAAATTTCAAATTTTTACAGGGGTTGCATTGGAATTCCTGACTACCTGAAGAGCGTTACAAAAATTCAATTTTCTCGAAAACTATAAGTCGCAGCTGAACTCCAAAAGCAGATTTGAATTCAGGAAAGGTGCGAGCTTAATTCTACATAAACAGTTTTCAAATTGGGGATGAAAAAAAATTTTCAAATTTTTACAGGGGTTGCATTGGAATTCTTGACTACCTCGAAGAGCGATAGAATTCTTGACTACCTAGAAGAGCATTACAAAAATTCCATTTTCTCGAAAACTATAAGTCGCAGCTGAACTCCAAAAGCAGATTTGAATTCAGGAAAGGTGCGGGCTTAATTCTACATAAACAGTTTTCAAATTGGGGATGAAAAAAAATTTTCAAATTTTT
The DNA here is from genome assembly GCA_946965025.1 of Blera fallax. Classification (NCBI taxonomy): domain Eukaryota; kingdom Metazoa; phylum Arthropoda; class Insecta; order Diptera; family Syrphidae; genus Blera; species Blera fallax. The sequence goes on from OX337247.1 coordinate 32,370,611, forward strand.
ACAGGGGTTGCATTGGAATTCTTGACTACCTCGAAGAGCGATAGAATTCTTGACTACCTAGAAGAGCATTACAAAAATTCCATTTTCTCGAAAACTATAAGTCGCAGCTCAACTCCAAAAGCAGATTTGAATTCAGGAAAGGTGCGAGCTTAATTCTACATAAACAGTTTTCAAATTGGGGACGAAAAAAAAATTTTCAAATTTTTACAGGGGTTGCATTGGAATTCCTGACTACCTGAAGAGCGTTACAAAAATTCCATTTTCTCGAAAACTATAAGTCGCAGCTCAACTCCAAAAGCAGATTTGAATTCAGGAAAGGTGCGGGCTTAATTCTACATAAACAGTTTTCAAATTGGGGATGAAAAAAAAAATTTCAAATTTTTACAGGGGTTGTGCATTGGAATTCCTGACTACCTCGAAGAGCATTACAAAAATTCCATTTTCTCGAAAACTATAAGTCGCAGCTCAACTGCAAAAGCAGATTTGAATTCAGGAAAGGTGCGAGCTTAATTCTACATAAACAGTTTTCAAATTGGGGATGAAAAAAAAATTTTCAAATTTTTACAGGGGTTGCATTGGAATTCCTGACTACCTGAAGAGCGTTACAAAAATTCCATTTTCTCGAAAACTATAAGTCGCAGCTCAACTCCAAAAGCAGATTTGAATTCAGGAAAGGTGCGGGCTTAATTCTACATAAACAGTTTTCAAATTGGGGATGAAAAAAAAAATTTCAAATTTTTACAGGGGTTGCATTGGAATTCCTGACTACCTGAAGAGCGTTACAAAAATTCCATTTTCTCGAAAACTATAAGTCGCAGCTGAACTCCAAAAGCAGATTTGAATTCAGGAAAGGTGCGAGCTTAATTCTACATAAACAGTTTTCAAATTGGGGATGAAAAAAAATTTTCAAATTTTTACAGGGGTTGCATTGGAATTCTTGACTACCTCGAAGAGCGATAGAATTCTTGACTACCTAGAAGAGCATTACAAAAATTCCATTTTCTCGAAAACTATAAGTCGCAGCTCAACTCCAAAAGCAGATTTGAATTCAGGAAAGGTGCGAGCTTAATTCTACATAAACAGTTTTCGAATTGGGGATGAAAAAAATTTTTCAAATTTTTACAGGGGTTGCATTGGAATTCCTGAGTACATGAAGAGCGATAGAAAAATTCCATTTTCTCGAAAACTATAAGTCGCAGCTCAAGTCCAAAAGCAGATTTGAATTCAGGAAAGGTGCGGGCTTAATTCTACATAAACAGTTTTCAAATCGGGGATGAAAAAAAAATTTTAAAATTTTTACAGGGGTTGCATTGGAATTCTTGACTACCTCGAAGAGCGATAGAAAAATTCTATTTTCTCGAAAACTATAAGTCGCAGCTCAACTCCAAAAGCAGATTTGAATTCAGGGAAGGTGCGAGCTTAATTCTACATAAACAGTTTTCAAATTGGGGAGGAAAAAAAATTTTCAAATTTTTACAGGGGTTGCATTGGAATTCCTGACTACCTGAAGAGCGTTACAAAAATTCCATTTTCTCGAAAACTAGAAGTCGCAGCTCAACTCCAAAAGCAGATTTGAATTCAGGAAAGGTGCGGGCTTAATTCTACGTAAACAATTTTCAAATCGGAGATAAAAAAAAACTTTCAAATTTTTACAGAGGTTGCATTGGAATTCTTGACTACCTCGAAGAGCATTACAAAAATTCCATTTTCTCGAAAACTATAAGTCGCAGCTCAACTGCAAAAGCAGATTTGAATTCAGGAAAGGTGCGAGCTTAATTCTACATAAACAGTTTTCAAATTGGGGATGAAAAAAAAATTTTCAAATTTTTACAGGGGTCGCATTGGAATTCCTGACTACCTGAAGAGCGTTACAAAAATTCCATTTTCTCGAAAACTATAAGTCGCAGCTCAACTCCAAAAGCAGATTTGAATTCAGGAAAGGTGCGAGCTTAATTCTACATAAACAGTTTTCAAATTGGGGATGAAAAAAAAAATTTCAAATTTTTACAGGGGTTGCATTGGAATTCCTGACTACCTGAAGAGCGTTTCAAAAATTCCATTTTCTCGAAAACTATAATTCGCAGCTCAACTCCAAAAGCAGATTTGAATTCAGGAAAGGTGCGAGCTTAATTCTACATAAACAGTTTTCAAATTGGGGATGAAAAAAAATTTTCAAATTTTTACAGGGGTTGCATTGGAATTCTTGACTACCTCGAAGAGCGCTAGAATTCTTGACTACCTAGAAGAGCGGTACAAAAATTCCATTTTCTCGAAAACTATAAGTCGCAGCTGAACTCCAAAAGCAGATTTGAATTCAGGAAAGGTGCGAGCTTAATTCTACATAAACAGTTTTCGAATTGGGGATGAAAAAAAATTTTCAAATTTTTACAGGGGTTGCATTGGAATTCCTGACTACCTGAAGAGCGTTACAAAAATTCCATTTTCTCGAAAACTATAAGTCGCAGCTCAACTCCAAAAGCAGATTTGAATTCAGGAAAGGTGCGGGCTTAATTCTACATAAACAGTTTTCAAATTGGGGATGAAAAAAAAAATTTCAAATTTTTACAGGGGTTGCATTGGAATTCCTGACTACCTGAAGAGCGTTACAAAAATTCCATTTTCTCGAAAACTATAAGTCGCAGCTCAACTCCAAAAGCAGATTTGAATTCAGGAAAGGTGCGAGCTTAATTCTACATAAACAGTTTTCAAATTGGGGATGAAAAAAAATTTTCAAATTTTTACAGGGGTTGCATTGGAATTCTTGACTACCTCGAAGAGCGATAGAATTCTTGACTACCTAGAAGAGCATTACAAAAATTCCATTTTCTCGAAAACTATAAGTCGCAGCTCAACTCCAAAAGCAGATTTGAATTCAGGAAAGGTGCGAGCTTAATTCTACATAAACAGTTTTCAAATTGGGGATGAAAAAAATTTTTTCAAATTTCTACAGGGGTTGCATTGGAATTCTTGACTACCTGGAAGAGCGGTACAAAAATTCCATTTTCTCGAAAACTATAAGTCGGAGCTCAACTCCAAAAGCAGATTTGAATTCAGGGAAGGTGCGAGCTTAATTCTACATAAACAGTTTTCGAAGTGGGGATGAAAAAAAATTTTAAAATTTTTACAGGGGTTGCATTGGAATTCCTGAGTACATGAAGAGCGATAGAAAAATTCCATTTTCTCGAAAACTATAAGTCGCAGCTCAACTCCAAAAGCAGATTTGAATTCAGGAAAGGTGCGGGCTTAATTCTACATAAACAGTTTTCAAATCGGGGATGAAAAAAAAATTTTAAAATTTTTACAGGGGTTGCATTGGAATTCTTGACTACCTCGAAGAGCGATAGAAAAATTCCATTTTCTCGAAAACTATAAGTCGCAGCTCAACTCCAAAAGCAGATTTGAATTCAGGAAAGGTGCGAGCTTAATTCTACATAAACAGTTTTCAAGTTGGGGATGAAAAAAAAATTTTAAAATTTTTACAGGGGTTGCATTGGAATTCTTGACTACCTCGAAGAGCGATAGAAAAATTCTATTTTCTCGAAAACTATAAGTCGCAGCTCAACTCCAAAAGCAGATTTGAATTCAGGGAAGGTGCGAGCTTAATTCTACATAAACAGTTTTCAAATTGGGGAGGAAAAAAAATTTTCAAATTTTTACAGGGGTTGCATTGGAATTCCTGACTACCTGAAGAGCGTTACAAAAATTCCATTTTCTCGAAAACTAGAAGTCGCAGCTCAACTCCAAAAGCAGATTTGAATTCAGGAAAGGTGCGGGCTTAATTCTACGTAAACAATTTTCAAATCGGAGATAAAAAAAAACTTTCAAATTTTTACAGAGGTTGCATTGGAATTCTTGACTACCTCGAAGAGCATTACAAAAATTCCATTTTCTCGAAAACTATAAGTCGCAGCTCAACTGCAAAAGCAGATTTGAATTCAGGAAAGGTGCGAGCTTAATTCTACATAAACAGTTTTCAAGTTGGGGATGAAAAAAAATTTTTCAAATTTTTACAGGGGTTGCATTGGAATTCTTGACTACCTCGAAGAGCGGTACAAAAATTCCATTTTCCCGAAAACTATAAGTCGGAGCTCAACTCCAAAAGCAGATTTGAATTCAGGGAAGGTGCGAGCTTAATTCTACATAAACAGTTTTCAAATTGGGGATGAATAAAAATTTTCAAATTTTTACAGGGGTTGCATTGGAATTCCTGACTCCCTGAAGAGCGTTACAAAAATTCCATTTTCTCGAAAACTATAAGTCGCAGCTGAACTCCAAAAGCAGATTTGAATTCAGGAAAGGTGCGAGCTTAATTCTACATAAACAGTTTTCGAATTGGGGATGAAAAAAAATTTTCAAATTTTTACAGGGGTTGCATTGGAATTCCTGACTACCTGAAGAGCGTTACAAAAATTCCATTTTCTCGAAAACTATAAGTCGCAGCTCAACTCCAAAAGCAGATTTGAATTCAGGAAAGGTGCGGGCTTAATTCTACATAAACAGTTTTCAAATTGGGGATGAAAAAAAAAATTTCAAATTTTTACAGGGGTTGCATTGGAATTCCTGACTACCTGAAGAGCGTTACAAAAATTCCATTTTCTCGAAAACTATAAGTCGCAGCTCAACTCCAAAAGCAGATTTGAATTCAGGAAAGGTGCGAGCTTAATTCTACATAAACAGTTTTCAAATTGGGGATGAAAAAAAATTTTCAAATTTTTACAGGGGTTGCATTGGAATTCTTGACTACCTCGAAGAGCGATAGAATTCTTGACTACCTAGAAGAGCATTACAAAAATTCCATTTTCTCGAAAACCATAAGTCGCAGCTCAACTCCAAAAGCAGATTTGAATTCAGGAAAGGTGCGAGCTTAATTCTACATAAACAGTTTTCAAATTGGGGATGAAAAAAATTTTTTCAAATTTCTACAGGGGTTGCATTGGAATTCTTGACTACCTGGAAGAGCGGTACAAAAATTCCATTTTCTCGAAAACTATAAGTCGGAGCTCAACTCCAAAAGCAGATTTGAATTCAGGGAAGGTGCGAGCTTAATTCTACATAAACAGTTTTCAAATTGGGGATGAATAAAAATTTTCAAATTTTTACAGGGGTTGCATTGGAATTCCTGACTACCTGAAGAGCGTTACAAGAATTCCATTTTCTCGAAAACTATAAGTCGCAGCTGAACTCCAAAAGCGGATTTGAATTCAGGAAAGGTGCGAGCTTAATTCTACATAAACAGTTTTCGAAGTGGGGATGAAAAAAAATTTTAAAATTTTTACAGGGGTTGCATTGGAATTCCTGAGTACATGAAGAGCGATAGAAAAATTCCATTTTCTCGAAAACTATAAGTCGCAGCTCAACTCCAAAAGCAGATTTGAATTCAGGAAAGGTGCGGGCTTAATTCTACATAAACAGTTTTCAAATCGGGGATGAAAAAAAAATTTTAAAATTTTTACAGGGGTTGCATTGGAATTCTTGACTACCTCGAAGAGCGATAGAAAAATTCCATTTTCTCGAAAACTATAAGTCGCAGCTCAACTCCAAAAGCAGATTTGAATTCAGGAAAGGTGCGGGCTTAATTCTACATAAACAGTTTTCAAATTGGGGATGAAAAAAAAATTTTCAAATTTTTACAGGGGTTGCATTGGAATTCCTGACTACCTGAAGAGCGTTACAAAAATTCCATTTTCTCGAAAACTATAAGTCGCAGCTCAACTCCAAAAGCAGATTTGAATTCAGGAAAGGTGCGGGCTTAATTCTACATAAACAGTTTTCAAATTGGGGATGAAAAAAAAAATTTCAAATTTTTACAGGGGTTGCATTGGAATTCCTGACTACCTGAAGAGAGTTACAAAAATTCCATTTTCTCGAAAACTATAAGTCGCAGCTCAACTCCAAAAGCAGATTTGAATTCAGGAAAGGTGCGAGCTTAATTCTACATAAACAGTTTTCAAATTGGGGATGAAAAAAAAATTTTAAAATTTTTACAGGGGTTGCATTGGAATTCTTGACTACCTCGAAGAGCGATAGAAAAATTCTATTTTCTCGAAAACTATAAGTCGCAGCTCAACTCCAAAAGCAGATTTGAATTCAGGGAAGGTGCGAGCTTAATTCTACATAAACAGTTTTTAAATTGGGGATGAATAAAAATTTTCAAATTTTTACAGGGGTTGCATTGCAATTCCTGACTACCTGAAGAGCGTTACAAAAATTCCATTTTCTCGAAAACTAGAAGTCGCAGCTCAACTCCAAAAGCAGATTTGAATTCAGGAAAGGTGCGAGCTTAATTCTACATAAAAAGTTTTCAAATTGGGGAGGAAAAAAAATTTTCAAATTTTTACAGGGGTTGCATTGGAATTCCTGACTACCTGAAGAGCGTTACAAAAATTCCATTTTCTCGAAAACTAGAAGTCGCAGCTCAACTTCAAGAGCAGATTTGAATTCAGGAAAGGTGCGGGCTTAATTCTACGTAAACAATTTTCAAATCGGAGATAAAAAAAAAACTTTCAAATTTTTACAGAGGTTGCATTGGAATTCTTGACTACCTCGAAGAGCATTACAAAAATTCCATTTTCTCGAAAACTATAAGTCGCAGCTCAACTCCAAAAGCAGATTTGAATTCAGGAAAGGTGCGAGCTTAATTCTACATAAACAGTTTTCAAATTGGGGATGAAAAAAATTTTTTCAAATTTCTACAGGGGTTGCATTGGAATTCTTGACTACCTGGAAGAGCGGTACAAAAATTCCATTTTCTCGAAAACTATAAGTCGGAGCTCAACTCCAAAAGCAGATTTGAATTCAGGGAAGGTGCGAGCTTAATTCTACATAAACAGTTTTCAAATTGGGGATGAATAAAAATTTTCAAATTTTTACAGGGGTTGCATTGGAATTCCTGACTACCTGAAGAGCGTTACAAGAATTCCATTTTCTCGAAAACTATAAGTCGCAGCTGAACTCCAAAAGCGGATTTGAATTCAGGAAAGGTGCGAGCTTAATTCTACATAAACAGTTTTCGAAGTGGGGATGAAAAAAAATTTTAAAATTTTTACAGGGGTTGCATTGGAATTCCTGAGTACATGAAGAGCGATAGAAAAATTCCGTTTTCTCGAAAACTATAAGTCGCAGCTCAACTCCAAAAGCAGATTTGAATTCAGGAAAGGTGCGGGCTTAATTCTACATAAACAGTTTTCAAATCGGGGATGAAAAAAAATTTTTAAAATTTTTACAGGGGTTGCATTGGAATTCTTGACTACCTCGAAGAGCGATAGAAAAATTCCATTTTCTCGAAAACTATAAGTCGCAGCTCAACTCCAAAAGCAGATTTGAATTCAGGAAAGGTGCGGGCTTAATTCTACATAAACAGTTTTCAAATTGGGGATGAAAAAAAAATTTTCAAATTTTTACAGGGGTTGCATTGGAATTCCTGACTACCTGAAGAGCGTTACAAAAATTCCATTTTCTCGAAAACTATAAGTCGCAGCTCAACTCCAAAAGCAGATTTGAATTCAGGAAAGGTGCGGGCTTAATTCTACATAAACAGTTTTCAAATTGGGGATGAAAAAAAAAATTTCAAATTTTTACAGGGGTTGCATTGGAATTCCTGACTACCTGAAGAGCGTTACAAAAATTCCATTTTCTCGAAAACTATAAGTCGCAGCTCAACTCCAAAAGCAGATTTGAATTCAGGAAAGGTGCGAGCTTAATTCTACATAAACAGTTTTCAAATTGGGGATGAAAAAAAAATTTTAAAATTTTTACAGGGGTTGCATTGGAATTCTTGACTACCTCGAAGAGCGATAGAAAAATTCTATTTTATCGAAAACTATAAGTCGCAGCTCAACTCCAAAAGCAGATTTGAATTCAGGGAAGGTGCGAGCTTAATTCTACATAAACAGTTTTTAAATTGGGGATGAATAAAAATTTTCAAATTTTTACAGGGGTTGCATTGCAATTCCTGACTACCTGAAGAGCGTTACAAAAATTCCATTTTCTCGAAAACTAGAAGTCGCAGCTCAACTCCAAAAGCAGATTTGAATTCAGGAAAGGTGCGAGCTTAATTCTACATAAAAAGTTTTCAAATTGGGGAGGAAAAAAAATTTTCAAATTTTTACAGGGGTTGCATTGGAATTCCTGACTACCTGAAGAGCGTTACAAAAATTCCATTTTCTCGAAAACTAGAAGTCGCAGCTCAACTTCAAGAGCAGATTTGAATTCAGGAAAGGTGCGGGCTTAATTCTACGTAAACAATTTTCAAATCGGAGATAAAAAAAAACTTTCAAATTTTTACAGAGGTTGCATTGGAATTCTTGACTACCTCGAAGAGCATTACAAAAATTCCATTTTCTCGAAAACTATAAGTCGCAGCTCAACTGCAAAAGCAGATTTGAATTCAGGAAAGGTGCGAGCTTAATTCTACATAAACAGTTTTCAAATTGGGGATGAAAAAAAATTTTTCAAATTTTTACAGGGGTTCCATTGGAATTCTTGACTACCTCGAAGAGCGGTACAAAAATTCCATTTTCTCGAAAACTATAAGTCGGAGCTCAACTCCAAAAGCAGATTTGAATTCAGGGAAGGTGCGAGCTTAATTCTACATAAACAGTTTTCAAATTGGGGATGAATAAAAATTTTCAAATTTTTACAGGGGTTGCATTGGAATTCCTGACTACCTGAAGAGCGTTACAAAAATTCCATTTTCTCGAAAACTATAAGTCGCAGCTGAACTCCAAAAGCAGATTTGAATTCAGAAAAGGTGCGAGCTTAATTCTACATAAACAGTTTTCGAATTGGGGATGAAAAAAAATTTTCAAATTTTTACAGGGGTTGCATTGGAATTCCTGACTACCTGAAGAGCGTTACAAAAATTCCATTTTCTCGAAAACTATAAGTCGCAGCTCAACTCCAAAAGCAGATTTGAATTCAGGAAAGGTGCGGGCTTAATTCTACATAAACAGTTTTCAAATTGGGGATGAAAAAAAAAATTTCAAATTTTTACAGGGGTTGCATTGGAATTCCTGACTACCTGAAGAGCGTTACAAAAATTCCATTTTCTCGAAAACTATAAGTCGCAGCTCAACTCCAAAAGCAGATTTGAATTCAGGAAAGGTGCGAGCTTAATTCTACATAAACAGTTTTCAAATTGGGGATGAAAAAAAAATTTTCAAATTTTTACAGGGGTTGCATTGGAATTCCTGACTACCTGAAGAGCGTTACAAAAATTCCATTTTCTCGAAAACTATAAGTCGCAGCTCAACTCCAAAAGCAGATTTGAATTCAGGAAAGGTGCGGGCTTAATTCTACATAAACAGTTTTCAAATTGGGGATGAAAAAGAAAATTTCAAATTTTTACAGGGGTTGCATTGGAATTCCTGACTACCTGAAGAGCGTTACAAAAATTCCATTTTCTCGAAAACTATAAGTCGCAGCTCAACTCCAAAAGCAGATTTGAATTCAGGAAAGGTGCGAGCTTAATTCTACATAAACAGTTTTCAAATTGGGGATGATAAAAAAATTTTAAAATTTTTACAGGGGTTGCATTGGAATTCTTGACTACCTCGAAGAGCGATAGAAAAATTCCATTTTCTCGAAAACTATAAGTCGCAGCTCAACTCCAAAAGCAGATTTGAATTCAGGAAAGGTGCGGGCTTAATTCTACATAAACAGTTTTCAAATTGGGGATGAAAAAAAAATTTTCAAATTTTTACAGGGGTTGCATTGGAATTCCTGACAACCTGAAGAGCGTTACAAAAATTCCATTTTCTCGAAAACTAGAAGTCGCAGCTCAACTTCAAGAGCAGATTTGAATTCAGGAAAGGTGCGGGCTTAATTCTACGTAAACAATTTTCAAATCGGAGATAAAAAAAAACTTTCAAATTTTTACAGAGGTTGCATTGGAATTCTTGACTACCTCGAAGAGCATTACAAAAATTCCATTTTCTCGAAAACTATAAGTCGCAGCTCAACTGCAAAAGCAGATTTGAATTCAGGAAAGGTGCGAGCTTAATTCTACATAAACAGTTTTCAAATTGGGGATGAAAAAAAATTTTTCAAATTTTTACAGGGGTTGCATTGGAATTCTTGACTACCTCGAAGAGCGGTACAAAAATTCCATTTTCTCGAAAACTATAAGTCGGAGCTCAACTCCAAAAGCAGATTTGAATTCAGGGAAGGTGCGAGCTTAATTCTACATAAACAGTTTTCAAATTGGGGATGAATAAAAATTTTCAAATTTTTACAGGGGTTGCATTGGAATTCCTGACTACCTGAAGAGCGTTACAAAAATTCCATTTTCTCGAAAACTATAAGTCGCAGCTGAACTCCAAAAGCAGATTTGAATTCAGAAAAGGTGCGAGCTTAATTCTACATAAACAGTTTTCGAATTGGGGATGAAAAAAAATTTTCAAATTTTTACAGGGGTTGCATTGGAATTCCTGACTACCTGAAGAGCGTTACAAAAATTCCATTTTCTCGAAAACTATAAGTCGCAGCTCAACTCCAAAAGCAGATTTGAATTCAGGAAAGGTGCGGGCTTAATTCTACATAAACAGTTTTCAAATTGGGGATGAAAAAAAAAATTTCAAATTTTTACAGGGGTTGCATTGGAATTCCTGACTACCTGAAGAGCGTTACAAAAATTCCATTTTCTCGAAAACTATAAGTCGCAGCTCAACTCCAAAAGCAGATTTGAATTCAGGAAAGGTGCGAGCTTAATTCTACATAAACAGTTTTCAAATTGGGGATGAAAAAAAAATTTTCAAAATTTTTACAGGGGTTGCATTGGAATTCCTGACTACCTGAAGAGCGTTACAAAAATTCCATTTTCTCGAAAACTATAAGTCGCAGCTCAACTCCAAAAGCAGATTTGAATTCAGGAAAGGTGCGGGCTTAATTCTACATAAACAGTTTTCAAATTGGGGATGAAAAAAAAAATTTCAAATTTTTACAGGGGTTGCATTGGAATTCCTGACTACCTGAAGAGCGTTACAAAAATTCCATTTTCTCGAAAACTATAAGTCGCAGCTCAACTCCAAAAGCAGATTTGAATTCAGGAAAGGTGCGAGCTTAATTCTACATAAACAGTTTTCAAATTGGGGATGAAAAAAAATTTTAAAATTTTTACAGGGGTTGCATTGGAATTCTTGACTACCTCGAAGAGCGATAGAAAAATTCTATTTTCTCGAAAACTATAAGTCGCAGCTCAACTCCAAAAGCAGATTTGAATTCAGGGAAGGTGCGAGCTTAATTCTACATAAACAGTTTTTAAATTGGGGATGAATAAAAATTTTCAAATTTTTACAGGGGTTGCATTGCAATTATTGACTACCTGAAGAGCGTTACAAAAATTCCATTTTCTCGAATACTAGAAGTCGCAGCTCAACTCCAAAAGCAGATTTGAATTCAGGAAAGGTGCGAGCTTAATTCTACATAAAAAGTTTTCAAATTGGGGAGGAAAAAAAATTTTCAAATTTTTACAGGGGTTGCATTGGAATTCCTGACTACCTGAAGAGCGTTACAAAAATTCCATTTTCTCGAAAACTAGAAGTCGCAGCTCAACTTCAAGAGCAGATTTGAATTCAGGAAAGGTGCGGGCTTAATTCTACGTAAACAGTTTTCAAATCGGGGATAAAAAAAACTTTCAAATTTTTACAGAGGTTGCATTGGAATTCTTGACTACCTCGAAGAGCATTACAAAAATTCCATTTTCTCGAAAACTATAAGTCGCAGCTCAACTGCAAAAGCAGATTTGAATTCAGGAAAGGTGCGAGCTTAATTCTACATAAACAGTTTTCAAATTGGGGATGAAAAAAAATTTTTCAAATTTTTACAGGGGTTGCATTGGAATTCTTGACTACCTCGAAGAGCGGTACAAAAATTCCATTTTCTCGAAAACTATAAGTCGGAGCTCAACTCCAAAAGCAGATTTGAATTCAGGGAAGGTGCGAGCTTAATTCTACATAAACAGTTTTCAAATTGGGGATGAATAAAAATTTTCAAATTTTTACAGGGGTTGCATTGGAATTCCTGACTACCTGAAGAGCGTTACAAAAATTCCATTTTCTCGAAAACTATAAGTCGCAGCTGAACTCCAAAAGCAGATTTGAATTCAGAAAAGGTGCGAGCTTAATTCTACATAAACAGTTTTCGAATTGGGGATGAAAAAAAATTTTCAAATTTTTACAGGGGTTGCATTGGAATTCCTGACTACCTGAAGAGCGTTACAAAAATTCCATTTTCTCGAAAACTATAAGTCGCAGCTCAACTCCAAAAGCAGATTTGAATTCAGGAAAGGTGCGGGCTTAATTCTACATAAACAGTTTTCAAATTGGGGATGAAAAAAAAATTTCAAATTTTTACAGGGGTTGCATTGGAATTCCTGACTACCTGTAGAGCGTTACAAAAATTCCATTTTCTCGAAAACTATAAGTCGCAGCTCAACTCCAAAAGCAGATTTGAATTCAGGAAAGGTGCGAGCTTAATTCTACATAAACAGTTTTCAAATTGGGGATGAAAAAAAAAATTTCAAATTTTTACAGGGGTTGCATTGGAATTCCTGACTACCTGAAGAGCGTTACAAAAATTCCATTTTCTCGAAAACTATAAGTCGCAGCTCAACTCCAAAAGCAGATTTGAATTCAGGAAAGGTGCGAGCTTAATTCTACATAAACAGTTTTCAAATTGGGGATAAAAAAAATTTTCAAATTTTTACAGGGGTTGCATTGGAATTCTTGACTACCTCGAAGAGCGATAGAATTCTTGACTACCTCGAAGAGCATTACAAAAATTCCATTTTCTCGAAAACTATAAGTCGCAGCTCAACTCCAAAAGCAGATTTGAATTCAGGAAAGGTGCGAGCTTAATTCTACATAAACAGTTTTCAAATTGAAGATGAAAAAAAAATTTTAAAATTTTTACAGGGGTTGCATTGGAATTCTTGACTACCTCGAAGAGCGATAGAAAAATTCTATTTTCTCGAAAACTATAAGTCGCAGCTCAACTCCAAAAGCAGATTTGAATTCAGGGAAGGTGCGGGCTTAATTCTACGCAAACAATTTTCAAATCGGAGATAAAAAAAACTTTCAAATTTTTACAGAGGTTGCATTGGAATTCTTGACTACCTCGAAGAGCATTACAAAAATTCCATTTTCTCGTAAACTATAAGTCGCAGCTCAACTGCAAAAGCAGATTTGAATTCAGGAAAGGTGCGAGCTTAATTCTACATAAACAGTTTTCAAATTGGGGATGAAAAAAAAATTTTCAAATTTTTACAGGGGTTGCATTGGAATTCCTGACTACCTGAAGAGCGTTACAAAAATTCCATTTTCTCGAAAACTATAAGTCGCAGCTCAACCCCAAAAGCAGATTTGAATTCAGGAAAGGTGCGAGCTTAATTCTACATAAACAGTTTTCAAATTGGGGATGAAAAAAAATTTTCAAATTTTTACAGGGGTTGCATTGGAATTCTTGACTACCTCGAAGAGCGATAGAATTCTTGACTGCCTAGAAGAGCATTACAAAAATTCCATTTTCTCGAAAACTATAAGTCGCAGCTCAACTCCAAAAGCAGATTTGAATTCAGGAAAGGTGCGAGCTTAATTCTACATAAACAGTTTTCAAATTGGGGATGAAAAAAAAATTTTAAAATTTTTACAGGGGTTGCATTGGAATTCTTGACTACCTCGAAGAGCGATAGAAAAATTCTATTTTCTCGAAAACTATAAGTCGCAGCTCAACTCCAAAAGCAGATATGAATTCAGGGAAGGTGCGAGCTTAATTCTACATAAACAGTTTTCAAATTGGGGATGAATAAAAATTTTCAAATTTTTACAGGGGTTGCATTGGAATTCCTGACTACCTGAAGAGCGTTACAAAAATTCCATTTTCTCGAAAACTATAAGTCGCAGCTCAACTCCAAAAGCAGATTTGAATTCAGGAAAGGTGCGAGCTTAATTCTACATAAACAGTTTTCAAATTGGGGATAAAAAAAATTTTCAAATTTTTACAGGGGTTGCATTGGAATTCTTGACTACCTCGAAGAGCGATAGAATTCTTGACTACCTAGAAGAGCATTACAAAAATTCCATTTTCTCGAAAACTATAAGTCGCAGCTCAACTGCAAAAGCAGATTTGAATTCAGGAAAGGTGCGAGCTTAATTCTACATACACAGTTTTCAAATTGGGGATGAAAAAAAAATTTTCAAATTTTTACAGGGGTTGCATTGGAATTCTTGACTACATCGAAGAGCGATAGAGTTCTTGACTACCTAAAAGAGCATTACAAAAATTCCATTTTCTCGAAATCTATAAGTCGCAGCTCAACTCCAAAAGCAGATTTGAATTCAGGAAAGGTGCGAGCTTAATTCTACATAAACAGTTTTCAAATTGGGGATGAAAAAAAAAATTTCAAATTTTTACAGGGGTTGCATTGGAATTCCTGACTACCTGAAGAGCGTTACAAAAATTCCATTTTCTCGAAAACTATAAGTCGCAGCTCAACTCCAAAAGCAGATTTGAATTCAGGAAAGGTGCGAGCTTAATTCTACATAAACAGTTTTCAAATTGGGGATAAAAAAAATTTTCAAATTTTTACAGGGGTTGCATTGGAATTCTTGACTACCTCGAAGAGCGATAGAATTCTTGACTACCTAGAAGAGCATTACAAAAATTCCATTTTCTCGAAAACTATAAGTCGCAGCTCAACTCCAAAAGCAGATTTGAATTCAGGAAAGGTGCGAGCTTAATTCTACATAAACAGTTTTCAAATTGGGGATGAAAAAAAAATTTTAAAATTTTTACAGGGGTTGCATTGGAATTCTTGACTACCTCGAAGAGCGATAGAAAAATTCTATTTTCTCGAAAACTATAAGTTGCAGCTCAACTCCAAAAGCAGATTTGAATTCAGGGAAGGTGCGAGCTTAATTCTACATAAACAGTTTTCAAATTGGGGATGAATAAAAATTTTCAAATTTTACAGGGGTTGCATTGCAATTCCTGACTACCTGAAGAGCGTTACAAAAATTCCATTTTCTCGAAAACTAGAAGTCGCAGCTCAACTCCAAAAGCAGATTTGAATTCAGGAAAGGTGCGGGCTTAATTCTACATAAACAGTTTTCAAATTGGGGAGGAAAAAAAATTTTCAAATTTTTACAGGGGTTGCATTGGAATTCCTGACTACCTGAAGAGCGTTACAAAAATTCCATTTTCTCGAAAACTAGAAGTCGCAGCTCAACTCCAAAAGCAGATTTGAATTCAGGAAAGGTGCGGGCTTAATTCTACGTAAACAATTTTCAAATCGGAGATAAAAAAAACTTTCAAATTTTTACAGAGGTTGCATTGGAATTCTTGACTACCTCGAAGAGCATTACAAAAATTCCATTTTCTCGTAAACTATAAGTCGCAGCTCAACTGCAAAAGCAGATTTGAATTCAGGAAAGGTGCGAGCTTAATTCTACATAAACAGTTTTCAAATTGGGGATGAAAAAAAAATTTTAAAATTTTTACAGGGGTTGCATTGGAATTCTTGACTACCTCGAAGAGCGATAGAAAAATTCTATTTTCTCGAAAACTATAAGTCGCAGCTCAACTCCAAAAGCAGATTTGAATTCAGGGAAGGTGCGAGCTTAATTCTACATAAACAGTTTTCAAATTGGGGATGAATAAAAATTTTCAAATTTTTACAGGGGTTGCATTGCAATTCCTGACTACCTGAAGAGCGTTACAAAAATTCCATTTTCTCGAAAACTAGAAGTCGCAGCTCAACTCCAAAAGCAGATTTGAATTCAGGAAAGGTGCGAGCTTAATTCTACATAAAAAGTTTTCAAATTGGGGAGGAAAAAAAATTTTCAAATTTTTACAGGGGTTGCATTGCAATTCCTGACTACCTGAAGAGCGTTACAAAAATTCCATTTTCTCGAAAACTATAAGTCGCAGCTCAACTCCAAAAGCAGATTTGAATTCAGGGAAGGTGCGAGCTTAATTCTACATAAACAGTTTTCAAATTGGGGATGAAAAAAAAAATTTCAAATTTTTACAGGGGTTGCATTGGAATTCCTGACTACCTGAAGAGCGTTACAAAAATTCCATTTTCTCGAAAACTATAAGTCGCAGCTCAACTCCAAGAGCAGATTTGAATTCAGGAAAGGTGCGGGCTTAATTCTACGTAAACAATTTTCAAATCGGAGATAAAAAAAAACTTTCAAATTTTTACAGAGGTTGCATTGGAATTCTTGACTACCTCGAAGAGCATTACAAAAATTCCATTTTCTCGTAAACTATAAGTCGCAGCTCAACTGCAAAAGCAGATTTGAATTCAGGAAAGGTGCGAGCTTAATTCTACTTAAACAGTTTGCAAATTGGGGATGAAAAAAAAATTTTAAAATTTTTACAGGGGATGCATTGGAATTCTTGACTACCTCGAAGAGCGATAGAAAAATTCTATTTTCTCGAAAACTATAAGTCGCAGCTCAACTGCAAAAGCAGATTTGAATTCAGGAAAGGTGCGAGCTTAATTCTACATAAACAGTTTTCAAATTGGGGATGAAAAAAAAATTTTCAAATTTTTACAGGGGTTGCATTGGAATTCTTGACTACCTCGAAGAGCGGTACAAAAATTCCATTTTCTCGAAAACTATAAGTCGCAGCTCAACTCCAAAAGCAGATTTGAATTCAGGAAAGGTGCGAGCTTAATTCTACATAAACAGTTTTCAAATTGGGGATGAATAAAAATTTTCAAATTTTTACAGGGGTTGCATTGGAATTCCTGACTACCTGAAGAGCGTTACAAAAATTCCATTTTCTCGAAAACTATAAGTCGCAGCTGAACTCCAAAAGCAGATTTGAATTCAGAAAAGGTGCGAGCTTAATTCTACATAAACAGTTTTCGAATTGGGGATGAATAAAAATTTTCACATTTTTACAGGGGTTGCATTGGAATTCCTGACTACCTGAAGAGCGTTACAAAAATTCCATTTTCTCGAAAACTATAAGTCGCAGCTGAACTCCAAAAGCAGATTTGAATTCAGGAAAGGTGCGGGCTTAATGCTACATAAACAGTTTTCAAATTGGGGATGAAAAAAAATTTTCAAATTTTTACAGGGGTTGCATTGGAATTCCTGACTACCTGTAGAGCGTTACAAAAATTCCATTTTCTCGAAAACTAGAAGTCGCAGCTCAACTCCAAAAGCAGATTTGAATTCAGGAAAGGTGCGAGCTTAATTCTACATAAACAGTTTTCAAATTGGGGATGAAAAAAAATTTTCAAATTTTTACAGGGGTTGCATTGGAATTCTTGACTACCTCGAAGAGCGATAGAATTCTTGACTACCTAGAAGAGCATTACAAAAATTCCATGTTCTCGAAAACTATAAGTCGCAGCTCAACTCCAAAAGCAGATTTGAATTCAGGAAAGGTGCGAGCTTAATTCTACATAAACAGTTTTCAAATTGGGGATGAAAAAAAAAATTTCAAATTTTTACAGGGGTTGCATTGGAATTCCTGACTACCTGAAGAGCGTTACAAAAATTCCATTTTCTCGAAAACTATAAGTCGCAGCTCAACTCCAAAAGCAGATTTGAATTCAGGAAAGGTGCGAGCTTAATTCTACGTAAACAGTTTTCAAATTGGGGATGAAAAAAAATTTTCAAATTTTTACAGGGGTTGCATTGGAATTCTTGACTACCTCGAAGAGCGATAGAATTCTTGACTACCTAGAAGAGCATTACAAAAATTCCATTTTCTCGAAAACTATAAGTCGCAGCTCAACTCCAAAAGCAGATTTGAATTCAGGAAAGGTGCGAGCTTAATTCTACATAAACAGTTTTCAAATTGGGGATGAAAAAAAAATTTTAAAATTTTTACAGGGGTTGCATTGGAATTCTTGACTACCTCGAAGAGCGATAGAAAAATTCTATTTTCTCGAAAACTATAAGTCGCAGCTCAACTCCAAAAGCAGATTTGAATTCAGGGAAGGTGCGAGCTTAATTCTACATAAACAGTTTTCAAATTGGGGATGAATAAAAATTTTCAAATTTTACAGGGGTTGCATTGCAATTCCTGACTACCTGAAGAGCGTTACAAAAATTCCATTTTCTCGAAAACTAGAAGTCGCAGCTCAACTCCAAAAGCAGATTTGAATTCAGGAAAGGTGCGAGCTTAATTCTACATAAACAGTTTTCAAATTGGGGAGGAAAAAAAATTTTCAAATTTTTACAGGGGTTGCATTGGAATTCCTGACTACCTGAAGAGCGTTACAAAAATTCCATTTTCTCGAAAACTAGAAGTCGCAGCTCAACTCCAAAAGCAGATTTGAATTCAGGAAAGGTGCGGGCTTAATTCTACGTAAACAATTTTCAAATCGGAGATAAAAAAAAACTTTCAAATTTTTACAGAGGTTGCATTGGAATTCTTGACTACCTCGAAGAGCATTACAAAAATTCCATTTTCTCGTAAACTATAAGTCGCAGCTCAACTGCAAAAGCAGATTTGAATTCAGGAAAGGTGCGAGCTTAATTCTACATAAACAGTTTTCAAATTGGGGATGAAAAAAAAATTTTCAAATTTTTACAGGGGTTGCATTGGAATTCCTGACTACCTGAAGAGCGTTACAAAAATTCCATTTTCTCGAAAACTAGAAGTCGCAGCTCAACTCCAAAAGCAGATTTGAATTCAGGAAAGGTGCGGGCTTAATTCTACGTAAACAATTTTCAAATTTTTACAGGGGTTGCATTGGAATTCTTGACTACCTCGAAGAGCGATAGAAAAATTCTATTTTCTCGAAAACTATAAGTCGCAGCTCAACTCCAAAAGCAGATTTGAATTCAGGGAAGGTGCGAGCTTAATTCTACATAAACAGTTTTCAAATTGGGGATGAATAAAAATTTTCAAATTTTTACAGGGGTTGCATTGGAATTCCTGACTACCTGAAGAGCGTTATAAAAATTCCATTTTCTCGAAAACTAGAAGTCGCAGCTCAACTCCAAAAGCAGATTTGAATTCACGAAAGGTGCGAGCTTAATTCTACATAAACAGTTTTCAAATTGGGGAGGAAAAAAAATTTTAAAATTTTTACAGGGGTTGCATTGGAATTCCTGACTACCTGGAGAGCGTTACAAAAATTCCATTTTCTCGAAAACTAGAAGTCGCAGCTCAACTCCAAAAGCAGATTTGAATTCAGGAAAGGTGCGGGCTTAATTCTACGTAAACAATTTTCAAATCGGAGATAAAAAAAAACTTTCAAATTTTTACAGGGGTTGCATTGGAATTCTTGACTACCTCGAAGAGCGGTACAAAAATTCCATTTTCTCGAAAACTATAAGTCGGAGCTCAACTCCAAAAGCAGATTTGAATTCAGGGAAGGTGCGAGCTTAATTCTACATAAACAGTTTTCAAATTGGGGATGAATAAAAATTTTCAAATTTTTACAGGGGTTGCATTGGAATTCCTGACTACCTGAAGAGCGTTACAAGAATTCCATTTTCTCGAAAACTATAAGTCGCAGCTGAACCCCAAAAGCAGATTTGAATTCAGGAAAGGTGCGAGCTTAATTCTACATAAACAGTTTTCAAATTGGGGAGGAAAAAAAAATTTTCAATTTTTTACAGGGGTTGCATTGGAATTCCTGACTACCTGAAGAGCGTTACAAAAATTCCATTTTCTCGAAAACTATAAGTCGCAGCTCAACTCCAAAAGCAGATTTGAATTCAAGAAAGGTGCGGGCTTAATTCTACATAAACAGTTTTCAAATCGGGGATGAAAAAAAATTTTTAAAATTTTTACAGGGGTTGCATTGGAATTCTTGACTACCTCGAAGAGCGATAGAAAAATTCCATTTTCTCGAAAACTATAAGTCGCAGCTCAACTCCAAAAGCAGATTTGAATTCAGGAAAGGTGCGGGCTTAATTCTACATAAACAGTTTTCAAATTGGGGATGAAAAAAAATTTTTCAAATTTTTACAGGGGTTGCATTGGAATTCCTGACTACCTGAAGAGCGTTACAAAAATTCCATTTTCTCGAAAACTATAAGTCGCAGCTCAACTCCAAAAGCAGATTTGAATTCAGGAAAGGTGCGGGCTTAATTCTACATAAACAGTTTTCAAATTGGGGATGAAAAAAAAAATTTCAAATTTTTACAGGGGTTGCATTGGAATTCCTGACTACCTGAAGAGCGTTACAAAAATTCCATTTTCTCGAAAACTAGAAGTCGCAGCTCAACTCCAAAAGCAGATTTGAATTCAGGAAAGGTGCGGGCTTAATTCTACGTAAACAATTTTCAATTTTTTACAGGGGTTGCATTGGAATTCTTGACTACCTCGAAGAGCGATAGAAAAATTCTATTTTCTCGAAAACTATAAGTCGCAGCTCAACTCCAAAAGCAGATTTGAATTCAGGGAAGGTGCGAGCTTAATTCTACATAAACAGTTTTCAAATTGGGGATGAATAAAAATTTTCAAATTTTTACAGGGGTTGCATTGGAATTCCTGACTACCTGAAGAGCGTTATAAAAATTCCATTTTCTCGAAAACTAGAAGTCGCAGCTCAACTCCAAAAGCAGATTTGAATTCAGGAAAGGTGCGAGCTTAATTCTACATAAACAGTTTTCAAATTGGGGAGGAAAAAAAATTTTAAAATTTTTACAGGGGTTGCATTGGAATTCCTGACTACCTGGAGAGCGTTACAAAAATTCCATTTTCTCGAAAACTAGAAGTCGCAGCTCAACTCCAAAAGCAGATTTGAATTCAGGAAAGGTGCGGGCTTAATTCTACGTAAACAATTTTCAAATCGGAGATAAAAAAAACTTTCAAATTTTTACAGAGGTTGCATTGGAATTCTTGACTACCTCGAAGAGCATTACAAAAATTCCATTTTCTCGAAAACTATAAGTCGCAGCTCAACTGCAAAAGCAGATTTGAATTCAGGAAAGGTGCGAGCTTAATTCTACATAAACAGTTTTCAAATTGGGGATGAAAAAAAATTTTTCAAATTTTTACAGGGGTTGCATTGGAATTCTTGACTACCTCGAAGAGCGGTACAAAAATTCCATTTTCTCGAAAACTATAAGTCGGAGCTCAACTCCAAAAGCAGATTTGAATTCAGGGAAGGTGCGAGCTTAATTCTACATAAACAGTTTTCAAATTGGGGATGAATAAAAATTTTCAAATTTTTACAGGGGCTGCATTGGAATTCCTGACTACCTGAAGAGCGTTACAAGAATTCCATTTTCTCGAAAACTATAAGTCGCAGCTGAACTCCAAAAGCAGATTTGAATTCAGGAAAGGTGCGAGCTTAATTCTACATAAACAGTTTTCAAATTGGGGATGAAAAAAAATTTTTCAAATTTTTACAGGGGTTGCATTGGAATTCTTGACTACCTCGAAGAGCGGTACAAAAATTCCATTTTCTCGAAAACTATAAGTCGCAGCTCAACTCCAAAAGCAGATTTGAATTCAGGGAAGGTGCGAGCTTAATTCTACATAAACAGTTTTCAAATTGGGGATGAATAAAAATTTTCAAATTTTTACAGGGGTTGCATTGGAATTCCTGACTACCTGAAGAGCGTTATAAAAATTCCATTTTCTCGAAAACTAGAAGTCGCAGCTCAACTCCAAAAGCAGATTTGAATTCAGGAAAGGTGCGAGCTTAATTCTACATAAACAGTTTTCAAATTGGGGAGGAAAAAAAATTTTAAAATTTTTACAGGGGTTGCATTGGAATTCCTGACTACCTGGA
This sequence comes from Blera fallax, assembly GCA_946965025.1. Classification (NCBI taxonomy): domain Eukaryota; kingdom Metazoa; phylum Arthropoda; class Insecta; order Diptera; family Syrphidae; genus Blera; species Blera fallax. Next base: position 32,392,329 of record OX337247.1, read on the forward strand.
GAGCGTTACAAAAATTCCATTTTCTCGAAAACTAGAAGTCGCAGCTCAACTCCAAAAGCAGATTTGAATTCAGGAAAGGTGCGGGCTTAATTCTACGTAAACAATTTTCAAATCGGAGATAAAAAAAACTTTCAAATTTTTACAGAGGTTGCATTGGAATTCTTGACTACCTCGAAGAGCATTACAAAAATTCCATTTTCTCGAAAACTATAAGTCGCAGCTCAACTGCAAAAGCAGATTTGAATTCAGGAAAGGTGCGAGCTTAATTCTACATAAACAGTTTTCAAATTGGGGATGAAAAAAAATTTTTCAAATTTTTACAGGGGTTGCATTGGAATTCTTGACTACCTCGAAGAGCGGTACAAAAATTCCATTTTCTCGAAAACTATAAGTCGGAGCTCAACTCCAAAAGCAGATTTGAATTCAGGGAAGGTGCGAGCTTAATTCTACATAAACAGTTTTCAAATTGGGGATGAATAAAAATTTTCAAATTTTTACAGGGGCTGCATTGGAATTCCTGACTACCTGAAGAGCGTTACAAGAATTCCATTTTCTCGAAAACTATAAGTCGCAGCTGAACTCCAAAAGCAGATTTGAATTCAGGAAAGGTGCGAGCTTAATTCTACATAAACAGTTTTCGAAGTGGGGATGAAAAAAAATTTTAAAATTTTTACAGGGGTTGCATTGGAATTCCTGACTACCTGAAGAGCGTTACAAAAATTCCATTTTCTCGAAAACTATAAGTCGCAGCTCAACTCCAAAAGCAGATTTGAATTCAAGAAAGGTGCGGGCTTAATTCTACATAAACAGTTTTCAAATCGGGGATGAAAAAAAAACTTTCAAATTTTTACAGGGGTTGCATTGGAATTCTTGACTATCTCGAAGAGCGGTACAAAAATTCCATTTTCTCGAAAACTATAAGTCGCAGCTCAACTCCAAAAGCAGATTTGAATTCAAGAAAGGTGCGGGCTTAATTCTACATAAACAGTTTTCAAATCGGGGATGAAAAAAAAACTTTCAAATTTTTACAGGGGTTGCATTGGAATTCTTGACTATCTCGAAGAGCGGTACAAAAATTCCATTTTCTCGAAAACTATAAGTCGGAGCTCAACTCCAAAAGCAGATTTGAATTCAGGGAAGGTGCGAGCTTAATTCTACATAAACAGTTTTCAAATTGGGGATGAATAAAAATTTTCAAATTTTTACAGGGGCTGCATTGGAATTCCTGACTACCTGAAGAGCGTTACAAGAATTCCATTTTCTCGAAAACTATAAGTCGCAGCTGAACTCCAAAAGCAGATTTGAATTCAGGAAAGGTGCGAGCTTAATTCTACATAAACAGTTTTCGAAGTGGGGATGAAAAAAAAATTTTAAAATTTTTACAGGGGTTGCATTGGAATTCCTGAGTACATGAAGAGCGATAGAAAAATTCCATTTTCTAGAAAACTATAAGTCGCAGCTCAACTCCAAAAGCAGATTTGAATTCAGGAAAGGTGCGGGCTTAATTCTACTTAAACAGTTTTCAAATTGGGGAGGAAAAAAAAATTTTCAAATTTTTACAGGGGTTGCATTGGAATTCCTGACTACCTGAAGAGCGTTACAAAAATTCCATTTTCTCGAAAACTATAAGTCGCAGCTCAACTCCAAAAGCAGATTTGAATTCAAGAAAGGTGCGGGCTTAATTCTACATAAACAGTTTTCAAATCGGGGATGAAAAAAAAATTTTAAAATTTTTACAGGGGTTGCATTGGAATTCTTGACTACCTCGAAGAGCGATAGAAAAATTCCATTTTCTCGAAAACTATAAGTCGCAGCTCAACTCCAAAAGCAGATTTGAATTCAGGAAAGGTGCGAGCTTAATTCTACATAAACAGTTTTCAAATTGGGGATGAAAAAAAAATTTTCAAATTTTTACAGGGGTTGCATTGGAATTCCTGACTACCTGAAGAGCGTTACAAAAATTCCATTTTCTCGAAAACTATAAGTCGCAGCTCAACTCCAAAAGCAGATTTGAATTCAGGAAAGGTGCGGGCTTAATTCTACATAAACAGTTTTCAAATTGGGGATGAAAAAAAATTTTCAAATTTTTACAGGGCTTGCATTGGAATTCCTGACTACCTGAAGAGCGTTACAAAAATTCCATTTTCTCGAAAACTATAAGTCGCAGCTCAACTCCAAAAGCAGATTTGAATTCAAGAAAGGTGCGGGCTTAATTCTACATAAACAGTTTTCAAATCGGGGATGAAAAAAAATTTTTAAAATTTTTACAGGGGTTGCATTGGAATTCTTGACTACCTCGAAGAGCGATAGAAAAATTCCATTTTCTCGAAAACTATAAGTCGCAGCTCAACTCCAAAAGCAGATTTGAATTCAGGAAAGGTGCGGGCTTAATTCTACATAAACAGTTTTCAAATTGGGGATGAAAAAAAAAATTTCAAATTTTTACAGGGGTTGCATTGGAATTCCTGACTACCTGAAGAGCGTTACAAAAATTCCATTTTCTCGAAAACTATAAGTCGCAGCTCAACTCCAAAAGCAGATTTGAATTCAGGAAAGGTGCGAGCTTAATTCTACATAAACAGTTTTCAAATTGGGGATGAAAAAAAAATTTTAAAATTTTTACAGGGGTTGCATTGGAATTCTTGACTACCTCGAAGAGCGATAGAAAAATTCTATTTTCTCGAAAACTATAAGTCGCAGCTCAACTCCAAAAGCAGATTTGAATTCAGGGAAGGTGCGAGCTTAATTCTACATAAACAGTTTTCAAATTGGGGATGAATAAAAATTTTCAAATTTTTACAGGGGTTGCATTGGAGTTCTTGACTACCTCGAAGAGCGATAGAAAAATTCTATTTTCTCGAAAACTATAAGTCGCAGCTCAACTCCAAAAGCAGATTTGAATTCAGGAAAGGTGCGAGCTTAATTCTACATAAACAGTTTTCAAATTGGGGACGAAAAAAAAATTTTCAAATTTTTACAGGGGTTGCATTGGAATTCCTGACTACCTGAAGAGCGTTACAAAAATTCCATTTTCTCGAAAACTATAAGTCGCAGCTCAACTCCAAAAGCAGATTTGAATTCAAGAAAGGTGCGGGCTTAATTCTACATAAACAGTTTTCAAATCGGGGATGAAAAAAAATTTTTAAAATTTTTACAGGGGTTGCATTGGAATTCCTGACTACCTGAAGAGCGTTACAAAAATTCCATTTTCTCGAAAACTAGAAGTCGCAGCTCAACTCCAAAAGCAGATTTGAATTCAGGAAAGGTGCGGGCTTAATTCTACGTAAACAATTTTCAATTTTTTACAGGGGTTGCATTGGAATTCTTGACTACCTCGAAGAGCGATAGAAAAATTCTATTTTCTCGAAAACTATAAGTCGCAGCTCAACTCCAAAAGCAGATTTGAATTCAGGGAAGGTGCGAGCTTAATTCTACATAAACAGTTTTCAAATTGGGGATGAATAAAAATTTTCAAATTTTTACAGGGGTTGCATTGGAATTCCTGACTACCTGAAGAGCGTTATAAAAATTCCATTTTCTCGAAAACTAGAAGTCGCAGCTCAACTCCAAAAGCAGATTTGAATTCAGGAAAGGTGCGAGCTTAATTCTACATAAACAGTTTTCAAATTGGGGAGGAAAAAAAATTTTAAAATTTTTACAGGGGTTGCATTGGAATTCCTGACTACCTGGAGAGCGTTACAAAAATTCCATTTTCTCGAAAACTATAAGTCGCAGCTCAACTCCAAAAGCAGATTTGAATTCAGGAAAGGTGCGGGCTTAATTCTACGTAAACAATTTTCAAATCGGAGATAAAAAAAACTTTCAAATTTTTACAGAGGTTGCATTGGAATTCTTGACTACCTCGAAGAGCATTACAAAAATTCCATTTTCTCGAAAACTATAAGTCGCAGCTCAACTGCAAAAGCAGATTTGAATTCAGGAAAGGTGCGAGCTTAATTCTACATAAACAGTTTTCAACTTGGGGATGAAAAAAAATTTTTCAAATTTTTACAGGGGTTGCATTGGAATTCTTGACTACCTCGAAGAGCGGTACAAAAATTCCATTTTCTCGAAAACTATAAGTCGGAGCTCAACTCCAAAAGCAGATTTGAATTCAGGGAAGGTGCGAGCTTAATTCTACATAAACAGTTTTCAAATTGGGGATGAATAAAAATTTTCAAATTTTTACAGGGGCTGCATTGGAATTCCTGACTACCTGAAGAGCGTTACAAGAATTCCATTTTCTCGAAAACTATAAGTCGCAGCTGAACTCCAAAAGCAGATTTGAATTCAGGAAAGGTGCGAGCTTAATTCTACATAAACAGTTTTCAACTTGGGGATGAAAAAAAATTTTTCAAATTTTTACAGGGGTTGCATTGGAATTCTTGACTACCTCGAAGAGCGGTACAAAAATTCCATTTTCTCGAAAACTATAAGTCGCAGCTCAACTCCAAAAGCAGATTTGAATTCAGGGAAGGTGCGAGCTTAATTCTACATAAACAGTTTTCAAATTGGGGATGAATAAAAATTTTCAAATTTTTACAGGGGTTGCATTGGAATTCCTGACTACCTGAAGAGCGTTATAAAAATTCCATTTTCTCGAAAACTAGAAGTCGCAGCTCAACTCCAAAAGCAGATTTGAATTCAGGAAAGGTGCGAGCTTAATTCTACATAAACAGTTTTCAAATTGGGGAGGAAAAAAAATTTTAAAATTTTTACAGGGGTTGCATTGGAATTCCTGACTACCTGGAGAGCGTTACAAAAATTCCATTTTCTCGAAAACTAGAAGTCGCAGCTCAACTCCAAAAGCAGATTTGAATTCAGGAAAGGTGCGGGCTTAATTCTACGTAAACAATTTTCAAATCGGAGATAAAAAAACTTTCAAATTTTTACAGAGGTTGCATTGGAATTCTTGACTACCTCGAAGAGCATTACAAAAATTCCATTTTCTCGAAAACTATAAGTCGCAGCTCAACTGCAAAAGCAGATTTGAATTCAGGAAAGGTGCGAGCTTAATTCTACATAAACAGTTTTCAAATTGGGGATGAAAAAAAATTTTTCAAATTTTTACAGGGGTTGCATTGGAATTCTTGACTACCTCGAAGAGCGGTACAAAAATTCCATTTTCTCGAAAACTATAAGTCGGAGCTCAACTCCAAAAGCAGATTTGAATTCAGGGAAGGTGCGAGCTTAATTCTACATAAACAGTTTTCAAATTGGGGATGAATAAAAATTTTCAAATTTTTACAGGGGCTGCATTGGAATTCCTGACTACCTGAAGAGCGTTACAAGAATTCCATTTTCTCGAAAACTATAAGTCGCAGCTGAACTCCAAAAGCAGATTTGAATTCAGGAAAGGTGCGAGCTTAATTCTACATAAACAGTTTTCGAAGTGGGGATGAAAAAAAATTTTAAAATTTTTACAGGGGTTGCATTGGAATTCCTGAGTACATGAAGAGCGATAGAAAAATTCCATTTTCTCGAAAACTATAAGTCGCAGCTCAACTCCAAAAGCAGATTTGAATTCAGGAAAGGTGCGGGCTTAATTCTACTTAAACAGTTTTCAAATTGGGGAGGAAAAAAAAATTTTCAAATTTTTACAGGGGTTGCATTGGAATTCCTGACTACCTGAAGAGCGTTACAAAAATTCCATTTTCTCGAAAACTATAAGTCGCAGCTCAACTCCAAAAGCAGATTTGAATTCAAGAAAGGTGCGGGCTTAATTCTACATAAACAGTTTTCAAATCGGGGATGAAAAAAAAACTTTCAAATTTTTACAGGGGTTGCATTGGAATTCTTGACTATCTCGAAGAGCGGTACAAAAATTCCATTTTCTCGAAAACTATAAGTCGGAGCTCAACTCCAAAAGCAGATTTGAATTCAGGGAAGGTGCGAGCTTAATTCTACATAAACAGTTTTCAAATTGGGGATGAATAAAAATTTTCAAATTTTTACAGGGGCTGCATTGGAATTCCTGACTACCTGAAGAGCGTTACAAGAATTCCATTTTCTCGAAAACTATAAGTCGCAGCTGAACTCCAAAAGCAGATTTGAATTCAGGAAAGGTGCGAGCTTAATTCTACATAAACAGTTTTCGAAGTGGGGATGAAAAAAAATTTTAAAATTTTTACAGGGGTTGCATTGGAATTCCTGAGTACATGAAGAGCGATAGAAAAATTCCATTTTCTCGAAAACTATAAGTCGCAGCTCAACTCCAAAAGCAGATTTGAATTCAGGAAAGGTGCGGGCTTAATTCTACTTAAACAGTTTTCAAATTGGGGAGGAAAAAAAAATTTTCAAATTTTTACAGGGGTTGCATTGGAATTCCTGACTACCTGAAGAGCGTTACAAAAATTCCATTTTCTCGAAAACTATAAGTCGCAGCTCAACTCCAAAAGCAGATTTGAATTCAAGAAAGGTGCGGGCTTAATTCTACATAAACAGTTTTCAAATCGGGGATGAAAAAAAAATTTTAAAATTTTTACAGGGGTTGCATTGGAATTCTTGACTACCTCGAAGAGCGATAGAAAAATTCCATTTTCTCGAAAACTATAAGTCGCAGCTCAACTCCAAAAGCAGATTTGAATTCAGGAAAGGTGCGAGCTTAATTCTACATAAACAGTTTTCAAATTGGGGATGAAAAAAAAATTTTCAAATTTTTACAGGGGTTGCATTGGAATTCCTGACTACCTGAAGAGCGTTACAAAAATTCCATTTTCTCGAAAACTATAAGTCGCAGCTCAACTCCAAAAGCAGATTTGAATTCAGGAAAGGTGCGGGCTTAATTCTACGTAAACAATTTTCAATTTTTTACAGGGGTTGCATTGGAATTCTTGACTACCTCGAAGAGCGATAGAAAAATTCTATTTTCTCGAAAACTATAAGTCGCAGCTCAACTCCAAAAGCAGATTTGAATTCAGGGAAGGTGCGAGCTTAATTCTACATAAACAGTTTTCAAATTGGGGATGAATAAAAATTTTCAAATTTTTACAGGGGTTGCATTGGAATTCCTGACTACCTGAAGAGCGTTATAAAAATTCCATTTTCTCGAAAACTAGAAGTCGCAGCTCAACTCCAAAAGCAGATTTGAATTCAGGAAAGGTGCGAGCTTAATTCTACATAAACAGTTTTCAAATTGGGGAGGAAAAAAAATTTTAAAATTTTTACAGGGGTTGCATTGGAATTCCTGACTACCTGGAGAGCGTTACAAAAATTCCATTTTCTCGAAAACTATAAGTCGCAGCTCAACTCCAAAAGCAGATTTGAATTCAGGAAAGGTGCGGGCTTAATTCTACGTAAACAATTTTCAAATCGGAGATAAAAAAAACTTTCAAATTTTTACAGAGGTTGCATTGGAATTCTTGACTACCTCGAAGAGCATTACAAAAATTCCATTTTCTCGAAAACTATAAGTCGCAGCTCAACTGCAAAAGCAGATTTGAATTCAGGAAAGGTGCGAACTTAATTCTACATAAACAGTTTTCAACTTGGGGATGAAAAAAAATTTTTCAAATTTTTACAGGGGTTGCATTGGAATTCTTGACTACCTCGAAGAGCGGTACAAAAATTCCATTTTCTCGAAAACTATAAGTCGGAGCTCAACTCCAAAAGCAGATTTGAATTCAGGGAAGGTGCGAGCTTAATTCTACATAAACAGTTTTCAAATTGGGGATGAATAAAAATTTTCAAATTTTTACAGGGGCTGCATTGGAATTCCTGACTACCTGAAGAGCGTTACAAGAATTCCATTTTCTCGAAAACTATAAGTCGCAGCTGAACTCCAAAAGCAGATTTGAATTCAGGAAAGGTGCGAGCTTAATTCTACATAAACAGTTTTCAAATTGGGGATGAAAAAAAATTTTTCAAATTTTTACAGGGGTTGCATTGGAATTCTTGACTACCTCGAAGAGCGGTACAAAAATTCCATTTTCTCGAAAACTATAAGTCGCAGCTCAACTCCAAAAGCAGATTTGAATTCAGGGAAGGTGCGAGCTTAATTCTACATAAACAGTTTTCAAATTGGGGATGAATAAAAATTTTCAAATTTTTACAGGGGTTGCATTGGAATTCCTGACTACCTGAAGAGCGTTATAAAAATTCCATTTTCTCGAAAACTAGAAGTCGCAGCTCAACTCCAAAAGCAGATTTGAATTCAGGAAAGGTGCGAGCTTAATTCTACATAAACAGTTTTCAAATTGGGGAGGAAAAAAAATTTTAAAATTTTTACAGGGGTTGCATTGGAATTCCTGACTACCTGGAGAGCGTTACAAAAATTCCATTTTCTCGAAAACTAGAAGTCGCAGCTCAACTCCAAAAGCAGATTTGAATTCAGGAAAGGTGCGGGCTTAATTCTACGTAAACAATTTTCAAATCGGAGATAAAAAAAACTTTCAAATTTTTACAGAGGTTGCATTGGAATTCTTGACTACCTCGAAGAGCATTACAAAAATTCCATTTTCTCGAAAACTATAAGTCGCAGCTCAACTGCAAAAGCAGATTTGAATTCAGGAAAGGTGCGAGCTTAATTCTACATAAACAGTTTTCAAATTGGGGATGAAAAAAAATTTTTCAAATTTTTACAGGGGTTGCATTGGAATTCTTGACTACCTCGAAGAGCGGTACAAAAATTCCATTTTCTCGAAAACTATAAGTCGGAGCTCAACTCCAAAAGCAGATTTGAATTCAGGGAAGGTGCGAGCTTAATTCTACATAAACAGTTTTCAAATTGGGGATGAATAAAAATTTTCAAATTTTTACAGGGGCTGCATTGGAATTCCTGACTACCTGAAGAGCGTTACAAGAATTCCATTTTCTCGAAAACTATAAGTCGCAGCTGAACTCCAAAAGCAGATTTGAATTCAGGAAAGGTGCGAGCTTAATTCTACATAAACAGTTTTCGAAGTGGGGATGAAAAAAAATTTTAAAATTTTTACAGGGGTTGCATTGGAATTCCTGAGTACATGAAGAGCGATAGAAAAATTCCATTTTCTCGAAAACTATAAGTCGCAGCTCAACTCCAAAAGCAGATTTGAATTCAGGAAAGGTGCGGGCTTAATTCTACTTAAACAGTTTTCAAATTGGGGAGGAAAAAAAAATTTTCAAATTTTTACAGGGGTTGCATTGGAATTCCTGACTACCTGAAGAGCGTTACAAAAATTCCATTTTCTCGAAAACTATAAGTCGCAGCTCAACTCCAAAAGCAGATTTGAATTCAAGAAAGGTGCGGGCTTAATTCTACATAAACAGTTTTCAAATCGGGGATGAAAAAAAAATTTTAAAATTTTTACAGGGGTTGCATTGGAATTCTTGACTACCTCGAAGAGCGATAGAAAAATTCCATTTTCTCGAAAACTATAAGTCGCAGCTCAACTCCAAAAGCAGATTTGAATTCAGGAAAGGTGCGAGCTTAATTCTACATAAACAGTTTTCAAATTGGGGATGAAAAAAAAATTTTCAAATTTTTACAGGGGTTGCATTGGAATTCCTGACTACCTGAAGAGCGTTACAAAAATTCCATTTTCTCGAAAACTATAAGTCGCAGCTCAACTCCAAAAGCAGATTTGAATTCAGGAAAGGTGCGGGCTTAATTCTACATAAACAGTTTTCAAATTGGGGATGAATAAAAATTTTCAAATTTTTACAGGGGCTGCATTGGAATTCCTGACTACCTGAAGAGCGTTACAAGAATTCCATTTTCTCGAAAACTATAAGTCGCAGCTGAACTCCAAAAGCAGATTTGAATTCAGGAAAGGTGCGAGCTTAATTCTACATAAACAGTTTTCAAATTGGGGATGAAAAAAAATTTTTCAAATTTTTACAGGGGTTGCATTGGAATTCTTGACTACCTCGAAGAGCGGTACAAAAATTCCATTTTCTCGAAAACTATAAGTCGCAGCTCAACTCCAAAAGCAGATTTGAATTCAGGAAAGGTGCGAGCTTAATTCTACATAAACAGTTTTCAAATTGGGGATGAATAAAAATTTTCAAATTTTTACAGGGGTTGCATTGGAATTCCTGACTACCTGAAGAGCGTTATAAAAATTCCATTTTCTCGAAAACTAGAAGTCGCAGCTCAACTCCAAAAGCAGATTTGAATTCAGGAAAGGTGCGAGCTTAATTCTACATAAACAGTTTTCAAATTGGGGATGAATAAAAATTTTCAAATTTTTACAGGGGTTGCATTGGAATTCCTGACTACCTGAAGAGCGTTATAAAAATTCCATTTTCTCGAAAACTATAAGTCGCAGCTCAACTCCAAAAGCAGATTTGAATTCAAGAAAGGTGCGGGCTTAATTCTACATAAACAGTTTTCAAATCGGGGATGAAAAAAAAATTTTAAAATTTTTACAGGGGTTGCATTGGAATTCTTGACTACCTCGAAGAGCGATAGAAAAATTCCATTTTCTCGAAAACTATAAGTCGCAGCTCAACTCCAAAAGCAGATTTGAATTCAGGAAAGGTGCGAGCTTAATTCTACATAAACAGTTTTCAAATTGGGGATGAATAAAAATTTTCAAATTTTTACAGGGGTTGCATTGGAATTCCTGACTACCTGAAGAGCGTTATAAAAATTCCATTTTCTCGAAAACTAGAAGTCGCAGCTCAACTCCAAAAGCAGATTTGAATTCAGGAAAGGTGCGAGCTTAATTCTACATAAACAGTTTTCAAATTGGGGAGGAAAAAAAATTTTAAAATTTTTACAGGGGTTGCATTGGAATTCCTGACTACCTGGAGAGCGTTACAAAAATTCCATTTTCTCGAAAACTAGAAGTCGCAGCTCAACTCCAAAAGCAGATTTGAATTCAGGAAAGGTGCGGGCTTAATTCTACGTAAACAATTTTCAAATCGGAGATAAAAAAAACTTTCAAATTTTTACAGAGGTTGCATTGGAATTCTTGACTACCTCGAAGAGCATTACAAAAATTCCATTTTCTCGAAAACTATAAGTCGCAGCTCAACTGCAAAAGCAGATTTGAATTCAGGAAAGGTGCGAGCTTAATTCTACATAAACAGTTTTCAAATTGGGGATGAAAAAAAATTTTTCAAATTTTTACAGGGGTTGCATTGGAATTCTTGACTACCTCGAAGAGCGGTACAAAAATTCCATTTTCTCGAAAACTATAAGTCGGAGCTCAACTCCAAAAGCAGATTTGAATTCAGGGAAGGTGCGAGCTTAATTCTACATAAACAGTTTTCAAATTGGGGATGAATAAAAATTTTCAAATTTTTACAGGGGCTGCATTGGAATTCCTGACTACCTGAAGAGCGTTACAAGAATTCCATTTTCTCGAAAACTATAAGTCGCAGCTGAACTCCAAAAGCAGATTTGAATTCAGGAAAGGTGCGAGCTTAATTCTACATAAACAGTTTTCGAAGTGGGGATGAAAAAAAATTTTAAAATTTTTACAGGGGTTGCATTGGAATTCCTGAGTACATGAAGAGCGATAGAAAAATTCCATTTTCTCGAAAACTATAAGTCGCAGCTCAACTCCAAAAGCAGATTTGAATTCAGGAAAGGTGCGGGCTTAATTCTACTTAAACAGTTTTCAAATTGGGGAGGAAAAAAAAATTTTCAAATTTTTACAGGGGTTGCATTGGAATTCCTGACTACCTGAAGAGCGTTACAAAAATTCCATTTTCTCGAAAACTATAAGTCGCAGCTCAACTCCAAAAGCAGATTTGAATTCAAGAAAGGTGCGGGCTTAATTCTACATAAACAGTTTTCAAATCGGGGATGAAAAAAAAATTTTAAAATTTTTACAGGGGTTGCATTGGAATTCTTGACTACCTCGAAGAGCGATAGAAAAATTCCATTTTCTCGAAAACTATAAGTCGCAGCTCAACTCCAAAAGCAGATTTGAATTCAGGAAAGGTGCGAGCTTAATTCTACATAAACAGTTTTCAAATTGGGGATGAAAAAAAAATTTTCAAATTTTTACAGGGGTTGCATTGGAATTCCTGACTACCTGAAGAGCGTTACAAAAATTCCATTTTCTCGAAAACTATAAGTCGCAGCTCAACTCCAAAAGCAGATTTGAATTCAGGAAAGGTGCGGGCTTAATTCTACATAAACAGTTTTCAAATTGGGGATGAAAAAAAAAATTTCAAATTTTTACAGGGGTTGCATTGGAATTCCTGACTACCTGAAGAGCGTTACAAAAATTCCATTTTCTCGAAAACTATAAGTCGCAGCTCAACTCCAAAAGCAGATTTGAATTCAGGAAAGGTGCGAGCTTAATTCTACATAAACAGTTTTCAAATTGGGGATGAAAAAAAATTTTCAAATTTTTACAGGGCTTGCATTGGAATTCCTGACTACCTGAAGAGCGTTACAAAAATTCCATTTTCTCGAAAACTATAAGTCGCAGCTCAACTCCAAAAGCAGATTTGAATTCAAGAAAGGTGCGGGCTTAATTCTACATAAACAGTTTTCAAATCGGGGATGAAAAAAAATTTTTAAAATTTTTACAGGGGTTGCATTGGAATTCTTGACTACCTCGAAGAGCGATAGAAAAATTCCATTTTCTCGAAAACTATAAGTCGCAGCTCAACTCCAAAAGCAGATTTGAATTCAGGAAAGGTGCGGGCTTAATTCTACATAAACAGTTTTCAAATTGGGGATGAAAAAAAAATTTTCAAATTTTTACAGGGGTTGCATTGGAATTCCTGACTACCTGAAGAGCGTTACAAAAATTCCATTTTCTCGAAAACTATAAGTCGCAGCTCAACTCCAAAAGCAGATTTGAATTCAGGAAAGGTGCGGGCTTAATTCTACATAAACAGTTTTCAAATTGGGGATGAAAAAAAAAATTTCAAATTTTTACAGGGGTTGCATTGGAATTCCTGACTACCTGAAGAGCGTTACAAAAATTCCATTTTCTCGAAAACTATAAGTCGCAGCTCAACTCCAAAAGCAGATTTGAATTCAGGAAAGGTGCGAGCTTAATTCTACATAAACAGTTTTCAAATTGGGGATGAAAAAAAAATTTTAAAATTTTTACAGGGGTTGCATTGGAATTCTTGACTACCTCGAAGAGCGATAGAAAAATTCTATTTTCTCGAAAACTATAAGTCGCAGCTCAACTCCAAAAGCAGATTTGAATTCAGGAAAGGTGCGAGCTTAATTCTACATAAACAGTTTTCAAATTGGGGACGAAAAAAAAATTTTCAAATTTTTACAGGGGTTGCATTGGAATTCCTGACTACCTGAAGAGCGTTACAAAAATTCCATTTTCTCGAAAACTATAAGTCGCAGCTCAACTCCAAAAGCAGATTTGAATTCAAGAAAGGTGCGGGCTTAATTCTACATAAACAGTTTTCAAATTGGGGATGAAAAAAAAATTTTAAAATTTTTACAGGGGTTGCATTGGAATTCTTGACTACCTCGAAGAGCGATAGAAAAATTCCATTTTCTCGAAAACTATAAGTCGCAGCTCAACTCCAAAAGCAGATTTGAATTCAGGAAAGGTGCGAGCTTAATTCTACATAAACAGTTTTCAAATTGGGGATGAAAAAAAAATTTTCAAATTTTTACAGGGGTTGCATTGGAATTCCTGACTACCTGAAGAGCGTTACAAAAATTCCATTTTCTCGAAAACAATAAGTCGCAGCTCAACTCCAAAAGCAGATTTGAATTCAGGAAAGGTGCGGGCTTAATTCTACATAAACAGTTTTCAAATTGGGGATGAAAAAAAAATTTTCAAATTTTTACAGGGGTTGCATTGGAATTCCTGACTACCTGAAGAGCGTTACAAAAATTCCATTTTCTCGAAAACTATAAGTCGCAGCTCAACTCCAAAAGCAGATTTGAATTCAGGAAAGGTGCGAGCTTAATTCTACATAAACAGTTTTCAAATTGGGGATAAAAAAAAATTTTCAAATTTTTACAGGGGTTGCATTGGAATTCCTGACTACCTGAAGAGCGTTACAAAAATTCCATTTTCTCGAAAACTATAAGTCGCAGCTCAACTCCAAAAGCAGATTTGAATTCAAGAAAGGTGCGGGCTTAATTCTACATAAACAGTTTTCAAATCGGGGATGAAAAAAAATTTTTAAAATTTTTACAGGGGTTGCATTGGAATTCTTGACTACCTCGAAGAGCGATAGAAAAATTCCATTTTCTCGAAAACTATAAGTCGCAGCTCAACTCCAAAAGCAGATTTGAATTCAGGAAAGGTGCGGGCTTAATTCTACATAAACAGTTTTCAAATTGGGGATGAAAAAAAAATTTTAAAATTTTTACATTGGAATTCCTGACTACCTGAAGAGCGTTACAAAAATTCCATTTTCTCGAAAACTATAAGTCGCAGCTCAACTCCAAAAGCAGATTTGAATTCAGGAAAGGTGCGGGCTTAATTCTACATAAACAGTTTTCAAATTGGGGATGAAAAAAAAAATTTCAAATTTTTACAGGGGTTGCATTGGAATTCCTGACTACCTGAAGAGCGTTACAAAAATTCCATTTTCTCGAAAACTATAAGTCGCAGCTCAACTCCAAAAGCAGATTTGAATTCAGGAAAGGTGCGAGCTTAATTCTACATAAACAGTTTTCAAATTGTTGATGAAAAAAAAATTTTAAAATTTTTACAGGGGTTGCATTGGAATTCTTGACTACATCGAAGAGCGATAGAAAAATTCTATTTTCTCGAAAACTATAAGTCGCAGCTCAACTCCAAATTCAGGGAAGGTGCGAGCTTAATTCTACATAAACAGTTTTCAAATTGGGGATGAATAAAAATTTTCAAATTTTTACAGGGGTTGCATTGGAGTTCTTGACTACCTCGAAGAGCGATAGAAAAATTCTATTTTCTCGAAAACTATAAGTCGCAGCTCAACTCCAAAAGCAGATTTGAATTCAGGGAAGGTGCGAGCTTAATTCTACATAAACAGTTTTCAAATTGGGGACGAATAAAAAATTTCAAATTTTACAGGGGTTGCATTGCAATTCCTGACTACCTGAAGAGCGTTACAAAAATTCCATTTTCTCGAAAACTAGAAGTCGCAGCTCAACTCCAAAAGCAGATTTGAATTCAGGAAAGGTGCGAGCTTAATTCTACATAAACAGTTTTCAAATCGGAGATAAAAAAAAACTTTCAAATTTTTACAGAGGTTGCATTGGAATTCTTGACTACCTCGAAGAGCATTACAAAAATTCCATTTTCTCGAAAACTATAAGTCGGAGCTCAACTCCAAAAGCAGATTTGAATTCAGGGAAGGTGCGAGCTTAATTCTACATAAACAGTTTTCAAATTGGGGATGAATAAAAATTTTCAAATTTTTACAGGGGTTGCATTGGAATTCCTGACTACCTGAAGAGCGTTACAAAAATTCCATTTTCTCGAAAACTATAAGTCGCAGCTGAACTCCAAAAGCAGATTTGAATTCAGGAAAGGTGCGGGCTTAATTCTACGTAAACAATTTTCAAATCGGAGATAAAAAAAAACTTTCAAATTTTTACAGAGGTTGCATTGGAATTCTTGACTACCTCGAAGAGCATTACAAAAATTCCATTTTCTCGAAAACTATAAGTCGCAGCTCAACTGCAAAAGCAGATTTGAATTCAGGAAAGGTGCGAGCTTAATTCTACATAAACAGTTTTCAAATTGGGGATGAAAAAAAATTTTTCAAATTTTTACAGGGGTTGCATTGGAATTCTTGACTACCTCGAAGAGCGGTACAAAAATTCCATTTTCTCGAAAACTATAAGTCGGAGCTCAACTCCAAAAGCAGATTTGAATTCAGGGAAGGTGCGAGCTTAATTCTACATAAACAGTTTTCAAATTGGGGATGAATAAAAATTTTCAAATTTTTACAGGGGTTGCATTGGAATTCCTGACTACCTGAAGAGCGTTACAAAAATTCCATTTTCTCGAAGACTATAAGTCGCAGCTGAACTCCAAAAGCAGATTTGAATTCAGGAAAGGTGCGAGCTTAATTCTACATAAACAGTTTTCGAATTGGGGATGAAAAAAAATTTTCAAATTTTTACAGGGGTTGCATTGGAATTCCTGACTACCTGAAGAGCGTTACAAAAATTCCATTTTCTCGAAAACTATAAGTCGCAGCTCAACTCCAAAAGCAGATTTGAATTCAGGAAAGGTGCGGGCTTAATTCTACATAAACAGTTTTCAAATTGGGGATGAAAAAAAAAATTTCAAATTTTTACAGGGGTTGCATTGGAATTCCTGACTACCTGAAGAGCGTTACAAAAATTCCATTTTCTCGAAAACTATAAGTCGCAGCTCAACTCCAAAAGCAGATTTGAATTCAGGAAAGGTGCGAGCTTAATTCTACATAAACAGTTTTCAAATTGGGGATGAAAAAAAATTTTCAAATTTTTACAGGGGTTGCATTGGAATTCTTGACTACCTCGAAGAGCGATAGAATTCTTGACTACCTAGAAGAGCATTACAAAAATTCCATTTTCTCGAAAACTATAAGTCGCAGCTCAACTCCAAAAGCAGATTTGAATTCAGGAAAGGTGCGAGCTTAATTATACATAAACAGTTTTCAAATTGGGGATGAAAAAAAAATTTTCAAATTTTTACAGGGGTTGCATTGGAATTCTTGACTACCTCGAAGAGCGATAGAAAAATTCTATTTTCTCGAAAACTATAAGTCGCAGCTCAACTCCAAAAGCAGATTTGAATTCAGGGAAGGTGCGAGCTTAATTCTACATAAACAGTTTTCAAATTGGGGATGAATAAAAATTTTCAAATTTTTACAGGGGTTGCATTGCAATTCCTGACTACCTGAAGAGCGTTACAAAAATTCCATTTTCTCGAAAACTAGAAGTCGCAGCTCAACTCCAAAAGCAGATTTGAATTCAGGAAAGGTGCGAGCTTAATTCTACATAAACAGTTTTCAAATTGGGGAGGAAAAAAAATTTTCAAATTTTTACAGGGGTTGCATTGGAATTCCTGACTACCTGAAGAGCGTTACAAAAATTCCATTTTCTCGAAAACTAGAAGTCGCAGCTCAACTCCAAAAGCAGATTTGAATTCAGGAAAGGTGCGGGCTTAATTCTACGTAAACAATTTTCAAATCGGAGATAAAAAAAAACTTTCAAATTTTTACAGAGGTTGCATTGGAATTCTTGACTACCTCGAAGAGCGGTACAAAAATTCCATTTTCTCGAAAACTAGAAGTCGGAGCTCAACTCCAAAAGCAGATTTGAATTCAGGGAAGGTGCGAGCTTAATTCTACATAAACAGTTTTCAAATTGGGGATGAATAAAAATTTTCAAATTTTTACAGGGGTTGCATTGGAATTCCTGACTACCTGAAGAGCGTTACAAAAATTCCATTTTCTCGAAAACTATAAGTCGCAGCTCAACTCCAAAAGCAGATTTGAATTCAGGAAAGGTGCGGGCTTAATTCTACATAAACAGTTTTCAAATTGGGGATGAACAAAAAATTTTCAAATTTTTACAGGGGTTGCATTGGAATTCCTGACTACCTGAAGAGCGTTACAAAAATTCCATTTTCTCGAAAACTATAAGTCGCAGCTCAACTCCAAAAGCTGATTTGAATTCAGGAAAGGTGCGAGCTTAATTCTACATAAACAGTTTTCAAATTGGGGAGGAAAAAAAATTTTCAAATTTTTACAGGGGTTGCATTGGAATTCCTGACTACCTGAAGAGCGTTACAAAAATTCCATTTTCTCGAAAACTAGAAGTCGCAGCTCAACTCCAAAAGCAGATTTGAATTCAGGAAAGGTGCGGGCTTAATTCTACGTAAACAATTTTCAAATCGGAGATAAAAAAAAACTTTCAAATTTTTACAGAGGTTGCATTGGAATTCTTGACTACCTCGAAGAGCATTACAAAAATTCCATTTTCTCGAAAACTATAAGTCGCAGCTCAACTGCAAAAGCAGATTTGAATTCAGGAAAGGTGCGAGCTTAATTCTACATAAACAGTTTTCAAATTGGGGATGAAAAAAAATTTTTCAAATTTTTACAGGGGTTGCATTGGAATTCTTGACTACCTCGAAGAGCGGTACAAAAATTCCATTTTCTCGAAAACTAGAAGTCGCAGCTCAACTCCAAAAGCAGATTTGAATTCAGGGAAGTTGCGAACTTAATTCTACATAAACAGTTTTCAAATTGGGGATGAAAAAAAATTTTCAAATTTTTACAGGGGTTGCATTGGAATTCCTGACTACCTGAAGAGCGTTACAAAAATTCCATTTTCTCGAAAACTATAAGTCGCAGCTCAACTCCAAAAGCAGATTTGAATTCAGGAAAGGTGCGGGCTTAATTCTACATAAACAGTTTTCAAATTGGGGATGAAAAAAAATTTTCAAATTTTTACAGGGGTTGCATTGGAATTCTTGACTACCTCGAAGAGCGATAGAATTCTTGACTACCTAGAAGAGCATTACAAAAATTCCATTTTCTCGAAAACTATAAGTCGCAGCTCAACTCCAAAAGCAGATTTGAATTCAGGAAAGGTGCGAGCTTAATTCTACATAAACAGTTTTCGAATTGGGGATGAAAAAAAATTTTCAAATTTTTACAGGGGTTGCATTGGAATTCCTGAGTACATGAAGAGCGATAGAATTCTTGACTACCTAGAAGAGCATTACAAAAATTCCATTTTCTCGAAAACTATAAGTCGCAGCTCAACTCCAAAAGCAGATTTGAATTCAGGAAAGGTGCGAGCTTAATTCTACATAAACAGTTTTCGAATTGGGGATGAAAAAAAATTTTCAAATTTTTACAGGGGTTGCATTGGAATTCCTGAGTACATGAAGAGCGATAGAAAAATTCCATTTTCTCGAAAACTATAAGTCGCAGCTCAACTCCAAAAGCAGATTTGAATTCAGGAAAGGTGCGGGCTTAATTCTGCATAAACAGTTTTCAAATTGGGGATGAATAAAAATTTTCAAATTTTTACAGGGGTTGCATTGGAATTCCTGACTACCTGAAGAGCGTTACAAAAATTCCATTTTCTCGAAAACTATAAGTCGCAGCTGAACTCCAAAAGCAGATTTGAATTCAGGAAAGGTGCGAGCTTAATTCTACATAAACAGTTTTCGAATTGGGGATGAAAAAAAATTTTCAAATTTTTACAGGGGTTGCATTGGAATTCTTGACTACCTCGAAGAGCGATAGAATTCTTGACTAATTAGAAGAGCATTACAAAAATTCCATTTTCTCGAAAACTATAAGTCGCAGCTCAACTCCAAAAGCAGATTTGAATTCAGGAAAGGTGCGAGCTTAATTCTACATAAACAGTTTTCGAATTGGGGATGAAAAAAAATTTTCAAATTTTTACAGGGGTTGCATTGGAATTCCTGAGTACATGAAGAGCGATAGAATTCTTGACTACCTAGAAGAGCATTACAAAAATTCCATTTTCTCGAAAACTATAAGTCGCAGCTCAACTCCAAAAGCAGATTTGAATTCAGGAAAGGTGCGAGCTTAATTCTACATAAACAGTTTTCGAATTGGGGATGAAAAAAAATTTTCAAATTTTTACAGGGGTTGCATTGGAATTCCTGAGTACATGAAGAGCGATAGAAAAATTCCATTTTCTCGAAAACTATAAGTCGCAGCTCAACTCCAAAAGCAGATTTGAATTCAGGAAAGGTGCGGGCTTAATTCTGCATAAACAGTTTTCAAATTGGGGATGAATAAAAATTTTCAAATTTTTACAGGGGTTGCATTGGAATTCCTGACTACCTGAAGAGCGTTACAAAAATTCCATTTTCTCGAAAACTATAAGTCGCAGCTGAACTCCAAAAGCAGATTTGAATTCAGGAAAGGTGCGAGCTTAATTCTACATAAACAGTTTTCGAATTGGGGATGAAAAAAAATTTTCAAATTTTTACAGGGGTTGCATTGGAATTCCTGAGTACATGAAGAGCGTTACAAAAATTCCATTTTCTCGAAAACTATAAGTCGCAGCTCAACTCCAAAAGCAGATTTGAATTCAGGAAAGGTGCGGGCTTAATTCTACATAAACAGTTTTCAAATTGGGGATGAAAAAAAAATTTCAAATTTTTACAGGGGTTGCATTGGAATTCCTGACTACCTGAAGAGCGTTACAAAAATTCCATTTTCTCGAAAACTATAAGTCGCAGCTCAACTCCAAAAGCAGATTTGAATTCAGGAAAGGTGCGAGCTTAATTCTACATAAACAGTTTTCAAATTGGGGACGAAAAAAAATTTTCAAATTTTTACAGGGGTTGCATTGGAATTCCTGACTACCTGAAGAGCGTTACAAAAATTCCATTTTCTCGAAAACTAGAAGTCGCAGCTCAACTCCAAAAGCAGATTTGAATTCAGGAAAGGTGCGGGCTTAATTCTACGTAAACAATTTTCAAATCGGAGATAAAAAAAAACTTTCAAATTTTTACAGAGGTTGCATTGGAATTCTTGACTACCTCGAAGAGCATTACAAAAATTCCATTTTCTCGAAAACTATAAGTCGCAGCTCAACTGCAAAAGCAGATTTGAATTCAGGAAAGGTGCGAGCTTAATTCTACATAAACAGTTTTCAAATTGGGGATGAAAAAAAATTTTTCAAATTTTTACAGGGGTTGCATTGGAATTCCTGACTACCTGAAGAGCGTTACAAAAATTCCATTTTCTCGAAAACTATAAGTCGCAGCTCAACTCCAAAAGCAGATTTGAATTCAGGAAAGGTGCGGGCTTAATTCTACATAAACAGTTTTCAAATCGGGGATAAAAAAAAACTTTCAAATTTTTACAGGGGTTGCATTGGAATTCCTGACTATCTGAAGAGAGTTACAAAAATTCCATTTTCTCGAAAACTATAAGTCGCAGCTAAACTCCAAAAGCAGATTTGAATTCAGGAAAGGTGCAAGCTTAATTCTACATAAACAGTTTCCAAATTGGGGATGAAAAAAAATTTTTCAAATTTGTACAGGGGTTGCATTGGAATTCCTGACTACCTGAAGAGCGTTACAAAAATTCCATTTTCTCGAAAACTATAAGTCGCAGCTCAACTCCAAAAGCAGATTTGAATTCAGGAAAGGTGCGAGCTTAATTCTACATAAACAGTTTTCAAATTGGGGATGAAAAAAAATTTTCAAATTTTTACAGGGGTTGCATTGGAATTCTTGACTACCTCGAAGAGCGATAGAATTCTTGACTACCTAGAAGAGCATTACAAAAATTCCATTTTCTCGAAAACTATAAGTCGCAGCTCAACTCCAAAAGCAGATTTGAATTCAGGAAAGGTGCGAGCTTAATTCTACATAAACAGTTTTCGAATTGGGGATGAATAAAAATTTTCAAATTTTTACAGGGGTTGCATTGGAATTCCTGACTACCTGAAGAGCGTTACAAAAATTCCATTTTCTCGAAAACTATAAGTCGCAGCTGAACTCCAAAAGCAGATTTGAATTCAGGAAAGGTGCGAGCTTAATTCTACATAAACAGTTTTCGAATTGGGGATGAAAAAAAATTTTCAAATTTTTACAGGGGTTGCATTGGAATTCCTGAGTACATGAAGAGCGTTACAAAAATTCCATTTTCTCGAAAACTATAAGTCGCAGCTCAACTCCAAAAGCAGATTTGAATTCAGGAAAGGTGCGGGCTTAATTCTACATAAACAGTTTTCAAATTGGGGATGAAAAAAAAATTTCAAATTTTTACAGGGGTTGCATTGGAATTCCTGACTACCTGAAGAGCGTTACAAAAATTCCATTTTCTCGAAAACTATAAGTCGCAGCTCAACTCCAAAAGCAGATTTGAATTCAGGAAAGGTGCGAGCTTAATTCTACATAAACAGTTTTCAAATTGGGGACGAAAAAAAATTTTCAAATTTTTACAGGGGTTGCATTGGAATTCCTGACTACCTGAAGAGCGTTACAAAAATTCCATTTTCTCGAAAACTAGAAGTCGCAGCTCAACTCCAAAAGCAGATTTGAATTCAGGAAAGGTGCGGGCTTAATTCTACGTAAACAATTTTCAAATCGGAGATAAAAAAAAACTTTCAAATTTTTACAGAGGTTGCATTGGAATTCTTGACTACCTCGAAGAGCATTACAAAAATTCCATTTTCTCGAAAACTATAAGCCGCAGCTCAACTGCAAAAGCAGATTTGAATTCAGGAAAGGTGCGAGCTTAATTCTACATAAACAGTTTTCAAATTGGGGATGAAAAAAAATTTTTCAAATTTTTACAGGGGTTGCATTGGAATTCCTGACTACCTGAAGAGCGTTACAAAAATTCCATTTTCTCGAAAACTATAAGTCGCAGCTCAACTCCAAAAGCAGATTTGAATTCAGGAAAGGTGCGGGCTTAATTCTACATAAACAGTTTTCAAATCGGGGATAAAAAAAAACTTTCAAATTTTTACAGGGGTTGCATTGGAATTCCTGACTATCTGAAGAGAGTTACAAAAATTCCATTTTCTCGAAAACTATAAGTCGCAGCTAAACTCCAAAAGCAGATTTGAATTCAGGAAAGGTGCAAGCTTAATTCTACATAAACAGTTTCCAAATTGGGGATGAAAAAAAATTTTTCAAATTTGTACAGGGGTTGCATTGGAATTCCTGACTACCTGAAGAGCGTTACAAAAATTCCATTTTCTCGAAAACTATAAGTCGCAGCTCAACTCCAAAAGCAGATTTGAATTCAGGAAAGGTGCGAGCTTAATTCTACATAAACAGTTTTCAAATTGGGGATGAAAAAAAATTTTCAAATTTTTACAGGGGTTGCATTGGAATTCCTGAGTACATGAAGAGCGATAGAAAAATTCCATTTTCTCGAAAACTATAAGTCGCAGCTCAACTCCAAAAGCAGATTTGAATTCAGGAAAGGTGCGGGCTTAATTCTACATAAACAGTTTTCAAATTGGGGATGAACAAAAAATTTTCAAATTTTTACAGGGGTTGCATTGGAATTCCTGACTACCTGAAGAGCGTTACAAAAATTCCATTTTCTCGAAAACTATAAGTCGCAGCTCAACTCCAAAAGCAGATTTGAATTCAGGAAAGGTGCGAGCTTAATTCTACATAAACAGTTTTCAAATTGGGGATGAAAAAAAATTTTTCAAATTTTTACAGGGGTTGCATTGGAATTCTTGACTACCTCGAAGAGCGGTACAAAAATTCCATTTTCTCGAAAACTATAAGTCGGAGCTCAACTCCAAAAGCAGATTTGAATTCAGGGAAGGTGCGAACTTAATTCTACATAAACAGTTTTCAAATTGGGGATGAAAAAAAATTTTCAAATTTTTACAGGGGTTGCATTGGAATTCCTGACTACCTGAAGAGCGTTACAAAAATTCCATTTTCTCGAAAACTATAAGTCGCAGCTGAACTCCAAAAGCAGATTTGAATTCAGGAAAGGTGCGAGCTTAATTCTACATAAACAGTTTTCGAATTGGGGATGAAAAAAATTTTCAAATTTTTACAGGGGTTGCATTGGAATTCCTGACTACCTGAAGAGCGTTAAAAAAATTCCATTTTCTCGAAAACTATAAGTCGCAGCTCAACTCCAAAAGCATATTTGAATTCAGGAAAGGTGCGAGCTTAATTCTACATAAACAGTTTTCAAATTGGGGATGAAAAAAAATTTTCAAATTTTTACAGGGGTTGCATTGGAATTCCTGAGTACATGAAGAGCGATAGAATTCTTGACTACCTAGAAGAGCATTACAAAAATTCCATTTTCTCGAAAACTATAAGTCGCAGCTCAACTCCAAAAGCAGATTTGAATTCAGGAAA
The DNA here is from genome assembly GCA_946965025.1 of Blera fallax. NCBI lineage: Eukaryota > Metazoa > Arthropoda > Insecta > Diptera > Syrphidae > Blera > Blera fallax. The sequence continues at coordinate 32,416,034 of OX337247.1, forward strand.
GGTGCGAGCTTAATTCTACATAAACAGTTTTCGAATTGGGGATGAAAAAAAATTTTCAAATTTTTACAGGGGTTGCATTGGAATTCCTGAGTACATGAAGAGCGATAGAAAAATTCCATTTTCTCGAAAACTATAAGTCGCAGCTCAACTCCAAAAGCAGATTTGAATTCAGGAAAGGTGCGGGCTTAATTCTGCATAAACAGTTTTCAAATTGGGGATGAATAAAAATTTTCAAATTTTTACAGGGGTTGCATTGGAATTCCTGACTACCTGAAGAGCGTTACAAAAATTCCATTTTCTCGAAAACTATAAGTCGCAGCTGAACTCCAAAAGCAGATTTGAATTCAGGAAAGGTGCGAGCTTAATTCTACATAAACAGTTTTCGAATTGGGGATGAAAAAAAATTTTCAAATTTTTACAGGGGTTGCATTGGAATTCCTGAGTACATGAAGAGCGTTACAAAAATTCCATTTTCTCGAAAACTATAAGTCGCAGCTCAACTCCAAAAGCAGATTTGAATTCAGGAAAGGTGCGGGCTTAATTCTACATAAACAGTTTTCAAATTTGGAATGAAAAAAAAATTTTCAAATTTTTACAGGGGTTGCATTGGAATTCCTGACTACCTGAAGAGCGTTACAAAAATTCCATTTTCTCGAAAACTAGAAGTCGCAGCTCAACTCCAAAAGCAGATTTGAATTCAGGAAAGGTGCGGGCTTAATTCTACATAAACAGTTTTCAAATCGGGGATAAAAAAAAACTATCAAATTTTTACAGGGGTTGCATTGGAATTCCTGACTATCTGAAGAGAGTTACAAAAATTCCATTTTCTCGAAAACTATAAGTCGCAGCTAAACTCCAAAAGCAGATTTGAATTCAGGAAAGGTGCGGGCTTAATTCTACGTAAACAATTTTCAAATCGGAGATAAAAAAAAACTTTCAAATTTTTACAGAGGTTGCATTGGAATTCTTGACTACCTCGAAGAGCATTACAAAAATTCCATTTTCTCGAAAACTATAAGTCGCAGCTCAACTGCAAAAGCAGATTTGAATTCAGGAAAGGTGCGAGCTTAATTCTACATAAACAGTTTTCAAATTGGGGATGAAAAAAAATTTTTCAAATTTTTACAGGGGTTGCATTGGAATTCCTGACTACCTGAAGAGCGTTACAAAAATTCCATTTTCTCGAAAACTATAAGTCGCAGCTCAACTCCAAAAGCAGATTTGAATTCAGGAAAGGTGCGGGCTTAATTCTACATAAACAGTTTTCAAATCGGGGATAAAAAAAAACTTTCAAATTTTTACAGGGGTTGCATTGGAATTCCTGACTATCTGAAGAGAGTTACAAAAATTCCATTTTCTCGAAAACTATAAGTCGCAGCTAAACTCCAAAAGCAGATTTGAATTCAGGAAAGGTGCAAGCTTAATTCTACATAAACAGTTTCCAAATTGGGGATGAAAAAAAATTTTTCAAATTTGTACAGGGGTTGCATTGGAATTCCTGACTACCTGAAGAGCGTTACAAAAATTCCATTTTCTCGAAAACTATAAGTCGCAGCTCAACTCCAAAAGCAGATTTGAATTCAGGAAAGGTGCGAGCTTAATTCTACATAAACAGTTTTCAAATTGGGGATGAAAAAAAATTTTCAAATTTTTACAGGGGTTGCATTGGAATTCCTGAGTACATGAAGAGCGATAGAAAATTCCATTTTCTCGAAAACTATAAGTCGCAGCTCAACTCCAAAAGCAGATTTGAATTCAGGAAAGGTGCGGGCTTAATTCTACATAAACAGTTTTCAAATTGGGGATGAACAAAAAATTTTCAAATTTTTACAGGGGTTGCATTGGAATTCCTGACTACCTGAAGAGCGTTACAAAAATTCCATTTTCTCGAAAACTATAAGTCGCAGCTCAACTCCAAAAGCAGATTTGAATTCAGGAAAGGTGCGAGCTTAATTCTACATAAACAGTTTTCAAATTGGGGAGGAAAAAAAATTTTCAAATTTTTACAGGGGTTGCATTGGAATTCCTGACTACCTGAAGAGCGTTACAAAAATTCCATTTTCTCGAAAACTAGAAGTCGCAGCTCAACTCCAAAAGCAGATTTGAATTCAGGAAAGGTGCGGGCTTAATTCTACGTAAACAATTTTCAAATCGGAGATAAAAAAAAACTTTCAAATTTTTACAGAGGTTGCATTGGAATTCTTGACTACCTCGAAGAGCATTACAAAAATTCCATTTTCTCGAAAACTATAAGTCGCAGCTCAACTGCAAAAGCAGATTTGAATTCAGGAAAGGTGCGAGCTTAATTCTACATAAACAGTTTTCAAATTGGGGATGAAAAAAAATTTTTCAAATTTTTACAGGGGTTGCATTGGAATTCTTGACTACCTCGAAGAGCGGTACAAAAATTCCATTTTCTCGAAAACTATAAGTCGGAGCTCAACTCCAAAAGCAGATTTGAATTCAGGGAAGGTGCGAACTTAATTCTACATAAACAGTTTTCAAATTGGGGATGAAAAAAAATTTTCAAATTTTTACAGGGGTTGCATTGGAATTCCTGACTACCTGAAGAGCGTTACAAAAATTCCATTTTCTCGAAAACTATAAGTCGCAGCTGAACTCCAAAAGCAGATTTGAATTCAGGAAAGGTGCGAGCTTAATTCTACATAAACAGTTTTCGAATTGGGGATGAAAAAAATTTTCAAATTTTTACAGGGGTTGCATTGGAATTCCTGACTACCTGAAGAGCGTTACAAAAATTCCATTTTCTCGAAAACTATAAGTCGCAGCTGAACTCCAAAAGCAGATTTGAATTCAGGAAAGGTGCGAGCTTAATTCTACATAAACAGTTTTCGAATTGGGGATGAAAAAAAATTTTCAAATTTTTACAGGGGTTGCATTGGAATTCCTGAGTACATGAAGAGCGTTACAAAAATTCCATTTTCTCGAAAACTATACGTCGCAGCTCAACTCCAAAAGCAGATTTGAATTCAGGAAAGGTGCGGGCTTAATTCTACATAAACAGTTTTCAAATTGGGGATGAAAAAAAAATTTTCAAATTTTTACAGGGGTTGCATTGGAATTCCTGACTACCTGAAGAGCGTTACAAAAATTCCATTTTCTCGAAAACTATAAGTCGCAGCTCAACTCCAAAAGCAGATTTGAATTCAGGAAAGGTGCGAGCTTAATTCTACATAAACAGTTTTCAAATTTGGAATGAAAAAAAAATTTTCAAATTTTTACAGGGGTTGCATTGGAATTCCTGACTACCTGAAGAGCGTTACAAAAATTCCATTTTCTCGAAAACTAGAAGTCGCAGCTCAACTCCAAAAGCAGATTTGAATTCAGGAAAGGTGCGGGCTTAATTCTACGTAAACAATTTTCAAATCGGAGATAAAAAAAAACTTTCAAATTTTTACAGAGGTTGCATTGGAATTCTTGACTACCTCGAAGAGTATTACAAAAATTCCATTTTCTCGAAAACTATAAGTCGCAGCTCAACTGCAAAAGCAGATTTGAATTCAGGAAAGGTGCGAGCTTAATTCTACATAAACAGTTTTCAAATTGGGGATGAAAAAAAATTTTTCAAATTTTTACAGGGGTTGCATTGGAATTCCTGACTACCTGAAGAGCGTCACAAAAATTCCATTTTCTCGAAAACTATAAGTCGCAGCTCAACTCCAAAAGCAGATTTGAATTCAGGAAAGGTGCGGGCTTAATTCTACATAAACAGTTTTCAAATCGGGGATAAAAAAAAACTATCAAATTTTTACAGGGGTTGCATTGGAATTCCTGACTATCTGAAGAGAGTTACAAAAATTCCATTTTCTCGAAAACTATAAGTCGCAGCTAAACTCCAAAAGCAGATTTGAATTCAGGAAAGGTGCGAGCTTAATTCTACATAAACAGTTTTCAAATTGGGGAGGAAAAAAAATTTTCAAATTTTTACAGGGGTTGCATTGGAATTCCTGACTACCTGAAGAGCGTTACAAAAATTCCATTTTCTCGAAAACTATAAGTCGCAGCTCAACTCCAAAAGCAGATTTGAATTCAGGAAAGGTGCGAGCTTAATTCTACATAAACAGTTTTCAAATTGGGGATGAACAAAAAATTTTCAAATTTTTACAGGGGTTGCATTGGAATTCCTGACTACCTGAAGAGCGTTACAAAAATTCCATTTTCTCGAAAACTATAAGTCGCAGCTCAACTCCAAAAGCAGATTTGAATTCAGGAAAGGTGCGAGCTTAATTCTACATAAACAGTTTTCAAATTGGGGAGGAAAAAAAATTTTCAAATTTTTACAGGGGTTGCATTGGAATTCCTGACTACCTGAAGAGCGTTACAAAAATTCCATTTTCTCGAAAACTAGAAGTCGCAGCTCAACTCCAAAAGCAGATTTGAATTCAGGAAAGGTGCGGGCTTAATTCTACGTAAACAATTTTCAAATCGGAGATAAAAAAAAACTTTCAAATTTTTACAGAGGTTGCATTGGAATTCTTGACTACCTCGAAGAGCATTACAAAAATTCCATTTTCTCGAAAACTATAAGTCGCAGCTCAACTGCAAAAGCAGATTTGAATTCAGGAAAGGTGCGAGCTTAATTCTACATAAACAGTTTTCAAATTGGGGATGAAAAAAAATTTTTCAAATTTTTACAGGGGTTGCATTGGAATTCTTGACTACCTCGAAGAGCGGTACAAAAATTCCATTTTCTCGAAAACTATAAGTCGCAGCTGAACTCCAAAAGCAGATTTGAATTCAGGAAAGGTGCGAGCTTAATTCTACATAAACAGTTTTCGAATTGGGGATGAAAAAAAATTTTCAAATTTTTACAGGGGTTGCATTGGAATTCTTGACTACCTCGAAGAGCGGTACAAAAATTCCATTTTCTCGAAAACTATAAGTCGCAGCTAAACTCCAAAAGCAGATTTGAATTCAGGAAAGGTGCGAGCTTAATTCTACATAAACAGTTTTCAAATTGGGGAGGAAAAAAAATTTTCAAATTTTTACAGGGGTTGCATTGGAATTCCTGACTACCTGAAGAGCGTTACAAAAATTCCATTTTCTCGAAAACTATAAGTCGCAGCTCAACTAAAAAAGCAGATTTGAATTCAGGAAAGGTGCGAGCTTAATTCTACATAAACAGTTTTCAAATTGGGGATGAAAAAAAATTTTCAAATTTTTACAGGGGTTGCATTGGAATTCTTGACTACCTCGAAGAGCGATAGAATTCTTGACTACCTAGAAGAGCATTACAAAAATTCCATTTTCTCGAAAACTATAAGTCGCAGCTCAACTCCAAAAGCAGATTTGAATTCAGGAAAGGTGCGAGCTTAATTCTACATAAACAGTTTTCGAATTGGGGATGAAAAAAAATTTTCAAATTTTTACAGGGGTTGCATTGGAATTCCTGAGTACATGAAGAGCGATAGAATTCTTGACTACCTAGAAGAGCATTACAAAAATTCCATTTTCTCGAAAACTATAAGTCGCAGCTCAACTCCAAAAGCAGATTTGAATTCAGGAAAGGTGCGAGCTTAATTCTACATAAACAGTTTTCGAATTGGGGATGAAAAAAAATTTTCAAATTTTTACAGGGGTTGCATTGGAATTCCTGAGTACATGAAGAGCGATAGAAAAATTCCATTTTCTCGAAAACTATAAGTCGCAGCTCAACTCCAAAAGCAGATTTGAATTCAGGAAAGGTGCGGGCTTAATTCTGCATAAACAGTTTTCAAATTGGGGATGAATAAAAATTTTCAAATTTTTACAGGGGTTGCATTGGAATTCCTGACTACCTGAAGAGCGTTACAAAAATTCCATTTTCTCGAAAACTATAAGTCGCAGCTGAACTCCAAAAGCAGATTTGAATTCAGGAAAGGTGCGAGCTTAATTCTACATAAACAGTTTTCGAATTGGGGATGAAAAAAAATTTTCAAATTTTTACAGGGGTTGCATTGGAATTCCTGAGTGCATGAAGAGCGTTACAAAAATTCCATTTTCTCGAAAACTATAAGTCGCAGCTCAACTCCAAAAGCAGATTTGAATTCAGGAAAGGTGCGGGCTTAATTCTACATAAACAGTTTTCAAATTGGGGATGAAAAAAAAATTTTCAAATTTTTACAGGGGTTGCATTGGAATTCCTGACTACCTGAAGAGCGTTACAAAAATTCCATTTTCTCGAAAACTATAAGTCGCAGCTCAACTCCAAAAGCAGATTTGAATTCAGGAAAGGTGCGAGCTTAATTCTACATAAACAGTTTTCAAATTGGGGATGAAAAAAAATTTTTCAAATTTTTACAGGGGTTGCATTGGAATTCTTGACTACCTCGAAGAGCGGTACAAAAATTCCATTTTCTCGAAAACTATAAGTCGGAGCTCAACTCCAAAAGCAGATTTGAATTCAGGGAAGGTGCGAACTTAATTCTACATAAACAGTTTTCAAATTGGGGATGAAAAAAAATTTTCAAATTTTTACAGGGGTTGCATTGGAATTCCTGACTACCTGAAGAGCGTTACAAAAATTCCATTTTCTCGAAAACTATAAGTCGCAGCTGAACTCCAAAAGCAGATTTGAATTCATTAAAGGTGCGAGCTTAATTCTACATAAACAGTTTTCAAATTGGGGATGAAAAAAAATTTTCAAATTTTTACAGGGGTTGCATTGGAATTCTTGACTACCTCGAAGAGCGATAGAATTCTTGACTACCTAGAAGAGCATTACAAAAATTCCATTTTCTCGAAAACTATAAGTCGCAGCTCAACTCCAAAAGCAGATTTGAATTCAGGAAAGGTGCGAGCTTAATTCTACATAAACAGTTTTCGAATTGGGGATGAAAAAAAATTTTCAAATTTTTACAGGGGTTGCATTGGAATTCCTGAGTACATGAAGAGCGATAGAAAAATTCCATTTTCTCGAAAACTATAAGTCGCAGCTCAACTTCAAAAGCAGATTTGAATTCAGGAAAGGTGCGGGCTTAATTCTGCATAAACAGTTTTCAAATTGGGGATGAATAAAAATTTTCAAATTTTTACAGGGGTTGCATTGGAATTCCTGACTACCTGAAGAGCGTTACAAAAATTCCATTTTCTCGAAAACTATAAGTCGCAGCTGAACTCCAAAAGCAGATTTGAATTCAATAAAGGTGCGAGCTTAATTCTACATAAACAGTTTTCGAATTGGGGATGAAAAAAAATTTTCAAATTTTTACAGGGGTTGCATTGGAATTCCTGAGTACATGAAGAGCGTTACAAAAATTCCATTTTCTCGAAAACTATAAGTCGCAGCTCAACTCCAAAAGCAGATTTGAATTCAGGAAAGGTGCGGGCTTAATTCTACATAAACAGTTTTCAAATTGGGGATGAAAAAAAAATTTTCAAATTTTTACAGGGGTTGCATTGGAATTCCTGACTACCTGAAGAGCGTTACAAAAATCCCATTTTCTCGAAAACTATAAGTCGCAGCTCAACTCCAAAAGCAGATTTGAATTCAGGAAAGGTGCGAGCTTAATTCTACATAAACAGTTTTCAAATTGGGGATGAATAAAAATTTTCAAATTTTTACAGGCGTTGCATTGGAATTCCTTACTACCTGAAGAGCGTTACAAAAATTCCATTTTCTCGAAAACTATAAGTCGCAGCTGAACTCCAAAAGCAGATTTGAATTCAGGAAAGGTGCGAGCTTAATTCTACATAAACAGTTTTCGAATTGGGGATGAAAAAAAAATTTTCAAATTTTTACAGGGGTTGCATTGGAATTCCTGAGTACATGAAGAGCGTTAAAAAAATTCCATTTTCTCGAAAACTATAAGTCGCAGCCCAACTCCAAAAGCAGATTTGAATTCAGGAAAGGTGCGGGCTTAATTCTACATAAACAGTTTTCAAATTGGGGATGAAAAAAAAATTTTCAAATTTTTACAGGGATTGCATTGGAATTCCTGACTACCTGAAGAGCGTTACAAAAATTCCATTTTCTCGAAAACTATAAGTCGCAGCTCAACTCCAAAAGCAGATTTGAATTCAGGAAAGGTGCGAGCTTAATTCTACATAAACAGTTTTCAAATTGGGGATGAAAAAAAATTTTCAAATTTTTACAGGGGTTGCATTGGAATTCCTGACTACCTCGAAGAGCGATAGAAAAATTCTATTTTCTCGAAAACTATAAGTCGCAGCTCAACTCCAAAAGCAGATTTGAATTCAGGAAAGGTGCGGGCTTAATTCTACATAAACAGTTTTCAAATTGGGGATGAATAAAAATTTCAAATTTTTACAGGGGTTGCATTGGAATTCTTGACTACCTCGAAGAGCGGTACAAAAATTCCATTTTCTCGAAAACTATAAGTCGCAGCTCAACTCCAAAAGCAGATTTGAATTCAGGGAAGGTGCGAGCTTAATTCTACATAAACAGTTTTCAAATTGGGGATGAAAAAAAAATTTTCAAATTTTTACAGAGGTTGCATTTTAATTCTTGACTACCTCGAAGAGCGATAGAAAAATTCCATTTTCTCGATAAATATAAGTCGCAGCTCAACTCCAAAAGCAGATTTGAATTCAGGAAAGGTGCGGGCTTAATTCTACATAAACAGTTTTCAAATCGGGGATAAAAAAAACTTTCAAATTTTTACAGGGGTTGCATTGGAATTCTTGACTACCTCGAAGAGCGATACAAAAATTCCATTTTCTCGAAAACTATAAGTCGGAGCTCAACTCCAAAAGCAGATTTGAATTCAGGGAAGGTGCGAGCTTAATTCTACATAAACAGTTTTCAAATTGGGGATGAATAAAAATTTTCAAATTTTTACAGGGGTTGCATTGGAATTCCTGAGTACATGAAGAGCGATAGAAAAATTCCATTTTCTCGAAAACTATAAGTCGCAGCTCAACTCCAAAAGCAGATTTGAATTCAGGGAAGGTGCGAGCTTAATTCTACATAAACAGTTTTCAAATTGGGGATGAATAAAAATTTTCAAATTTTTACAGGGGTTGCATTGGAATTCCTGACTACCTGAAGAGCGTTACTAAAATTCCATTTTCTCGAAAACTATAAGTCGCAGCTGAACTCCAAAAGCAGATTTGAATTCAGGAAAGGTGCGAGCTTAATTCTACATAAACAGTTTTCGAATTGGGGATGAAAAAAAATTTTCAAATTTTTACAGGGGTTGCATTGGAATTCCTGAGTACATGAAGAGCGTTAAAAAAATTCCATTTTCTCGAAAACTATAAGTCGCAGCTCAACTCCAAAAGCACATTTGAATTCAGGAAAGGTGCGGGCTTAATTCTACATAAACAGTTTTCAAATTGGGGATGAAAAAAAAATTTTCAAATTTTTACAGGGGTTGCATTGGAATTACTGACTACCTGAAAAGCGTTACAAAAATTACATTTTCTCGAAAACTATAAGTCGCAGCTCAACTCCAAAAGCAGATTTGAATTCAGGAAAGGTGCGAGCTTAATTCTACATAAACAGTTTTCAAATTGGGGATGAAAAAAAAATTTTCAAATTTTTACAGAGGTTGCATTTTAATTCTTGACTACCTCGAAGAGCGATAGAAAAATTCCATTTTCTCGAAAAATATAAGTCGCAGCTCAACTCCAAAAGCAGATTTGAATTCAGGAAAGGTGCGGGCTTAATTCTACATAAGCAGTTTTCAAATCGGGGATAAAAAAAAACTTTCAAATTTTTACAGGGGTTGCATTGGAATTCTTGACTACCTCGAAGAGCGATACAAAAATTCCATTTTCTCGAAAACTATAAGTCGCAGCTCAACTGCAAAAGCAGATTTGAATTCAGGAAAGGTGCGAGCTTAATTCTACATAAACAGTTTTCAAATTGGGGATGAAAAAAAAATTTTCAAATTTTTACAGGGGTTGCATTTTAATTCTTGACTACCTCGAAGAGCGATAGAAAAATTCCATTTTCTCGAAAAATATAAGTCGCAGCTCAACTCCAAAAGCAGATTTGAATTCAGGAAAGGTGCGGGCCTAATTCTACATAAACAGTTTTCAAATCGGTGATAAAAAAAAACTTTCAAATTTTTACAGGGGTTGCATTGGAATTCTTGACTACCTCGAAGAGCGATACAAAAATTCCATTTTCTCGAAAACTATAAGTCGCAGCTCAACTGCAAAAGCAGATTTGAATTCAGGAAAGGTGCGAGCTTAATTCTACATAAACAGTTTTCAAATTGGGGATGAAAAAAAAATTTTCAAATTTTTACAGGGGTTGCATTGGAATTCTTGACTACCTCGAAGAGCGGTACAAAAATTCCATTTTCTCGAAAACTATAAGTCGGAGCTCAACTCCAAAAGCAGATTTGAATTCAGGGAAGGTGCGAGCTTAATTCTACATAAACAGTTTTCAAATTGGGGATGAATAAAAATTTTCAAATTTTTACAGGGGTTGCATTGGAATTCCTGACTACCTGAAGAGCGTTACAAAAATTCCATTTTCTCGAAAACTATAAGTCGCAGCTGAACTCCAAAAGCAGATTTGAATTCAGGAAAGGTGCGAGCTTAATTCTACATAAACAGTTTTCGAATTGGGGATGAAAAAAAAATTTCAAATTTTTACAGGGGTTGCATTGGAATGCCTGAGTAGATGAAGAGCGTTAAAAAAATTCCATTTTCTCGAAAACTATAAGTCGCAGCTCAACTCCAAAAGCAGATTTGAATTCAGGAAAGGTGCGGGCTTAATTCTACATAAACAGTTTTCAAATTGGGGATGAAAAAAAAATTTTCAAATTTTTACAGGGGTTGCATTGGAATTCCTGACTACCTGAAGAGCGTTACAAAAATTCCATTTTCTCGAAAACTATAAGTCGCAGCTCAACTCCAAAAGCAGATTTGAATTCAGGAAAGGTGCGAGCTTAATTCTACATAAACAGTTTTCAAATTGGGGATGAAAAAAAAATTTTCAAATTTTTACAGAGGTTGCATTTTAATTCTTGACTACCTCGAAGAGCGATAGAAAAATTCCATTTTCTCGAAAAATATAAGTCGCAGCTCAACTCCAAAAGCAGATTTGAATTCAAGAAAGGTGCGGGCTTAATTCTACATAAACAGTTTTCAAATCGGGGATAAAAAAAAACTTTCAAATTTTTACAGGGGTTGCATTGGAATTCTTGACTACCTGAAGAGCGTTACAAAAATTCCATTTTCTCGAAAACTATAAGTCGCAGCTGAACTCCAAAAGCAGATTTGAATTCAGGAAAGGTGCGAGCTTAATTCTACATAAACAGTTTTCGAATTGGGGATAAAAAAAAACTTTCAAATTTTTACAGGGGTTGCATTGGAATTCTTGACTACCTCGAAGAGCGATACAAAAATTCCATTTTCTCGAAAACTATAAGTCGCAGCTCAACTGCAAAAGCAGATTTGAATTCAGGAAAGGTGCGAGCTTAATTCTACATAAACAGTTTTCAAATTGGGGATGAAAAAAAAATTTTCAAATTTTTACAGGGGTTGCATTGGAATTCTTGACTACCTCGAAGAGCGGTACAAAAATTCCATTTTCTCGAAAACTATAAGTCGGAGCTCAACTCCAAAAGCAGATTTGAATTCAGGGAAGGTGCGAGCTTAATTCTACATAAACAGTTTTCAAATTGGGGATGAATAAAAATTTTCACATTTTTACAGGGGTTGCATTGGAATTCCTGACTACCTGAAGAGCGTTACAAAAATTCCATTTTCTCGAAAACTATAAGTCGCAGCTGAACTCCAAAAGCAGATTTGAATTCAGGAAAGGTGCGAGCTTAATTCTACATAAACAGTTTTCGAATTGGGGATAAAAAAAAACTTTCAAATTTTTACAGGGGTTGCATTGGAATTCTTGACTACCTCGAAGAGCGATACAAAAATTCCATTTTCTCGAAAACTATAAGTCGCAGCTCAACTGCAAAAGCAGATTTGAATTCAGGAAAGGTGCGAGCTTAATTCTACATAAACAGTTTTCAAATTGGGGATGAAAAAAAAATTTTCAAATTTTTACAGGGGTTGCATTTTAATTCTTGACTACCTCGAAGAGCGATAGAAAAATTCCATTTTCTCGAAAAATATAAGTCGCAGCTCAACTCCAAAAGCAGATTTGAATTCAGGAAAGGTGCGGGCTTAATTCTACATAAGCAGTTTTCAAATCGGGGATAAAAAAAAACTTTCAAATTTTTACAGGGGTTGCATTGGAATTCTTGACTACCTCGAAGAGCGATACAAAAATTCCATTTTCTCGAAAACTATAAGTCGCAGCTCAACTGCAAAAGCAGATTTGAATTCAGGAAAGGTGCGAGCTTAATTCTACATAAACAGTTTTCAAATTGGGGATGAAAAAAAAATTTTCAAATTTTTACAGGGGTTGCATTTTAATTCTTGACTACCTCGAAGAGCGATAGAAAAATTCCATTTTCTCGAAAAATATAAGTCGCAGCTCAACTCCAAAAGCAGATTTGAATTCAGGAAAGGTGCGGGCCTAATTCTACATAAACAGTTTTCAAATCGGGGATAAAAAAAAACTTTCAAATTTTTACAGGGGTTGCATTGGAATTCTTGACTACCTCGAAGAGCGATACAAAAATTCCATTTTCTCGAAAACTATAAGTCGCAGCTCAACTGCAAAAGCAGATTTGAATTCAGGAAAGGTGCGAGCTTAATTCTACATAAACAGTTTTCAAATTGGGGATGAAAAAAAAATTTTCAAATTTTTACAGGGGTTGCATTGGAATTCTTGACTACCTCGAAGAGCGGTACAAAAATTCCATTTTCTCGAAAACTATAAGTCGGAGCTCAACTCCAAAAGCAGATTTGAATTCAGGGAAGGTGCGAGCTTAATTCTACATAAACAGTTTTCAAATTGGGGATGAATAAAAATTTTCAAATTTTTACAGGGGTTGCATTGGAATTCCTGACTACCTGAAGAGCGTTACAAAAATTCCATTTTCTCGAAAACTATAAGTCGCAGCTGAACTCCAAAAGCAGATTTGAATTCAGGAAAGGTGCGAGCTTAATTCTACATAAACAGTTTTCGAATTGGGGATGAAAAAAAAAAATTTCAAATTTTTACAGGGGTTGCATTGGAATGCCTGAGTAGATGAAGAGCGTTAAAAAAATTCCATTTTCTCGAAAACTATAAGTCGCAGCTCAACTCCAAAAGCAGATTTGAATTCAGGAAAGGTGCGGGCTTAATTCTACATAAACAGTTTTCAAATTGGGGATGAAAAAAAAATTTTCAAATTTTTACAGGGGTTGCATTGGAATTCCTGACTACCTGAAGAGCGTTACAAAAATTCCATTTTCTCGAAAACTATAAGTCGCAGCTCAACTCCAAAAGCAGATTTGAATTCAGGAAAGGTGCGAGCTTAATTCTACATAAACAGTTTTCAAATTGGGGATGAAAAAAAAATTTTCAAATTTTTACAGAGGTTGCATTTTAATTCTTGACTACCTCGAAGAGCGATAGAAAAATTCCATTTTCTCGAAAAATATAAGTCGCAGCTCAACTCCAAAAGCAGATTTGAATTCAAGAAAGGTGCGGGCTTAATTCTACATAAACAGTTTTCAAATCGGGGATAAAAAAAAACTTTCAAATTTTTACAGGGGTTGCATTGGAATTCTTGACTACCTCGAAGAGCGATACAAAAATTCCATTTTCTCGAAAACTATAAGTCGCAGCTCAACTGCAAAAGCAGATTTGAATTCAGGAAAGGTGCGAGCTTAATTCTACATAAACAGTTTTCAAATTGGGGATGAAAAAAAAATTTTAAAATTTTTACAGGGGTTGCATTGGAATTCTTGACTACCTCGAAGAGCGGTACAAAAATTCCATTTTCTCGAAAACTATAAGTCGGAGCTCAACTCCAAAAGCAGATTTGAATTCAGGGAAGGTGCGAGCTTAATTCTACATAAACAGTTTTCAAATTGGGGATGAATAAAAATTTTCACATTTTTACAGGGGTTGCATTGGAATTCCTGACTACCTGAAGAGCGTTACAAAAATTCCATTTTCTCGAAAACTATAAGTCGCAGCTGAACTCCAAAAGCAGATTTGAATTCAGGAAAGGTGCGAGCTTAATTCTACATAAACAGTTTTCGAATTGGGGATGAAAAAAAAATTTTCAAATTTTTACAGGGGTTGCATTGGAATTCCTGAGTACATGAAGAGCGTTAAAAAAATTCCATTTTCTCGAAAACTATAAGTCGCAGCTCAACTCCAAAAGCAGATTTGAATTCAGGAAAGGTGCGGGCTTAATTCTACATAAACAGTTGCATTGGAATTCCTGACTACCTGAAGAGCGTTACAAAAATTCCATTTTCTCGAAAACTATAAGTCGCAGCTCAACTCCAAAAGCAGATTTGAATTCAGGAAAGGTGCGAGCTTAATTCTACATAAACAGTTTTCAAATTGGGGATGAAAAAAAAATTTTCAAATTTTTACAGAGGTTGCATTTTAATTCTTGAGTACCTCGAAGAGCGATAGAAAAATTCCATTTTCTCGAAAAATATAAGTCGCAGCTCAACTCCAAAAGCAGATTTGAATTCAGGAAAGGTGCGGGCTTAATTCTACATAAACAGTTTTCAAATCGGGGATAAAAAAAAACTTTCAAATTTTTACAGGGGTTGCATTGGAATTCTTGACTACCTCGAAGAGCGATACAAAAATTCCATTTTCTCGAAAACTATAAGTCGCAGCTCAACTCCAAAAGCAGATTTGAATTCAGGAAAGGTGCGGGCCTAATTCTACATAAACAGTTTTCAAATCGGGGATAAAAAAAAACTTTCAAATTTTTACAGGGGTTGCATTGGAATGCCTGAGTAGATGAAGAGCGTTAAAAAAAATTCCATTTTCTCGAAAACTATAAGTCGCAGCTCAACTCCAAAAGCAGATTTGAATTCAGGAAAGGTGCGGGCTTAATTCTACATAAACAGTTTTCAAATTGGGGATGAAAAAAAAATTTTCAAATTTTTACAGAGGTTGCATTTTAATTCTTGAGTACCTCGAAGAGCGATAGAAAAATTCCATTTTCTCGAAAACTATAAGTCGCAGCTCAACTCCAAAAGCAGATTTGAATTCAGGAAAGGTGCGAGCTTAATTCTACATAAACAGTTTTCAAATTGGGGATGAAAAAAAAATTTTCAAATTTTTACAGAGGTTGCATTTTAATTCTTGACTACCTCGAAGAGCGATAGAAAAATTCCATTTTCTCGAAAAATATAAGTCGCAGCTCAACTCCAAAAGCAGATTTGAATTCAGGAAAGGTGCGGGCCTAATTCTACATAAACAGTTTTCAAATCGGGGATAAAAAAAAACTTTCAAATTTTTACAGGGGTTGCATTGGAATGCCTGAGTAGATGAAGAGCGTTAAAAAAAATTCCATTTTCTCGAAAACTATAAGTCGCAGCTCAACTCCAAAAGCAGATTTGAATTCAGGAAAGGTGCGGGCTTAATTCTACATAAACAGTTTTCAAATTGGGGATGAAAAAAAAATTTTCAAATTTTTACAGGGGTTGCATTGGAATTCCTGACTACCTGAAGAGCGTTACAAAAATTCCATTTTCTCGAAAACTATAAGTCGCAGCTCAACTCCAAAAGCAGATTTGAATTCAGGAAAGGTGCGAGCTTAATTCTACATAAACAGTTTTCAAATTGGGGATGAAAAAAAAATTTTCAAATTTTTACAGAGGTTGCATTTTAATTCTTGACTACCTCGAAGAGCGATAGAAAAATTCCATTTTCTCGAAAAATATAAGTCGCAGCTCAACTCCAAAAGCAGATTTGAATTCAGGAAAGGTGCGGGCTTAATTCTACATAAACAGTTTTCAAATCGGGGATAAAAAAAAACTTTCAAATTTTTACAGGGGTTGCATTGGAATTTTTGACTACCTCGAAGAGCGATACAAAAATTCCATTTTCTCGAAAACTATAAGTCGCAGCTCAACTGCAAAAGCAGATTTGAATTCAGGAAAGGTGCGAGCTTAATTCTACATAAACAGTTTTCAAATTGGGGATGAAAAAAAAATGTTCAAATTTTTACAGGGGTTGCATTGGAATTCTTGACTACCTCGAAGAGCGGTACAAAAATTCCATTTTCTCGAAAACTATAAGTCGGAGCTCAACTCCAAAAGCAGATTTGAATTCAGGGAAGGTGCGAGCTTAATTCTACATAAACAGTTTTCAAATTGGGGATGAATAAAAATTTTCACATTTTTACAGGGGTTGCATTGGAATTCCTGACTACCTGAAGAGCGTTACAAAAATTCCATTTTCTCGAAAACTATAAGTCGCAGCTGAACTCCAAAAGCAGATTTGAATTCAGGAAAGGTGCGAGCTTAATTCTACATAAACAGTTTTCGAATTGGGGATGAAAAAAAAATTTTCAAATTTTTACAGGGGTTGCACTGAGTACATGAAGAGTACATGAAGAGCGTTAAAAAAATTCCATTTTCTCGAAAACTATAAGTCGCAGCTCAACTCCAAAAGCAGATTTGAATTCAGGAAAGGTGCGGGCTTAATTCTACATAAACAGTTGCATTGGAATTCCTGACTACCTGAAGAGCGTTACAAAAATTCCATTTTCTCGAAAACTATAAGTCGCAGCTCAACTCCAAAAGCAGATTTGAATTCAGGAAAGGTGCGAGCTTAATTCTACATAAACAGTTTTCAAATTGGGGATGAAAAAAAAATTTTCAAATTTTTACAGGGGTTGCACTGAGTACATGAAGAGTACATGAAGAGCGTTAAAAAAATTCCATTTTCTCGAAAACTATAAGTCGCAGCTCAACTCCAAAAGCAGATTTGAATTCAGGAAAGGTGCGGGCTTAATTCTACATAAACAGTTGCATTGGAATTCCTGACTACCTGAAGAGCGTTACAAAAATTCCATTTTCTCGAAAACTATAAGTCGCAGCTCAACTCCAAAAGCAGATTTGAATTCAGGAAAGGTGCGAGCTTAATTCTACATAAACAGTTTTCAAATTGGGGATGAAAAAAAAATTTTCAAATTTTTACAGAGGTTGCATTTTAATTCTTGAGTACCTCGAAGAGCGATAGAAAAATTCCATTTTCTCGAAAAATATAAGTCGCAGCTCAACTCCAAAAGCAGATTTGAATTCAGGAAAGGTGCGGGCTTAATTCTACATAAACAGTTTTCAAATCGGGGATAAAAAAAAACTTTCAAATTTTTACGGGGGTTGCATTGGAATTCTTGACTACCTCGAAGAGCGATACAAAAATTCAATTTTCTCGAAAACTATAAGTCGCAGCTCAACTCCAAAAGCAGATTTGAATTCAGGAAAGGTGCGAGCTTAATTCTACATAAACAGTTTTCAAATTGGGGATGAAAAAAAATTTTCAAATTTTTACAGAGGTTGCATTTTAATTCTTCAGGAAAGGTGCGGGCTTAATTCTACATAAACAGTTTTCAAATCGGGGATAAAAAAAAACTTTCAAATTTTTACAGGGGTTGCATTGGAATTCTTGACTACCTCGAAGAGCGATACAAAAATTCCATTTTCTCGAAAACTATAAGTCGCAGCTCAACTGCAAAAGCAGATTTGAATTCAGGAAAGGTGCGAGCTTAATTCTACATAAACAGTTTTCAAATTGGGGATGAAAAAAAAATTTTCAAATTTTTACAGGGGTTGCATTGGAATTCTTGACTACCTCGAAGAGCGGTACAAAAATTCCATTTTCTCGAAAACTATAAGTCGGAGCTCAACTCCAAAAGCAGATTTGAATTCAGGGAAGGTGCGAGCTTAATTCTACATAAACAGTTTTCAAATTGGGGATGAATAAACATTTTCAAATTTTTACAGGGGTTGCATTGGAATTCCTGAGTACATGAAGAGCGTTAAAAAAATTCCATTTTCTCGAAAACTATAAGTCGCAGCTCAACTCCAAAAGCAGATTTGAATTCAGGAAAGGTGCGGGCTTAATTCTACATAAACAGTTGCATTGGAATTCCTGACTACCTGAAGAGCGTTACAAAAATTCCATTTTCTCGAAAACTATAAGTCGCAGCTCAACTCCAAAAGCAGATTTGAATTCAGGAAATGTGCGAGCTTAATTCTACATAAACAGTTTTCAAATTGGGGATGAAAAAAAAATTTTCAAATTTTTACAGAGGTTGCATTTTAATTCTTGACTACCTCGAAGAGCGATAGAAAAATTCCATTTTCTCGAAAAATATAAGCCGCAGCTCAACTTAAAAAGCAGATTTGAATTCAGGAAAGGTGCGGGCTTAATTCTACATAAACAGTTTTCAAATCGGGGATAAAAAAAAACTTTCAAATTTTTACAGGGGTTGCATTGGAATTCTTGACTACCTCGAAGTGCGATACAAAAATTCCATTTTCTCGAAAACTATAAGTCGCAGCTCAACTGCAAAAGCAGATTTGAATTCAGGAAAGGTGCGAGCTTAATTCTACATAAACAGTTTTCAAATTGGGGATGAATAAAAATTTTCAAATTTTTACAGGGGTTGCATTGGAATTCCTGACTACCTGAAGAGCGTTACAAAAATTCCATTTTCTCGAAAACTATAAATCGCAGCTCAACTCCAAAAGCAGATTTGAATTCAGGAAAGGTGCGGGCTTAATTCTACATAAACAGTTTTCAAATCGGGGATAAAAAAAAAATTTTCAAATTTTTACAGGGGTTGCATTGGAATTCTTGACTACCTCGACGAGCGGTACAAAAATTCCATTTTCTCGAAAACTATAAGTCGCAGCTCAACTCCAAAAGCAGATTTTAATTCAGGAAAGGTGCGAGCTTAATTCTACATAAACAGTTTTTAAATCGGGAATGAAAATAAAATTGTCAAATTTTTCCAGGGGTTGCATTGGAATTCCTGACTACCTCGAAGGGCGATACAAAAATTCCATTTTCTCGAAAACTATAAGTCGCAACTCAACTCCAAAAGCAGATTTGAATTCAGGAAAGGTGCGAGCTTAATTCTACATAAACAATTTTCAAATCGGGGATGAGAAAAAAATTTTCAAATTTTTACAGGGGTTGCATTGGGATTCCTGCCTACCTCGAAGAGAGATACAAAAATGCCATTTTCTCGAAAACTATAAGTCGCAGCTCAACTCCAAAAGCAGATTTGAATTCAGGGAAGGTGCGAGCTTAATTCTACATAAACAGTTTTCAAATTGGGGATGAAAAAAAAATTTTCAAATTTTTACAGGGGTTGCATTGGAATTCCTGACTACCTGAAGAGCGTTACAAAAATTACATTTTCTCGAAAACTATAAGTCGCAGCTCAACTCCAAAAGCAGATTTGAATTCAGGAAAGGTGCGGGCTTAATTCTACATAAACAGTTTTCAAATCGGGGATGAAAAAAATTTTTCAAATTTTTACAGGGGTTGCATTGGAATTCTTGACTACCTCGAAGAGCGATAGAAAAATTCCATTTTCTCGAAAACTATAAGTCGCAGCTCAACTCCAAAAGCAGATTTGAATTCAGGAAAGGTGCGGGCTTAATTCTACATAAACAGTTTTCAAATTGGGGATGAAAAAAAAATTTTCAAATTTTTACAGGGGTTGCATTGGAATTCCTGACTACCTGAAGAGCGTTACAAAAATTCCATTTTCTCGAAAACTATAAGTCGCAGCTCAACTCCAAAAGCAGATTTGAATTCAGGAAAGGTGCGGGCTTAATTCTACATAAACAGTTTTCAAATTGGGGATGAAAAAAAAATTTTCAAATTTTTACAGGGGTTGCATTGGAATTCCTGACTACCTGAAGAGCGTTACAAAAATTCCATTTTCTCGAAAACTATAAGTCGCAGCTCAACTCCAAAAGCAGATTTGAATTCAGGAAAGGTGCGGGCTTAATTCTACATAAACAGTTTTCAAATCGGGGACGAAAAAAAATTTTCAAATTTTTACAGGGGTTGCATTGGAATTCATGACTACCTCGAAGAGCGATACAAAAATTCCATTTTCTCGAAAACTATAAGTCGCAGCTCAACTCCAAAAGCAGATTTAAATTCAGGAAAGGTGCGAGCTTAATTCCACATAAACAATTTTCAAATTGGGGATGAAAAAAAAATTTTCAAATTTTTACAGAGGTTGCATTGGAATTCCTGACTACCTGAAGAGCGTCACAAAAATTCCATTTTCTCGAAAACTATAAGTCGCAGCTCAACTTCAAAAGCAGATTTAAATTCAGGAAAGGTGCAGGCTTAATTCTACATAAACAGTTTTCAAATTGGGGATGAAAAAAATATTTTCAAATTTTTACAGGGGTTGCATTGGAATTCCTGACTACCTCGAAGAGCGATACAAAAATTCCATTTTCTCGAAAACTATAAGTTGCAGCTCAACTCCAAAAGCAGATTTAAATTCAGGAAAGGTGCGAGCTTAATTCTAGATAAACAGTTTTCAAATCGGGGATGAAAAAAAAACTTTAAAATTTTAACAGGGGTTGCATTGGAATTCCTGACTACGTCGAAGAGCGATACAAAAATTCCATTTTCTCGAAACTATAAGTCGCAGCTCAACTCCAAAAGCAGATTTGAATTCAGGAAAGGTGCGAGCTTAATTCTACATAAACAGTTTTCAAATGAAAAAAATGGGGATGAAAAAAAAATTTTAAAATTTTTACAGGGGTTGCATTGGAATTCCTGAGTACATGAAGAGCGATACAAAAATTCCATTTTCTCGAAAACTATAAGTCGCAGCTCAACTCCAAAAGCAGATTTGAATTCAGGAAAGGTGCGGGCTTAATTCTACATAAACAGTTTTCAAATCGGGGATAAAAAAAAAATTTTCAAATTTTTACAGGGGTTGCATTGGAATTCTTGACTACCTCGACGAGCGGTACAAAAATTCCATTTCCTCGAAAACTATAAGTCGCAGCTCAACTCCAAAAGCAGATTTTAATTCAGGAAAGGTGCGAGCTTAATTCTACATAAACAGTTTTTAAATCGGGAATGAAAATAAAATTGTCAAATTTTTCCAGGGGTTGCATTGGAATTCCTGACTACCTCGAAGGGCGATACAAAAATTCCATTTTCTCGAAAACTATAAGTCGCAACTCAACTCCAAAAGCAGATTTGAATTCAGGAAAGGTGCGAGCTTAATTCTACATAAACAATTTTCAAATCGGGGATGAGAAAAAAATTTTCAAATTTTTACAGGGGTTGCATTGGGATTCCTGCCTACCTCGAAGAGAGATACAAAAATGCCATTTTCTCGAAAACTATAAGTCGCAGCTCAACTCCAAAAGCAGATTTGAATTCAGGAAAGGTGCGGGCTTAATTCTACATAAACAGTTTTCAAATTGGGGATGAAAAAAAAATTTTCAAATTTTTACAGGGGTTGCATTGGAATTCCTGACTACCTGAAGAGCGTTACAAAAATTCCATTTTCTCGAAAACTATAAGTCGCAGCTCAACTCCAAAAGCAGATTTGAATTCAGGAAAGGTGCGGGCTTAATTCTACATAAACAGTTTTCAAATTGGGGATGAAAAAAAATTTTTCAAATTTTTACAGGGGTTGCATTGGAATTCCTGACTACCTGAAGAGCGTTACAAAAATTCCATTTTCTCGAAAACTATAAGTCGCAGCTCAACTCCAAAAGCAGATTTGAATTCAGGAAAGGTGCGGGCTTAATTCTACATAAACAGTTTTCAAATCGGGGACGAAAAAAAATTTTCAAATTTTTACAGGGGTTGCATTGGAATTCATGACTACCTCGAAGAGCGATACAAAAATTCCATTTTCTCGAAAACTATAAGTCGCAGCTCAACTCCAAAAGCAGATTTAAATTCAGGAAAGGTGCGAGCTTAATTCCACATAAACAATTTTCAAATTGGGGATGAAAAAAAAATTTTCAAATTTTTACAGAGGTTGCATTGGAATTCCTGACTACCTGAAGAGCGTCACAAAAATTCCATTTTCTCGAAAACTATAAGTCGCAGCTCAACTTCAAAAGCAGATTTAAATTCAGGAAAGGTGCAGGCTTAATTCTACATAAACAGTTTTCAAATTGGGGATGAAAAAAATATTTTCAAATTTTTACAGGGGTTGCATTGGAATTCCTGACTACCTCGAAGAGCGATACAAAAATTCCATTTTCTCGAAAACTATAAGTTGCAGCTCAACTCCAAAAGCAGATTTAAATTCAGGAAAGGTGCGAGCTTAATTCTACATAAACAGTTTTCAAATCGGGGATGAAAAAAAAACTTTAAAATTTTAACAGGGGTTGCATTGGAATTCCTGACTACGTCGAAGAGCGATACAAAAATTCCATTTTCTCGAAACTATAAGTCGCAGCTCAACTCCAAAAGCAGATTTGAATTCAGGAAAGGTGCGAGCTTAATTCTACATAAACAGTTTTCAAATGAAAAAAATGGGGATGAAAAAAAAATTTTAAAATTTTTACAGGGGTTGCATTGGAATTCCTGAGTACATGAAGAGCGATACAAAAATTCCATTTTCTCGAAAACTATAAGTCGCAGCTCAACTCCAAAAGCAGATTTGAATTCAGGAAAGGTGCGGGCTTAATTCTACATAAACAGTTTTCAAATCGGGGATAAAAAAAAAATTTTCAAATTTTTACAGGGGTTGCATTGGAATTCTTGACTACCTCGACGAGCGGTACAAAAATTCCATTTCCTCGAAAACTATAAGTCGCAGCTCAACTCCAAAAGCAGATTTTAATTCAGGAAAGGTGCGAGCTTAATTCTACATAAACAGTTTTTAAATCGGGAATGAAAATAAAATTGTCAAATTTTTCCAGGGGTTGCATTGGAATTCCTGACTACCTCGAAGGGCGATACAAAAATTCCATTTTCTCGAAAACTATAAGTCGCAACTCAACTCCAAAAGCAGATTTGAATTCAGGAAAGGTGCGAGCTTAATTCTACATAAACAATTTTCAAATCGGGGATGAGAAAAAAATTTTCAAATTTTTACAGGGGTTGCATTGGGATTCCTGCCTACCTCGAAGAGAGATACAAAAATGCCATTTTCTCGAAAACTATAAGTCGCAGCTCAACTCCAAAAGCAGATTTGAATTCAGGGAAGGTGCGAGCTTAATTCTACATAAACAGTTTTCAAATTGGGGATGAAAAAAAAATTTTCAAATTTTTACAGGGGTTGCATTGGAATTCCTGACTACCTGAAGAGCGTTACAAAAATTCCATTTTCTCGAAAACTATAAGTCGCAGCTCAACTCCAAAAGCAGATTTGAATTCAGGAAAGGTGCGGGCTTAATTCTACATAAACAGTTTTCAAATTGGGGAAAAAAAAAACTTTCAAATTTTTACAGGGGTTGCATTGGAATTCTTGACTACCTCGAAGAGCATTACAAAAATTCCATTTTCTCGAAAACTATAAGTCGCAGCTCAACTGCAAAAGCAGATTTGAATTCAGGAAAGGTGCGAGCTTAATTCTACATAAACAGTTTTCAAATTGGGGATGAGAAAAAAATTTTCACATTTTTACAGGGGTTGCATTGGAATTCTTGACTACCTCGAAGAGCGGTACAAAAATTCCATTTTCTCGAAAACTATAAGTCGGAGCTCAACTCCAAAAGCAGATTTGAATTCAGGGAAGGTGTGAGCTTGAATTTCAAAGCAGATTTGAATTCAGGAAAGGTGCGAGCTTAATTCTACATAAACAGTTTTCAAATTGGGGATGAAAAAAAAATTTTCAAATTTTTACAGGGGTTGCATTGGAATTCCTGAGTACATGAAGAGCGATAGAAAAATTCCATTTTCTCGAAAACTAGAAGTCGCAGCTCAACTCCAAAAGCAGATTTGAATTCAGGAAAGGTGCGGGCTTAATTCTACATAAACAGTTTTCAAACTGGGGATGAAAAAAAATTTTCAAATTTTTACAGGGGTTGCATTGGAATTCTTGACTACCTCGAAGAGCGATAGAAAAATTCCATTTTCTCGAAAACTATAAGTCGCAGCTCAACTCCAAAAGCAGATTTGAATTCAGGAAAGGTGCGAGCTTAATTCTACATAAACAGTTTTCAAATTGGGGAGGAAAAAAAATTTTCAAATTTTTACAGGGGTTGCATTGGAATTCTTGACTACCTGAAGAGCGTTACAAAAATTCCATTTTCTCGAAAACTATAAGTCGCAGCTCAACTCCAAAAGCAGATTTGAATTCAGGAAAGGTGCGAGCTTAATTCTACATAAACAGTTTTCAAATCGGGGATGAAAAAAAATTTTTCAAATTTTTACAGGGGTTGCATTGGAATTCCTGACTATCTCGAAGAGCGTAACAAAAATTCCAATTTCTCGAAAACTATAAGTCGCAGCTCAACTCCAAAAGCAGATTTGAATTCAGGAAAGGTGCGGGCTTAATTCTACATAAACAGTTTTCAAATCGGGGATGAAAAAAAAACTTTAAAATTTTAACAGGGGTTGCATTGGAATTCCTGACTACCTCGAAGAGCGATACAAAAATTCAATTTTCTCGAAAACTATAAGTCGCAGCTGAACTCCAAAAGCAGATTTGAATTCAGGAAAGGTGCGAGCTTAATTCTACATAAACAGTTTTCGAATTGGGGATGAAAAAAATAATTTCAACTTTTTACAGGGGTTGCATTGGAATTCCTGAGTACATGAAGAGCGTTACAAAAATTAAATTTTCTCGAAAACTATAAGTCGCAGCTCAACTCCAAAAGCAGATTTGAATTCAGGAAAGGTGCGAGCTTAATTCTACATAAACAGTTTTCAAATTGGGGATGAAAAAAAATTTTCAAATTTTTACAGGGGTTGCATTGGAATTCTTGACTACCTCGAAGAGCGATAGAATTCTTGACTACCTAGAAGAGCATTACAAAAATTCCATTTTCTCGAAAACTATAAGTCGCAGCTCAACTCCAAAAGCAGATTTGAATTCAGGAAAGGTGCGGGCTTAATTCTACGTAAACAATTTTCAAATCGGGGACAAAAAAAAACTTTCAAATTTTTACAGGGGTTGCATTGGAATTCTTGACTACCTCGAGGAGCATTACAAAAATTCCATTTTCTCGAAAACTATAAGTCGCAGCTCAACTGCAAAAGCAGATTTGAATTCAGGAAAGGTGCGAGCTTAATTCTACATAAACAGTTTTCAAATTGGGGATGAAAAAAATTTTTCAAATTTTTACAGGGGTTGCATTGGAATTCTTGACTACCTCGAAGAGCGGTACAAAAATTCCATTTTCTCGAAAACTATAAGTCGGAGCTCAACTCCAAAGCAGATTTGAATTCATAGAAGGTGCGAGCTTAATTCTACATAAACGGTTTTCAAATTGGGGATGAATAAAAATTTTCAAATTTTTACAGGGGTTGCATTGGAATTCCTGACTACCTGAAGAGCGTTACAAAAATTCCATTTTCTCGAAAACTATAAGTCGCAGCTGAACTCCAAATGCAGATTTGAATTCAGGAAAGGTGCGAGCTTAATTCTACATAAACAGTTTTCGAATTGGGGATGAAAAAAAATTTTCAAATTTTTACAGGGGTTGCATTGGAATTCCTGAGTACATGAAGAGCGATAGAAAAATTCCATTTTCTCGAAAACTATAAGTCGCAGCTCAACTCCAAAAGCAGATTTGAATTCAGGAAAGGTGCGGGCTTAATTCTACATAAACAGTTTTCAAATTGGGGATGAAAAAAAAATTTTCAAATTTTTACAGGGGTTGCATTGGAATTCCTGACTACCTGAAGAGCGTTACAAAAATTACATTCTCTCGAAAACTATAAGTCGCAGCTCAACTCCAAAAGCAGATTTGAATTCAAGAAAGGTGCGGGCTTAATTCTACATAAACAGTTTTCAAATCGGGGATGAAAAAAAATTTTTCAAATTTTTGCAGGGGTTGCATTGGAATTCTTGACTACCTCGAAGAGCGATAGAAAAATTCCATTTTCTCGAAAACTATAAGTCGCAGCTCAACCCCAAAAGCAGATTTGAATTCAGGAAAGGTGCGGGCTTAATTCTACATAAACAGTTTTCAAATCGGGGATGAAAAAAAATTTTTCAAATTTTTACATGGGTTGCATTGGAATTCCTGACTACCTGAAGAGCGTTACAAAAATTCCATTTTCTCGAAAACTATAAGTCGCAGCTCAACTCCAAAAGCAGATTTGAATTCAGGAAAGGTGCGGGCTTAATTCTACATAAACAGTTTTCAAATTGGGGATGAATAAAAATTTTCAAATTTTTACAGGGGTTGCATTGGAATTCCTGACTACCTGAAGAGCGTTAAAAAAATTCCATTTTCTCGAAAACTATAAGTCGCAGCTGAACTCCAAAAGCAGATTTGAATTCAGGAAAGGTGCGAGCTTAATTCTACATAAACAGTTTTCGAATTGGGGATGAAAAAAAAATTTTCAAATTTTTACAGGGGTTGCATTGGAATTCCTGACTACCTCGAAGAGCATTACAAAAATTCCATTTTCTCGAAAACTATAAGTCGCAGCTCAACTGCAAAAGCAGATTTGAATTCAGGAAAGGTGCGGGCTTAATTCTACATAAACAGTTTTCAAATTGGGGATGAAAAAAATTTTCAAATTTTTACAGGGGTTGCATTGGAATTCTTGACTACCTCGAAGAGCGGTACAAAAATTCCATTTTCTCGAAAACTATAAGTCGGAGCTCAACTCCAAAAGCAGATTTGAATTCAGGGAAGGTGCGAGCTTAATTCTACATAAACAGTTTTCAAATTGGGGATGAATAAAAATTTTCAAATTTTTACAGGGGTTGCATTGGAATTCCTGACTACCTGAAGAGCGTTACAAAAATTCCATTTTCTCGAAAACTATAAGTCGCAGCTGAACTCCAAAAGCAGATTTGAATTCAGGAAAGGTGCGAGCTTAATTCTACATAAACAGTTTTCGAATTGGGGATGAAAAAAAAATTTTCAAATTTTTACAGGGGTTGCATTGGAATTCCTGAGTACATGAAGAGCGATAGAAAAATTCCATTTTCTCGAAAACTATAAGTCGCAGCTCAACTCCAAAAGCAGATTTGAATTCAGGAAAGGTGCGGGCTTAATTCTACATAAACAGTTTTCAAATTGGGGATGAAAAAAAAATTTTCAAATTTTTACAGGGGTTGCATTGGAATTCCTGACTACCTGAAGAGCGTTACAAAAATTACATTTTCTCGAAAACTATAAGTCGCAGCTCAACTCCAAAAGCAGATTTGAATTCAGGAAAGGTGCGGGCTTAATTCTACATAAACAGTTTTCAAATCGGGGATGAAAAAAAATTTTTCAAATTTTTACAGGGGTTGCATTGGAATTCTTGACTACCTCGAAGAGCGATAGAAAAATTCCATTTTCTCGAAAACTATAAGTCGCAGCTCAACTCCAAAAGCAGATTTGAATTCAGGAAAGGTGCGGGCTTAATTCTACATAAACAGTTTTCAAATTGGGGATGAAAAAAAAATTTCCAAATTTTTACAGGGGTTGCATTGGAATTCCTGACTACCTGAAGAGCGTTACAAAAATTGCATTTTCTCGAAAACTATAAGTCGCAGCTCAACTTCAAAAGCAGATTTAAATTCAGGAAAGGTGCGAGCTTAATTCTACATAAACAGTTTTCAAATTGGGGATGAAAAAAAAATTTTCAAATTTTTACAGGGGTTGCATTGGAATTCCTGACTACCTGAAGAGCGTTACAAAAATTCCATTTTCTCGAAAACTATAAGTCGCAGCTCAACTCCAAAAGCAGATTTGAATTCAGGAAAGGTGCGAGCTTAATTCTACATAAACAGTTTTCAAATTGGGGATGAAAAAAAATTTTCAAATTTTTACAGGGGTTGCATTGGAATTCATGACAACCTCGAAGAGCGGTACAAAAATTCCATTTTCTCGAAAACTATAAGTCGGAGCTCAACTCCAAAAGCAGATTTGAATTCAGGGAAGGTGCGAGCTTAATTCTACATAAACAGTTTTCAAATTGGGGATGAATAAAAATTTTCAAATTTTTACAGGGGTTGCATTGGAATTCATGACAACCTCGAAGAGCGGTACAAAAATTCCATTTTCTCGAAAACTATAAGTCGGAGCTCAACTCCAAAAGCAGATTTGAATTCAGGGAAGGTGCGAGCTTAATTCTACATAAACAGTTTTCAAATTGGGGATGAATAAAAATTTTCAAATTTTTACAGGGGTTGCATTGGAATTCCTGACTACCTGAAGAGCGTTAAAAAAATTCCATTTTCTCGAAAACTATAAGTCGCAGCTCAACTCCAAAAGCAGATTTGAATTCAGGAAAGGTGCGGGCTTAATTCTACGTAAACAATTTTCAAATCGGGGACAAAAAAAAACTTTCAAATTTTTACAGGGGTTGCATTGGAATTCTTGACTACCTCGAGGAGCATTACAAAAATTCCATTTTCTCGAAAACTATAAGTCGCAGCTCAACTGCAAAAGCAGATTTGAATTCAGGAAAGGTGCGAGCTTAATTCTACATAAACAGTTTTCGAATTGGGGATGAAAAAAAAATTTTCAAATTTTTACAGGGAATTCCTGACTACCTCGAAGAGCATTACAAAAATTCCATTTTCTCGAAAACTATAAGTCGCAGCTCAACTCCAAAAGCAGATTTGAATTCAGGAAAGGTGCGGGCTTAATTCTACGTAAACAATTTTCAAATCGGGGACAAAAAAAAACTTTCAAATTTTTACAGGGGTTGCATTGGAATTCTTGACTACCTCGAGGAGCATTACAAAATTTCCATTTTCTCGAAAACTATAAGTCGCAGCTCAACTGCAAAAGCAGATTTGAATTCAGGAAAGGTGCGAGCTTAATTCTACATAAACAGTTTTCAAATTGGGGATGAAAAAAATTTTTCAAATTTTTACAGGGGTTGCATTGGAATTCTTGACTACCTCGAAGAGCGGTACAAAAATTCCATTTTCTCGAAAACTATAAGTCGGAGCTCAACTCCAAAGCAGATTTGAATTCATAGAAGGTGCGAGCTTAATTCTACATAAACAGTTTTCAAATTGGGGATGAATAAAAATTTTCAAATTTTTACAGGGGTTGCATTGGAATTCCTGACTACCTGAAGAGCGTTACAAAAATTCCATTTTCTCGAAAACTATAAGTCGCAGCTGAACTCCAAAAGCAGATTTGAATTCAGGAAAGGTGCGAGCTTAATTCTACATAAACAGTTTTCGAATTGGGGATGAAAAAAAATTTTCAAATTTTTACAGGGGTTGCATTGGAATTCCTGACTACCTGAAGAGCGTTACAAAAATTACATTCTCTCGAAAACTATAAGTCGCAGCTCAACTCCAAAAGCAGATTTGAATTCAAGAAAGGTGCGGGCTTAATTCTACATAAACAGTTTTCAAATCGGGGATGAAAAAAAATTTTTCAAATTTTTGCAGGGGTTGCATTGGAATTCTTGACTACCTCGAAGAGCGATAGAAAAATTCCATTTTCTCGAAAACTATAAGTCGCAGCTCAACCCCAAAAGCAGATTTGAATTCAGGAAAGGTGCGGGCTTAATTCTACATAAACAGTTTTCAAATCGGGGATGAAAAAAAATTTTTCAAATTTTTACATGGGTTGCATTGGAATTCCTGACTACCTGAAGAGCGTTACAAAAATTCCATTTTCTCGAAAACTATAAGTCGCAGCTCAACTCCAAAAGCAGATTTGAATTCAGGAAAGGTGCGGGCTTAATTCTACATAAACAGTTTTCAAATTGGGGATGAATAAAAATTTTCAAATTTTTACAGGGGTTGCATTGGAATTCCTGACTACCTGAAGAGCGTTAAAAAAATTCCATTTTCTCGAAAACTATAAGTCGCAGCTGAACTCCAAAAGCAGATTTGAATTCAGGAAAGGTGCGAGCTTAATTCTACATAAACAGTTTTCGAATTGGGGATGAAAAAAAAATTTTCAAATTTTTACAGGGGTTGCATTGGAATTCCTGACTACCTCGAAGAGCATTACAAAAATTCCATTTTCTCGAAAACTATAAGTCGCAGCTCAACTGCAAAAGCAGATTTGAATTCAGGAAAGGTGCGGGCTTAATTCTACATAAACAGTTTTCAAATTGGGGATGAAAAAAAATTTTCAAATTTTTACAGGGGTTGCATTGGAATTCTTGACTACCTCGAAGAGCGGTACAAAAATTCCATTTTCTCGAAAACTATAAGTCGGAGCTCAACTCCAAAAGCAGATTTGAATTCAGGGAAGGTGCGAGCTTAATTCTACATAAACAGTTTTCAAATTGGGGATGAATAAAAATTTTCAAATTTTTACAGGGGTTGCATTGGAATTCCTGACTACCTGAAGAGCGTTACAAAAATTCCATTTTCTCGAAAACTATAAGTCGCAGCTGAACTCCAAAAGCAGATTTGAATTCAGGAAAGGTGCGAGCTTAATTCTACATAAACAGTTTTCGAATTGGGGATGAAAAAAAAATTTTCAAATTTTTACAGGGGTTGCATTGGAATTCCTGAGTACATGAAGAGCGATAGAAAAATTCCATTTTCTCGAAAACTATAAGTCGCAGCTCAACTCCAAAAGCAGATTTGAATTCAGGAAAGGTGCGGGCTTAATTCTACATAAACAGTTTTCAAATTGGGGATGAAAAAAAAATTTTCAAATTTTTACAGGGGTTGCATTGGAATTCCTGACTACCTGAAGAGCGTTACAAAAATTACATTTTCTCGAAAACTGTAAGTCGCAGCTCAACTCCAAAAGCAGATTTGAATTCAGGAAAGGTGCGGGCTTAATTCTACATAAACAGTTTTCAAATCGGGGATGAAAAAAAATTTTTCAAATTTTTACAGGGGTTGCATTGGAATTCTTGACTACCTCGAAGAGCGATAGAAAAATTCCATTTTCTCGAAAACTATAAGTCGCAGCTCAACTCCAAAAGCAGATTTGAATTCAGGAAAGGTGCGGGCTTAATTCTACATAAACAGTTTTCAAATTGGGGATGAAAAAAAAATTTTCAAATTTTTACAGGGGTTGCATTGGAATTCCTGACTACCTGAAGAGCGTTACAAAAATTCCATTTTCTCGAAAACTATAAGTCGCAGCTCAACTTCAAAAGCAGATTTAAATTCAGGAAAGGTGCGAGCTTAATTCTACATAAACAGTTTTCAAATTGGGGATGAAAAAAAAATTTTCAAATTTTTACAGGGGTTGCATTGGAATTCCTGACTACCTGAAGAGCGTTACAAAAATTCCATTTTCTCGAAAACTATAAGTCGCAGCTCAACTCCAAAAGCAGATTTGAATTCAGGAAAGGTGCGAGCTTAATTCTACATAAACAGTTTTCAAATTGGGGATGAAAAAAATTTTTCAAATTTTTACAGGGGTTGCATTGGAATTCTTGACTACCTCGAAGAGCGGTACAAAAATTCCATTTTCTCGAAAACTATAAGTCGGAGCTCAACTCCAAAGCAGATTTGAATTCATAGAAGGTGCGAGCTTAATTCTACATAAACAGTTTTCAAATTGGGGATGAATAAAAATTTTCAAATTTTTACAGGGGTTGCATTGGAATTCCTGACTACCTGAAGAGCGTTACAAAAATTCCATTTTCTCGAAAACTATAAGTCGCAGCTGAACTCCAAAAGCAGATTTGAATTCAGGAAAGGTGCGAGCTTAATTCTACATAAACAGTTTTCGAATTGGGGATGAAAAAAAATTTTCAAATTTTTACAGGGGTTGCATTGGAATTCCTGACTACCTGAAGAGCGTTACAAAAATTACATTCTCTCGAAAACTATAAGTCGCAGCTCAACTCCAAAAGCAGATTTGAATTCAAGAAAGGTGCGGGCTTAATTCTACATAAACAGTTTTCAAATCGGGGATGAAAAAAAATTTTTCAAATTTTTGCAGGGGTTGCATTGGAATTCTTGACTACCTCGAAGAGCGATAGAAAAATTCCATTTTCTCGAAAACTATAAGTCGCAGCTCAACCCCAAAAGCAGATTTGAATTCAGGAAAGGTGCGGGCTTAATTCTACATAAACAGTTTTCAAATCGGGGATGAAAAAAAATTTTTCAAATTTTTACATGGGTTGCATTGGAATTCCTGACTACCTGAAGAGCGTTACAAAAATTCCATTTTCTCGAAAACTATAAGTCGCAGCTCAACTCCAAAAGCAGATTTGAATTCAGGAAAGGTGCGGGCTTAATTCTACATAAACAGTTTTCAAATTGGGGATGAATAAAAATTTTCAAATTTTTACAGGGGTTGCATTGGAATTCCTGACTACCTGAAGAGCGTTAAAAAAATTCCATTTTCTCGAAAACTATAAGTCGCAGCTGAACTCCAAAAGCAGATTTGAATTCAGGAAAGGTGCGAGCTTAATTCTACATAAACAGTTTTCGAATTGGGGATGAAAAAAAAATTTTCAAATTTTTACAGGGGTTGCATTGGAATTCCTGACTACCTCGAAGAGCATTACAAAAATTCCATTTTCTCGAAAACTATAAGTCGCAGCTCAACTGCAAAAGCAGATTTGAATTCAGGAAAGGTGCGGGCTTAATTCTACATAAACAGTTTTCAAATTGGGGATGAAAAAAAATTTTCAAATTTTTACAGGGGTTGCATTGGAATTCTTGACTACCTCGAAGAGCGGTACAAAAATTCCATTTTCTCGAAAACTATAAGTCGGAGCTCAACTCCAAAAGCAGATTTGAATTCAGGGAAGGTGCGAGCTTAATTCTACATAAACAGTTTTCAAATTGGGGATGAATAAAAATTTTCAAATTTTTACAGGGGTTGCATTGGAATTCCTGACTACCTGAAGAGCGTTACAAAAATTCCATTTTCTCGAAAACTATAAGTCGCAGCTGAACTCCAAAAGCAGATTTGAATTCAGGAAAGGTGCGAGCTTAATTCTACATAAACAGTTTTCGAATTGGGGATGAAAAAAAAATTTTCAAATTTTTACAGGGGTTGCATTGGAATTCCTGAGTACATGAAGAGCGATAGAAAAATTCCATTTTCTCGAAAACTATAAGTCGCAGCTCAACTCCAAAAGCAGATTTGAATTCAGGAAAGGTGCGGGCTTAATTCTACATAAACAGTTTTCAAATTGGGGATGAAAAAAAAATTTTCAAATTTTTACAGGGGTTGCATTGGAATTCCTGACTACCTGAAGAGCGTTACAAAAATTACATTTTCTCGAAAACTGTAAGTCGCAGCTCAACTCCAAAAGCAGATTTGAATTCAGGAAAGGTGCGGGCTTAATTCTACATAAACAGTTTTCAAATCGGGGATGAAAAAAAATTTTTCAAATTTTTACAGGGGTTGCATTGGAATTCTTGACTACCTCGAAGAGCGATAGAAAAATTCCATTTTCTCGAAAACTATAAGTCGCAGCTCAACTCCAAAAGCAGATTTGAATTCAGGAAAGGTGCGGGCTTAATTCTACATAAACAGTTTTCAAATTGGGGATGAAAAAAAAATTTTCAAATTTTTACAGGGGTTGCATTGGAATTCCTGACTACCTGAAGAGCGTTACAAAAATTCCATTTTCTCGAAAACTATAAGTCGCAGCTCAACTTCAAAAGCAGATTTAAATTCAGGAAAGGTGCGAGCTTAATTCTACATAAACAGTTTTCAAATTGGGGATGAAAAAAAAATTTTCAAATTTTTACAGGGGTTGCATTGGAATTCCTGACTACCTGAAGAGCGTTACAAAAATTCCATTTTCTCGAAAACTATAAGTCGCAGCTCAACTCCAAAAGCAGATTTGAATTCAGGAAAGGTGCGGGCTTAATTCTACATAAACAGTTTTCAAATCGGGGATGAAAAAAAATTTTTCAAATTTTTACAGGGGTTGCATTGGAATTCATGACAACCTCGAAGAGCGGTACAAAAATTCCATTTTCTCGAAAACTATAAGTCGGAGCTCAACTCCAAAAGCAGATTTGAATTCAGGGAAGGTGCGAGCTTAATTCTACATAAACAGTTTTCAAATTGGGGATGAATAAAAATTTTCAAATTTTTACAGGGGTTGCATTGGAATTCATGACAACCTCGAAGAGCGGTACAAAAATTCCATTTTCTCGAAAACTATAAGTCGGAGCTCAACTGCAAAAGCAGATTTGAATTCAGGAAAGGTGCGGGCTTAATTCTACATAAACAGTTTTCAAATTGGGGATGAAAAAAAATTTTCAAATTTTTACAGGGGTTGCATTGGAATTCTTGACTACCTCGAAGAGCGGTACAAAAATTCCATTTTCTCGAAAACTATAAGTCGGAGCTCAACTCCAAAAGCAGATTTGAATTCAGGGAAGGTGCGAGCTTAATTCTACATAAACAGTTTTCAAATTGGGGATGAATAAAAATTTTCAAATTTTTACAGGGAATTCCTGACTACCTCGAAGAGCATTACAAAAATTCCATTTTCTCGAAAACTATAAGTCGCAGCTCAACTGCAAAAGCAGATTTGAATTCAGGAAAGGTGCGGGCTTAATTCTACATAAACAGTTTTCAAATTGGGGATGAAAAAAAATTTTCAAATTTTTACAGGGGTTGCATTGGAATTCTTGACTACCTCGAAGAGCGGTACAAAAATTCCATTTTCTCGAAAACTATAAGTCGGAGCTCAACTCCAAAAGCAGATTTGAATTCAGGGAAGGTGCGAGCTTAATTCTACATAAACAGTTTTCAAATTGGGGATGAATAAAAATTTTCAAATTTTTACAGGGGTTGCATTGGAATTCCTGACTACCTGAAGAGCGTTACAAAAATTCCATTTTCTCGAAAACTATAAGTCGCAGCTGAACTCCAAAAGCAGATTTGAATTCAGGAAAGGTGCGAGCTTAATTCTACATAAACAGTTTTCGAATTGGGGATGAAAAAAAAATTTTCAAATTTTTACAGGGGTTGCATTGGAATTCCTGAGTACATGAAGAGCGATAGAAAAATTCCATTTTCTCGAAAACTATAAGTCGCAGCTCAACTCCAAAAGCAGATTTGAATTCAGGAAAGGTGCGGGCTTAATTCTACATAAACAGTTTTCAAATTGGGGATGAAAAAAAAATTTTCAAATTTTTACAGGGGTTGCATTGGAATTCCTGACTACCTGAAGAGCGTTACAAAAATTACATTTTCTCGAAAACTATAAGTCGCAGCTCAACTCCAAAAGCAGATTTGAATTCAGGAAAGGTGCGGGCTTAATTCTACATAAACAGTTTTCAAATCGGGGATGAAAAAAAATTATTCAAATTTTTACAGGGGTTGCATTGGAATTCTTGACTACCTCGAAGAGCGATAGAAAAATTCCATTTTCTCGAAAACTATAAGTCGCAGCTCAACTCCAAAAGCAGATTTGAATTCAGGAAAGGTGCGGGCTTAATTCTACATAAACAGTTTTCAAATTGGGGATGAAAAAAAAATTTTCAAATTTTTACAGGGGTTGCATTGGAATTCCTGACTACCTGAAGAGCGTTACAAAAATTCCATTTTCTCGAAAACTATAAGTCGCAGCTCAACTTCAAAAGCAGATTTAAATTCAGGAAAGGTGCGAGCTTAATTCTACATAAACAGTTTTCAAATTGGGGATGAAAAAAAAATTTTCAAATTTTTACAGGGGTTGCATTGGAATTCCTGACTACCTGAAGAGCGTTACAAAAATTCCATTTTCTCGAAAACTATAAGTCGCAGCTCAACTCCAAAAGCAGATTTGAATTCAGGAAAGGTGCGGGCTTAATTCTACATAAACAGTTTTCAAATCGGGGATGAAAAAAAATTTTTCAAATTTTTACAGGGGTTGCATTGGAATTCATGACAACCTCGAAGAGCGGTACAAAAATTCCATTTTCTCGAAAACTATAAGTCGGAGCTCAACTCCAAAAGCAGATTTGAATTCAGGGAAGGTGCGAGCTTAATTCTACATAAACAGTTTTCAAATTGGGGATGAATAAAAATTTTCAAATTTTTACAGGGGTTGCATTGGAATTCCTAACTACCTGAAGAGCGTTACAAAAATTCCATTTTCTCGAAAACTATAAGTCGCAACTCAACTCCAAAAGCAGATTTGAATTCAGGAAAGGTGCGGGCTTAATTCTACATAAACAGTTTTCAAATTGGGGATGAAAAAAAAATTTTCAAATTTTTACAGGGGTTGTGCATTGGAATTCCTGACTACCTCGAAGAGCAATACAAAAATTCCATTTTCTCGAAAACTATAAGTCGCAGCTCAACTGCAAAAGCAGATTTGAATTCAGGAAAGGTGCGAGCTTAATTCTACATAAACAGTTTTCAAATTGGGGATGAAAAAAAAATTTTCAAATTTTTACAGGGGTTGCATTGGAATTCTTGACTACCTCGAAGAGCGGTACAAAAATTCCATTTTCTCGAAAACTATAAGTCGGAGCTCAACTCCAAAAGCAGATTTGAATTCAGGGAAGGTGCGAGCTTAATTCTACATAAACAGTTTTCAAATTGGGGATGAATAAAAATTTTAAAATTTTTACAGGGGTTGCATTGGAATTCCTGACTACCTGAAGAGCGTTACAAAAATTCCATTTTCTCGAAAACTATAAGTCCCAGCTGAACTCCAAAAGCAGATTTGAATTCAGGAAAGGTGCGAGCTTAATTCTACATAAACAGTTTTCGAATTGGGGATGAAAAAAAAAATTTCAAATTTTTACAGGGGTTGCATTGGAATTCCTGACTACCTGAAGAGCGTTACAAAAATTACATTTTCTCGAAAACTATAAGTCGCAGCTCAACTCCAAAAGCAGATTTGAATTCAGGAAAGGTGCGGGCTTAATTCTACATAAACAGTTTTCAAATTGGGGATGAAAAAAAAATTTTTCAAATTTTTACAGGGGTTGCATTGGAATTCCTGACTACCTGAAGAGCGTTACAAAAATTCCATTTTCTCGAAAACTATAAGTCGCAGCTCAACTCCAA
The DNA here is from genome assembly GCA_946965025.1 of Blera fallax. NCBI lineage: Eukaryota > Metazoa > Arthropoda > Insecta > Diptera > Syrphidae > Blera > Blera fallax. The sequence goes on from OX337247.1 coordinate 32,452,886, forward strand.
AAGCAGATTTGAATTCAGGAAAGGTGCGGGCTTAATTCTACATAAACAGTTTTCAAATCGGTAATGAAAAAAATTTTTTCAAATTTTTACAGGGGTTGCATTGGAATTCATGACTACCTCAAAGAGCGATACAAAAATTCCATTTTCTCGAAAACTATAAGTTGCAGCTCAACTCCAAAAGCAGATTTAAATTCAGGAAAGGTGCGAGCTTAATTCTACATAAACAGTTTTCAAATCGGGGATGAAAAAAAAACTTTAAAATTTTAACAGGGGTTGCATTGGAATTCCTGACTACCTCGAAGAGCGATACAAAAATTCCATTTTCTTGAAAACTATAAGTCGCAGCTCAACTCCAAAAGCAGATTTGAATTCAGGAAAGGTGCGAGCTTAATTCTACATAAACAATTTTCGAATCGGGGATAAAAAAAAATTTTCAAATTTTTACAGGGGTTGCATTGGGATTCCTGCCTACCTCGAAGAGAAATACAAAAATTCCATTTTCTCGAAAACTATAAGTCGCAGCTCAACTCCAAAAGCAGATTTGAATTCAGGAAAGGTGCGAGCTTAATTCTACATAAACAGTTTTCAAATTGGGGATGAAAAAAAAATTTTCAAATTTTTACAGATCCTTAAATCTTATATAGGTAATAGATTCTTTAGAGTTCGTTATGGCTCAGTGTATTCTGAACTTAAAGAAATACAAGCAGGTGTTCCACAGGGAAGTGTTCTAGGACCCACCCTGTATTTATTATATACGAGTGATATACCGCATGCGAGTGATACCATGATAGCCACATTTGCAGACGACACTGCTCTTCTATCAACAGATGGATGTGTGGCTAAAGCTACAGAAAAGCTACAAAATTCAATTAACGAGATATGTGATTGGACGCAGCGATGGCGAATTAAACTTAATGAGTCAAAGTCCATCCATATCAATTTTACAAATAAAAAAATAACGAATCTTCCAGTGGTTATTAATAATCAAGTAGTTCCTTACTCTAACACAGCTAAGTATCTCGGTATGAATCTGGATGCTAAACTGAAATGGAAGGAACATGTGAAAAAGAAAGTAGAAGATCTAAATATTAGATATAGAAAACTCTATTGGTTGTTAGGATATAACTCAGAACTGTCCATTGAGAATAAAATCCTATTATACAATCAGATATTAAAACCCGTTTGGACATATGGTATCCAATTATGGGGTTGCACAAAGAAAACAAATGTACAAATGTTGCAAACATTTCAAAATAAGGTCCTTCGGGGAATAGTGAATGCCCCATGGTACATTAGAAATAGTGACTTGCATCGAGATTTGCAGATTGACCTCGTAGAAGATACAATTAAAAAGTACGCAATGCGTCACAACGAGCGTTTGCAGATGCATATCAATCCTGAGATAGACGATGTCTTAAATGTACGAAATAATATTCGTAGGTTAAGAAGAACCAAGCCCCATGAACTTTTTTGACAATTATGAGAGCCCGTATTTAAATTATAATACCTTCTCAAACCCAACTAAACGTTGAAAATAAAATCTTTGTCGATCACTAGTTGATTGGTTATGATCAAGGAGGTGTTTTTAGTGCGGTTAGAGTCCCACACTACTTTGGGTTTCTAACCCCATTGTGTCTTTCGAGATTTTCACCTTCATCAACAAAAAAAAAAAAAAAAAAAATTTTTACAGGGGTTGCATTGGAATTCCTGATTACCTGAAGAGCGTTACAAAAATTCCATTTTCACGAAAACTATAAGTCGCAGCTCAACTCCAAAAGCAGATTTGAATTCAGGAAAGGTGCGGGCTTAATTCTACATAAACAGTTTTCAAATCGGGGATAAAAAAAAAACTTTCAAATTTTTACACGGGTTGCATTGGAATTCCTGACTACCTGAAGAGCGTTACAAAAATTCCATTTTCTCGAAAACTATAAGTCGCAGCTCAACTCCAAAAGCAGATTTGAATTCAGGAAAGGTGTGGGCTTAATTCTACATAAACAGTTTTCAAATCGGGGATGAAAAAAAATTTTTCAAATTTTTACAGGGGTTGCATTGGAATTCTTGACTACCTCGAAGAGCGATAGAAAAATTCCATTTTCTCGAAAACTATAAGTCGCAGCTCAACTCCAAAAGCAGATTTGAATTCAGGAAAGGTGCGGGCTTAATTCTACATAAACAGTTTTCAAATTGGGGATGAAAAAAAAATTTTCAAATTTTCTCAGGGGTTGCATTGGAATTCCTGACTACCTGAAGAGCGTTACAAAAATTCCATTTTCTCGAAAACTATAAGTCGGAGCTCAACTCCAAAAGCAGATTTGAATTCAGGGAAGGTGCGAGCTTAATTCTACATAAACAGTTTTCAAATTGGGGATGAATAAAAATTTTCAAATTTTTACAGGGGTTGCATTGGAATTCCTGACTACCTGAAGAGCGTTACAAAAATTCCATTTTCTCGAAAACTATAAGTCGCAGCTCAACTTCAAAAGCAGATTTAAATTCAGGAAAGGTGCGAGCTTAATTCTACATAAACAGTTTTCAAATTGGGGATGAAAAAAAAATTTTCAAATTTTTACAGGGGTTGCATTGGAATTCCTGACTACCTGAAGAGCGTTACAAAAATTCCATTTTCTCGAAAACTATAAGTCGCAGCTCAACTCCAAAAGCAGATTTGAATTCAGGAAAGGTGCGGGCTTAATTCTACATAAACAGTTTTCAAATCGGTAATGAAAAAAAAATTTTCAAATTTTTACAGGGGTTGCATTGGAATTCATGACTACCTCAAAGAGCGATACAAAAATTCCATTTTCTCGAAAACTATAAGTTGCAGCTCAACTCCAAAAGCAGATTTAAATTCAGGAAAGGTGCGAGCTTAATTCTACATAAACAGTTTTCAAATCGGGGATGAAAAAAAAACTTTAAAATTTTAACAGGGGTTGCATTGGAATTCCTGACTACCTCGAAGAGCGATACAATAATTCCATTTTCTCGAAAACTATAAGTCGCAGCTCAACTCCAAAAGCAGATTTGAATTCAGGAAAGGTGCGAGCTTAATTCTACATAAACAATTTTCAAATAGGGGATGAGAAAAAAATTTTCAAATTTTTACAGGGGTTGCATTGGGATTCCTGCCTACCTCGAAGAGAAATACAAAAATTCCATTTTCTCGAAAACTATAAGTCGCAGCTCAACTCCAAAAGCAGATTTGAATTCAGGAAAGGTGCGAGCTTAATTCTACATAAACAGTTTTCAAATTGGGGATGAAAAAAAATTTTCAAATTTTTACAGGGGTTGCATTGGAATTCTTGACTACCTCGAAGAGCGATAGAATTCTTGACTACCTAGAAGAGCATTACAAAAATTCCATTTTCTCGAAGACTATAAGTCGCAGCTCAACTCCAAAAGCAGATTTGAATTCAGGAAAGGTGCGAGCTTAATTCTACATAAACAGTTTTCAAATTGGGGATGAAAAAAAAATTTTCAAATTTTTACAGGGGTTGCATTGGAATTCTTGACTACCTCTAAGAGCGATAGAAAAATTCTATTTTTTCGAAAACTATAAGTCGCAGCTCAACTCCAAAAGCAGATTTGAATTCAGGGAAGGTGCGAGCTTAATTCTACATAAACAGTTTTCAAATTGGGGATGAATAAAAATTTTCAAATTTTTACAGTGGTTGCATTGGAATTCTTGACTACCTCGAAGAGCATTACAAAAATTCCATTTTCTTGAAAACTATAAGTCGCAGCTCAACTCCAAAAGCAGATTTGAATTCAGGAAAGGTGCGGGCTTAATTCTACGTAAACAATTTTCAAATCGGGGATAAAAAAAAACTTTCAAATTTTTACAGGGGTTGCATTGGAATTCTTGACTACCTCGAAGAGCATTACAAAAATTCCATTTTCTCGAAAACTATAAGTCGCAGCTCAACTGCAAAAGCAGATTTGAATTCAGGAAAGGTGCGAGCTTAATTCTACATAAACAGTTTTCAAATTGGGGATGAAAAAAAATTTTTCAAATTTTTACAGGGGTTGCATTGGAATTCTTGACTACCTCGAAGAGCGGTACAAAAATTCCATTTTCTCGAAAACTATAAGTCGGAGCTCAACTCCAAAAGCAGATTTGAATTCAGGGAAGGTGCGAGCTTAATTCTACATAAACAGTTTTCAAATTGGGGATGAATAAAAATTTTCAAATTTTTACAGGGGTTGCATTGGAATTCCTGACTACCTGAAGAGCGTTACAAAAATTCCATTTTCTCGAAAACTATAAGTCGCAGCTGAACTCCAAAAGCAGATTTGAATTCAGGAAAGGTGCGAGCTTAATTCTACATAAACAGTTTTCGAATTGGGGATGAAAAAAAATTTTCAAATTTTTACAGGGGTTGCATTGGAATTCCTGAGTACATGAAGAGCGATAGAAAAATTCCATTTTCTCGAAAACTATAAGTCGCAGCTCAAGTCCAAAAGCAGATTTGAATTCAGGAAAGGTGCGGGCTTAATTCTACATAAACAGTTTTCAAATTGGGGATGAAAAAAAAATTTTCAAATTTTTACAGGGGTTGCATTGGAATTCCTGACTACCTGAAGAGCGTTACAAAAATTCCATTTTCTCGAAAACTATAAGTCGCAGCTCAACTCCAAAAGCAGATTTGAATTCAGGAAAGGTGCGAGCTTAATTCTACATAAACAGTTTTCAAATTGGGGATGAAAAAAAATTTTCAAATTTTTACAGGGGTTGCATTGGAATTCTTGACTACCTCGAAGAGCGATAGAATTCTTGACTACCTAGAAGAGCATTACAAAAATTCCATTTTCTCGAAGACTATAAGTCGCAGCTCAACTCCAAAAGCAGATTTGAATTCAGGAAAGATGCGAGCTTAATTCTACATAAACAGTTTTCAAATTGGGGAGGAAAAAAAATTTTCAAATTTTTACAGGGGTTGCATTGGAATTCCTGACTACCTGAAGAGCGTTACAAAAATTCCATTTTCTCGAAAACTATAAGTCGCAGCTCAACTTCAAAAGCAGATTTAAATTCAGGAAAGGTGCGGGCTTAATTCTACATAAACAGTTTTCAAATTGGGGATGAAAAAAAAATTTTCAAATTTTTACGGGGGTTGCATTGGAATTCCTGACTACCTGAAGAGCGTTACAAAAATTCCATTTTCTCGAAAACTATAAGTCGCAGCTCAACTCCAAAAGCAGATTTGAATTCAGGAAAGGTGCGGGCTTAATTCTACATAAACAGTTTTCAAATCGGGGATGAAAAAAAATTTTTCAAATTTTTACAGGGGTTGCATTGGAATTCCTGAGTACATGAAGAGCGATACAAAAATTCCATTTTCTCGAAAACTATAAGCCGCAGCTCAACTCCAAAAGCAGATTTGAATTCAGGAAAGGTGTGGGCTTAATTCTACATAAACAGTTTTCAAATCGGGGATAAAAAAAAAACTTTCAAATTTTTACAGGGGTTGCATTGGAATTCCTGACTACCTGAAGAGAGTTACAAAAATTCCATTTTCTCGAAAACTATAAGTCGCAGCTCAACTCCAAAAGCAGATTTGAATTCAGGAAAGGTGCGAGCTTAATTCTACATAAACAGTTTTCAAATCGGGAATGAAAATAAAATTGTAAAATTTTTCCAGGGGTTGCATTGGAATTCTTGACTACCTGAAGAGAGTTACAAAAATTCCATTTTCTCGAAAACTATAAGTCGCAGCTCAACTCCAAAAGCAGATTTGAATTCAGGAAAGGTGCGGGCTTAATTCTACATAAACAGTTTTCAAATCGGGGATGAAAAAAAATTTTTCAAATTTTTACAGGGGTTGCATTGGAATTCATGACAACCTCGAAGAGCGGTACAAAAATTCCATTTTCTCGAAAACTATAAGTCGCAACTCAACTTCGAAAGCAGATTTGAATTCAGGAAAGGTGCGAGCTTAATTCTACATAAACAATTTTCAAATCGGGGATGAGAAAAAAATTTTCAAATTTTTACAGGGGTTGCATTGGGATTCCTGCCTACCTCGAAGAGAGATACAAAAATTCCATTTTCTCGAAAACTATAAGTCGCAGCTGAACTCCAAAAGCAGATTTGAATTCAGGAAAGGTGTGAGCTTAATTCTACATAAACAGTTTTCGAATTGGGGATGAAAAAAAATTTTCAAATTTTTACAGGGGTTGCATTGGAATTCCTGAGTACATGAAGAGCGATAGAAAAATTCCATTTTCTCGAAAACTATAAGTCCGAATTCAGGAAAGGTGCGGGCTTAATTCTACATAAACAGTTTTCAAATTGGGGATGAAAAAAAAATTTTCAAATTTTTACAGGGGTTGCATTGGAATTCCTGACTACCTGAAGAGCGTTACAAAAATTCCATTTTCTCGAAAACTATAAGTCGCAGCTCAACTCCAAAAGCAGATTTGAATTCAGGAAAGGTGCGAGCTTAATTCTACATAAACAGTTTTCAAATTGGGGATGAAAAAAAATTTTCAAATTTTTACAGGGGTTGCATTGGAATTCTTGACTACCTCGAAGAGCGATAGAATTCTTGACTACCTAGACGAGCATTACAAAAATTCCATTTTCTCGAAGACTATAAGTCGCAGCTCAACTCCAAAAGCAGATTTGAATTCAGGAAAGATGCGAGCTTAATTCTACATAAACAGTTTTCAAATTGGGGATGAAAAAAAAATTTTCAAATTTTTACAGGGGTTGCATTGGAATTCTTGACTACCTCTAAGAGCGATAGAAAAATTCTATTTTCTCGAAAACTAGAAGTCGCAGCTCAACTCCAAAAGCAGATTTGAATTCAGGGAAGGTGCGAGCTTAATTCTACATAAACAGTTTTCAAATTGGGGATGAAAAAAATTTTTCAAATTTTTACAGGGGTTGCATTGGAATTCTTGACTACCTCGAAGAGAGATAGAATTCTTGACTACCTAGAAGAGCATTACAAAAATTCCATTTTCTCGAAGACTTTAAGTCGCAGCTCAACTCCAAAAGCAGATTTGAATTCAGGAAAGATGCGAGCTTAATTCTACATAAACAGTTTTCAAATTGGGGATGAAAAAAAATTTTCAAATTTTTACAGGGGTTGCATTGGAATTCCTGACTACCTGAAGAGCGTTACAAAAATTCCATTTTCTCGAAAACTATAAGTCGCAGCTCAACTTCAAAAGCAGATTTAAATTCAGGAAAGGTGCGGGCTTAATTCTACATAAACAGTTTTCAAATTGGGGATGAAAAAAAAATTTTCAAATTTTTACAGGGGTTGCATTGGAATTCCTGACTACCTGAAGAGCGTTACAAAAATTCCATTTTCTCGAAAACTATAAGTCGCTGCTCAACTCCAAAAGCAGATTTGAATTCAGGAAAGGTGCGGGCTTAATTCTACATAAACAGTTTTCAAATCGGGGATGAAAAAAAATTTTTCAAATTTTTACAGGGGTTGCATTGGAATTCATGACTACCTCAAAGAGCGATACAAAAATTCCATTTTCTCGAAAACTATAAGTTGCAGCTCAACTCCAAAAGCAGATTTAAATTCAGGAAAGGTGCGAGCTTAATTCTACATAAACAGTTTTCAAATCGGGGATGAAAAAAAAACTTTAAAATTTTAACAGGGGTTGCATTGGAATTCCTGACTACCTCGAAGAGCGATACAAAAATTCCATTTTCTCGAAAACTATAAGTCGCAGCTCAACTCCAAAAGCAGATTTGAATTCAGGAAAGGTGCGAGCTTAATTCTACATAAACAGTTTTCAAATTGGGGATGAAAAAAAAATTTTCAAATTTTTACAGGGGTTGCATTGGAATTCCTGAGTACATGAAGAGCGATACAAAAATTCCATTTTCTCGAAAACTATAAGCCGCAGCTCAACTCCAAAAGCAGATTTGAATTCAGGAAAGGTGTGGGCTTAATTCTACATAAACAGTTTTCAAATCGGGGATAAAAAAAAAAACTTTCAAATTTTTACAGGGGTTGCATTGGAATTCCTGACTACCTGAAGAGAGTTACAAAAATTTAATTTTCTCGAAAACTATAAGTCGCAGCTCAACTCCAAAAGCAGATTTGAATTCAGGAAAGGTGCGAGCTTAATTCTACATAAACAGTTTTCAAATCGGGAATGAAAATAAAATTGTAAAATTTTTCCAGGGGTTGCATTGGAATTCCTGACTACCTCGAAGAGCGATACAAAAATTCCATTTTCTCGAAAACTATAAGTCGCAACTCAACTTCGAAAGCAGATTTGAATTCAGGAAAGGTGCGAGCTTAATTCTACATAAACAATTTTCAAATCGGGGATGAGAAAAAAATTTTCAAATTTTTACAGGGGTTGCATTGGAATTCCTGACTACCTGAAGAGCGTTACAAAAATTCCATTTTCTCGAAAACTAGAAGTCGCAGCTCAACTCCAAAAGCAGATTTGAATTCAGGAAAGGTGCGGGCTTAATTCTACATAAACAGTTTTCAAATCGGGGATAAAAAAAAAACTTTCAAATTTTTACAGGGGTTGCATTGGAATTCCTGACTACCTGAAGAGCGTTACAAAAATTCCATTTTCTCGAAAACTATAAGTCGCAGCTCAACTCCAAAAGCAGATTTGAATTCAGGAAAGGTGCGGGCTTAATTCTACATAAACAGTTTTCAAATCGGGGATGAAAAAAAATTTTTCAAATTTTTACAGGGGTTGCATTGGAATTCATGACTACCTCAAAGAGCGATACAAAAATTCCATTTTCTCGAAAACTATAAGTTGCAGCTCAACTCCAAAAGCAGATTTAAATTCAGGAAAGGTGCGAGCTTAATTCTACATAAACAGTTTTCAAATCGGGGATGAAAAGAAAACTTTAAAATTTTAACAGGGGTTGCATTGGAATTCCTGACTACCTCGAAGAGCGATACAAAAATTCCATTTTCTCGAAAACTATAAGTCGCAGCTCAACTCCAAAAGCAGATTTGAATTCAGGAAAGGTGCGAGCTTAATTCTACATAAACAGTTTTCAAATCGGGGATGAAAAAAAAATTTTCAAATTTTTACAGGGGTTGCATTGGAATTCCTGAGTACATGAAGAGCGATACAAAAATTCCATTTTCTCGAAAACTATAAGCCGCAGCTCAACTCCAAAAGCAGATTTGAATTCAGGAAAGGTGTGGGCTTAATTCTACATAAACAGTTTTCAAATCGGGGATAAAAAAAAAAACTTTCAAATTTTTACAGGGGTTGCATTGGAATTCCTGAGTACATGAAGAGCGATACAAAAATTCCATTTTCTCGAAAACTATAAGCCGCAGCTCAACTCCAAAAGCAGATTTGAATTCAGGAAAGGTGCGAGCTTAATTCTACATAAACAGTTTTCAAATCGGGAATGAAAATAAAATTGTAAAATTTTTCCAGGGGTTGCATTGGAATTCCTGACTACCTCGAAGAGCGATACAAAAATTCCATTTTCTCGAAAACTATAAGTCGCAACTCAACTTCGAAAGCAGATTTGAATTCAGGAAAGGTGCGAGCTTAATTCTACATAAACAATTTTCAAATCGGGGATGAGAAAAAAATTTTCAAATTTTTACAGGGGTTGCATTGGGATTCCTGTCTACCTCGAAGAGAGATACAAAAATTCCATTTTCTCGAAAACTATAAGTCGCAGCTCAACTCCAAAAGCAGATTTGAATTCAGGAAAGGTGCGAGCTTAATTCTACATAAACAGTTTTCAAATTGGGGATGAAAAAAAAATTTTCAAATTTTTACAGGGGTTGCATTGGAATTCTTGACTACCTCGAAGAGCATTACAAAAATTCCATTTTCTCGAAAACTATAAGTCGCAGCTCAACTGCAAAAGCAGATTTGAATTCAGGAAAGGTGCGAGCTTAATTCTACATAAACAGTTTTCAAATTGGGGATGAAAAAAAATTTTTCAAATTTTTACAGGGGTTGCATTGGAATTCTTGACTACCTCGAAGAGCGGTACAAAAATTCCATTTTCTCGAAAACTATAAGTCGGAGCTCAACTCCAAAAGCAGATTTGAATTCAGGGAAGGTGCGAGCTTAATTCTACATAAACAGTTTTCAAATTGGGGATGAATAAAAATTTTCAAATTTTTACAGGGGTTGCATTGGAATTCCTGACTACCTGAAGAGCGTTACAAAAATTCCATTTTCTCGAAAACTATAAGTCGCAGCTGAACTCCAAAAGCAGATTTGAATTCAGGAAAGGTGCGAGCTTAATTCTACATAAACAGTTTTCGAATTGGGGATGAAAAAAAATTTTAAAATTTTTACAGGGGTTGCATTGGAATTCCTGAGTACATGAAGAGCGATAGAAAAATTCCATTTTCTCGAAAACTATAAGTCGCAGCTCAAGTCCAAAAGCAGATTTGAATTCAGGAAAGGTGCGGGCTTAATTCTACATAAACAGTTTTCAAATTGGGGATGAAAAAAAAATTTTCAAATTTTTACAGGGGTTGCATTGGAATTCCTGACTACCTGAAGAGCGTTACAAAAATTCCATTTTCTCGAAAACTATAAGTCGCAGCTCAACTCCAAAAGCAGATTTGAATTCAGGAAAGGTGCGAGCTTAATTCTACATAAACAGTTTTCAAATTGGGGATGAAAAAAAATTTTCAAATTTTTACAGGGGTTGCATTGGAATTCTTGACTACCTCTAAGAGCGATAGAAAAATTCTATTTTCTCGAAAACTATAAGTCGCAGCTCAACTCCAAAAGCAGATTTGAATTCAGGGAAGGTGCGAGCTTAATTCTACATAAACAGTTTTCAAATTGGGGATGAATAAAAATTTTCAAATTTTTACAGGGGTTGCATTGGAATTCCTGACTACCTGAAGAGCGTTACAAAAATTCCATTTTCTCGAAAACTAGAAGTCGCAGCTCAACTCCAAAAGCAGATTTGAATTCAGGAAAGGTGCGAGCTTAATTCTACATAAACAGTTTTCAAATTGGGGAGGAAAGAAAATTTTCAAATTTTTACAGGGGTTGCATTGGAATTCCTGACTACCTGAAGAGAGTTACAAAAATTCCATTTTCTCGAAAACTATAAGTCGCAGCTCAACTCCAAAAGCAAATTTGAATTCAGGAAAGGTGCGAGCTTAATTCTACATAAACAGTTTTCAAATCGGGAATGAAAATAAAATTGTAAAATTTTTCCAGGGGTTGCATTGGAATTCCTGACTACCTCGAAGAGCGATACAAAAATTCCATTTTCTCGAAAACTATAAGTCGCAACTCAACTTCGAAAGCAGATTTGAATTCAGGAAAGGTGCGAGCTTAATTCTACATAAACAATTTTCAAATCGGGGATGAGAAAAAAATTTTCAAATTTTTACAGGGGTTGCATTGGGATTCCTGTCTACCTCGAAGAGAGTTACAAAAATTTAATTTTCTCGAAAACTATAAGTCGCAGCTCAACTCCAAAAGCAGATTTGAATTCAGGAAAGGTGCGAGCTTAATTCTACATAAACAGTTTTCAAATCGGGAATGAAAATAAAATTGTAAAATTTTTCCAGGGGTTGCATTGGAATTCCTGACTACCTCGAAGAGCGATACAAAAATTCCATTTTCTCGGAAACTATAAGTCGCAACTCAACTTCGAAAGCAGATTTGAATTCAGGAAAGGTGCGAGCTTAATTCTACATAAACAATTTTCAAATCGGGGATGAGAAAAAAATTTTCAAATTTTTACAGGGGTTGCATTGGGATTCCTGCCTACCTCGAAGAGAGATACAATAATTCCATTTTCTCGAAAACTATAAGTCGCAGCTCAACTCCAAAAGCAGATTTGAATTCAGGAAAGGTGCGAGCTTAATTCTACATAAACAGTTTTCAAATTGGGGATGAAAAGAAAATTTTAAAATTTTTACAGGGGTTGCATTGGAATTCCTGACTACCTGAAGAGCGTTACAAAAATTCCATTTTCTCGAAAACTAGAAGTCGCAGCTCAACTCCAAAAGCAGATTTGAATTCAGGAAAGGTGCGGGCTTAATTCTACATAAACAGTTTTCAAATCGGGGATAAAAAAAAAACTTTCAAATTTTTACAGGGGTTGCATTGGAATTCCTGACTACCTGAAGAGCGTTACAAAAATTCCATTTTCTCGAAAACTATAAGTCGCAGCTCAACTCCAAAAGCAGATTTGAATTCAGGAAAGGTGCGGGCTTAATTCTACATAAACAGTTTTCAAATCGGGGATGAAAAAAAATTTTTCAAATTTTTACAGGGGTTGCATTGGAATTCATGACTACCTCAAAGAGCGATACAAAAATTCCATTTTCTCGAAAACTATAAGTTGCAGCTCAACTCCAAAAGCAGATTTAAATTCAGGAAAGGTGCGAGCTTAATTCTACATAAACAGTTTTCAAATCGGGGATGAAAAGAAAACTTTAAAATTTTAACAGGGGTTGCATTGGAATTCCTGACTACCTCGAAGAGCGATACAAAAATTCCATTTTCTCGAAAACTATAAGTCGCAGCTCAACTCCAAAAGCAGATTTGAATTCAGGAAAGGTGCGAGCTTAATTCTACATAAACAGTTTTCAAATTGGGGATGAAAAAAAAATTTTCAAATTTTTACAGGGGTTGCATTGGAATTCCTGAGTACATGAAGAGCGATACAAAAATTCCATTTTCTCGAAAACTATAAGCCGCAGCTCAACTCCAAAAGCAGATTTGAATTCAGGAAAGGTGTGGGCTTAATTCTACATAAACAGTTTTCAAATCGGGGATAAAAAAAAAAACTTTCAAATTTTTACAGGGGTTGCATTGGAATTCCTGAGTACATGAAGAGCGATACAAAAATTCCATTTTCTCGAAAACTATAAGCCGCAGCTCAACTCCAAAAGCAGATTTGAATTCAGGAAAGGTGTGGGCTTAATTCTACATAAACAGTTTTCAAATCGGGGATAAAAAAAAAAAACTTTCAAATTTTTACAGGGGTTGCATTGGAATTCCTGACTACCTGAAGAGAGTTACAAAAATTCCATTTTCTCGAAAACTATAAGTCGCAGCTCAACTCCAAAAGCAAATTTGAATTCAGGAAAGGTGCGAGCTTAATTCTACATAAACAGTTTTCAAATCGGGAATGAAAATAAAATTGTAAAATTTTTCCAGGGGTTGCATTGGAATTCCTGACTACCTCGAAGAGCGATACAAAAATTCCATTTTCTCGAAAACTATAAGTCGCAACTCAACTTCGAAAGCAGATTTGAATTCAGGAAAGGTGCGAGCTTAATTCTACATAAACAATTTTCAAATCGGGGATGAGAAAAAAATTTTCAAATTTTTACAGGGGTTGCATTGGGATTCCTGTCTACCTCGAAGAGAGATACAAAAATTCCATTTTCTCGAAAACTATAAGTCGCAGCTCAACTCCAAAAGCAGATTTGAATTCAGGAAAGGTGCGAGCTTAATTCTACATAAACAGTTTTCAAATTGGGGATGAAAAAAAAATTTTCAAATTTTTACAGGGGTTGCATTGGAATTCTTGACTACCTCGAAGAGCATTACAAAAATTCCATTTTCTCGAAAACTATAAGTCGCAGCTCAACTGCAAAAGCAGATTTGAATTCAGGAAAGGTGCGAGCTTAATTCTACATAAACAGTTTTCAAATTGGGGATGAAAAAAAATTTTTCAAATTTTTACAGGGGTTGCATTGGAATTCTTGACTACCTCGAAGAGCGGTACAAAAATTCCATTTTCTCGAAAACTATAAGTCGGAGCTCAACTCCAAAAGCAGATTTGAATTCAGGGAAGGTGCGAGCTTAATTCTACATAAACAGTTTTCAAATTGGGGATGAATAAAAATTTTCAAATTTTTACAGGGGTTGCATTGGAATTCCTGACTACCTGAAGAGCGTTACAAAAATTCCATTTTCTCGAAAACTATAAGTCGCAGCTGAACTCCAAAAGCAGATTTGAATTCAGGAAAGGTGCGAGCTTAATTCTACATAAACAGTTTTCGAATTGGGGATGAAAAAAAATTTTAAAATTTTTACAGGGGTTGCATTGGAATTCCTGAGTACATGAAGAGCGATAGAAAAATTCCATTTTCTCGAAAACTATAAGTCGCAGCTCAAGTCCAAAAGCAGATTTGAATTCAGGAAAGGTGCGGGCTTAATTCTACATAAACAGTTTTCAAATTGGGGATGAAAAAAAAATTTTCAAATTTTTACAGGGGTTGCATTGGAATTCCTGACTACCTGAAGAGCGTTACAAAAATTCCATTTTCTCGAAAACTATAAGTCGCAGCTCAACTCCAAAAGCAGATTTGAATCCAGGAAAGGTGCGAGCTTAATTCTACATAAACAGTTTTCAAATTGGGGATGAAAAAAAATTTTCAAATTTTTACAGGGGTTGCATTGGAATTCTTGTCTACCTCTAAGAGCGATAGAAAAATTCTATTTTCTCGAAAACTATAAGTCGCAGCTCAACTCCAAAAGCAGATTTGAATTCAGGGAAGGTGCGAGCTTAATTCTACATAAACAGTTTTCAAATTGGGGATGAATAAAAATTTTCAAATTTTTACAGGGGTTGCATTGGAATTCCTGACTACCTGAAGAGCGTTACAAAAATTCCATTTTCTCGAAAACTAGAAGTCGCAGCTCAACTCCAAAAGCAGATTTGAATTCAGGAAAGGTGCGAGCTTAATTCTACATAAACACTTTTCAAATTGGGGAGGAAAGAAAATATTCAAATTTTTACAGGGGTTGCATTGGAATTCCTGACTACCTGAAGAGCGATACAAAAATTCCATTTTCTCGAAAACTAGAAGTCGCAGCTCAACTCCAAAAGCAGATTTGAATTCAGGAAAGGTGCGGGCTTAATTCTACGTAAACAATTTTCAAATCGGGGATAAAAAAAAACTTTAAAATTTTTACAGGGGTTGCATTGGAATTCTTGACTACCTCGAAGAGCATTACAAAAATTCCATTTTCTCGAAAACTATAAGTCGCAGCTCAACTGCAAAAGCAGATTTGAATTCAGGAAAGGTGCGAGCTTAATTCTACATAAACAGTTTTCAAATTGGGGATGAAAAAAAAATTTTCAAATTATTACAGGGGTTGCATTGGAATTCTTGACTACCTCGAAGAGCGGTACAAAAATTCCATTTTCTCGAAAACTATAAGTCGGAGCTCAACTCCAAAAGCAGATTTGAATTCAGGGAAGGTGCGAGCTTAATTCTACATAAACAGTTTTCAAATTGGGGATGAATAAAAATTTTCAAATTTTTACAGGGGTTGCATTGGAATTCCTGACTACCTGAAGAGCGTTACAAAAATTCCATTTTCTCGAAAACTATAAGTCGCAGCTGAACTCCAAAGCAGATTTGAATTCAGGAAAGGTGCGAGCTTAATTCTACATAAACAGTTTTCAAATTGGGGATGAAAACAAAATTTTCAAATTTTTACAGGGGTTGCATTGGAATTCCTGACTACCTGAAGAGCGTTACAAAAATTCCATTTTCTCGAAAACTATAAGTCGCAGCTCAACTCCAAAAGCAGATTTGAATTCAGGAAAGCTGCGAGCTTAATTCTACATAAACAGTTTTCAAATTGGGGATGAAAAAAAATTTTCAAATTTTTACAGGGGTTGCATTGGAATTCTTGACTACCTCGAAGAGCGATAGAATTCTTGACTACCTAGAAGAGCATTACAAAAATTCCATTTTCTCGAAGACTATAAGTCGCAGCTCAACTCCAAAAGCAGATTTGAATTCAGGAAAGATGCGAGCTTAATTCTACATAAACAGTTTTCAAATTGGGGATGAATAAAAATTTTCAAATTTTTACAGGGGTTGCATTGGAATTCCTGACTGCCTGAAGAGCGTTACAAAAATTCCATTTTCTCGAAAACTAGAAGTCGCAGCTCAACTCCAAAAGCAGATTTGAATTCAGGAAAGGTGCGAGCTTAATTCTACATAAACAGTTTTCAAATTGGGGAGGAAAAAAAATTTTCAAATTTTTACAGGGGTTGCATTGGAATTCCTGACTACCTGAAGAGCGTTACAAAAATTCCATTTTCTCGAAAACTATAAGTCGCAGCTCAACTCCAAAAGCAGATTTGAATTCAGGATAGGTGCGGGCTTAATTCTACGTAAACAATTTTCAAATCGGGGATAAAAAAAAACTTTCAAATTTTTACAGGGGTTGCATTGGAATTCTTGACTACCTCGAAGAGCATTACAAAAATTCCATTTTCTCGAAAACTATAAGTCGCAGCTCAACTCCAAAAGCAGATTTGAATTCAGGAAAGGTGCGAGCTTAATTCTACATAAACAGTTTTCAAATTGGGGATGAAAAAAAATTTTCAAATTTTTACAGGGGTTGCATTGGAATTCTTGACTACCTCGAAGAGCGATAGAATTCTTGACTACCTAGAAGAGGGCTTAATTCTACATAAACAGTTTTCAAATTGGGGATGAAAAAAAAATTTTAAAATTTTTACAGGGGTTGCATTGGAATTCCTGACTACCTGAAGAGCGTTACAAAAATTCCATTTTCTCGAAAACTATAAGTCGCAGCTCAACTCCAAAAGCAGATTTGAATTCAGGAAAGGTGCGAGCTTAATTCTACATAAACAGTTTTCAAATTGGGGATGAAAAAAAATTTTGAAATTTTTACAGGGGTTGCATTGGAATTCTTGACTACCTCGAAGAGCGATAGAATTCTTGACTACCTAGAAGAGCATTACAAAAATTCCATTTTCTCGAAGACTATAAGTCGCAGCTCAACTCCAAAAGCAGATTTGAATTCAGGAAAGATGCGAGCTTAATTCTACATAAACAGTTTTCAAATTGGGGATGAAAAAAAAATTTTGAAATTTTTACAGGGGTTGCATTGGAATTCTTGACTACCTCTAAGAGCGATAGAAAAATTCTATTTTCTCGAAAACTATGAGTCGCAGCTCAAGTCCAAAAGCAGATTTGAATTCAGGAAAGGTGCGGGCTTAATTCTACATAAACAGTTTTCAAATTGGGGATGAAAAAAAAATTTTAAAATTTTTACAGGGGTTGCATTGGAATTCCTGACTACCTGAAGAGCGTTACAAAAATTCCATTTTCTCGAAAACTATAAGTCGCAGCTCAACTCCAAAAGCAGATTTGAATTCAGGAAAGGTGCGAGCTTAATTCTACATAAACAGTTTTCAAATTGGGGATGAAAAAAAATTTTCAAATTTTTACAGGGGTTGCATTGGAATTCTTGACTACCTCGAAGAGCGATAGAATTCTCGACTACCTAGAAGAGCATTACAAAAATTCCATTTTCTCGAAGACTATAAGTCGCAGCTCAACTCCAAAAGCAGATTTGAATTCAGGAAAGATGCGAGCTTAATTCTACATAAACAGTTTTCAAATTGGGGATGAAAAAAAAATTTTCAAATTTTTCCAGGGGTTGCATTGGAATTCTTGACTACCTCTAAGAGCGATAGAAAAATTCTATTTTCTCGAAAACTATAAGTCGCAGCTCAACTCCAAAAGCAGATTTGAATTCAGGGAAGGTGCGAGCTTAATTCTACATAAACAGTTTTCAAATTGGGGATGAATAAAAATTTTCAAATTTTTACAGGGGTTGCATTGGAATTCCTGACTACCTGAAGAGCGTTACAAAAATTCCATTTTCTCGAAAACTAGAAGTCGCAGCTCAACTCCAAAAGCAGATTTGAATTCAGGGAAGGTGCGAGCTTAATTCTACATAAACAGTTTTCAAATTGGGGATGAAAAAAATTTTTCACATTTTTACAGGGGTTGCATTGGAATTCTTGACTACATCGAAGAGCGATAGAATTCTTGACTAACTAGAAGAGCATTACAAAAATTCCATTTTCTCGAAGACTATAAGTCGCAGCTCAACTCCAAAAGCAGATTTGAATTCAGGAAAGATGCGAGCTTAATTCTACATAAACAGTTTTCAAATTGGGGAGGAAAAAAAATTTTCAAATTTTTACAGGGGTTGCATTGGAATACCTGACTACCTGAAGAGCGTTACAAAAATTCCATTTTCTCGAAAACTATAAGTCGCAGCTCAACTTCAAAAGCAGATTTAAATTCAGGAAAGGTGCGGGCTTAATTCTACATAAACAGTTTTCAAATTGGGGATGAAAAAAAAATTTTCAAATTTTTACAGGGGTTGCATTGGAATTCCTGACTACCTGAAGAGCGTTACAAAAATTCCATTTTCTCGAAAACTATAAGTCGCAGCTCAACTCCAAAAGCAGATTTGAATTCAGGAAAGGTGCGGGCTTAATTCTACATAAACAGTTTTCAAATCGGGGATGAAAAAAAAACTTTAAAATTTTAACAGGGGTTGCATTGGAATTCCTGACTACCTCGAAGAGCTATACAAAAATTCCATTTTCTCGAAAATTATAAGTCGCAGCTCAACTCCAAAAGCAGATTTGAATTCAGGAAAGGTGTGGGCTTAATTCTACATAAACAGTTTTCAAATCGGGGATAAAAAAAAAAAATTTCAAATTTTTACAGGGGTTGCATTGGAATTCCTGACTACCTGAAGAGAGTTACAAAAATTCCATTTTCTCGAAAACTATAAGTCGCAGCTCAACTCCAAAAGCAGATTTGAATTCAGGAAAGGTGCGAGCTTAATTCTACATAAACAGTTTTCAAATTGGGAATGAAAATAAAATTGTAAAATTTTTCCAGGGGTTGCATTGGAATTCCTGACTACCTCGAAGAGCGATACAAAAATTCCATTTTCTCGAAAACTATAAGTCGCAACTCAACTTCGAAAGCAGATTTGAATTCAGGAAAGGTGCGAGCTTAATTCTACATAAACAATTTTCAAATCGTTGATGAGAAAAAAATTTTCAAATTTTTACAGGGGTTGCATTGGGATTCCTGCCTACCTCGAAGAGAGATACAAAAATTCCATTTTCTCGAAAACTATAAGTCGCAGCTTAACTCCAAAAGCAGATTTGAATTCAGGAAAGGTGCGAGCTTAATTCTACATAAACAGTTTTCAAATTGGGGATGAAAAAAAAATTTTCAAATTTTTACAGGGGTTGCATTGGAATTCCTGACTACCTGAAGAGCGTTACAAAAATTCCATTTTCTCGAAAACTAGAAGTCGCAGCTCAACTCCAAAAGCAGATTTGAATTCAGGAAAGGTGCGGGCTTAATTCTACATAAACAGTTTTCAAATCGGGGATAAAAAAAAAACTTTCAAATTTTTACAGGGGTTGCATTGGAATTCCTGACTACCTGAAGAGCGTTACAAAAATTCCATTTTCTCGAAAGCTATAAGTCGCAGCTCAACTCCAAAAGCAGATTTGAATTCAGGAAAGGTGTGGGCTTAATTCTACATAAACAGTTTTCAAATAGGGGATGAAAAAAAATTTTTCAGATTTTTACAGGGGTTGCATTGGAATTCTTGACTACCTCGAAGAGCGATAGAAAAATTCCATTTTCTCGAAAACTATAAGTCGCAGCTCAACTCCAAAAGCAGATTTGAATTCAGGAAAGGTGCGGGCTTAATTCTACATAAACAGTTTTCAAATTGGGGATGAAAAAAAAATTTTCAAATTTTTACAGGGGTTGCATTGGAATTCCTGACTACCTGAAGAGCGTTACAAAAATTCCATTTTCTCGAAAACTATAAGTCGCAGCTCAACTTCAAAAGCAGATTTAAATTCAGGAAAGGTGCCGGCTTAATTCTACATAAACAGTTTTCAAATTGGGGATGAAAAAAAAATTTTCAAATTTTTACAGGGGTTGCATTGGAATTCCTGACTACCTGAAGAGCGTTACAAAAATTCCATTTTCTCGAAAACTATAAGTCGCAGCTCAACTCCAAAAGCAGATTTGAATTCAGGAAAGGTGCGGGCTTAATTCTACATAAACAGTTTTCAAATCGGGGATGAAAAAAAATTTTCAACTTTTTACAGGGGTTGCATTGGAATTCCTGAGTACATGAAGAGCGATAGAAAAATTCCATTTTCTCGAAAACTATAAGTCGCAGCTCAACTCCAAAAGCAGATTTGAATTCAGGAAAGGTGCGAGCTTAATTCTACATAAACAGTTTTCAAATTGGGGATGAAAAAAAATTTTCAAATTTTTACAGGGGTTGCATTGGAATTCTTGACTACCTCGAAGAGCGATAGAATTCTTGACTACCTAGAAGAGCATTACAAAAATTCCATTTTCTCGAAGACTATAAGTCGCAGCTCAACTCCAAAAGCAGATTTGAATTCAGGAAAGGTGCGAGCTTAATTCTACATAAACAGTTTTCAAATTGGGGATGAAAAAAAAATTTTCAAATTTTTACAGGGGTTGCATTGGAATTCTTGACTACCTCTAAGAGCGATAGAAAAATTCTATTTTCTCGAAAACTATAAGTCGCAGCTCAACTCCAAAAGCAGATTTGAATTCAGGGAAGGTGCGAGGTTAATTCTACATAAACAGTTTTCAAATTGGGGATGAATAAAAATTTTCAAATTTTTACAGGGGTTGCATTGCAATTCCTGACTACCTGAAGAGCGTTACAAAAATTCCATTTTCTCGAAAACTAGAAGTCGCAGCTCAACTCCAAAAGCAGATTTGAATTCAGGAAAGGTGCGAGCTTAATTCTACATAAACAGTTTTCAAATTGGGGAGGAAAAAAAATTTTCAAATTTTTACAGGGGTTGCATTGGAATTCCTGACTACCTGAAGAGCGTTACAAAAATTCCATTTTCTCGAAAACTAGAAGTCGCAGCTCAACTCCAAAAGCAGATTTGAATTCAGGAAAGGTGCGGGCTTAATTCTACGTAAACAATTTTCAAATCGGGGATAAAAAAAAACTTTCAAATTTTTACAGGGGTTGCATTGGAATTCTTGACTACCTCGAAGAGCATTACAAAAATTCCATTTTCTCGAAAACTATAAGTCGCAGCTCAACTGCAAAAGCAGATTTGAATTCAGGAAAGGTGCGAGCTTAATTCTACATAAACAGTTTTCAAATTGGGGATGAAAAAAAAATTTTCAAATTTTTACAGGGGTTGCATTGGAATTCCTGACTACCTCGAAGAGCGGTACAAAAATTCCATTTTCTCGAAAACTATAAGTCGGAGCTCAACTCCAAAAGCAGATTTGAATTCAGGGAAGGTGCGAGCTTAATTCTACATAAACAGTTTTCAAATTGGGGATGAAAAAAAATTTTCAAATTTTTACAGGGGTTGCATTGGAATTCCTGAGTACATGAAGAGCGATAGAAAAATTCCATTTTCTCGAAAACTATAAGTCGCAGCTCAGGTCCAAAAGCAGATTTGAATTCAGGAAAGGTGCGGGCTTAATTCTACATAAACAGTTTTCAAATTGGGGATGAAAAAAAAATTTTCAAATTTTTACAGGGGTTGCATTGGAATTCCTGACTACCTGAAGAGCGTTACAAAAATTCCATTTTCTCGAAAACTAGAAGTCGCAGCTCAACTCCAAAAGCAGATTTGAATTCAGGAAAGGTGCGAGCTTAATTCTACATAAACAGTTTTCAAATTGGGGAGGAAAAAAAATTTTCAAATTTTTACAGGGGTTGCATTGGAATTCCTGACTACCTGAAGAGCGTTACAAAAATTCCATTTTCTCGAAAACTAGAAGTCGCAGCTCAACTCCAAAAGCAGATTTGAATTCAGGAAAGGTGCGGGCTTAATTCTACGTAAACAATTTTCAAATCGGGGATAAAAAAAAACTTTCAAATTTTTACAGGGGTTGCATTGGAATTCTTGACTACCTCGAAGAGCATTACAAAAATTCCATTTTCTCGAAAACTATAAGTCGCAGCTCAACTGCAAAAGCAGATTTGAATTCAGGAAAGGTGCGAGCTTAATTCTACATAAACAGTTTTCAAATTGGGGATGAAAAAAATTTTTTCAAATTTTTACAGGGGTTGCATTGGAATTCTTGACTACCTCGAAGAGCGGTACAAAAATTCCATTTTCTCGAAAACTATAGTTCGGAGCTCAACTCCAAAAGCAGATTTGAATTCAGGGAAGGTGCGAGCTTAATTCTACATAAACAGTTTTCAAATTGGGGATGAAAAAAAATTTTCAAATTTTTACAGGGGTTGCATTGGAATTCCTGAGTACATGAAGAGCGATAGAAAAATTCCATTTTCTCGAAAACTATAAGTCGCAGCTCAGGTCCAAAAGCAGATTTGAATTCAGGAAAGGTGCGGGCTTAATTCTACATAAACAGTTTTCAAATTGGGGATGAAAAAAAATTTTCAAATTTTTACAGGGGTTGCATTGGAATTCTTGACTACCTCGAAGAGCGATAGAATTCTTGACTACCTAGAAGAGCATTACAAAAATTCCATTTTCTCGAAGACTATATGTCGCAGCTCAACTCCAAAAGCAGATTTGAATTCAGGAAAGGTGCGAGCTTAATTCTACATAAACAGTTTTCAAATTGGGGATGAAAAAAAAATTTTCAAATTTTTACAGGGGTTGCATTGGGATTCTTGACTACCTCTAAGAGCGATAGAAAAATTCTATTTTCTCGAAAACTATAAGTCGCAGCTCAACTCCAAAAGCAGATTTGAATTCAGGGAAGGTGCGAGCTTAATTCTACATAAACAGTTTTCAAATTGGGGATGAATAAAAATTTTCAAATTTTTACAGGGGTTGCATTGGAATTCCTGACTACCTGAAGAGCGTTACAAAAATTCCATTTTCTCGAAAACTAGAAGTCGCAGCTCAACTCCAAAAGCAGATTTGAATTCAGGGAAGGTGCGAGCTTAATTCTACATAAACAGTTTTCAAATTGGGGATGAAAAAAAATTTCAAATTTTTACAGGGGTTGCATTGGAATTCTTGACTACCTCGAAGAGCGATAGAATTCTTGACTACCTAGAAGAGCATTACAAAAATTCCATTTTCTCGAAGACTATAAGTCGCAGCTCAACTCCAAAAGCAGATTTGAATTCAGGAAAGATGCGAGCTTAATTCTACATAAACAGTTTTCAAATTGGGGAGGAAAAAAAATTTTCAAATTTTTACAGGGGTTGCATTGGAATTCCTGACTACCTGAAGAGAGTTACAAAAATTCCATTTTCTCGAAAACTAGAAGTCGCAGCTCAACTCCAAAAGCAGATTTGAATTCAGGAAAGGTGCGATCTTAATTCTACGTAAACAATTTTCAAATCGGGGATAAAAAAAAACTTTCAAATTTTTACAGGGGTTGCATTGGAATTCTTGACTACCTCGAAGAGCATTACAAAAATTCCATTTTCTCGAAAACTATAAGTCGCAGCTCAACTGCAAAAGCAGATTTGAATTCAAGAAAGGTGCGAGCTTAATTCTACATAAACAGTTTTCAAATTGGGGATGAATAGAAATTTTCAAATTTTTACAGGGGTTGCATTGGAATTCCTGACTACCTGAAGAGCGTTACAAAAATTCCATTTTCTCGAAAACTATAAGTCGCAGCTGAACTCCAAAAGCAGATTTGAATTCAGGAAAGGTGCGAGCTTAATTCTACATAAACAGTTTTCGAATTGGGGATGAAAAAAAATTTTCAAATTTTTACAGGGGTTGCATTGGAATTCCTGAGAACATGAAGAGCGATAGAAAAATTCCATTTTCTCGAAACTATAAGTCGCAGCTCAAGTCCAAAAGCAGATTTGAATTCATTAAAGGTGCGGGCTTAATTCTACATAAACAGTTTTCAAATTGGGGATGAAAAAAAAATTTTCAAATTTTTACAGAGTTTGCATTGGAATTCCTGCCTACCTGAAGAGCGTTACAAAAATTCCATTTTCTCGAAAACTATAAGTCGCAGCTCAACTCCAAAAGCAGATTTGAATTCAAGAAAGGTGCGGGCTTAATTCTACATAAACAGTTTTCAAATCGGGGATGAAAAAAAAATTTTCAAATTTTTACAGGGGTTGCATTGGAATTCTTGACTACCTCGAAGAGCGATAGAAAAATTCCATTTTCTCGAAAACTATAAGTCGCAGCTCAACTCCAAAAGCAGATTTGAATTCAGGGAAGGTGCGAGCTTAATTCTACATAAACAGTTTTCAAATTGGGGATGAATAAAAATTTTCAAATTTTTACAGGGGTTGCATTGGAATTCCTGAGTACATGAAGAGCGTTAAAAAAATTCCATTTTCTCGAAAACTATAAGTCGCAGCTCAACTCCAAAAGCAGATTTGAATTCAGGAAAGGTGCGGGCTTAATTCTACATAAACAGTTTTCAAATTGGGGATGAAAAAAAAATTTTCAAATTTTTACAGGGGTTGCATTGGAATTCTTGACTACCTCTAAGGGCGATAGAAAAATTCTATTTTCTCGAAAACTATAAGTCGCAGCTCAACTCCAAAAGCAGATTTGAATTCAGGGAAGGTGCGAGCTTAATTCTACATAAACAGTTTTCAAATTGGGGATGAATAAAAATTTTCAAATTTTTATAGGGGTTGCATTGGAATTCCTGACTACCTGAAGAGCGTTACAAAAATTCCATTTTCTCGAAAACTAGAAGTCGCAGCTCAACTCCAAAAGCAGATTTGAATTCAGGGAAGGTGCGAGCTTAATTCTACATAAACAGTTTTCAAATTGGGGATGAAAAAAAATTTTCAAATTTTTACAGGGGTTGCATTGGAATTCTTGACTACCTCGAAGAGCGATAGAATTCTTGACTACCTAGAAGAGCATTACAAAAATTCCATTTTCTCGAAGACTATAAGTCGCAGCTCAACTCCAAAAGCAGATTTGAATTCAGGAAAGATGCGAGCTTAATTCTACATAAACAGTTTTCAAATTGGGGAGGAAAAAAAATTTTCAAATTTTTACAGGGGTTGCATTGGAATTCCTGACTACCTGAAGAGAGTTACAAAAATTCCATTTTCTCGAAAACTATAAGTCGCAGCTCAACTCCAAAAGCAGATTTGAATTCAAGAAAGGTGCGGGCTTAATTCTACATAAACAGTTTTAAAATCGGGGATGAAAAAAAAATTTTCAAATTTTTACAGGGGTTGCATTGGAATTCTTGACTACCTCGAAGAGCGATAGAAAAATTCCATTTTCTCGAAAACTATAAGTCGCAGCTCAACTCCAAAATCAGATTTGAATTCAGGAAAGGTGCGAGCTTAATTCTACATAAACAGTTTTCAAATTGGGGATGAAAAAAAATTTTCAAATTTTTACAGGGGTTGCATTGGAATTCCTGACTACCTGAAGAGCGTTACAAGAATTCCATTTTCTCGAAAACTATAAGTCGCAGCTCAACTCCAAAAGCAGATTTGAATTCAGGAAAGGTGCGAGCTTGATTCTACATAAACAGTTTTCAAATCGGGGATGAAAAAAAATTTTTCAAATTTTTACAGGGGTTGCATTGATGACAACCTCGAAGAGCGGTACAAAAATTCCATTTTCTCGAAAACTGTAAGTCGGAGCTCAACTCCAAAAACAGATTTGAATTCAGGGAAGGTGCGAGCTTAATTCTACATAAACAGTTTTCAAATTGGGGATGAATAAAAATTTTCAAATTTTTACAGGGGTTGCATTGGAATTCCTGAGTACATGAAGAGCGTTAAAAAAATTCCATTTTCTCGAAAACTATAAGTCGCAGCTGAACTCCAAAAGCAGATTTGAATTCAGGAAAGGTACGGGCTTAATTCTACATAAACAGTTTTCAAATCGGGGATAAAAAAAAACTTTCAAATTTTTACAGGGGTTGCATTGGAATTCTTGACTACCTCGAAGAGCATTACAAAAATTCCATTTTCTCGAAAACTATAAGTCGCAGCTCAACTCCAAAAGCAGATTTGAATTCAGGGAAGGTGCGAGCTTAATTCTACATAAACAGTTTTCAAATTGGGGATGAATAAAAATTTTCAAATTTTTACAGGGGTTGCATTGGAATTCCTGACTACCTGAAGAGCGTTACAAGAATTCCATTTTCTCGAAAACTATAAGTCGCAGCTGAACTCCAAAAGCAGATTTGAATTCAGGAAAGGTGCGGGCTTAATTCTACGTAAACAATTTTCAAATCGGGGATGAAAAAAAAACTTTAAAATTTTAACAGGGGTTGCATTGGAATTCCTGACTACCTCGAAGAGCGATACAAAAATTCCATTTTCTCGAAAACTATAAGTCGCAGCTCAACTGCAAAAGCAGATTTGAATTCAGGAAAGGTGCGAGCTTAATTCTACATAAAGAGTTTTAAAATCGGGGATGAAAAAAAAATTTTCAAATTTTTACAGGGGTTGCATTGGAATTCCTGACTACCTGAAGAGCGTTACAAAAATTCCATTTTCTCGAAAACTATAAGTCGCAGCTGAACTCCAAAAGCAGATTTGAATTCAGGAAAGGTGCGGGCTTAATTCTACGTAAACAATTTTCAAATCGGGGATGAAAAAAAAACTTTAAAATTTTAACAGGGGTTGCATTGGAATTCCTGACTACCTCGAAGAGCGATACAAAAATTCCATTTTCTCGAAAACTATAAGTCGGAGCTCAACTCCAAAAACAGATTTGAATTCAGGGAAGGTGCGAGCTTAATTCTACATAAACAGTTTTCAAATTGGGGATGAATAAAAATTTTCAAATTTTTACAGGGGTTGCATTGGAATTCCTGAGTACATGAAGAGCGTTAAAAAAATTCCATTTTCTCGAAAACTATAAGTCGCAGCTCAACTCAAAAAGCAGATTTGAATTCAGGAAAGGTGCGGGCTTAATTCTACATAAACAGTTTTCAAATTGGGAATGAAAAAAAAATTTTCAAATTTTTACAGGGGTTGCATTGGAATTCCTGACTACCTGAAGAGCGTTACAAAAATTCCATTTTCTCGAAAACTATAAGTCGCAGCTGAACTCCAAAAGCAGATTTGAATTCAGGAAAGGTACGGGCTTAATTCTACATAAACAGTTTTCAAATCGGGGATAAAAAAAAAACTACCTCGAAGAGCATTACAAAAATTCCATTTTCTCGAAAACTATAAGTCGCAGCTCAACTCCAAAAGCAGATTTGAATTCAGGGAAGGTGCGAGCTTAATTCTACATAAACAGTTTTCAAATTGGGGATGAATAAAAATTTTCAAATTTTTACAGGGGTTGCATTGGAATTCCTGACTACCTGAAGAGCGTTACAAGAATTCCATTTTCTCGAAAACTATAAGTCGCAGCTGAACTCCAAAAGCAGATTTGAATTCAGGAAAGGTGCGGGCTTAATTCTACGTAAACAATTTTCAAATCGGGGATGAAAAAAAAACTTTAAAATTTTAACAGGGGTTGCATTGGAATTCCTGACTACCTCGAAGAGCGATACAAAAATTTAATTTTCTCGAAAACTATAAGTCGCAGCTCAACTGCAAAAGCAGATTTGAATTCAGGAAAGGTGCGAGCTTAATTCTACATAAAGAGTTTTAAAATCGGGGATGAAAAAAAAATTTTCAAATTTTTACAGGGGTTGCATTGGAATTCCTGACTACCTGAAGAGCGTTACAAAAATTCCATTTTCTCGAAAACTATAAGTCGCAGCTGAACTCCAAAAGCAGATTTGAATTCAGGAAAGGTGCGGGCTTAATTCTACGTAAACAATTTTCAAATCGGGGATGAAAAAAAAACTTTAAAATTTTAACAGGGGTTGCATTGGAATTCCTGACTACCTCGAAGAGCGATACAAAAATTCCATTTTCTCGAAAACTATAAGTCGCAGCTCAACTGCAAAAGCAGATTTGAATTCAGGAAAGGTGCGCGCTTAATTCTACATAAACAGTTTTAAAATCGGGGATGAAAAAAAAATTTTCAAATTTTTACAGGGGTTGCATTGGAATTTTCTCGAAAACTATAAGTCGCAGCTCAACTCCAAAATCAGATTTGAATTCAGGAAAGGTGCGGGCTTAATTCTACATAAACAGTTTTCAAATTGGGGATGAAAAAAAATTTTCAAATTTTTACAGGGGTTGCATTGGAATTCCTGACTACCTGAAGAGCGTTACAAAAATTCCATTTTCTCGAAAACTATAAGTCGCAGCTCAACTCCAAAAGCAGATTTGAATTCAGGAAAGGTGCGAGCTTAATTCTACATAAACAGTTTTCAAATCGGGGATGAAAAAAAATTTTTCAAATTTTTACAGGGGTTGCATTGATGACAACCTCGAAGAGCGGTACAAAAATTCCATTTTCTCGAAAACTGTAAGTCGGAGCTCAACTCCAAAAACAGATTTGAATTCAGGGAAGGTGCGAGCTTAATTCTACATAAACAGTTTTCAAATTGGGGATGAATAAAAATTTTCAAATTTTTACAGGGGTTGCATTGGAATTCCTGAGTACATGAAGAGCGTTAAAAAAATTCCATTTTCTCGAAAACTATAAGTCGCAGCTCAACTCAAAAAGCAGATTTGAATTCAGGAAAGGTGCGGGCTTAATTCTACATAAACAGTTTTCAAATTGGGAATGAAAAAAAAATTTTCAAATTTTTACAGGGGTTGCATTGGAATTCCTGACTACCTGAAGAGCGTTACAAAAATTCCATTTTCTCGAAAACTATAAGTCGCAGCTCAACTCCAAAAGCAGATTTGAATTCAGGAAAGGTGCGAGCTTAATTCTACATAAACAGTTTTCAAATTGGGGATGAAAAAAAAATTTTCAAATTTTTACAGAGGTTGCATTTTAATTCTTGACTACCTCGAAGAGCGATAGAAAAATTCCATTTTCTCGAAAACTATAAGTCGCAGCTGAACTCCAAAAGCAGATTTGAATTCAGGAAAGGTACGGGCTTAATTCTACATAAACAGTTTTCAAATCGGGGATAAAAAAAAACTTTCAAATTTTTACAGGGGTTGCATTGGAATTCTTGACTACCTCGAAGAGCATTACAAAAATTCCATTTTCTCGAAAACTATAAGTCGCAGCTCAACTCCAAAAGCAGATTTGAATTCAGGGAAGGTGCGAGCTTAATTCTACATAAACAGTTTTCAAATTGGGGATGAATAAAAATTTTCAAATTTTTACAGGGGTTGCATTGGAATTCCTGACTACCTGAAGAGCGTTACAAAAATTCCATTTTCTCGAAAACTATAAGTCGCAGCTGAACTCCAAAAGCAGATTTGAATTCAGGAAAGGTGCGGGCTTAATTCTACGTAAACAATTTTCAAATCGGGGATGAAAAAAAAACTTTAAAATTTTAACAGGGGTTGCATTGGAATTCCTGACTACCTCGAAGAGCGATACAAAAATTCCATTTTCTCGAAAACTATAAGTCGCAGCTCAACTGCAAAAGCAGATTTGAATTCAGGAAAGGTGCGAGCTTAATTCTACATAAAGAGTTTTAAAATCGGGGATGAAGAAAAAATTTTCAAATTTTTACAGGGGTTGCATTGGAATTCCTGACTACCTGAAGAGCGTTACAAAAATCCCATTTTCTCGAAAACTATAAGTCGCAGCTGAACTCCAAAAGCAGATTTGAATTCAGGAAAGGTGCGGGCTTAATTCTACGTAAACAATTTTCAAATCGGGGATGAAAAAAAAACTTTAAAATTTTAACAGGGGTTGCATTGGAATTCCTGACTACCTCGAAGAGCGATACAAAAATTCCATTTTCTCGAAAACTATAAGTCGCAGCTCAACTGCAAAAGCAGATTTGAATTCAGGAAAGGTGCGAGCTTAATTCTACATAAACAGTTTTAAAATCGGGGATGAAAAAAAAATTTTCAAATTTTTACAGGGGTTGCATTGGAATTTTCTCGAAAACTATAAGTCGCAGCTCAACTCCAAAATCAGATTTGAATTCAGGAAAGGTGCGGGCTTAATTCTACATAAACAGTTTTCAAATTGGGGATGAAAAAAAATTTTCAAATTTTTACAGGGGTTGCATTGGAATTCCTGACTACCTGAAGAGCGTTACAAAAATTCCATTTTCTCGAAAACTATAAGTCGCAGCTCAACTCCAAAAGCAGATTTGAATTCAGGAAAGGTGCGAGCTTAATTCTACATAAACAGTTTTCAAATCGGGGATGAAAAAAAATTTTTCAAATTTTTACAGGGGTTGCATTGATGACAACCTCGAAGAGCGGTACAAAAATTCCATTTTCTCGAAAACTGTAAGTCGGAGCTCAACTCCAAAAACAGATTTGAATTCAGGGAAGGTGCGAGCTTAATTCTACATAAACAGTTTTCAAATTGGGGATGAATAAAAATTTTCAAATTTTTACAGGGGTTGCATTGGAATTCCTGAGTACATGAAGAGCGTTAAAAAAATTCCATTTTCTCGAAAACTATAAGTCGCAGCTCAACTCAAAAAGCAGATTTGAATTCAGGAAAGGTGCGGGCTTAATTCTACATAAACAGTTTTCAAATTGGGAATGAAAAAAAAATTTTCAAATTTTTACAGGGGTTGCATTGGAATTCCTGACTACCTGAAGAGCGTTACAAAAATTCCATTTTCTCGAAAACTATAAGTCGCAGCTCAACTCCAAAAGCAGATTTGAATTCAGGAAAGGTGCGAGCTTAATTCTACATAAACAGTTTTCAAATTGGGGATGAAAAAAAAATTTTCAAATTTTTACAGAGGTTGCATTTTAATTCTTGACTACCTCGAAGAGCGATAGAAAAATTCCATTTTCTCGAAAACTATAAGTCGCAGCTGAACTCCAAAAGCAGATTTGAATTCAGGAAAGGTACGGGCTTAATTCTACATAAACAGTTTTCAAATCGGGGATAAAAAAAAACTTTCAAATTTTTACAGGGGTTGCATTGGAATTCTTGACTACCTCGAAGAGCATTACAAAAATTCCATTTTCTCGAAAACTATAAGTCGCAGCTCAACTCCAAAAGCAGATTTGAATTCAGGGAAGGTGCGAGCTTAATTCTACATAAACAGTTTTCAAATTGGGGATGAATAAAAATTTTCAAATTTTTACAGGGGTTGCATTGGAATTCCTGACTACCTGAAGAGCGTTACAAAAATTCCATTTTCTCGAAAACTATAAGTCGCAGCTGAACTCCAAAAGCAGATTTGAATTCAGGAAAGGTGCGGGCTTAATTCTACGTAAACAATTTTCAAATCGGGGATGAAAAAAAAACTTTAAAATTTTAACAGGGGTTGCATTGGAATTCCTGACTACCTCGAAGAGCGATACAAAAATTCCATTTTCTCGAAAACTATAAGTCGCAGCTCAACTGCAAAAGCAGATTTGAATTCAGGAAAGGTGCGAGCTTAATTCTACATAAAGAGTTTTAAAATCGGGGATGAAGAAAAAATTTTCAAATTTTTACAGGGGTTGCATTGGAATTCCTGACTACCTGAAGAGCGTTACAAAAATCCCATTTTCTCGAAAACTATAAGTCGCAGCTGAACTCCAAAAGCAGATTTGAATTCAGGAAAGGTGCGGGCTTAATTCTACGTAAACAATTTTCAAATCGGGGATGAAAAAAAAACTTTAAAATTTTAACAGGGGTTGCATTGGAATTCCTGACTACCTCGAAGAGCGATACAAAAATTCCATTTTCTCGAAAACTATAAGTCGCAGCTCAACTGCAAAAGCAGATTTGAATTCAGGAAAGGTGCGAGCTTAATTCTACATAAACAGTTTTAAAATCGGGGATGAAAAAAAAATTTTCAAATTTTTACAGGGGTTGCATTGGAATTTTCTCGAAAACTATAAGTCGCAGCTCAACTCCAAAATCAGATTTGAATTCAGGAAAGGTGCGGGCTTAATTCTACATAAACAGTTTTCAAATTGGGGATGAAAAAAAATTTTCAAATTTTTACAGGGGTTGCATTGGAATTCCTGACTACCTGAAGAGCGTTACAAAAATTCCATTTTCTCGAAAACTATAAGTCGCAGCTCAACTCCAAAAGCAGATTTGAATTCAGGAAAGGTGCGAGCTTAATTCTACATAAACAGTTTTCAAATCGGGGATGAAAAAAAATTTT
The DNA here is from genome assembly GCA_946965025.1 of Blera fallax. Taxonomy (NCBI): domain Eukaryota; kingdom Metazoa; phylum Arthropoda; class Insecta; order Diptera; family Syrphidae; genus Blera; species Blera fallax. The sequence goes on from OX337247.1 coordinate 32,484,766, forward strand.
TCAAATTTTTACAGGGGTTGCATTGATGACAACCTCGAAGAGCGGTACAAAAATTCCATTTTCTCGAAAACTGTAAGTCGGAGCTCAACTCCAAAAACAGATTTGAATTCAGGGAAGGTGCGAGCTTAATTCTACATAAACAGTTTTCAAATTGGGGATGAATAAAAATTTTCAAATTTTTACAGGGGTTGCATTGGAATTCCTGAGTACATGAAGAGCGTTAAAAAAATTCCATTTTCTCGAAAACTATAAGTCGCAGCTCAACTCAAAAAGCAGATTTGAATTCAGGAAAGGTGCGGGCTTAATTCTACATAAACAGTTTTCAAATTGGGAATGAAAAAAAAATTTTCAAATTTTTACAGGGGTTGCATTGGAATTCCTGACTACCTGAAGAGCGTTACAAAAATTCCATTTTCTCGAAAACTATAAGTCGCAGCTCAACTCCAAAAGCAGATTTGAATTCAGGAAAGGTGCGAGCTTAATTCTACATAAACAGTTTTCAAATTGGGGTTGAAAAAAAAATTTTCAAATTTTTACAGAGGTTGCATTTTAATTCTTGACTACCTCGAAGAGCGATAGAAAAATTCCATTTTCTCGAAAACTATAAGTCGCAGCTGAACTCCAAAAGCAGATTTGAATTCAGGAAAGGTACGGGCTTAATTCTACATAAACAGTTTTCAAATCGGGGATAAAAAAAAACTTTCAAATTTTTACAGGGGTTGCATTGGAATTCTTGACTACCTCGAAGAGCATTACAAAAATTCCATTTTCTCGAAAACTATAAGTCGCAGCTCAACTCCAAAAGCAGATTTGAATTCAGGGAAGGTGCGAGCTTAATTCTACATAAACAGTTTTCAAATTGGGGATGAATAAAAATTTTCAAATTTTTACAGGGGTTGCATTGGAATTCCTGACTACCTGAAGAGCGTTACAAAAATTCCATTTTCTCGAAAACTATAAGTCGCAGCTGAACTCCAAAAGCAGATTTGAATTCAGGAAAGGTGCGGGCTTAATTCTACGTAAACAATTTTCAAATCGGGGATGAAAAAAAAACTTTAAAATTTTAACAGGGGTTGCATTGGAATTCCTGACTACCTCGAAGAGCGATACAAAAATTCCATTTTCTCGAAAACTATAAGTCGCAGCTCAACTGCAAAAGCAGATTTGAATTCAGGAAAGGTGCGAGCTTAATTCTACATAAACAGTTTTCAAATTGGGGATGAAAAAAAAATTTTCAAATTTTTACAGGGGTTGCATTGGAATTCCTGACTACCTGAAGAGCGTTACAAAAATTACATTTTCTCGAAAACTATAAGTCGCAGCTCAACTCCAAAAGCAGATTTGAATTCAAGAAAGGTGCGGGCTTAATTCTACATAAACAGTTTTCAAATCGGGGATGAAAAAAAATTTTTCAAATTTTTACAGGGGTTGCATTGGAATTCTTGACTACCTCGAAGAGCGTTACAAAAATTCCATTTTCTCGAAAACTATAAGTCGCAGCTCAACTCCAAAAGCAGATTTGAATTCAGGAAAGGTGCGGGCTTAATTCTGCATAAACAGTTTTCAAATTGGGGATGAAAAAAAAATTTTCAAATTTTTACAGGGGTTGCATTGGAATTCCTGACTACCTGAAGAGCGTTACAAAAATTCCATTTTCTCGAAAACTATAAGTCGCAGCTCAACTCCAAAAGCAGATTTGAATTCAGGAAAGGTGCGGGCTTAACTCTACATAAACAGTTTTCAAATCGGGAATGAAAAAAAATTTTTAAAATTTTTACAGGGGTTGCATTGGAATTCTTGACTACCTCGAAGAGCGATAGAAAAATTCCATTTTCTCGAAAACTATAAGTCGCAGCTCAACTTCAAAAGCAGATTTAAATTCAGGGAAGGTGCGAGCTTAATTCTACATAAACAGTTTTCAAATCGGGGATGAAAAAAAAACCCTGTTAAAAACAGGGGTTGCATTGGAATTCCTGACTACCTCGAAGAGCGATACAAAAATTCCATTTTCTCGAAAACTATAAGTCGCAGCTCAACTGCAAAAGCAGATTTGAATTCAGGAAAGGTGCGAGCTTAATTCTACATAAACAGTTTTCAAATTGGGGATGAATAAAAATTTTCAAATTTTTACAGGGGTTGCATTGGAATTCCTGACTACCTGAAGAGCGTTACAAAAATTACATTTTCTCGAAAACTATAAGTCGCAGCTCAACTCCAAAAGCAGATTTGAATTCAGGAAAGGTGCGGGCTTAATTCTACATAAACAGTTTTCAAATCGGGGATGAAAAAAAATTTTTCAAATTTTTACAGGGGTTGCATTGGAATTCTTGACTACCTCGAAGAGCGATAGAAAAATTCCATTTTCTCGAAAACTATAAGTCGCAGCTCAACTCCAAAAGCAGATTTGAATTCAGGAAAGGTGCGGGCTTAATTCTACATAAACAGTTTTCAAATCGGGGATGAAAAAAAAACTTTGAAATTTTAACAGGGGTTGCATTGGAATTCCTGACTACCTCGAAGAGCGATACAAAAATTCCATTTTCTCGAAAACTATAAGTTGCAGCTCAACTCTAAAAGCAGATTTGAATTCAGGAAAGGTGCGGGCTTAATTCTACATAAACAGTTTTCAAATCGGGGATGAAAAAAAACTTTAAAATTTTAACAGGGGTTGCATTGGAATTCCTGACTACCTCGAAGAGCGATACAAAAATTCCATTTTCTCGAAAACTATAAGTCGCAGCTCAACTCCAAAAGCAGATTTGAATTCAGGAAAGGTGCGAGCTTAATTCTACATAAACAGTTTTCAAATTGGGGATGAAAAAAAATTTTTAAATTTTTACAGGGGTTGCATTGGAATTCCTGACTACCTGAAGAGCGTTACAAAAATTCCATTTTCTCGAAAACTATAAGTCGCAGCTCAACTCCAAAAGCAGATTTGAATTCAGGAAAGGTGCGAGCTTAATTCTACATAAACAGTTTTCAAATCGGGAATGAAAATAAAATTGTCAAATTTTTCCAGGCGTTGCATTGGAATTCCTGACTACCTCGAAGAGCGATACAAAAATTCCATTTTCTCGAAAACTATAAGTCGCAGCTCAACTCCAAAAGCAGATTTGAATTCAGGAAAGGTGCGAGCTTAATTCTACATAAACAGTTTTCAAATTGGGGATGAAAAAAAAATTTTCAAATTTTTACAGGGGTTGCATTGGAATTCCTGACTACCTGAAGAGCGTTACAAAAATTACATTTTCTCGAAAACTATAAGTCGCAGCTCAACTCCAAAAGCAGATTTGAATTCAGGAAAGGTGCGGGCTTAATTCTACATAAACAGTTTTCAAATCGGGGATAAAAAAAATTTTTCAAATTTTTGCAGGGGTTGCATTGGAATTCTTGACTACCTCGAAGAGCGATAGAAAAATTCCATTTTCTCGAAAACTATAAGTCGCAGCTCAACTCCAAAAGCAGATTTGAATTCAGGAAAGGTGCGAGCTTAATTCTACATAAACAGTTTTCAAATTGGGGATGAAAAAAAAATTTTCAAATTTTTACAGGGGTTGCATTGGAATTCCTGACTACCTGAAGAGCGTTACAAAGATTCCATTTTCTCGAAAACTATAAGTCGCAGCTCAACTCCAAAAGCAGATTTGAATTCAGGAAAGGTGCGAGCTTAATTCTACATAAACAGTTTTCAAATCGGGAATGAAAATAAAATTGTCAAATTTTCCAGGGGTTGCATTGGAATTCCTGACTACCTCGAAGAGCGATACAAAAATTCCATTTTCTCGAAAACTATAAGTCGCAACTCAACTCCAAAAGCAGATTTGAATTCAGGAAAGGTGCGAGCTTAATTCTACGTAAACAATTTTCAAATCGGGGATGAAAAAAAAACTTTAAAATTTTAACAGGGGTTGCATTGGAATTCCTGACTACCTCGAAGAGCGATACAAAAATTCCATTTTCTCGAAAACTATAAGTCGCAGCTCAACTGCAAAAGCAGATTTGAATTCAGGAAAGGTGCGAGCTTAATTCTACATAAACAGTTTTCAAATTGGGGATGAAAAAAAAATTTTCAAATTTTTACAGGGGTTGCATTGGAATTCCTGACTACCTGAAGAGCGTTACAAAAATTACATTTTCTCGAAAACTATAAGTCGCAGCTCAACTCCAAAAGCAGATTTGAATTCAAGAAAGGTGCGGGCTTAATTCTACATAAACAGTTTTCAAATCGGGGATGAAAAAAAATTTTTCAAATTTTTACAGGGGTTGCATTGGAATTCTTGACTACCTCGAAGAGCGTTACAAAAATTCCATTTTCTCGAAAACTATAAGTCGCAGCTCAACTCCAAAAGCAGATTTGAATTCAGGAAAGGTGCGGGCTTAATTCTGCATAAACAGTTTTCAAATTGGGGATGAAAAAAAAATTTTCAAATTTTTACAGGGGTTGCATTGGAATTCCTGACTACCTGAAGAGCGTTACAAAAATTCCATTTTCTCGAAAACTATAAGTCGCAGCTCAACTCCAAAAGCAGATTTGAATTCAGGAAAGGTGCGGGCTTAACTCTACATAAACAGTTTTCAAATCGGGAATGAAAAAAAATTTTTAAAATTTTTACAGGGGTTGCATTGGAATTCTTGACTACCTCGAAGAGCGATAGAAAAATTCCATTTTCTCGAAAACTATAAGTCGCAGCTCAACTTCAAAAGCAGATTTAAATTCAGGGAAGGTGCGAGCTTAATTCTACATAAACAGTTTTCAAATCGGGGATGAAAAAAAAACCCTGTTAAAAACAGGGGTTGCATTGGAATTCCTGACTACCTCGAAGAGCGATACAAAAATTCCATTTTCTCGAAAACTATAAGTCGCAGCTCAACTGCAAAAGCAGATTTGAATTCAGGAAAGGTGCGAGCTTAATTCTACATAAACAGTTTTCAAATTGGGGATGAATAAAAATTTTCAAATTTTTACAGGGGTTGCATTGGAATTCCTGACTACCTGAAGAGCGTTACAAAAATTCCATTTTCTCGAAAACTATAAGTCGCAGCTCAACTCCAAAAGCAGATTTGAATTCAGGAAAGGTGCGGGCTTAATTCTACATAAACAGTTTTCAAATCGGGGATGAAAAAAAATTTTTCAAATTTTTACAGGGGTTGCATTGGAATTCTTGACTACCTCGAAGAGCGATAGAAAAATTCCATTTTCTCGAAAACTATAAGTCGCAGCTCAACTCCAAAAGCAGATTTGAATTCAGGAAAGGTGCGGGCTTAATTCTACATAAACAGTTTTCAAATCGGGGATGAAAAAAAAACTTTGAAATTTTAACAGGGGTTGCATTGGAATTCCTGACTACCTCGAAGAGCGATACAAAAATTCCATTTTCTCGAAAACTATAAGTTGCAGCTCAACTCTAAAAGCAGATTTGAATTCAGGAAAGGTGCGGGCTTAATTCTACATAAACAGTTTTCAAATCGGGGATGAAAAAAAACTTTAAAATTTTAACAGGGGTTGCATTGGAATTCCTGACTACCTCGAAGAGCGATACAAAAATTCCATTTTCTCGAAAACTATAAGTCGCAGCTCAACTCCAAAAGCAGATTTGAATTCAGGAAAGGTGCGAGCTTAATTCTACATAAACAGTTTTCAAATTGGGGATGAAAAAAAATTTTTAAATTTTTACAGGGGTTGCATTGGAATTCCTGACTACCTGAAGAGCGTTACAAAAATTCCATTTTCTCGAAAACTATAAGTCGCAGCTCAACTCCAAAAGCAGATTTGAATTCAGGAAAGGTGCGAGCTTAATTCTACATAAACAGTTTTCAAATCGGGAATGAAAATAAAATTGTCAAATTTTTCCAGGCGTTGCATTGGAATTCCTGACTACCTCGAAGAGCGATACAAAAATTCCATTTTCTCGAAAACTATAAGTCGCAGCTCAACTCCAAAAGCAGATTTGAATTCAGGAAAGGTGCGAGCTTAATTCTACATAAACAGTTTTCAAATTGGGGATGAAAAAAAAATTTTCAAATTTTTACAGGGGTTGCATTGGAATTCCTGACTACCTGAAGAGCGTTACAAAAATTACATTTTCTCGAAAACTATAAGTCGCAGCTCAACTCCAAAAGCAGATTTGAATTCAGGAAAGGTGCGGGCTTAATTCTACATAAACAGTTTTCAAATCGGGGATAAAAAAAATTTTTCAAATTTTTGCAGGGGTTGCATTGGAATTCTTGACTACCTCGAAGAGCGATAGAAAAATTCCATTTTCTCGAAAACTATAAGTCGCAGCTCAACTCCAAAAGCAGATTTGAATTCAGGAAAGGTGCGAGCTTAATTCTACATAAACAGTTTTCAAATTGGGGATGAAAAAAAAATTTTCAAATTTTTACAGGGGTTGCATTGGAATTCCTGACTACCTGAAGAGCGTTACAAAGATTCCATTTTCTCGAAAACTATAAGTCGCAGCTCAACTCCAAAAGCAGATTTGAATTCAGGAAAGGTGCGAGCTTAATTCTACATAAACAGTTTTCAAATCGGGAATGAAAATAAAATTGTCAAATTTTTCCAGGGGTTGCATTGGAATTCCTGACTACCTCGAAGAGCGATACAAAAATTCCATTTTCTCGAAAACTATAAGTCGCAACTCAACTCCAAAAGCAGATTTGAATTCAGGAAAGGTGCGAGCTTAATTCTACATAAACAGTTTTCAAATTGGGGATGAAAAAAAAAATTTCAAATTTTTACAGGGGTTGCATTGGAATTCCTAACTACCTGAAGAGCGTTACAAAAATTACATTTTCTCGAAAACTATAAGTCGCAGCTCAACTCCAAAAGCAGATTTGAATTCAGGAAAGGTGCGGGCTTAATTCTACATAACCAGTTTTCAAATCGGGGATAAAAAAAAATTTTTCAAATTTTTACAGGGGTTGCATTGGAATTCTTGACTACCTCGAAGAGCGATAGAAAAATTCCATTTTCTCGAAAACTATAAGTCGCAGCTCAACTCCAAAAGCAGATTTGAATTCAGGAAAGGTGCGAGCTTAATTCTACATAAACAGTTTTCAAATCGGGAATGAAAATAAAATTGTCAAATTTTTCCAGGGGTTGCATTGGAATTCCTGACTACCTCGAAGAGCGATACAAAAATTCCATTTTCTCGAAAACTATAAGTCGCAACTCAACTCCAAAAGCAGATTTGAATTCAGGAAAGGTGCGGGCTTAATTCTACATAAACAGTTTTCAAATTGGGGATGAAAAAAAAATTTTCAAATTTTTACAGGGGTTGCATTGGAATTCCTGACTACCTGAAGAGCGTTACAAAAATTCCATTTTCTCGAAAACTATAAGTCGCAGCTCAACTTCAAAAGCAGATTTGAATTCAGGAAAGGTGCGGGCTTAATTCTACATAAACAGTTTTCAAATTGGGGATGAAAAAAAAATTTTCAAATTTTTACAGGGGTTGCATTGGAATTCCTGACTACCTGAAGAGCGTTACAAAAATTCCATTTTCTCGAAAACTATAAGTCGCAGCTCAACTCCAAAAGCAGATTTGAATTCAGGAAAGGTGCGGGCTTAATTCTACATAAACAGTTTTCAAATCGGGGATAAAAAAAAAACTTTCAAATTTTTACAGGGGTTGCATTGGAATTCCTGACTACCTGAAGAGCGTTACAAAAATTCCATTTTCTCGAAAACTATAAGTCGCAGCTCAACTCCAAAAGCAGATTTGAATTCAGGAAAGGTGAGGGCTTAATTCTACATAAACAGTTTTCAAATCGGCGATGAAAACAAATTTTTAAAATTTTTACAGGGGTTGCATTGGAATTCTTGACTACCTCGAAGAGCGATAGAAAAATTCCATTTTCTCGAAAACTATAAGTCGCAGCTCAACTCCAAAAGCAGATTTGAATTCAGGAAAGGTGCGAGCTTAATTCTACATAAACAGTTTTCAAATCGGGAATGAAAATAAAATTGTCAAATTTTTCCAGGGGTTGCATTGGAATTCCTGACTACCTCGAAGAGCGATACAAAAATTCCATTTTCTCGAAAACTATAAGTCGCAACTCAACTCCAAAAGCAGATTTGAATTCAGGAAAGGTGCGGGCTTAATTCTACATAAACAGTTTTCAAATTGGGGATGAAAAAAAAATTTTCAAATTTTTACAGGGGTTGCATTGGAATTCCTGACTACCTGAAGAGCGTTACAAAAATTCCATTTTCTCGAAAACTATAAGTCGCAGCTCAACTTCAAAAGCAGATTTGAATTCAGGAAAGGTGCGGGCTTAATTCTACATAAACAGTTTTCAAATTGGGGATGAAAAAAAAATTTTCAAATTTTTACAGGGGTTGCATTGGAATTCCTGACTACCTGAAGAGCGTTACAAAAATTCCATTTTCTCGAAAACTATAAGTCGCAGCTCAACTCCAAAAGCAGATTTGAATTCAGGAAAGGTGCGGGCTTAATTCTACATAAACAGTTTTCAAATCGGGGATAAAAAAAAAACTTTCAAATTTTTACAGGGGTTGCATTGGAATTCCTGACTACCTGAAGAGCGTTACAAAAATTCCATTTTTTCGAAAACTATAAGTCGCAGCTCAACTCCAAAAGCAGATTTGAATTCAGGAAAGGTGCGGGCTTAATTCTACATAAACAGTTTTCAAATCGGCGATGAAAACAAATTTTTAAAATTTTTACAGGGGTTGCATTGGAATTCTTGACTACCTCGAAGAGCGATAGAAAAATTCCATTTTCTCGAAAACTATAAGTCGCAGCTCAACTCCAAAAGCAGATTTGAATTCAGGAAAGGTGCGGGCTTAATTCTACATAAACAGTTTTCAAATTGGGGATGAAAAAAAAATTTTCAAATTTTTACAGGGGTTGCATTGGAATTCCTGACTACCTGAAGAGCGTTACAAAAATTCCATTTTCTCGAAAACTATAAGTCGCAGCTCAACTTCAAAAGCAGATTTAAATTCAGGAAAGGTGCGGGCTTAATTCTACATAAACAGTTTTCAAATTGGGGATAAAAAAAATTTTCAAATTTTTACAGGGGTTGCATTGGAATTCCTGACTACCTGAAGAGCGTTACAAAAATTCCATTTTCTCGAAAACTATAAGTCGCAGCTCAACTCCAAAAGCAGATTTGAATTCAGGAAAGGTGCGAGCTTAATTCTACATAAACAGTTTTCAAATCGGGGATGAAAAAAAATTTTTCAAATTTTTACAGGGGTTGCATTGGAATTCATGACTACCTCGAAGAGCGATACAAAAATTCCATTTTCTCGAAAACTATAAGTTGCAGCTAAACTCCAAAAGCAGATTTGAATTCAGGAAAGGTGCGAGCTTAATTCTACATAAACAGTTTTCAAATCGGGAATGAAAATAAAATTGTCAAATTTTTCCAGGGGTTGCATTGGAATTCCTGACTACCTCGAAGAGCGATACAAAAATTCCATTTTCTCGAAAACTATAAGTCGCAACTCAACTCCAAAAGCAGATTTGAATTCAGGAAAGGTGCGGGCTTAATTCTACATAAACAGTTTTCAAATTGGGGATGAAAAAAAAATTTTCAAATTTTTACAGGGGTTGCATTGGAATTCCTGACTACCTGAAGAGCGTTACAAAAATTCCATTTTCTCGAAAACTATAAGTCGCAGCTCAACTTCAAAAGCAGATTTGAATTCACGAAAGGTGCGGGCTTAATTCTACATAAACAGTTTTCAAATTGGGGATGAAAAAAAAATTTTCAAATTTTTACAGGGGTTGCATTGGAATTCCTGACTACCTGAAGAGCGTTACAAAAATTCCATTTTCTCGAAAACTATAAGTCGCAGCTCAACTCCAAAAGCAGATTTGAATTCAGGAAAGGTGCGGGCTTAATTCTACATAAACAGTTTTCAAATCGGGGATAAAAAAAAAACTTTCAAATTTTTACAGGGGTTGCATTGGAATTCCTGACTACCTGAAGAGCGTTACAAAAATTCCATTTTCTCGAAAACTATAAGTCGCAGCTCAACTCCAAAAGCAGATTTGAATTCAGGAAAGGTGCGGGCTTAATTCTACATAAACAGTTTTCAAATCGGCGATGAAAACAAATTTTTAAAATTTTTACAGGGGTTGCATTGGAATTCTTGACTACCTCGAAGAGCGATAGAAAAATTCCATTTTCTCGAAAACTATAAGTCGCAGCTCAACTCCAAAAGCAGATTTGAATTCAGGAAAGGTGCGGGCTTAATTCTACATAAACAGTTTTCAAATTGGGGATGATAAAAAAATTTTCAAATTTTTACAGGGGTTGCATTGGAATTCCTGACTACCTGAAGAGCGTTACAATAATTCTATTTTCTCGAAAACTATAAGTCGCAGCTCAACTTCAAAAGCAGATTTAAATTCAGGAAAGGTGCGGGCTTAATTCTACATAAACAGTTTTCAAATTGGGGATAAAAAAAAGCAGATTTGAATTCAGGAAAGGTGCGAGCTTAATTCCACATAAACAGTTTTCAAATTGGGGATGAAAAAAAAATTTTCAAATTTTTACAGGGGTTGCATTGGAATTCTTGACTACCTCGAAGAGCGATACAAAAATTCCATTTTCTCGAAAACTATAAGTCGCAGCTCAACTCCAAAAGCAGATTTGAATTCAGGAAAGGTGCGAGCTTAATTCTACATAAACAGTTTTCAAATTGGGGATGAAAAAAAAATTTTCAAATTTTTACAGGGGTTGCATTGGAATTCCTGAGTACATGAAGAGCGATACAAAAATTCCATTTTCTCGAAAACTATAAGTTGCAGCTCAACTCCAAAAGCAGATTTGAATTCAGGAAAGGTGCGGGCTTAATTCCACATAAACAGTTTTCAAATTGGGGATGAAAAAAAAATTTTCAAATTTTTACAGGGGTTGCATTGGAATTCCTGACTACCTGAAGAGCGTTACAAAAATTCCATTTTCTCGAAAACTATAAGTCGCAGCTCAACTCCAAAAGCAGATTTGAATTCAGGAAAGGTGCGGGCTTAATTCTACATAAACAGTTTTCAAATCGGGGATGAAAAAAAATTTTTCAAATTTTTACAGGGGTTGCATTGGAATTCATGACTACCTCGAAGAGCGATACAAAAATTCCATTTTCTCGAAAACTATAAGTTGCAGCTCAACTCCAAAAGCAGATTTAAATTCAGGAAAGGTGCGAGCTTAATTCTACATAAACAGTTTTCAAATCGGGGATGAAAAAAAAACTTTAAAATTTTAACAGGGGTTGCATTGGAATTCCTGACTACCTCGAAGAGCGATACAAAAATTCCATTTTCTCGAAAACTATAAGTCGCAGCTCAACTCCAAAAGCAGATTTGAATTCAGAAAAGGTGCGGGCTTAATTCTACATAAACAGTTTTCAAATCGGGGATGAAAAAAAATTTTTCAAATTTTTACAGGGGTTGCATTGGAATTCCTGACTACCTGAAGAGCGTTACAAAAATTCCATTTTCTCGAAAACTATAAGTCGCAGCTCAACTCCAAAAGCAGATTTGAATTCAGGAAAGGTGCGGGCTTAATTCTACATAAACAGTTTTCAAATCGGGGATGAAAAAAAATTTTTCAAATTTTTACAGGGGTTGCATTGGAATTCATGACTACCTCGAAGAACGATACAAAAATTCCATTTTCTCGAAAACTATAAGTTGCAGCTCAACTCCAAAAGCAGATTTAAATTCAGGAAAGGTGCGGGCTTAATTCTACATAAACAGTTTTCAAATTGGGGATGAAAAAAAAATTTTCAAATTTTTACAGGGGTTGCATTGGAATTCCTGACTACCTCGAAGAGCGTTACAAAAATTCCATTTTCTCGAAAACTATAAGTCGCAGCTCAACTCCAAAAGCAGATTTGAATTCAGGAAAGGTGCGGGCTTAATTCTACATAAACAGTTTTCAAATTGGGGATAAAAAAAAAACTTTCAAATTTTTACAGGGGTTGCATTGGGATTCCTGACTACCTGAAGAGCGTTACAAAAATTCCATTTTCTCGAAAACTATAAGTCGCAGCTCAACTCCAAAAGCAGATTTGAATTCAGGAAAGGTGCGGGCTTAATTCTACATAAACAGTTTTCAAATCGGCGATGAAAACAAATTTTTAAAATTTTTACAGGGGTTGCATTGGAATTCTTGACTACCTCGAAGAGCGATAGAAAAATTCCATTTTCTCGAAAACTATAAGTCGCAGCTCAACTCCAAAAGCAGATTTAAATTCAGGAAAGGTGCGAGCTTAATTCTACATAAACAGTTTTCAAATCGGGGATGAAAAAAAAACTTTAAAATTTTAACAGGGGTTGCATTGGAATTCCTGACTACCTCGAAGAGCGATACAAAAATTCCGTTTTCTCGAAAACTATAAGTCGCAGCTCAACTCCAAAAGCAGATTTGAATTCAGGAAAGGTGCGAGCTTAATTCCACATAAACAGTTTTCAAATTGGGGATGAAAAAAAAATTTTCAAATTTTTACAGGGGTTGCATTGGAATTCTTGACTACCTCGAAGAGCGATACAAAAATTCCATTTTCTCGAAAACTATAAGTCGCAGCTCAACTCCAAAAGCAGATTTGAATTCAGGAAAGGTGCGAGCTTAATTCCACATAAACAGTTTTCAAATTGGGGATGAAAAAAAAATTTTCAAATTTTTACAGGGGTTGCATTGGAATTCTTGACTACCTCGAAGAGCGATACAAAAATTCCATTTTCTCGAAAACTATAAGTCGCAGCTCAACTCCAAAAGCAGATTTGAATTCAGGAAAGGTGCGAGCTTAATTCTACATAAACAGTTTTCAAATTGGGGATGAAAAAAAAATTTTCAAATTTTTACAGGGGTTGCATTGGAATTCCTGACTACCTGAAGAGCGTTACAAAAACTCCATTTTCTCGAAAACTATAAGTCGCAGCTCAACTTCAAAAGCAGATTTAAATTCAGGAAAGGTGCGGGCTTAATTCTACATAAACAGTTTTCAAATTGGGGATAAAAAAAATTTTCAAATTTTTACAGGGGTTGCATTGGAATTCCTGACTACCTGAAGAGCGTTACAAAAATTCCACTTTCTCGAAAACTATAAGTCGCAGCTCAACTCCAAAAGCAGATTTGAATTCAGGAAAGGTGCGGGCTTAATTCTACATAAACAGTTTTCAAATCGGGGATGAAAAAAAATTTTTCAAATTTTTACAGGGGTTGCATTGGAATTCATGACTACCTCGAAGAGCGATACAAAAATTCCATTTTCTCGAAAACTATAAGTTGCAGCTCAACTCCAAAAGCAGATTTAAATTCAGGAAAGGTGCGAGCTTAATTCTACATAAACAGTTTTCAAATCGGGGATGAAAAAAAAACTTTAAAATTTTAACAGGGGTTGCATTGGAATTCCTGACTACCTCGAAGAGCGATACAAAAATTCCGTTTTCTCGAAAACTATAAGTCGCAGCTCAACTCCAAAAGCAGATTTGAATTCAGGAAAGGTGCGAGCTTAATTCCACATAAACAGTTTTCAAATTGGGGATGAAAAAAAAATTTTCAAATTTTTACAGGGGTTGCATTGGAATTCTTGACTACCTCGAAGAGCGATACAAAAATTCCATTTTCTCGAAAACTATAAGTCGCAGCTCAACTCCAAAAGCAGATTTGAATTCAGGAAAGGTGCGAGCTTAATTCTACATAAACAGTTTTCAAATTGGGGATGAAAAAAAAATTTTCAAATTTTTACAGGGGTTGCATTGGAATTCCTGAGTACATGAAGAGCGATACAAAAATTCCATTTTCTCGAAAACTATAAGTCGCAGCTCAACTCCAAAAGCAGATTTGAATTCAGGAAAGGTGCGGGCTTAATTCCACATAAACAGTTTTCAAATTGGGGATGAAAAAAAAATTTTCAAATTTTTACAGGGGTTGCATTGGAATTCATGACTACCTCGAAGAGCGATACAAAAATTCCATTTTCTCGAAAACTATAAGTTGCAGCTCAACTCCAAAAGCAGATTTAAATTCAGGAAAGGTGCGAGCTTAATTCTACATAAACAGTTTTCAAATCGGGGATGAAAAAAAAACTTTAAAATTTTAACAGGGGTTGCATTGGAATTCCTGACTACCTCGAAGAGCGATACAAAAATTCCGTTTTCTCGAAAACTATAAGTCGCAGCTCAACTCCAAAAGCAGATTTGAATTCAGGAAAGGTGCGAGCTTAATTCTACATAAACAGTTTTCAAATTGGGGATGAAAAAAAAATTTTCAAATTTTTACAGGGTTTGCATTGGAATTCTTGACTACCTCGAAGAGCGATACAAAAATTCCATTTTCTCGAAAACTGTAAGTCGCAGCTCAACTCCAAAAGCAGATTTGAATTCAGGAAAGGTGCGAGGTTAATTCTACATAAACAGTTTTCAAATTGGGGATGAAAAAAAAATTTTCAAATTTTTACAGGGGTTGCATTGGAATTCCTGACTACCTGAAGAGCGTTACAAAAATTCCATTTTCTCGAAAACTATAAGTCGCAGCTCAACTCCAAAAGCAGATTTGAATTCAGGAAAGGTGCGAGCTTAATTCTACATAAACAGTTTTCAAATTGGGGATGAAAAAAAAATTTTCAAATTTTTACAGGGGTTGCATTGGAATTCCTGACTACCTGAAGAGCGTTACAAAAATTCCATTTTCTCGAAAACTATAAGTCGCAGCTCAACTTCAAAAGCAGATTTAAATTCAGGAAAGGTGCGGGCTTAATTCTACATAAACAGTTTTCAAATTGGGGATAAAAAAAATTTTCAAATTTTTACAGGGGTTGCATTGGAATTCCTGACTACCTGAAGAGCGTTACAAAAATTCCACTTTCTCGAAAACTATAAGTCGCAGCTCAACTCCAAAAGCAGATTTGAATTCAGGAAAGGTGCGGGCTTAATTCTACATAAACAGTTTTCAAATCGGGGATGAAAAAAAATTTTTCAAATTTTTACAGGGGTTGCATTGGAATTCATGACTACCTCGAAGAGCGATACAAAAATTCCATTTTCTCGAAAACTATAAGTTGCAGCTCAACTCCAAAAGCAGATTTAAATTCAGGAAAGGTGCGAGCTTAATTCTACATAAACAGTTTTCAAATCGGGGATGAAAAAAAAACTTTAAAATTTTAACAGGGGTTGCATTGGAATTCCTGACTACCTCGAAGAGCGATACAAAAATTCCGTTTTCTCGAAAACTATAAGTCGCAGCTCAACTCCAAAAGCAGATTTGAATTCAGGAAAGGTGCGAGCTTAATTCCACATAAACAGTTTTCAAATTGGGGATGAAAAAAAAATTTTCAAATTTTTACAGGGGTTGCATTGGAATTCTTGACTACCTCGAAGAGCGATACAAAAATTCCATTTTCTCGAAAACTATAAGTCGCAGCTCAACTCCAAAAGCAGATTTGAATTCAGGAAAGGTGCGAGCTTAATTCTACATAAACAGTTTTCAAATTGGGGATGAAAAAAAAATTTTCAAATTTTTACAGGGGTTGCATTGGAATTCCTGAGTACATGAAGAGCGATACAAAAATTCCATTTTCTCGAAAACTATAAGTCGCAGCTCAACTCCAAAAGCAGATTTGAATTCAGGAAAGGTGCGGGCTTAATTCCACATAAACAGTTTTCAAATTGGGGATGAAAAAAAAATTTTCAAATTTTTACAGGGGTTGCATTGGAATTCATGACTACCTCGAAGAGCGATACAAAAATTCCATTTTCTCGAAAACTATAAGTTGCAGCTCAACTCCAAAAGCAGATTTAAATTCAGGAAAGGTGCGAGCTTAATTCTACATAAACAGTTTTCAAATCGGGGATGAAAAAAAAACTTTAAAATTTTAACAGGGGTTGCATTGGAATTCCTGACTACCTCGAAGAGCGATACAAAAATTCCGTTTTCTCGAAAACTATAAGTCGCAGCTCAACTCCAAAAGCAGATTTGAATTCAGGAAAGGTGCGAGCTTAATTCTACATAAACAGTTTTCAAATTGGGGATGAAAAAAAAATTTTCAAATTTTTACAGGGTTTGCATTGGAATTCTTGACTACCTCGAAGAGCGATACAAAAATTCCATTTTCTCGAAAACTGTAAGTCGCAGCTCAACTCCAAAAGCAGATTTGAATTCAGGAAAGGTGCGAGGTTAATTCTACATAAACAGTTTTCAAATTGGGGATGAAAAAAAAATTTTCAAATTTTTACAGGGGTTGCATTGGAATTCCTGACTACCTGAAGAGCGTTACAAAAATTCCATTTTCTCGAAAACTATAAGTCGCAGCTCAACTTCAAAAGCAGATTTAAATTCAGGAAAGGTGCGGGCTTAATTCTACATAAACAGTTTTCAAATTGGGGATAAAAAAAATTTTCAAATTTTTACAGGGGTTGCATTGGAATTCCTGACTACCTGAAGAGCGTTACAAAAATTCCATTTTCTCGAAAACTATAAGTCGCAGCTCAACTCCAAAAGCAGATTTGAATTCAGGAAAGGTGCGGGCTTAATTCTACATAAACAGTTTTCAAATCGGGGATGAAAAAAAAATTTTCAAATTTTTACAGGGGTTGCATTGGAATTCATGACTACCTCGAAGAGCGATACAAAAATTCCATTTTCTCGAAAACTATAAGTTGCAGCTCAACTCCAAAAGCAGATTTAAATTCAGGAAAGGTGCGAGCTTAATTCTACATAAACAGTTTTCAAATCGGGGATGAAAAAAAAACTTTAAAATTTTAACAGGGGTTGCATTGGAATTCCTGACTACCTCGAAGAGCGATACAAAAATTCCGTTTTCTCGAAAACTATAAGTCGCAGCTCAACTCCAAAAGCAGATTTGAATTCAGGAAAGGTGCGAGCTTAATTCTACATAAACAGTTTTCAAATTGGGGATGAAAAAAAAATTTTCAAATTTTTACAGGGGTTGCATTGGAATTCTTGACTACCTCGAAGAGCGATACAAAAATTCCATTTTCTCGAAAACTGTAAGTCGCAGCTCAACTCCAAAAGCAGATTTGAATTCAGAAAAGGTGCGGGCTTAATTCTACATAAACAGTTTTCAAATCGGGGATGAAAAAAAATTTTTCAAATTTTTACAGGGGTTGCATTGGAATTCCTGACTACCTGAAGAGCGTTACAAAAATTCCATTTTCTCGAAAACTATAAGTCGCAGCTCAACTCCAAAAGCAGATTTGAATTCAGGAAAGGTGCGGGCTTAATTCTACATAAACAGTTTTCAAATCGGCGATGAAAACAAATTTTTAAAATTTTTACAGGGGTTGCATTGGAATTCTTGACTACCTCGAAGAGCGATAGAAAAATTCCATTTTCTCGAAAACTATAAGTCGCAGCTCAACTCCAAAAGCAGATTTGAATTCAGGAAAGGTGCGGGCTTAATTCTACATAAACAGTTTTCAAATTGGGGATGAAAAAAAAATTTTCAAATTTTTACAGGGGTTGCATTGGAATTCCTGACTACCTGAAGAGCGTTACAAAAATTCCATTTTCTCGAAAACTATAAGTCGCAGCTCAACTTCAAAAGCAGATTTAAATTCAGGAAAGGTGCGGGCTTAATTCTACATAAACAGTTTTCAAATTGGGGATAAAAAAAATTTTCAAATTTTTACAGGGGTTGCATTGGAATTCCTGACTACCTGAAGAGCGTTACAAAAATTCCACTTTCTCGAAAACTATAAGTCGCAGCTCAACTCCAAAAGCAGATTTGAATTCAGGAAAGGTGCGGGCTTAATTCTACATAAACAGTTTTCAAATCGGGGATGAAAAAAAATTTTTCAAATTTTTACAGGGGTTGCATTGGAATTCATGACTACCTCGAAGAGCGATACAAAAATTCCATTTTCTCGAAAACTATAAGTTGCAGCTCAACTCCAAAAGCAGATTTAAATTCAGGAAAGGTGCGAGCTTAATTCTACATAAACAGTTTTCAAATCGGGGATGAAAAAAAAACTTTAAAATTTTAACAGGGGTTGCATTGGAATTCCTGACTACCTCGAAGAGCGATACAAAAATTCCGTTTTCTCGAAAACTATAAGTCGCAGCTCAACTCCAAAAGCAGATTTGAATTCAGGAAAGGTGCGGGCTTAATTCTACATAAACAGTTTTCAAATCGGGGATGAAAAAAAAATTTTCAAATTTTTACAGGGGTTGCATTGGAATTCATGACTACCTCGAAGAGCGATACAAAAATTCCATTTTCTCGAAAACTATAAGTTGCAGCTCAACTCCAAAAGCAGATTTAAATTCAGGAAAGGTGCGAGCTTAATTCTACATAAACAGTTTTCAAATCGGGGATGAAAAAAAAACTTTAAAATTTTAACAGGGGTTGCATTGGAATTCCTGACTACCTCGAAGAGCGATACAAAAATTCCGTTTTCTCGAAAACTATAAGTCGCAGCTCAACTCCAAAAGCAGATTTGAATTCAGGAAAGGTGCGAGCTTAATTCTACATAAACAGTTTTCAAATTGGGGATGAAAAAAAAATTTTCAAATTTTTACAGGGGTTGCATTGGAATTCCTGACTACCTGAAGAGCGTTACAAAAATTCCATTTTCTCGAAAACTATAAGTCGCAGCTCAACTCCAAAAGCAGATTTGAATTCAGGAAAGGTGCGGGCTTAATTCTACATAAACAGTTTTCAAATCGGCGATGAAAACAAATTTTTAAAATTTTTACAGGGGTTGCATTGGAATTCTTGACTACCTCGAAGAGCGATAGAAAAATTCCATTTTCTCGAAAACTATAAGTCGCAGCTCAACTCCAAAAGCAGATTTGAATTCAGGAAAGGTGCGGGCTTAATTCTACATAAACAGTTTTCAAATTGGGGATGAAAAAAAAATTTTCAAATTTTTACAGGGGTTGCATTGGAATTCCTGACTACCTGAAGAGCGTTACAAAAATTCCATTTTCTCGAAAACTATAAGTCGCAGCTCAACTTCAAAAGCAGATTTAAATTCAGGAAAGGTGCGGGCTTAATTCTACATAAACAGTTTTCAAATTGGGGATAAAAAAAATTTTCAAATTTTTACAGGGGTTGCATTGGAATTCCTGACTACCTGAAGAGCGTTACAAAAATTCCACTTTCTCGAAAACTATAAGTCGCAGCTCAACTCCAAAAGCAGATTTGAATTCAGGAAAGGTGCGGGCTTAATTCTACATAAACAGTTTTCAAATCGGGGATGAAAAAAAA
Source organism: Blera fallax (assembly GCA_946965025.1). Taxonomy (NCBI): domain Eukaryota; kingdom Metazoa; phylum Arthropoda; class Insecta; order Diptera; family Syrphidae; genus Blera; species Blera fallax. The sequence goes on from OX337247.1 coordinate 32,503,976, forward strand.
TTTTTCAAATTTTTACAGGGGTTGCATTGGAATTCATGACTACCTCGAAGAGCGATACAAAAATTCCATTTTCTCGAAAACTATAAGTTGCAGCTCAACTCCAAAAGCAGATTTAAATTCAGGAAAGGTGCGAGCTTAATTCTACATAAACAGTTTTCAAATCGGGGATGAAAAAAAAACTTTAAAATTTTAACAGGGGTTGCATTGGAATTCCTGACTACCTCGAAGAGCGATACAAAAATTCCGTTTTCTCGAAAACTATAAGTCGCAGCTCAACTCCAAAAGCAGATTTGAATTCAGGAAAGGTGCGAGCTTAATTCCACATAAACAGTTTTCAAATTGGGGATGAAAAAAAAATTTTCAAATTTTTACAGGGGTTGCATTGGAATTCTTGACTACCTCGAAGAGCGATACAAAAATTCCATTTTCTCGAAAACTATAAGTCGCAGCTCAACTCCAAAAGCAGATTTGAATTCAGGAAAGGTGCGAGCTTAATTCTACATAAACAGTTTTCAAATTGGGGATGAAAAAAAAATTTTCAAATTTTTACAGGGGTTGCATTGGAATTCCTGAGTACATGAAGAGCGATACAAAAATTCCATTTTCTCGAAAACTATAAGTCGCAGCTCAACTCCAAAAGCAGATTTGAATTCAGGAAAGGTGCGGGCTTAATTCCACATAAACAGTTTTCAAATTGGGGATGAAAAAAAAATTTTCAAATTTTTACAGGGGTTGCATTGGAATTCTTGACTACCTCGAAGAGCGATACAAAAATTCCATTTTCTCGAAAACTATAAGTCGCAGCTCAACTCCAAAAGCAGATTTGAATTCAGGAAAGGTGCGAGCTTAATTCTACATAAACAGTTTTCAAATTGGGGATGAAAAAAAAATTTTCAAATTTTTACAGGGGTTGCATTGGAATTCCTGACTACCTGAAGAGCGTTACAAAAATTCCATTTTCTCGAAAACTATAAGTCGCAGCTCAACTTCAAAAGCAGATTTAAATTCAGGAAAGGTGCGGGCTTAATTCTACATAAACAGTTTTCAAATTGGGGATAAAAAAAATTTTCAAATTTTTACAGGGGTTGCATTGGAATTCCTGACTACCTGAAGAGCGTTACAAAAATTCCATTTTCTCGAAAACTATAAGTCGCAGCTCAACTCCAAAAGCAGATTTGAATTCAGGAAAGGTGCGGGCTTAATTCTACATAAACAGTTTTCAAATCGGGGATGAAAAAAAATTTTTCAAATTTTTACAGGGGTTGCATTGGAATTCATGACTACCTCGAAGAGCGATACAAAAATTCCATTTTCTCGAAAACTATAAGTTGCAGCTCAACTCCAAAAGCAGATTTAAATTCAGGAAAGGTGCGAGCTTAATTCTACATAAACAGTTTTCAAATCGGGGATGAAAAAAAAACTTTAAAATTTTAACAGGGGTTGCATTGGAATTCCTGACTACCTCGAAGAGCGATACAAAAATTCCATTTTCTCGAAAACTATAAGTCGCAGCTCAACTCCAAAAGCAGATTTGAATTCAGGAAAGGTGCGAGCTTAATTCCACATAAACAGTTTTCAAATTGGGGATGAAAAAAAAATTTTCAAATTTTTACAGGGGTTGCATTGGAATTCTTGACTACCTCGAAGAGCGATACAAAAATTCCATTTTCTCGAAAACTATAAGTCGCAGCTCAACTCCAAAAGCAGATTTGAATTCAGAAAAGGTGCGAGCTTAATTCTACATAAACAGTTTTCAAATTGGGGATGAAAAAAAAATTTTCAAATTTTTACAGGGGTTGCATTGGAATTCCTGAGTACATGAAGAGCGATACAAAAATTCCATTTTCTCGAAAACTATAAGTCGCAGCTCAACTCCAAAAGCAGATTTAAACTCAGGAAAGGTGCGGGCTTGATTCTACATAAACAGTTTTCAAAACGGGGATAAAAAAAAACTTTCAAATTTTTACAGGGGTTGCATTGGAATTCTTGACTACCTCGAAGAGCATTACAAAAATTCCATTTTCTCGAAAACTATAAGTCGCAGCTCAACTGCAAAAGCAGATTTGAATTCAGGAAAGGTGCGAGCTTAATTCTACATAAACAGTTTTCAAATTGGGGATGAAAAAAAAACTTTCAAATTTTTACAGGGGTTGCATTGGAATTCCTGACTACCTCGAAGAGCGATACAAAAATTCCATTTTCTCGAAAACTATAAGTCGCAGCTCAACTGCAAAAGCAGATTTGAATTCAGGAAAGGTGCGAGCTTAATTCTACATAAACAGTTTTCGAATTGGGGATGAAAAAAAATTTTTCAAATTTTTACAGGGGTTGCATTGGAATTCCTGACTACCTGAAGAGCGTTACAAAAATTCCATTTTCTCGAAAACTATAAGTCGCAGCTCAACTGCAAAAGCAGATTTGAATTCAGGAAAGGTGCGAGCTTAATTCTACATAAACAGTTTTCAAATTGGGGATGAAAAAAAAACTTTCAAATTTTTACAGGGGTTGCATTGGAATTCCTGACTACCTCGAAGAGCGATACAAAAATTCCATTTTCTCGAAAACTATAAGTTGCAGCTCAACTCCAAAAGCAGATTTAAATTCAGGAAAGGTGCGAGCTTAATTCGACATAAACAGTTTTCAAATCGGGGATGAAAAAAAAACTTTAAAATTTTAACAGGGGTTGCATTGGAATTCCTGACTACCTCGAAGAGCGATACAAAAATTCCGTTTTCTCGAAAACTATAAGTTGCAGCTCAACTCCAAAAGCAGATTTGAATTCAGGAAAGGTGCGAGCTTAATTCCACATAAACAGTTTTCAAATTGGGGATGAAAAAAAAATTTTCAAATTTTTACAGGGGTTGCATTGGAATTCCTGAGTACATGAAGAGCGATACAAAAATTCCATTTTCTCGAAAACTATAAGTCGCAGCTCAACTCCAAAAGCAGATTTGAATTCAGGAAAGGTGCGGGCTTAATTCTACATAAACAGTTTTCAAATCGGGGATAAAAAAAAAACTTTCAAATTTTTACAGGGGTTGCATTGGAATTCCTGACTACCTGAAGAGCGTTACAAAAATTCCATTTTCTCGAAAACTATAAGTCGCAGCTCAACTCCAAAAGCAGATTTGAATTCAGGAAAGGTGCGGGCTTAATTCTACATAAACAGTTTTCAAATTGGGGATGAAAAAAAAATTTTCAAATTTTTACAGGGGTTGCATTGGAATTCTTGACTACCTCGAAGAGCGATACAAAAATTCCATTTTCTCGAAAACTATAAGTCGCAGCTCAACTCCAAAAGCAGATTTGAATTCAGGAAAGGTGCGAGCTTAATTCTACATAAACAGTTTTCGAATTGGGGATGAAAAAAAATTTTTCAAATTTTTACAGGGGTTGCATTGGAATTCCTGACTACCTGAAGAGCGTTACAAAAATTCCATTTTCTCGAAAACTATAAGTCGCAGCTCAACTGCAAAAGCAGATTTGAATTCAGGAAAGGTGCGAGCTTAATTCTACATAAACAGTTTTCAAATTGGGGATGAAAAAAAACTTTCACATTTTTACAGGGGTTGCATTGGAATTCTTGACTACCTCGAAGAGCGGTACAAAAATTCCATTTTCTCGAAAACTATAAGTCGCAGCTCAACTGCAAAAGCAGATTTGAATTCAGGAAAGGTGCGAGCTTAATTCTACATAAACAGTTTTCGAATTGGGGATGAAAAAAAATTTTTCAAATTTTTACAGGGGTTGCATTGGAATTCCTGACTACCTGAAGAGCGTTACAAAAATTCCATTTTCTCGAAAACTATAAGTCGCAGCTCAACTCCAAAAGCAGATTTGAATTCAGGAAAGGTGCGGGCTTAATTCTACATAAACAGTTTTCAAATTGGGGATGAAAAAAAAAATTTCAAATTTTTACAGAGGTTGCATTGGAATTCTTGACTACCTCGAAGAGCGATAGAAAAATTCCATTTTCTCGAAAACTATAAGTCGCAGCTGAACTCCAAAAGCAGATTTGAATTCAGGAAAGGTGCGGGCTTAATAAACATAAACAGTTTTCAAAACGGGGATAAAAAAAAACTTTCAAATTCTTGACTACCTCGAAGAGCGGTACAAAAATTCCATTTTCTCGAAAACTATAAGTCGGAGCTCAACTCCAAAAGCAGATTTGAATTCAGGGAAGGTGTGAGCTTAATTCTACATAAACAGTTTTCAAATTGGGGATGAAAAAAATTTTGAAATTTTTACAGGGGTTGCATTGGAATTCCTGACTACCTCGAAGAGCGTAACAAAAATTCCATTTTCTCGAAAACTATAAGTCGGAGCTCAACTCCAAAAGCAGATTTAAATTCAGGAAAGGTGCGAGCTTAATTCTACATAAACAGTTTTCAAATCGGGGATGAAAAAAAATTTTTCAAATTTTTACAGGGGTTGCATTGGAATTCCTGACTACCTCGAAGAGCGATACAAAAATTCCATTTTCTCGAAAACTATAAGTCGCAGCTCAACTCCAAAAGCAGATTTAAATTCAGGAAAGGTGCGAGCTTAATTCTACATAAACAGTTTTCAAATCGGGGATGAAAAAAAATTTTTCAAATTTTTACAGGGGTTGCTTGGAATTCCTGACTACCTCGAAGAGCGTAACAAAAATTCCAATTTCTCGAAAACTATAAGTCGCAGCTCAACTCCAAAAGCAGATTTGAATTCAGGAAAGGTGCGGGCTTAATTCTACATAAACAGTTTTCAAATCGGGGATGAAAAAAAACTTTAAAATTTTAACAGGGGTTGCATTGGAATTCCTGACTACCTCGAAGAGCGATACAAAAATTCCATTTTCTCGAAAACTATAAGTCGCAGCTGAACTCCAAAAGCAGATTTGAATTCAGGAAAGGTGCGGGCTTAATTCTGCATAAACAGTTTTCGAATTGGGGATAAAAAAAAAATTTTCAACTTTTTACAGGGGTTGCATTGGAATTCCTGAGTACATGAAGAGCGATAGAAAAATTCCATTTTCTCGAAAACTATAAGTCGCAGCTCAACTCCAAAAGCAGATTTGAATTCAGGAAAGGTGCGGGCTTAATTCTACATAAACAGTTTTCAAATTGGGGATGAAAAAAAAAATTTCAAATTTTTACAGGGGTTGCATTGGAATTCCTGACTACCTGAAGAGCGGTACAAAAATTCCATTTTCTCGAAAACTATAAGTCGGAGCTCAACTCCAAAAGCAGATTTGAATTCAGGGAAGGTGTGGGCTTAATTCTACATAAACAGTTTTCAAATTGGGGATGAAAAAAGTTTTCAAATTTTTACAGGGGTTGCATTGGAATTCTTGACTACCTGAAGAGCGTTACAAAAATTCCATTTTCTCGAAAACTATAAGTCGCAGCTCAACTCCAAAAGCAGATTTGAATTCAGGAAAGGTGCGAGCTTAATTCTACATAAACAGTTTTCAAATTGGGGATGAAAAAAAAATTTTAAAATTTTTACAGGGGTTGCATTGGAATTCCTGAGTACATGAAGAGCGATAGAAAAATTCCATTTTCTCGAAAACGAGAAGTCGCAGCTCAACTCCAAAAGCAGATTTGAATTCAGGAAAGGTGCGGGCTTAATTCTACATAAACAGTTTTCAAATTGGGGATGAAAAAAAATTTTCAAATTTTTGCAGGGGTTGCATTGGAATTCTTGACTACCTCGAAGAGCGATAGAAAAATTCCATTTTCTCGAAAACTATAAGTCGCAGCTCAACTCCAAAAGCAGATTTAAATTCAGGAAAGGTGCGGGCTTAATTCTACATAAACAGTTTTCAAATCGGGGATGAAAAAAAATTTTTCAAATTTTTACAGGGGTTGCATTGGAATTCCTGACCACCTCGAAGAGCGATACAAAAATTCCATTTTCTCGAAAACTATAAGTCGCAGCTCAACTCCAAAAGCAGATTTAAATTCAGGAAAGGTGCGAGCTTAATTCTACATAAACAGTTTTCAAATCGGGGATGAAAAAAAATTTTTCAAATTTTTACAGGGGTTGCATTGGAATTCCTGACTACCTCGAAGAGCGTAACAAAAATTCCAATTTCTCGAAAACTATAAGTCGCAGCTCAACTCCAAAAGCAGATTTGAATTCAGGAAAGGTGCGAGCTTAATTCTGCATAAACAGTTTTCAAATCGGGGATGAAAAAAAAACTTTAAAATTTTAACAGGGGTTGCATTGGAATTCCTGACTACCTCGAAGAGCGATACAAAAATTCCATTTTCTCGAAAACTATAAGTCGCAGCTGAACTCCAAAAGCAGATTTGAATTCAGGAAAGGTGCGAGCTTAATTCTACATAAACAGTTTTCAAATTGGGGATGAAAAAAAATTTTCAAATTTTTACAGGGGTTGCATTGGAATTCTTGACTACCTCGAAGAGCGATAGAAAAATTCCATTTTCTCGAAAACTATAAGTCGCAGCTCAACTCCAAAAGCAGATTTAAATTCAGGAAAGGTGCGGGCTTAATTCTACATAAACAGTTTTCAAATCGGGGATGAAAAAAAATTTTTCAAATTTTTACAGGGGTTGCATTGGAATTCCTGACTACCTCGAAGAGCGATACAAAAATTCCATTTTCTCGAAAACTATAAGTCGCAGCTCAACTCCAAAAGCAGATTTAAATTCAGGAAAGGTGCGAGCTTAATTCTACATAAACAGTTTTCAAATCGGGGATGAAAAAAAATTTTTCAAATTTTTACAGGGGTTGCACTGGAATTCCTGACTACCTCGAAGAGCGTAACAAAAATTCCAATTTCTCGAAAACTATAAGTCGCAGCTCAACTCCAAAAGCAGATTTGAATTCAGGAAAGGTGCGAGCTTAATTCTACATAAACAGTTTTCAAATCGGGGATGAAAAAAAAACTTTAAAATTTTAACAGGGGTTGCATTGGAATTCCTGACTACCTCGAAGATGGATACAAAAATTCCATTTTCTCGAAAACTATAAGTCGCAGCTGAACTCCAAAAGCAGATTTGAATTCAGGAAAGGTGCGGGCTTAATTCTACATAAACAGTTTTCAAATTGGGGATGAAAAAAAATTTTCAAATTTTTGCAGGGGTTGCATTGGAATTCTTGACTACCTCGAAGAGCGATAGAAAAATTCCATTTTCTCGAAAACTATAAGTCGCAGCTCAACTCCAAAAGCAGATTTAAATTCAGGAAAGGTGCGGGCTTAATTCTACATAAACAGTTTTCAAATCGGGGATGAAAAAAAATTTTTCAAATTTTTACAGGGGTTGCATTGGAATTCCTGACCACCTCGAAGAGCGATACAAAAATTCCATTTTCTCGAAAACTATAAGTCGCAGCTCAACTCCAAAAGCAGATTTAAATTCAGGAAAGGTGCGAGCTTAATTCTACATAAACAGTTTTCAAATCGGGGATGAAAAAAAATTTTTCAAATTTTTACAGGGGTTGCATTGGAATTCCTGACTACCTCGAAGAGCGTAACAAAAATTCCAATTTCTCGAAAACTATAAGTCGCAGCTCAACTCCAAAAGCAGATTTGAATTCAGGAAAGGTGCGAGCTTAATTCTGCATAAACAGTTTTCAAATCGGGGATGAAAAAAAAACTTTAAAATTTTAACAGGGGTTGCATTGGAATTCCTGACTACCTCGAAGAGCGATACAAAAATTCCATTTTCTCGAAAACTATAAGTCGCAGCTGAACTCCAAAAGCAGATTTGAATTCAGGAAAGGTGCGAGCTTAATTCTACATAAACAGTTTTCAAATTGGGGATGAAAAAAAATTTTCAAATTTTTACAGGGGTTGCATTGGAATTCTTGACTACCTCGAAGAGCGATAGAAAAATTCCATTTTCTCGAAAACTATAAGTCGCAGCTCAACTCCAAAAGCAGATTTAAATTCAGGAAAGGTGCGGGCTTAATTCTACATAAACAGTTTTCAAATCGGGGATGAAAAAAAATTTTTCAAATTTTTACAGGGGTTGCATTGGAATTCCTGACTACCTCGAAGAGCGATACAAAAATTCCATTTTCTCGAAAACTATAAGTCGCAGCTCAACTCCAAAAGCAGATTTAAATTCAGGAAAGGTGCGAGCTTAATTCTACATAAACAGTTTTCAAATCGGGGATGAAAAAAAATTTTTCAAATTTTTACAGGGGTTGCACTGGAATTCCTGACTACCTCGAAGAGCGTAACAAAAATTCCAATTTCTCGAAAACTATAAGTCGCAGCTCAACTCCAAAAGCAGATTTGAATTCAGGAAAGGTGCGAGCTTAATTCTACATAAACAGTTTTCAAATCGGGGATGAAAAAAAAACTTTAAAATTTTAACAGGGGTTGCATTGGAATTCCTGACTACCTCGAAGATGGATACAAAAATTCCATTTTCTCGAAAACTATAAGTCGCAGCTGAACTCCAAAAGCAGATTTGAATTCAGGAAAGGTGCGAGCTTAATTCTACATAAACAGTTTTCGAATTGGGGATGAAAAAAAAATTTTCAACTTTTTACAGGGTTTGCAGTGGAATTCCTGAGTACATGAAGAGCGATAGAAAAATTCCATTTTCTCGAAAACTATAAGTCGCAGCTCAACTCCAAAAGCAGATTTGAATTCAGGAAAGGTGGGGGCTTAATTCTACATAAACAGTTTTCAAATTGGGGATGAAAAAAAAAATTTCAAATTTTTACAGGGGTTGCATTGGAATTCCTGACTACCTGAAGAGCGTTACAAAAATTCCATTTTCTCGAAAACTATAAGTCGCAGCTCAACTCCAAAAGCAGATTTGAATTCAGGAAAGTTGCGAGCTTAATTCTACATAAACAGTTTTCAAATTGGGGATGAAAAAAAATTTTCAAATTTTTACAGGGGTTGCATTGGAATTCTTGACTACCTCGAAGAGCGATAGAAAAATTCTATTTTCTCGAAAACTATAAGTCGCAGCTCAACTCCAAAAGCAGATTTGAATTCAGGGAAGGTGCGAGCTTAATTCTACATAAACAGTTTTCAAATTGGGGATGAACAAAAATTTTCAAATTTTTACATGGGTTGCATTGGAATTCTTGACTACCTCGAAGAGCGTAACAAAAATTCCATTTTCTCGAAAACTATAAGTCGCAGCTCAACTCCAAAAGCAGATTTGAATTCAGGAAAGGTGCGAGCTTAATTCTACATAAACAGTTTTCAAATCGGGGATGAAAAGAAAACTTTAAATTTTAACAGGGGTTGCATTGGAATTCCTGACTACCTGGGGAGCGTTACAAAAATTCCATTTTCTCGAAAACTATAAGTCGCAGCTCAACTCCAAAAGCAGATTTGAATTCAGGAAAGGTGCGGGCTTAATTCTACGTAAACAATTTTCAAATCGGAAATAAAAAAACACTTTCAAATTTTTACAGAGGTTGCATTGGAATTCTTGACTACCTCGAAGAGCATTACAAAAATTCCATTTTCTCGAAAACTATAAGTCGCAGCTCAACTGCAAAAGCAGATTTGAATTCAGGAAAGGTGCGAGCTTAATTCTACATAAACAGTTTTCAAATTGGGGATGAAAAAAAATTTTTCAAATTTTTACAGGGGTTGCATTGGAATTCTTGACTATCTCGAAGAGCGGTACAAAAATTCCATTTTCTCGAAAACTATAAGTCGGAGCTCAACTCCAAAAGCAGATTTGAATTCAGGGAAGGTGCGAGCTTAATTCTACATAAACAGTTTTCAAATTGGGGATGAATAAAAATTTTCAAATTTTTACAGGGGTTGCATTGGAATTCCTGACTACCTGAAGAGCGTTACAAGAATTCCATTTTCTCGAAAACTATAAGTCGCAGCTGAACTCCAAAAGCAGATTTGAATTCAGGAAAGGTGCGAGCTTAATTCTACATAAACAGTTTTCGAATTGGGGATGAAAAAAAATTTTAAAATTTTTACAGGGGTTGCATTGGAATTCCTGAGTACATGAAGAGCGATAGAAAAATTCCATTTTCTCGAAAACTATAAGTCGCAGCTCAACTCCAAAAGCAGATTTGAATTCAGGAAAGGTGCGGGCTTAATTCTACATAAACAGTTTTCAAATTGGGGATGAATAAAAATTTTCAAATTTTTACAGGGGTTGCATTGGAATTCCTGACTACCTGAAGAGCGTTACAAGAATTCCATTTTCTCGAAAACTATAAGTCGCAGCTGAACTCCAAAAGCAGATTTAAATTCAGGAAAGGTGCGAGCTTAATTCTACATAAACAGTTTTCAAATCGGGGATGAAAAAAAATTTTTCAAATTTTTACAGGGGTTGCATTGGAATTCCTGACCACCTCGAAGAGCGATACAAAAATTCCATTTTCTCGAAAACTATAAGTCGCAGCTCAACTCCAAAAGCAGATTTAAATTCAGGAAAGGTGCGAGCTTAATTCTACATAAACAGTTTTCAAATCGGGGATGAAAAAAAAATTTTCAAATTTTTACAGGGGTTGCATTGGAATTCCTGACTACCTCGAAGAGCGTAACAAAAATTCCAATTTCTCGAAAACTATAAGTCGCAGCTCAACTCCAAAAGCAGATTTGAATTCAGGAAAGGTGCGAGCTTAATTCTGCATAAACAGTTTTCAAATCGGGGATGAAAAAAAAACTTTAAAATTTTAACAGGGGTTGCATTGGAATTCCTGACTACCTCGAAGAGCGATACAAAAATTCCATTTTCTCGAAAACTATAAGTCGCAGCTGAACTCCAAAAGCAGATTTGAATTCAGGAAAGGTGCGAGCTTAATTCTACATAAACAGTTTTCAAATTGGGGATGAAAAAAAATTTTCAAATTTTTACAGGGGTTGCATTGGAATTCTTGACTACCTCGAAGAGCGATAGAAAAATTCCATTTTCTCGAAAACTATAAGTCGCAGCTCAACTCCAAAAGCAGATTTAAATTCAGGAAAGGTGCGGGCTTAATTCTACATAAACAGTTTTCAAATCGGGGATGAAAAAAAATTTTTCAAATTTTTACAGGGGTTGCATTGGAATTCCTGACTACCTCGAAGAGCGATACAAAAATTCCATTTTCTCGAAAACTATAAGTCGCAGCTCAACTCCAAAAGCAGATTTAAATTCAGGAAAGGTGCGAGCTTAATTCTACATAAACAGTTTTCAAATCGGGGATGAAAAAAAATTTTTCAAATTTTTACAGGGGTTGCATTGGAATTCCTGACTACCTGAAGAGCGTTACAAAAATTCCATTTTCTCGAAAACTATAAGTCGCAGCTCAACTCCAAAAGCAGATTTGAATTCAGGAAAGGTGCGAGCTTAATTCTACATAAACAGTTTTCAAATTGGGGATGAAAAAAAATTTTCAAATTTTTACAGGGGTTGCATTGGAATTCTTGACTACCTCGAAGAGCGATAGAAAAATTCTATTTTCTCGAAAACTATAAGTCGCAGCTCAACTCCAAAAGCAGATTTGAATTCAGGGAAGGTGCGAGCTTAATTCTACATAAACAGTTTTCAAATTGGGGATGAACAAAAATTTTCAAATTTTTACAGGGGTTGCATTGGAATTCTTGACTACCTCGAAGAGCGTAACAAAAATTCCATTTTCTCGAAAACTATAAGTCGCAGCTCAACTCCAAAAGCAGATTTGAATTCAGGAAAGGTGCGAGCTTAATTCTACATAAACAGTTTTCAAATCGGGGATGAAAAGAAAACTTTAAATTTTAACAGGGGTTGCATTGGAATTCCTGACTACCTGGAGAGCGTTACAAAAATTCCATTTTCTCGAAAACTATAAGTCGCAGCTCAACTCCAAAAGCAGATTTGAATTCAGGAAAGGTGCGGGCTTAATTCTACGTAAACAATTTTCAAATCGGAAATAAAAAAAAACTTTCAAATTTTTACAGAGGTTGCATTGGAATTCTTGACTACCTCGAAGAGCATTACAAAAATTCCATTTTCTCGAAAACTATAAGTCGCAGCTCAACTGCAAAAGCAGATTTGAATTCAGGAAAGGTGCGAGCTTAATTCTACATAAACAGTTTTCAAATTGGGGATGAAAAAAAATTTTTCAAATTTTTACAGGGGTTGCATTGGAATTCTTGACTATCTCGAAGAGCGGTACAAAAATTTAAATTTTCTCGAAAACTATAAGTCGGAGCTCAACTCCAAAAGCAGATTTGAATTCAGGGAAGGTGCGAGCTTAATTCTACATAAACAGTTTTCAAATTGGGGATGAATAAAAATTTTCAAATTTTTACAGGGGTTGCATTGGAATTCCTGACTACCTGAAGAGCGTTACAAGAATTCCATTTTCTCGAAAACTATAAGTCGCAGCTGAACTCCAAAAGCAGATTTGAATTCAGGAAAGGTGCGAGCTTAATTCTACATAAACAGTTTTCGAATTGGGGATGAAAAAAAATTTTAAAATTTTTACAGGGGTTGCATTGGAATTCCTGAGTACATGAAGAGCGATAGAAAAATTCCATTTTCTCGAAAACTATAAGTCGCAGCTCAACTCCAAAAGCAGATTTGAATTCAGGAAAGGTGCGGGCTTAATTCTACATAAACAGTTTTCAAATCGGGGATGAAAAAAAATTTTTCAAATTTTTACAGGGGTTGCATTGGAATTCCTGACTACCTCGAAGAGCGATACAAAAATTCCATTTTCTCGAAAACTATAAGTCGCAGCTCAACTCCAAAAGCAGATTTAAATTCAGGAAAGGTGCGAGCTTAATTCTACATAAACAGTTTTCAAATCGGGGATGAAAAAAAATTTTTCAAATTTTTACAGGGGTTGCATTGGAATTCCTGACTACCTCGAAGAGCGTAACAAAAATTCCAATTTCTCGAAAACTATAAGTCGCAGCTCAACTCCAAAAGCAGATTTGAATTCAGGAGAGGTGCGAGCTTAATTCTACATAAACAGTTTTCAAATCGGGGATGAAAAAAAAACTTTAAAATTTTAACAGGTGTTGCATTGGAATTCCTGACTACCTCGAAGATGGATACAAAAATTCCATTTTCTCGAAAACTATAAGTCGCAGCTGAACTCCAAAAGTAGATTTGAATTCAGGAAAGGTGCGAGCTTAATTCTACATAAACAGTTTTCGAATTGGGGATGAAAAAAAAATTTTCAACTTTTTACAGGGTTTGCATTGGAATTCCTGAGTACATGAAGAGCGATAGAAAAATTCCATTTTCTCGAAAACTATAAGTCGCAGCTCAACTCCAAAAGCAGATTTGAATTCAGGAAAGGTGCGGGCTTAATTCTACATAAACAGTTTTCAAATTGGGGATGAAAAAAAAAATTTAAAATTTTTACAGGGGTTGCATTGGAATTCCTGACTACCTGAAGAGCGTTACAAAAATTCCATTTTCTCGAAAACTATAAGTCGCAGCTCAACTCCAAAAGCAGATTTGAATTCAGGAAAGGTGCGAGCTTAATTCTACATAAACAGTTTTCAAATTGGGGATGAAAAAAAATTTTCACATTTTTACAGGGGTTGCATTGGAATTCTTGACTACCTCGAAGAGCGATAGAAAAATTCTATTTTCTCGAAAACTATAAGTCGCAGCTCAACTCCAAAAGCAGATTTGAATTCAGGGAAGGTGCGAGCTTAATTCTACATAAACAGTTTTCAAATTGGGGATGAATAAAAATTTTCAAATTTTTACAGGGGTTGCATTGGAATTCCTGACTACCTGAAGAGCGTTACAAAAATTCCATTTTGTCGAAAACTAGAAGTCGCAGCTCAACTCCAAAAGCAGATTTGAATTTAGGAAAGGTGCGAGCTTAATTCTACATAAACAGTTTTCAAATTGGGGAGGAAAAAAAATTTTCAAATTTTTACAGGGGTTGCATTGGAATTCTTGACTACCTCGAAGAGCGGTACAAAAATTCCATTTTCTCGAAAACTATAAGTCGGAGCTCAACTCCAAAAGCAGATTTGAATTCAGGGAAGGTGCGAGCTTAATTCTACATAAACAGTTTTCAAATTGGGGATGAATAAAAATTTTCAAATTTTTACAGGGGTTGCATTGGAATTCCTGAGTACATGAAGAGCGATAGAATAATTCCATTTTCGCGAAAACTATAAGTCGCAGCTGAACTCCAAAAGCAGATTTGAATTCAGGAAAGGTGCGAGCTTAATTCTACATAAACAGTTTTCGAATTGGGGATGAAAAAAAATTTTAAAATTTTTACAGGGGTTGCATTGGAATTCCTGAGTACATGAAGAGCGATAGAATAATTCCATTTTCTCGAAAACTATAAGTCGCAGCTCAACTCCAAAAGCAGATTTGAATTCAAGAAAGGTGCGGGCTTAATTCTACATAAACAGTTTTCAAATCGGGGATGAAAAAAATTTTTTTAAATTTTTACAGGGGTTGCATTGGAATTCCTGACTACCTGAAGAGCGTTACAAAAATTCCATTTTCTCGAAAACTATAAGTCGCAGCTCAACTCCAAAAGCAGATTTGAATTCAGGAAAGGTGCGAGCTTTTCAAATTGGGGATGAAAAAAAATTTTAAAATTTTTACAGGGGTTGCATTGGAATTCCTGAGTACATGAAGAGCGATAGAAAAATTCTATTTTCTCGAAAACTATAAGTCGCAGCTCAACTCCAAAAGCAGATTTGAATTCAGGGAAGGTGCGAGCTTAATTCTACATAAACAGTTTTCAAATTGGGGATCAATAAAAATTTTCAAATTTTTACAGGGGTTGCATTGGAATTCCTGACTACCTGAAGAGCGTTACAAAAATTCCATTTTCTCGAAAACTAGAAGTCGCAGCTCAACTCCAAAAGCAGATTTGAATTCAGGAAAGGTGCGAGCTTAATTCTACATAAACAGTTTTCAAATTGGGGAGGAAAAAAAATTTTCAAATTTTTACAGGGGTTGCATTGGAATTCCTGACTACCTGGAGAGCGTTACAAAAATTCCATTTTCTCGAAAACTATAAGTCGCAGCTCAACTCCAAAAGCAGATTTGAATTCAGGAAAGGTGCGAGCTTAATTCTACATAAACAGTTTTCAAATTGGGGATGAAAAAAAATTTTTCAAATTTTTACAGGGGTTGCATTGGAATTCTTGACTACCTCGAAGAGCGGTACAAAAATTCCATTTTCTCGAAAACTATAAGTCGGAGCTCAACTCCAAAAGCAGATTTGAATTCAGGGAAGGTGCGAGCTTAATTCTACATAAACAGTTTTCAAATTGGGGATGAATAAAAATTTTCAAATTTTTAAAGGGGTTGCATTGGAATTCCTGACTACCTGAAGAGCGTTACAAGAATTCCATTTTCTCGAAAACTATAAGTCGCAGCTGAACTCCAAAAGCAGATTTGAATTCAGGAAAGGTGCGAGCTTAATTCTACATAAACAGTTTTCGAATTGGGGATGAAAAAAAACTTTCAAATTTTTACAGGGGTTGCATTGGAATTCCTGACTATCTGAAGAGAGTTACAAAAATTCCATTTTCTCGAAAACTATAAGTCGCAGCTCAACTCCAAAAGCAGATTTGAATTCAGGAAAGGTGCGAGCTTAATTCTACATAAACAGTTTTCGAATTGGGGATGAAAAAAAATTTTCAAATTTTTACAGGGGTTGCATTGGAATTCCTGAGTACATGAAGAGCGATAGAATAATACCATTTTCTCGAAAACTATAAGTCGCAGCTCAACTCCAAAAGCAGATTTGAATTCAAGAAAGGTGCGGGCTTAATTCTACATAAAAAGTTTTCAAATCGGGGATGAAAAAAATTTTTTAAAATTTTTACAGGGGTTGCATTGGAATTCTTGACTACCTCGAAGAGCGATAGAAAAATTCCATTTTCTCGAAAACTATAAGTCGCAGCTCAACTCCAAAAGCAGATTTGAATTCAGGGAAGGTGCGGGCTTAATTCTACATAAACAGTTTTCAAATTGGGGATGAAAAAAAATTTTCAAATTTTTACAGGGGTTGCATTGGAATTCCTGAGTACATGAAGAGCGATAGAATAATTCCATTTTCTCGAAAACTATAAGTCGCAGCTCAACTCCAAAAGCAGATTTGAATTCAGGAAAGGTGCGAGCTTAATTCTACATAAACAGTTTTCAAATTGGGGATGAAAAAAAAATTTTAAAATTTTTACAGGGGTTGCATTGGAATTCCTGACTACCTGAAGAGCGTTACAAAAATTCCATTTTCTCGAAAACTATAAGTCGCAGCTCAACTCCAAAAGCAGATTTGAATTCAAGAAAGCTGCGGGCTTAATTCTACATAAACAGTTTTCAAATCGGGGATGAAAAAAATTTTTTAAAATTTTTACAGGGGTTGCATTGGAATTCTTGACTACCTCGAAGAGCGATAGAAAAATTCCATTTTCTCGAAAACTATAAGTCGCAGCTCAACTCCAAAAGCAGATTTGAATTCAGGAAAGGTGCGGGCTTAATTCTACATAAACACTTTTCAAATTGGGGATGAAAAAAAAAATTTCAAATTTTTACAGGGGTTGCATTGGAATCCCTGACTACCTGAAGAGCGTTACAAAAATTCAATTTTCTCGAAAACTATAAGTCGCAGCTGAACTCCAAAAGCAGATTTGAATTCAGGAAAGGTGCGAGCTTAATTCTACATAAACAGTTTTCGAATTGGGGATGAAAAAAAATTTTAAAATTTTTACAGGGGTTGCATTGGAATTCCTGAGTACATGAAGAGCGATAGAATAATTCCATTTTCTCGAAAACTATAAGTCGCAGCTCAACTCCAAAAGCAGATTTGAATTCAAGAAAGGTGCGGGCTTAATTCTACATAAACAGTTTTCAAATCGGGGATGAAAAAAATTTTTTTAAATTTTTACAGGGGTTGCATTGGAATTCCTGACTACCTGAAGAGCGTTACAAAAATTCCATTTTCTCGAAAACTATAAGTCGCAGCTCAACTCCAAAAGCAGATTTGAATTCAGGAAAGGTGCGAGCTTAATTCTACATAAACAGTTTTCAAATTGGGGATGAAAAAAAATTTTCAAATTTTTACAGGGGTTGCATTGGAATTCTTGACTACCTCGAAGAGCGATAGAAAAATTCTATTTTCTCGAAAACTATAAGTCGCAGCTCAACTCCAAAAGCAGATTTGAATTCAGGGAAGGTGCGAGCTTAATTCTACATAAACAGTTTTCAAATTGGGGATCAATAAAAATTTTCAAATTTTTACAGGGGTTGCATTGGAATTCCTGACTACCTGAAGAGCGTTACAAAAATTCCATTTTCTCGAAAACTAGAAGTCGCAGCTCAACTCCAAAAGCAGATTTGAATTCAGGAAAGGTGCGAGCTTAATTCTACATAAACAGTTTTCAAATTGGGGAGGAAAAAAAATTTTCGAATTTTTACAGGGGTTGCATTGGAATTCCTGACTACCTGGAGAGCGTTACAAAAATTCCATTTTCTCGAAAACTATAAGTCGCAGCTCAACTCCAAAAGCAGATTTGAATTCAGGAAAGGTGCGAGCTTAATTCTACATAAACAGTTTTCAAATTGGGGATGAAAAAAAATTTTTCAAATTTTTACAGGGGTTGCATTGGAATTCTTGACTACCTCGAAGAGCGGTACAAAAATTCCATTTTCTCGAAAACTATAAGTCGGAGCTCAACTCCAAAAGCAGATTTGAATTCAGGGAAGGTGCGAGCTTAATTCTACATAAACAGTTTTCAAATTGGGGATGAATAAAAATTTTCAAATTTTTAAAGGGGTTGCATTGGAATTCCTGACTACCTGAAGAGCGTTACAAGAATTCCATTTTCTCGAAAACTATAAGTCGCAGCTGAACTCCAAAAGCAGATTTGAATTCAGGAAAGGTGCGAGCTTAATTCTACATAAACAGTTTTCGAATTGGGGATGAAAAAAAATTTTAAAATTTTTACAGGGGTTGCATTGGAATTCCTGAGTACATGAAGAGCGATAGAATAATTCCATTTTCTCGAAAACTATAAGTCGCAGCTCAACTCCAAAAGCAGATTTGAATTCAGGAAAGGTGCGAGCTTAATTCTACATAAACAGTTTTCGAATTGGGGATGAAAAAAAATTTTAAAATTTTTACAGGGGTTGCATTGGAATTCCTGAGTACATGAAGAGCGATAGAATAATACCATTTTCTCGAAAACTATAAGTCGCAGCTCAACTCCAAAAGCAGATTTGAATTCAAGAAAGGTGCGGGCTTAATTCTACATAAACAGTTTTCAAATCGGGGATGAAAAAAATTTTTTAAAATTTTTACAGGGGTTGCATTGGAATTCTTGACTACCTCGAAGAGCGATAGAAAAATTCCATTTTCTCGAAAACTATAAGTCGCAGCTCAACTCCAAAAGCAGATTTGAATTCAGGAAAGATGCGGGCTTAATTCTACATAAACAGTTTTCAAATTGGGGATGAAAAAAAATTTTAAAATTTTTACAGGGGTTGCATTGGAATTCCTGAGTACATGAAGAGCGATAGAAAAATTCCATTTTCTCGAAAACTATAAGTCGCAGCTCAACTCCAAAAGCAGATTTGAATTCAGGAAAGGTGCGAGCTTAATTCTACATAAACAGTTTTCAAATTGGGGATGAAAAAAAAATTTTAAAATTTTTACAGGGGTTGCATTGGAATTCCTGACTACCTGAAGAGCGTTACAAAAATTCCATTTTCTCGAAAACTATAAGTCGCAGCTCAACTCCAAAAGCAGATTTGAATTCAAGAAAGGTGCGGGCTTAATTCTACATAAACAGTTTTCAAATCGGGGATGAAAAAAATTTTTTAAAATTTTTACAGGGGTTGCATTGGAATTCTTGACTACCTCGAAGAGCGATAGAAAAATTCCATTTTCTCGAAAACTATAAGTCGCAGCTCAACTCCAAAAGCAGATTTGAATTCAGGAAAGGTGCGGGCTTAATTCTACATAAACAGTTTTCAAATTGGGGATGAAAAAAAAAATTTCAAATTTTTACAGGGGTTGCATTGGAATTCCTGACTACCTGAAGAGCGTTACAAAAATTCCATTTTCTCGAAAACTATAAGTCGCAGCTCAACTCCAAAAGCAGATTTGAATTCAGGAAAGGTGCGGGCTTAATTCTACATAAACAGTTTTCAAATTGGGGATGAAAAAAAAAATTTCAAATTTTTACAGGGGTTGCATTGGAATTCCTGACTACCTGAAGAGCGTTACAAAAATTCAATTTTCTCGAAAACTATAAGTCGCAGCTGAACTCCAAAAGCAGATTTGAATTCAGGAAAGGTGCGAGCTTAATTCTACATAAACAGTTTTCAAATTGGGGATGAAAAAAAATTTTCAAATTTTTACAGGGGTTGCATTGGAATTCTTGACTACCTCGAAGAGCGATAGAATTCTTGACTACCTAGAAGAGCATTACAAAAATTCCATTTTCTCGAAAACTATAAGTCGCAGCTCAACTCCAAAAGCAGATTTGAATTCAGGAAAGGTGCGGGCTTAATTCTACATAAACAGTTTTCAAATTGGGGATGAAAAAAAATTTTCAAATTTTTACAGGGGTTGCATTGGAATTCTTGACTACCTCGAAGAGCGATAGAATTCTTGACTACCTAGAAGAGCATTACAAAAATTCCATTTTCTCGAAAACTATAAGTCGCAGCTCAACTCCAAAAGCAGATTTGAATTCAGGAAAGGTGCGAGCTTAATTCTACATAAACAGTTTTCAAATTGGGGACGAAAAAAAAATTTTCAAATTTTTACAGGGGTTGCATTGGAATTCCTGACTACCTGAAGAGCGTTACAAAAATTCCATTTTCTCGAAAACTATAAGTCGCAGCTCAACTCCAAAAGCAGATTTGAATTCAGGAAAGGTGCGGGCTTAATTCTACATAAACAGTTTTCAAATTGGGGATGAAAAAAAAAATTTTAAATTTTTACAGGGGTTGCATTGGAATTCCTGACTACCTGAAGAGCGTTACAAAAATTCCATTTTCTCGAAAACTATAAGTCGCAGCTCAACTCCAAAAGCAGATTTGAATTCAGGAAAGGTGCGAGCTTAATTCTACATAAACAGTTTTCAAATTGGGGATGAAAAAAAATTTTCACATTTTTACAGGGGTTGCATTGGAATTCTTGACTACCTCGAAGAGCGATAGAAAAATTCTATTTTCTCGAAAACTATAAGTCGCAGCTCAACTCCAAAAGCAGATTTGAATTCAGGGAAGGTGCGAGCTTAATTCTACATAAACAGTTTTCAAATTGGGGATGAATAAAAATTTTCAAATTTTTACAGGGGTTGCATTGGAATTCCTGACTACCTGAAGAGCGTTACAAAAATTCCATTTTGTCGAAAACTAGAAGTCGCAGCTCAACTCCAAAAGCAGATTTGAATTTAGGAAAGGTGCGAGCTTAATTCTACATAAACAGTTTTCAAATTGGGGAGGAAAAAAAATTTTCAAATTTTTACAGGGGTTGCATTGGAATTCTTGACTACCTCGAAGAGCGGTACAAAAATTCCATTTTCTCGAAAACTATAAGTCGGAGCTCAACTCCAAAAGCAGATTTGAATTCAGGGAAGGTGCGAGCTTAATTCTACATAAACAGTTTTCAAATTGGGGATGAATAAAAATTTTCAAATTTTTACAGGGGTTGCATTGGAATTCCTGAGTACATGAAGAGCGATAGAATAATTCCATTTTCTCGAAAACTATAAGTCGCAGCTGAACTCCAAAAGCAGATTTGAATTCAGGAAAGGTGCGAGCTTAATTCTACATAAACAGTTTTCGAATTGGGGATGAAAAAAAATTTTAAAATTTTTACAGGGGTTGCATTGGAATTCCTGAGTACATGAAGAGCGATAGAATAATTCCATTTTCTCGAAAACTATAAGTCGCAGCTCAACTCCAAAAGCAGATTTGAATTCAAGAAAGGTGCGGGCTTAATTCTACATAAACAGTTTTCAAATCGGGGATGAAAAAAATTTTTTTAAATTTTTACAGGGGTTGCATTGGAATTCCTGACTACCTGAAGAGCGTTACAAAAATTCCATTTTCTCGAAAACTATAAGTCGCAGCTCAACTCCAAAAGCAGATTTGAATTCAGGAAAGGTGCGAGCTTAATTCTACATAAACAGTTTTCAAATTGGGGATCAATAAAAATTTTCAAATTTTTACAGGGGTTGCATTGGAATTCCTGACTACCTGAAGAGCGTTACAAAAATTCCATTTTCTCGAAAACTAGAAGTCGCAGCTCAACTCCAAAAGCAGATTTGAATTCAGGAAAGGTGCGAGCTTAATTCTACATAAACAGTTTTCAAATTGGGGAGGAAAAAAAATTTTCAAATTTTTACAGGGGTTGCATTGGAATTCCTGACTACCTGGAGAGCGTTACAAAAATTCCATTTTCTCGAAAACTATAAGTCGCAGCTCAACTCCAAAAGCAGATTTGAATTCAGGAAAGGTGCGAGCTTAATTCTACATAAACAGTTTTCAAATTGGGGATGAAAAAAAATTTTTCAAATTTTTACAGGGGTTGCATTGGAATTCTTGACTACCTCGAAGAGCGGTACAAAAATTCCATTTTCTCGAAAACTATAAGTCGGAGCTCAACTCCAAAAGCAGATTTGAATTCAGGGAAGGTGCGAGCTTAATTCTACATAAACAGTTTTCAAATTGGGGATGAATAAAAATTTTCAAATTTTTAAAGGGGTTGCATTGGAATTCCTGACTACCTGAAGAGCGTTACAAGAATTCCATTTTCTCGAAAACTATAAGTCGCAGCTGAACTCCAAAAGCAGATTTGAATTCAGGAAAGGTGCGAGCTTAATTCTACATAAACAGTTTTCGAATTGGGGATGAAAAAAAACTTTCAAATTTTTACAGGGGTTGCATTGGAATTCCTGACTATCTGAAGAGAGTTACAAAAATTCCATTTTCTCGAAAACTATAAGTCGCAGCTCAACTCCAAAAGCAGATTTGAATTCAGGAAAGGTGCGAGCTTAATTCTACATAAACAGTTTTCGAATTGGGGATGAAAAAAAATTTTCAAATTTTTACAGGGGTTGCATTGGAATTCCTGAGTACATGAAGAGCGATAGAATAATACCATTTTCTCGAAAACTATAAGTCGCAGCTCAACTCCAAAAGCAGATTTGAATTCAAGAAAGGTGCGGGCTTAATTCTACATAAAAAGTTTTCAAATCGGGGATGAAAAAAATTTTTTAAAATTTTTACAGGGGTTGCATTGGAATTCTTGACTACCTCGAAGAGCGATAGAAAAATTCCATTTTCTCGAAAACTATAAGTCGCAGCTCAACTCCAAAAGCAGATTTGAATTCAGGGAAGGTGCGGGCTTAATTCTACATAAACAGTTTTCAAATTGGGGATGAAAAAAAATTTTCAAATTTTTACAGGGGTTGCATTGGAATTCCTGAGTACATGAAGAGCGATAGAATAATTCCATTTTCTCGAAAACTATAAGTCGCGGCTCAACTCCAAAAGCAGATTTGAATTCAGGAAAGGTGCGAGCTTAATTCTACATAAACAGTTTTCAAATTGGGGATGAAAAAAAAATTTTAAAATTTTTACAGGGGTTGCATTGGAATTCCTGACTACCTGAAGAGCGTTACAAAAATTCCATTTTCTCGAAAACTATAAGTCGCAGCTCAACTCCAAAAGCAGATTTGAATTCAAGAAAGCTGCGGGCTTAATTCTACATAAACAGTTTTCAAATCGGGGATGAAAAAAATTTTTTAAAATTTTTACAGGGGTTGCATTGGAATTCTTGACTACCTCGAAGAGCGATAGAAAAATTCCATTTTCTCGAAAACTATAAGTCGCAGCTCAACTCCAAAAGCAGATTTGAATTCAGGAAAGGTGCGGGCTTAATTCTACATAAACAGTTTTCAAATTGGGGATGAAAAAAAAAATTTCAAATTTTTACAGGGGTTGCATTGGAATTCCTGACTACCTGAAGAGCGTTACAAAAATTCCATTTTCTCGAAAACTATAAGTCGCAGCTCAACTCCAAAAGCAGATTTGAATTCAGGAAAGGTGCGGGCTTAATTCTACATAAACAGTTTTCAAATTGGGGATGAAAAAAAAAATTTCAAATTTTTACAGGGGTTGCATTGGAATCCCTGACTACCTGAAGAGCGTTACAAAAATTCAATTTTCTCGAAAACTATAAGTCGCAGCTGAACTCCAAAAGCAGATTTGAATTCAGGAAAGGTGCGAGCTTAATTCTACATAAACAGTTTTCGAATTGGGGATGAAAAAAAATTTTAAAATTTTTACAGGGGTTGCATTGGAATTCCTGAGTACATGAAGAGCGATAGAATAATTCCATTTTCTCGAAAACTATAAGTCGCAGCTCAACTCCAAAAGCAGATTTGAATTCAAGAAAGGTGCGGGCTTAATTCTACATAAACAGTTTTCAAATCGGGGATGAAAAAAATTTTTTTAAATTTTTACAGGGGTTGCATTGGAATTCCTGACTACCTGAAGAGCGTTACAAAAATTCCATTTTCTCGAAAACTATAAGTCGCAGCTCAACTCCAAAAGCAGATTTGAATTCAGGAAAGGTGCGAGCTTAATTCTACATAAACAGTTTTCAAATTGGGGATGAAAAAAAATTTTCAAATTTTTACAGGGGTTGCATTGGAATTCTTGACTACCTCGAAGAGCGATAGAAAAATTCTATTTTCTCGAAAACTATAAGTCGCAGCTCAACTCCAAAAGCAGATTTGAATTCAGGGAAGGTGCGAGCTTAATTCTACATAAACAGTTTTCAAATTGGGGATCAATAAAAATTTTTTAAAATTTTTACAGGGGTTGCATTGGAATTCTTGACTACCTCGAAGAGCGATAGAAAAATTCCATTTTCTCGAAAACTATAAGTCGCAGCTCAACTCCAAAAGCAGATTTGAATTCAGGGAAGGTGCGGGCTTAATTCTACATAAACAGTTTTCAAATTGGGGATGAAAAAAAATTTTCAAATTTTTACAGGGGTTGCATTGGAATTCCTGAGTACATGAAGAGCGATAGAATAATTCCATTTTCTCGAAAACTATAAGTCGCAGCTCAACTCCAAAAGCAGATTTGAATTCAGGAAAGGTGCGAGCTTAATTCTACATAAACAGTTTTCAAATTGGGGATGAAAAAAAAATTTTAAAATTTTTACAGGGGTTGCATTGGAATTCCTGACTACCTGAAGAGCGTTACAAAAATTCCATTTTCTCGAAAACTATAAGTCGCAGCTCAACTCCAAAAGCAGATTTGAATTCAAGAAAGCTGCGGGCTTAATTCTACATAAACAGTTTTCAAATCGGGGATGAAAAAAATTTTTTAAAATTTTTACAGGGGTTGCATTGGAATTCTTGACTACCTCGAAGAGCGATAGAAAAATTCCATTTTCTCGAAAACTATAAGTCGCAGCTCAACTCCAAAAGCAGATTTGAATTCAGGAAAGGTGCGGGCTTAATTCTACATAAACAGTTTTCAAATTGGGGATGAAAAAAAAAATTTCAAATTTTTACAGGGGTTGCATTGGAATTCCTGACTACCTGAAGAGCGTTACAAAAATTCCATTTTCTCGAAAACTATAAGTCGCAGCTCAACTCCAAAAGCAGATTTGAATTCAGGAAAGGTGCGGGCTTAATTCTACATAAACAGTTTTCAAATTGGGGATGAAAAAAAAAATTTCAAATTTTTACAGGGGTTGCATTGGAATCCCTGACTACCTGAAGAGCGTTACAAAAATTCAATTTTCTCGAAAACTATAAGTCGCAGCTGAACTCCAAAAGCAGATTTGAATTCAGGAAAGGTGCGAGCTTAATTCTACATAAACAGTTTTCGAATTGGGGATGAAAAAAAATTTTAAAATTTTTACAGGGGTTGCATTGGAATTCCTGAGTACATGAAGAGCGATAGAATAATTCCATTTTCTCGAAAACTATAAGTCGCAGCTCAACTCCAAAAGCAGATTTGAATTCAAGAAAGGTGCGGGCTTAATTCTACATAAACAGTTTTCAAATCGGGGATGAAAAAAATTTTTTTAAATTTTTACAGGGGTTGCATTGGAATTCCTGACTACCTGAAGAGCGTTACAAAAATTCCATTTTCTCGAAAACTATAAGTCGCAGCTCAACTCCAAAAGCAGATTTGAATTCAGGAAAGGTGCGAGCTTAATTCTACATAAACAGTTTTCAAATTGGGGATGAAAAAAAATTTTCAAATTTTTACAGGGGTTGCATTGGAATTCTTGACTACCTCGAAGAGCGATAGAAAAATTCTATTTTCTCGAAAACTATAAGTCGCAGCTCAACTCCAAAAGCAGATTTGAATTCAGGGAAGGTGCGAGCTTAATTCTACATAAACAGTTTTCAAATTGGGGATCAATAAAAATTTTCAAATTTTTACAGGGGTTGCATTGGAATTCCTGACTACCTGAAGAGCGTTACAAAAATTCCATTTTCTCGAAAACTAGAAGTCGCAGCTCAACTCCAAAAGCAGATTTGAATTCAGGAAAGGTGCGAGCTTAATTCTACATAAACAGTTTTCAAATTGGGGAGGAAAAAAAATTTTCGAATTTTTACAGGGGTTGCATTGGAATTCCTGACTACCTGGAGAGCGTTACAAAAATTCCATTTTCTCGAAAACTATAAGTCGCAGCTCAACTCCAAAAGCAGATTTGAATTCAGGAAAGGTGCGAGCTTAATTCTACATAAACAGTTTTCAAATTGGGGATGAAAAAAAATTTTTCAAATTTTTACAGGGGTTGCATTGGAATTCTTGACTACCTCGAAGAGCGGTACAAAAATTCCATTTTCTCGAAAACTATAAGTCGGAGCTCAACTCCAAAAGCAGATTTGAATTCAGGGAAGGTGCGAGCTTAATTCTACATAAACAGTTTTCGAATTGGGGATGAAAAAAAATTTTCAAATTTTTACAGGGGTTGCATTGGAATTCCTGAGTACATGAAGAGCGATAGAATAATACCATTTTCTCGAAAACTATAAGTCGCAGCTCAACTCCAAAAGCAGATTTGAATTCAAGAAAGGTGCGGGCTTAATTCTACATAAAAAGTTTTCAAATCGGGGATGAAAAAAATTTTTTAAAATTTTTACAGGGGTTGCATTGGAATTCTTGACTACCTCGAAGAGCGATAGAAAAATTCCATTTTCTCGAAAACTATAAGTCGCAGCTCAACTCCAAAAGCAGATTTGAATTCAGGGAAGGTGCGGGCTTAATTCTACATAAACAGTTTTCAAATTGGGGATGAAAAAAAATTTTCAAATTTTTACAGGGGTTGCATTGGAATTCCTGAGTACATGAAGAGCGATAGAATAATTCCATTTTCTCGAAAACTATAAGTCGCGGCTCAACTCCAAAAGCAGATTTGAATTCAGGAAAGGTGCGAGCTTAATTCTACATAAACAGTTTTCAAATTGGGGATGAAAAAAAAATTTTAAAATTTTTACAGGGGTTGCATTGGAATTCCTGACTACCTGAAGAGCGTTACAAAAATTCCATTTTCTCGAAAACTATAAGTCGCAGCTCAACTCCAAAAGCAGATTTGAATTCAAGAAAGCTGCGGGCTTAATTCTACATAAACAGTTTTCAAATCGGGGATGAAAAAAATTTTTTAAAATTTTTACAGGGGTTGCATTGGAATTCTTGACTACCTCGAAGAGCGATAGAAAAATTCCATTTTCTCGAAAACTATAAGTCGCAGCTCAACTCCAAAAGCAGATTTGAATTCAGGAAAGGTGCGGGCTTAATTCTACATAAACAGTTTTCAAATTGGGGATGAAAAAAAAAATTTCAAATTTTTACAGGGGTTGCATTGGAATTCCTGACTACCTGAAGAGCGTTACAAAAATTCCATTTTCTCGAAAACTATAAGTCGCAGCTCAACTCCAAAAGCAGATTTGAATTCAGGAAAGGTGCGGGCTTAATTCTACATAAACAGTTTTCAAATTGGGGATGAAAAAAAAAATTTCAAATTTTTACAGGGGTTGCATTGGAATCCCTGACTACCTGAAGAGCGTTACAAAAATTCAATTTTCTCGAAAACTATAAGTCGCAGCTGAACTCCAAAAGCAGATTTGAATTCAGGAAAGGTGCGAGCTTAATTCTACATAAACAGTTTTCGAATTGGGGATGAAAAAAAATTTTAAAATTTTTACAGGGGTTGCATTGGAATTCCTGAGTACATGAAGAGCGATAGAATAATTCCATTTTCTCGAAAACTATAAGTCGCAGCTCAACTCCAAAAGCAGATTTGAATTCAAGAAAGGTGCGGGCTTAATTCTACATAAACAGTTTTCAAATCGGGGATGAAAAAAATTTTTTTAAATTTTTACAGGGGTTGCATTGGAATTCCTGACTACCTGAAGAGCGTTACAAAAATTCCATTTTCTCGAAAACTATAAGTCGCAGCTCAACTCCAAAAGCAGATTTGAATTCAGGAAAGGTGCGAGCTTAATTCTACATAAACAGTTTTCAAATTGGGGATGAAAAAAAATTTTCAAATTTTTACAGGGGTTGCATTGGAATTCTTGACTACCTCGAAGAGCGATAGAAAAATTCTATTTTCTCGAAAACTATAAGTCGCAGCTCAACTCCAAAAGCAGATTTGAATTCAGGGAAGGTGCGAGCTTAATTCTACATAAACAGTTTTCAAATTGGGGATCAATAAAAATTTTTTAAAATTTTTACAGGGGTTGCATTGGAATTCTTGACTACCTCGAAGAGCGATAGAAAAATTCCATTTTCTCGAAAACTATAAGTCGCAGCTCAACTCCAAAAGCAGATTTGAATTCAGGGAAGGTGCGGGCTTAATTCTACATAAACAGTTTTCAAATTGGGGATGAAAAAAAATTTTCAAATTTTTACAGGGGTTGCATTGGAATTCCTGAGTACATGAAGAGCGATAGAATAATTCCATTTTCTCGAAAACTATAAGTCGCAGCTCAACTCCAAAAGCAGATTTGAATTCAGGAAAGGTGCGAGCTTAATTCTACATAAACAGTTTTCAAATTGGGGATGAAAAAAAAATTTTAAAATTTTTACAGGGGTTGCATTGGAATTCCTGACTACCTGAAGAGCGTTACAAAAATTCCATTTTCTCGAAAACTATAAGTCGCAGCTCAACTCCAAAAGCAGATTTGAATTCAAGAAAGCTGCGGGCTTAATTCTACATAAACAGTTTTCAAATCGGGGATGAAAAAAATTTTTTAAAATTTTTACAGGGGTTGCATTGGAATTCTTGACTACCTCGAAGAGCGATAGAAAAATTCCATTTTCTCGAAAACTATAAGTCGCAGCTCAACTCCAAAAGCAGATTTGAATTCAGGAAAGGTGCGGGCTTAATTCTACATAAACAGTTTTCAAATTGGGGATGAAAAAAAAAATTTCAAATTTTTACAGGGGTTGCATTGGAATTCCTGACTACCTGAAGAGCGTTACAAAAATTCCATTTTCTCGAAAACTATAAGTCGCAGCTCAACTCCAAAAGCAGATTTGAATTCAGGAAAGGTGCGGGCTTAATTCTACATAAACAGTTTTCAAATTGGGGATGAAAAAAAAAATTTCAAATTTTTACAGGGGTTGCATTGGAATCCCTGACTACCTGAAGAGCGTTACAAAAATTCAATTTTCTCGAAAACTATAAGTCGCAGCTGAACTCCAAAAGCAGATTTGAATTCAGGAAAGGTGCGAGCTTAATTCTACATAAACAGTTTTCGAATTGGGGATGAAAAAAAATTTTAAAATTTTTACAGGGGTTGCATTGGAATTCCTGAGTACATGAAGAGCGATAGAATAATTCCATTTTCTCGAAAACTATAAGTCGCAGCTCAACTCCAAAAGCAGATTTGAATTCAAGAAAGGTGCGGGCTTAATTCTACATAAACAGTTTTCAAATCGGGGATGAAAAAAATTTTTTTAAATTTTTACAGGGGTTGCATTGGAATTCCTGACTACCTGAAGAGCGTTACAAAAATTCCATTTTCTCGAAAACTATAAGTCGCAGCTCAACTCCAAAAGCAGATTTGAATTCAGGAAAGGTGCGAGCTTAATTCTACATAAACAGTTTTCAAATTGGGGATGAAAAAAAATTTTCAAATTTTTACAGGGGTTGCATTGGAATTCTTGACTACCTCGAAGAGCGATAGAAAAATTCTATTTTCTCGAAAACTATAAGTCGCAGCTCAACTCCAAAAGCAGATTTGAATTCAGGGAAGGTGCGAGCTTAATTCTACATAAACAGTTTTCAAATTGGGGATCAATAAAAATTTTCAAATTTTTACAGGGGTTGCATTGGAATTCCTGACTACCTGAAGAGCGTTACAAAAATTCCATTTTCTCGAAAACTAGAAGTCGCAGCTCAACTCCAAAAGCAGATTTGAATTCAGGAAAGGTGCGAGCTTAATTCTACATAAACAGTTTTCAAATTGGGGAGGAAAAAAAATTTTCGAATTTTTACAGGGGTTGCATTGGAATTCCTGACTACCTGGAGAGCGTTACAAAAATTCCATTTTCTCGAAAACTATAAGTCGCAGCTCAACTCCAAAAGCAGATTTGAATTCAGGAAAGGTGCGAGCTTAATTCTACATAAACAGTTTTCAAATTGGGGATGAAAAAAAATTTTTCAAATTTTTACAGGGGTTGCATTGGA
This sequence comes from Blera fallax, assembly GCA_946965025.1. Classification (NCBI taxonomy): domain Eukaryota; kingdom Metazoa; phylum Arthropoda; class Insecta; order Diptera; family Syrphidae; genus Blera; species Blera fallax. The sequence goes on from OX337247.1 coordinate 32,533,583, forward strand.
ATTCTTGACTACCTCGAAGAGCGGTACAAAAATTCCATTTTCTCGAAAACTATAAGTCGGAGCTCAACTCCAAAAGCAGATTTGAATTCAGGGAAGGTGCGAGCTTAATTCTACATAAACAGTTTTCAAATTGGGGATGAATAAAAATTTTCAAATTTTTAAAGGGGTTGCATTGGAATTCCTGACTACCTGAAGAGCGTTACAAGAATTCCATTTTCTCGAAAACTATAAGTCGCAGCTGAACTCCAAAAGCAGATTTGAATTCAGGAAAGGTGCGAGCTTAATTCTACATAAACAGTTTTCGAATTGGGGATGAAAAAAAATTTTAAAATTTTTACAGGGGTTGCATTGGAATTCCTGAGTACATGAAGAGCGATAGAATAATTCCATTTTCTCGAAAACTATAAGTCGCAGCTCAACTCCAAAAGCAGATTTGAATTCAGGAAAGGTGCGAGCTTAATTCTACATAAACAGTTTTCGAATTGGGGATGAAAAAAAATTTTAAAATTTTTACAGGGGTTGCATTGGAATTCCTGAGTACATGAAGAGCGATAGAATAATACCATTTTCTCGAAAACTATAAGTCGCAGCTCAACTCCAAAAGCAGATTTGAATTCAAGAAAGGTGCGGGCTTAATTCTACATAAACAGTTTTCAAATCGGGGATGAAAAAAATTTTTTAAAATTTTTACAGGGGTTGCATTGGAATTCTTGACTACCTCGAAGAGCGATAGAAAAATTCCATTTTCTCGAAAACTATAAGTCGCAGCTCAACTCCAAAAGCAGATTTGAATTCAGGAAAGATGCGGGCTTAATTCTACATAAACAGTTTTCAAATTGGGGATGAAAAAAAATTTTAAAATTTTTACAGGGGTTGCATTGGAATTCCTGAGTACATGAAGAGCGATAGAAAAATTCCATTTTCTCGAAAACTATAAGTCGCAGCTCAACTCCAAAAGCAGATTTGAATTCAGGAAAGGTGCGAGCTTAATTCTACATAAACAGTTTTCAAATTGGGGATGAAAAAAAAATTTTAAAATTTTTACAGGGGTTGCATTGGAATTCCTGACTACCTGAAGAGCGTTACAAAAATTCCATTTTCTCGAAAACTATAAGTCGCAGCTCAACTCCAAAAGCAGATTTGAATTCAAGAAAGGTGCGGGCTTAATTCTACATAAACAGTTTTCAAATCGGGGATGAAAAAAATTTTTTAAAATTTTTACAGGGGTTGCATTGGAATTCTTGACTACCTCGAAGAGCGATAGAAAAATTCCATTTTCTCGAAAACTATAAGTCGCAGCTCAACTCCAAAAGCAGATTTGAATTCAGGAAAGGTGCGGGCTTAATTCTACATAAACAGTTTTCAAATTGGGGATGAAAAAAAAAATTTCAAATTTTTACAGGGGTTGCATTGGAATTCCTGACTACCTGAAGAGCGTTACAAAAATTCCATTTTCTCGAAAACTATAAGTCGCAGCTCAACTCCAAAAGCAGATTTGAATTCAGGAAAGGTGCGGGCTTAATTCTACATAAACAGTTTTCAAATTGGGGATGAAAAAAAAAATTTCAAATTTTTACAGGGGTTGCATTGGAATTCCTGACTACCTGAAGAGCGTTACAAAAATTCAATTTTCTCGAAAACTATAAGTCGCAGCTGAACTCCAAAAGCAGATTTGAATTCAGGAAAGGTGCGAGCTTAATTCTACATAAACAGTTTTCAAATTGGGGATGAAAAAAAATTTTCAAATTTTTACAGGGGTTGCATTGGAATTCTTGACTACCTCGAAGAGCGATAGAATTCTTGACTACCTAGAAGAGCATTACAAAAATTCCATTTTCTCGAAAACTATAAGTCGCAGCTCAACTCCAAAAGCAGATTTGAATTCAGGAAAGGTGCGGGCTTAATTCTACATAAACAGTTTTCAAATTGGGGATGAAAAAAAATTTTCAAATTTTTACAGGGGTTGCATTGGAATTCTTGACTACCTCGAAGAGCGATAGAATTCTTGACTACCTAGAAGAGCATTACAAAAATTCCATTTTCTCGAAAACTATAAGTCGCAGCTCAACTCCAAAAGCAGATTTGAATTCAGGAAAGGTGCGAGCTTAATTCTACATAAACAGTTTTCAAATTGGGGACGAAAAAAAAATTTTCAAATTTTTACAGGGGTTGCATTGGAATTCCTGACTACCTGAAGAGCGTTACAAAAATTCCATTTTCTCGAAAACTATAAGTCGCAGCTCAACTCCAAAAGCAGATTTGAATTCAGGAAAGGTGCGGGCTTAATTCTACATAAACAGTTTTCAAATTGGGGATGAAAAAAAAAATTTCAAATTTTTACAGGGGTTGCATTGGAATTCCTGACTACCTCGAAGAGCATTACAAAAATTCCATTTTCTCGAAAACTATAAGTCGCAGCTCAACTGCAAAAGCAGATTTGAATTCAGGAAAGGTGCGAGCTTAATTCTACATAAACAGTTTTCAAATTGGGGATGAAAAAAAAATTTTCAAATTTTTACAGGGGTTGCATTGGAATTCCTGACTACCTGAAGAGCGTTACAAAAATTCCATTTTCTCGAAAACTATAAGTCGCAGCTCAACTCCAAAAGCAGATTTGAATTCAGGAAAGGTGCGGGCTTAATTCTACATAAACAGTTTTCGAATTGGGGATGAAAAAAAATTTTAAAATTTTTACAGGGGTTGCATTGGAATTCCTGAGTACATGAAGAGCGATAGAATAATTCCATTTTCTCGAAAACTATAAGTCGCAGCTCAACTCCAAAAGCAGATTTGAATTCAAGAAAGGTGCGGGCTTAATTCTACATAAACAGTTTTCAAATCGGGGATGAAAAAAATTTTTTAAAATTTTTACAGGGGTTGCATTGGAATTCTTGACTACCTCGAAGAGCGATAGAAAAATTCCATTTTCTCGAAAACTATAAGTCGCAGCTCAACTCCAAAAGCAGATTTGAATTCAGGGAAGGTGCGGGCTTAATTCTACATAAACAGTTTTCAAATTGGGGATGAAAAAAAATTTTAAAATTTTTACAGGGGTTGCATTGGAATTCCTGAGTACATGAAGAGCGATAGAAAAATTCCATTTTCTCGAAAACTATAAGTCGCAGCTCAACTCCAAAAGCAGATTTGAATTCAGGAAAGGTGCGAGCTTAATTCTACATAAACAGTTTTCAAAGTGGGGATGAAAAAAAAATTTAAAAATTTTTACAGGGGTTGCATTGGAATTCCTGACTACCTGAAGAGCGTTACAAAAATTCCATTTTCTCGAAAACTATAAGTCGCAGCTCAACTCCAAAAGCAGATTTGAATTCAAGAAAGGTGCGGGCTTAATTCTACATAAACAGTTTTCAAATCGGGGATGAAAAAAATTTTTTAAAATTTTTACAGGGGTTGCATTGGAATTCTTGACTACCTCGAAGAGCGATAGAAAAATTCCATTTTCTCGAAAACTATAAGTCGCAGCTCAACTCCAAAAGCAGATTTGAATTCAGGAAAGGTGCGGGCTTAATTCTACATAAACAGTTTTCAAATTGGGGATGAAAAAAAAAATTTCAAATTTTTACAGGGGTTGCATTGGAATTCCTGACTACCTGAAGAGCGTTACAAAAATTCCATTTTCTCGAAAACTATAAGTCGCAGCTCAACTCCAAAAGCAGATTTGAATTCAGGAAAGGTGCGGGCTTAATTCTACATAAACAGTTTTCAAATTGGGGATGAAAAAAAAAATTTCAAATTTTTACAGGGGTTGCATTGGAATTCCTGACTACCTGAAGAGCGTTACAAAAATTCAATTTTCTCGAAAACTATAAGTCGCAGCTGAACTCCAAAAGCAGATTTGAATTCAGGAAAGGTGCGAGCTTAATTCTACATGAACAGTTTTCAAATTGGGGATGAAAAAAAATTTTCAAATTTTTACAGGGGTTGCATTGGAATTCTTGACTACCTCGAAGAGCGATAGAATTCTTGACTACCTAGAAGAGCATTACAAAAATTCCATTTTCTCGAAAACTATAAGTCGCAGCTCAACTCCAAAAGCAGATTTGAATTCAGGAAAGGTGCGGGCTTAATTCTACATAAACAGTTTTCAAATTGGGGATGAAAAAAAATTTTCAAATTTTTACAGGGGTTGCATTGGAATTCTTGACTACCTCGAAGAGCGATAGAATTCTTGACTACCTAGAAGAGCATTACAAAAATTCCATTTTCTCGAAAACTATAAGTCGCAGCTCAACTCCAAAAGCAGATTTGAATTCAGGAAAGGTGCGAGCTTAATTCTACATAAACAGTTTTCAAATTGGGGACGAAAAAAAAATTTTCAAATTTTTACAGGGGTTGCATTGGAATTCCTGACTACCTGAAGAGCGTTACAAAAATTCCATTTTCTCGAAAACTATAAGTCGCAGCTCAACTCCAAAAGCAGATTTGAATTCAGGAAAGGTGCGGGCTTAATTCTACATAAACAGTTTTCAAATTGGGGATGAAAAAAAAAATTTCAAATTTTTACAGGGGTTGCATTGGAATTCCTGACTACCTCGAAGAGCATTACAAAAATTCCATTTTCTCGAAAACTATAAGTCGCAGCTCAACTGCAAAAGCAGATTTGAATTCAGGAAAGGTGCGAGCTTAATTCTACATAAACAGTTTTCAAATTGGGGATGAAAAAAAAATTTTCAAATTTTTACAGGGGTTGCATTGGAATTCCTGACTACCTGAAGAGCGTTACAAAAATTCCATTTTCTCGAAAACTATAAGTCGCAGCTCAACTCCAAAAGCAGATTTGAATTCAGGAAAGGTGCGGGCTTAACTCTACATAAACAGTTTTCAAATTGGGGATGAAAAAAAAAATTTCAAATTTTTACAGGGGTTGCATTGGAATTCCTGACTACCTGAAGAGCGTTACAAAAATTCCATTTTCTCGAAAACTATAAGTCGCAGCTGAACTCCAAAAGCAGATTTGAATTCAGGAAAGGTGCGAGCTTAATTCTACATAAACAGTTTTCAAATTGGGGATGAAAAAAAATTTTCAAATTTTTACAGGGGTTGCATTGGATTTCTTGACTACCTCGAAGAGCGATAGAATTCTTGACTACCTAGAAGAGCATTACAAAAATTCCATTTTCTCGAAAACTATAAGTCGCAGCTCAACTCCAAAAGCAGATTTGAATTCAGGAAAGGTGCGAGCTTAATTCTACATAAACAGTTTTCGAATTGGGGATGAAAAAAAATTTTCAAATTTTTACAGGGGTTGCATTGGAATTCCTGAGTACATGAAGAGCGATAGAAAAATTCCATTTTCTCGAAAACTATAAGTCGCAGCTCAAGTCCAAAAGCAGATTTGAATTCAGGAAAGGTGCGGGCTTAATTCTACATAAACAGTTTTCAAATCGGGGATGAAAAAAAAATTTTAAAATTTTTACAGGGGTTGCATTGGAATTCTTGACTACCTCGAAGAGCGATAGAATTCTTGACTACCTAGAAGAGCATTACAAAAATTCCATTTTCTCGAAAACTATAAGTCGCAGCTCAACTCCAAAAGCAGATTTGAATTCAGGAAAGGTGCGAGCTTAATTCTACATAAACAGTTTTCGAATTGGGGATGAAAAAAAATTTTAAAATTTTTACAGGGGTTGCATTGGAATTCCTGAGTACATGAAGAGCGATAGAATAATTCCATTTTCTCGAAAACTATAAGTCGCAGCTCAACTCCAAAAGCAGATTTGAATTCAAGAAAGGTGCGGGCTTAATTCTACATAAACAGTTTTCAAATCGGGGATGAAAAAAATTTTTTAAAATTTTTACAGGGGTTGCATTGGAATTCTTGACTACCTCGAAGAGCGATAGAAAAATTCCATTTTCTCGAAAACTATAAGTCGCAGCTCAACTCCAAAAGCAGATTTGAATTCAGGGAAGGTGCGGGCTTAATTCTACATAAACAGTTTTCAAATTGGGGATGAAAAAAAATTTTAAAATTTTTACAGGGGTTGCATTGGAATTCCTGAGTACATGAAGAGCGATAGAAAAATTCAATTTTCTCGAAAACTATAAGTCGCAGCTCAACTCCAAAAGCAGATTTGAATTCAGGAAAGGTGCGAGCTTAATTCTACATAAACAGTTTTCAAATTGGGGATGAAAAAAAAATTTTCAAATTTTTACAGGGGTTGCATTGGAATTCCTGACTACCTGAAGAGCGTTACAAAAATTCCATTTTCTCGAAAACTATAAGTCGCAGCTCAACTCCAAAAGCAGATTTGAATTCAAGAAAGGTGCGGGCTTAATTCTACATAAACAGTTTTCAAATCGGGGATGAAAAAAATTTTTTAAAATTTTTACAGGGGTTGCATTGGAATTCCTGACTACCTGAAGAGCGTTACAAAAATTCAATTTTCTCGAAAACTATAAGTCGCAGCTGAACTCCAAAAGCAGATTTGAATTCAGGAAAGGTGCGAGCTTAATTCTACATAAACAGTTTTCAAATTGGGGATGAAAAAAAATTTTCAAATTTTTACAGGGGTTGCATTGGAATTCTTGACTACCTCGAAGAGCGATAGAATTCTTGACTACCTAGAAGAGCATTACAAAAATTCCATTTTCTCGAAAACTATAAGTCGCAGCTCAACTCCAAAAGCAGATTTGAATTCAGGAAAGATGCGGGCTTAATTCTACATAAACAGTTTTCAAATTGGGGATGAAAAAAAATTTTCAAATTTTTACAGGGGTTGCATTGGAATTCTTGACTACCTCGAAGAGCGATAGAATTCTTGACTACCTAGAAGAGCATTACAAAAATTCCATTTTCTCGAAAACTATAAGTCGCAGCTCAACTCCAAAAGCAGATTTGAATTCAGGAAAGGTGCGGGCTTAATTCTACATAAACAGTTTTCAAATTGGGGATGAACAAAAAAATTTCAAATTTTTACAGGGGTTGCATTGGAATTCCTGACTACCTGAAGAGCGTTACAAAAATTCCATTTTCTCGAAAACTATAAGTCGCAGCTCAACTCCAAAAGCAGATTTGAATTCAGGAAAGGTGCGGGCTTAATTCTACATAAACAGTTTTCAAATTGGGGATGAACAAAAAAATTTCAAATTTTTACAGGGGTTGCATTGGAATTCCTGACTACCTCGAAGAGCATTACAAAAATTCCATTTTCTCGAAAACTATAAGTCGCAGCTCAACTGCAAAAGCAGATTTGAATTCAGGAAAGGTGCGAGCTTAATTCTACATAAACAGTTTTCAAATTGGGGATGAAAAAAAAATTTTCAAATTTTTACAGGGGTTGCATTGGAATTCCTGACTACCTGAAGAGCGTTACAAAAATTCCATTTTCTCGAAAACTATAAGTCGCAGCTCAACTCCAAAAGCAGATTTGAATTCAGGAAAGGTGCGGGCTTAATTCTACATAAACAGTTTTCAAATTGGGGATGAAAAAAAAAATTTCAAATTTTTACAGGGGTTGCATTGGAATTCCTGACTACCTGAAGAGCGTTACAAAAATTCCATTTTCTCGAAAACTATAAGTCGCAGCTGAACTCCAAAAGCAGATTTGAATTCAGGAAAGGTGCGAGCTTAATTCTACATAAACAGTTTTCAAATTGGGGATGAAAAAAAATTTTCAAATTTTTACAGGGGTTGCATTGGAATTCTTGACTACCTCGAAGAGCGATAGAATTCTTGACTACCTAGAAGAGCATTACAAAAATTCCATTTTCTCGAAAACTATAAGTCGCAGCTCAACTCCAAAAGCAGATTTGAATTCAGGAAAGGTGCGAGCTTAATTCTACATAAACAGTTTTCGAATTGGGGATGAAAAAAAATTTTCAAATTTTTACAGGGGTTGCATTGGAATTAATGAGTACATGAAGAGCGATAGAAAAATTCCATTTTCTCGAAAACTATAAGTCGCAGCTCAAGTCCAAAAGCAGATTTGAATTCAGGAAAGGTGCGGGCTTAATTCTACATAAACAGTTTTCAAATCGGGGATGAAAAAAAAATTTTAAAGTTTTTACAGGGGTTGCATTGGAATTCTTGACTACCTCGAAGAGCGATAGAAAAATTCTATTTTCTCGAAAACTATAAGTCGCAGCTCAACTCCAAAAGCAGATTTGAATTCAGGGAAGGTGCGAGCTTAATTCTACATAAACAGTTTTCAAATTGGGGATGAATAAAAATTTTCAAATTTTTACAGGGGTTGCATTGCAATTCCTGACTACCTGAAGAGCGTTACAAAAATTCCATTTTCTCGAAAACTAGAAGTCGCAGCTCAACTCCAAAAGCAGATTTGAATTCAGGAAAGGTGCGAGCTTAATTCTACATAAACAGTTTTCAAATTGGGGAGGAAAAAAAATTTTCAAATTTTTACAGGGGTTGCATTGGAATTCCTGACTACCTGAAGAGCGTTACAAAAATTCCATTTTCTCGAAAACTAGAAGTCGCAGCTCAACTCCAAAAGCAGATTTGAATTCAGGAAAGGTGCGGGCTTAATTCTACGTAAACAATTTTCAAATCGGAGATAAAAAAAAACTTTCAAATTTTTACAGAGGTTGCATTGGAATTCTTGACTACCTCGAAGAGCATTACAAAAATTCCATTTTCTCGAAAACTATAAGTCGCAGCTCAACTGCAAAAGCAGATTTGAATTCAGGAAAGGTGCGAGCTTAATTCTACATAAACAGTTTTCAAATTGGGGATGAAAAAAAAATTTTCAAATTTTTACAGGGGTTGCATTGGAATTCCTGACTACCTGAAGAGCGTTACAAAAATTCCATTTTCTCGAAAACTATAAGTCGCAGCTCAACTCCAAAAGCAGATTTGAATTCAGGAAAGGTGCGGGCTTAATTCTACATAAACAGTTTTCAAATTGGGGATGAAAAAAAAAATTTTAAATTTTTACAGGGGTTGCATTGGAATTCCTGACTACCTGAAGAGCGTTTCAAAAATTCCATTTTCTCGAAAACTATAATTCGCAGCTCAACTCCAAAAGCAGATTTGAATTCAGGAAAGGTGCGAGCTTAATTCTACATAAACAGTTTTCAAATTGGGGATGAAAAAAAATTTTCAAATTTTTACAGGGGTTGCATTGGAATTCTTGACTACCTCGAAGAGCGCTAGAATTCTTGACTACCTAGAAGAGCATTACAAAAATTCCATTTTCTCGAAAACTATAAGTCGCAGCTCAACTCCAAAAGCAGATTTGAATTCAGGAAAGGTGCGGGCTTAATTCTACGTAAACAATTTTCAAATCGGAGATAAAAAAAAACTTTCAAATTTTTACAGAGGTTGCATTGGAATTCTTGACTACCTCGAAGAGCATTACAAAAATTCCATTTTCTCGAAAACTATAAGTCGCAGCTCAACTGCAAAAGCAGATTTGAATTCAGGAAAGGTGCGAGCTTAATTCTACATAAACAGTTTTCAAATTGGGGAGGAAAAAAAATTTTCAAATTTTTACAGGGGTTGCATTGGAATTCCTGACTACCTGAAGAGCGTTACAAAAATTCCATTTTCTCGAAAACTATAAGTCGCAGCTCAACTCCAAAAGCAGATTTGAATTCAGGAAAGGTGCGGGCTAAATTCTACGTAAACAATTTTCAAATCGGAGATAAAAAAAAACTTTCAAATTTTTACAGAGGTTGCATTGGAATTCTTGACTACCTCGAAGAGCATTACAAAAATTCCATTTTCTCGAAAACTATAAGTCGCAGCTCAACTGCAAAAGCAGATTTGAATTCAGGGAAGGTGCGAGCTTAATTCTACATAAACAGTTTTCAAATTGGGGATGAATAAAAATTTTCAAATTTTTACAGGGGTTGCATTGGAATTCCTGACTACCTGAAGAGCGTTACAAAAATTCCATTTTCTCGAAAACTATAAGTCGCAGCTGAACTCCAAAAGCAGATTTGAATTCAGGAAAGGTGCGAGCTTAATTCTACATAAACAGTTTTCGAATTGGGGATGAAAACAAATTTTCAAATTTTTACAGGGGTTGCATTGGAATTCCTGACTACCTGAAGAGCGTTACAAAAATTCCATTTTCTCGAAAACTATAAGTCGCAGCTCAACTCCAAAAGCAGATTTGAATTCAGGAAAGGTGCGGGCTTAATTCTACATAAACAGTTTTCAAATTGGGGATGAAAAAAAAAATTTCAAATTTTTACAGGGGTTGCATTGGAATTCCTGACTACCTGAAGAGCGTTACAAAAATTCCATTTTCTCGAAAACTATAAGTCGCAGCTCAACTCCAAAAGCAGATTTGAATTCAGGAAAGGTGCGAGCTTAATTCTACATAAACAGTTTTCAAATTGGGGATGAAAAAAAATTTTCAAATTTTTACAGGGGTTGCATTGGAATTCTTGACTACCTCGAAGAGCGATAGAATTCTTGACTACCTAGAAGAGCATTACAAAAATTCCATTTTCTCGAAAACTATAAGTCGCAGCTCAACTCCAAAAGCAGATTTGAATTCAGGAAAGGTGCGAGCTTAATTCTACATAAACAGTTTTCAAATTGGGGATGAAAAAAAAATTTTAAAATTTTTACAGGGGTTGCATTGGAATTCTTGACTACCTCGAAGAGCGATAGAAAAATTCTATTTTCTCGAAAACTATAAGTCGCAGCTCAACTGCAAAAGCAGATTTGAATTCAGGAAAGGTGCGAGCTTAATTCTACATAAACAGTTTTCAAATTGGGGATGAAAAAAATTTTTTCAAATTTCTACAGGGGTTGCATTGGAATTCTTGACTACCTCGAAGAGCGGTACAAAAATTCCATTTTCTCGAAAACTATAAGTCGGAGCTCAACTCCAAAAGCAGATTTGAATTCAGGGAAGGTGCGAGCTTAATTCTACATAAACAGTTTTCAAATTGGGGATGAATAAAAATTTTCAAATTTTTACAGGGGTTGCATTGGAATTCCTGACTACCTGAAGAGCGTTACAAGAATTCCATTTTCTCGAAAACTATAAGTCGCAGCTGAACTCCAAAAGCGGATTTGAATTCAGGAAAGGTGCGAGCTTAATTCTACATAAACAGTTTTCGAAGTGGGGATGAAAAAAAATTTTAAAATTTTTACAGGGGTTGCATTGGAATTCCTGAGTACATGAAGAGCGATAGAAAAATTCCATTTTCTCGAAAACTATAAGTCGCAGCTCAACTCCAAAAGCAGATTTGAATTCAGGAAAGGTGCGGGCTTAATTCTACATAAACAGTTTTCAAATCGGGGATGAAAAAAAATTTTTAAAATTTTTACAGGGATTGCATTGGAATTCTTGACTACCTCGAAGAGCGATAGAAAAATTCCATTTTCTCGAAAACTATAAGTCGCAGCTCAACTCCAAAAGCAGATTTGAATTCAGGAAAGGTGCGGGCTTAATTCTACATAAACAGTTTTCAAATTGGGGATGAAAAAAAAATTTTCAAATTTTTACAGGGGTTGCATTGGAATTCCTGACTACCTGAAGAGCGTTACAAAAATTCCATTTTCTCGAAAACTATAAGTCGCAGCTCAACTCCAAAAGCAGATTTGAATTCAGGAAAGGTGCGGGCTTAATTCTACATAAACAGTTTTCAAATTGGGGATGAAAAAAAATTTTCAAATTTTTACAGGGGTTGCATTGGAATTCTTGACTACCTCGAAGAGCGATAGAATTCTTGACTACCTAGAAGAGCATTACAAAAATTCCATTTTCTCGAAAACTATAAGTCGCAGCTCAACTCCAAAAGCAGATTTGAATTCAGGAAAGGTGCGAGCTTAATTCTACATAAACAGTTTTCAAATTGGGGATGAAAAAAAAATTTTAAAATTTTTACAGGGGTTGCATTGGAATTCTTGACTACCTCGAAGAGCGATAGAAAAATTCTATTTTCTCGAAAACTATAAGTCGCAGCTCAACTGCAAAAGCAGATTTGAATTCAGGAAAGGTGCGAGCTTAATTCTACATAAACAGTTTTCAAATTGGGGATGAAAAAAATTTTTTCAAATTTCTACAGGGGTTGCATTGGAATTCTTGACTACCTCGAAGAGCGGTACAAAAATTCCATTTTCTCGAAAACTATAAGTCGGAGCTCAACTCCAAAAGCAGATTTGAATTCAGGGAAGGTGCGAGCTTAATTCTACATAAACAGTTTTCAAATTGGGGATGAATAAAAATTTTCAAATTTTTACAGGGGTTGCATTGGAATTCCTGACTACCTGAAGAGCGTTACAAGAATTCCATTTTCTCGAAAACTATAAGTCGCAGCTGAACTCCAAAAGCGGATTTGAATTCAGGAAAGGTGCGAGCTTAATTCTACATAAACAGTTTTCGAAGTGGGGATGAAAAAAAATTTTAAAATTTTTACAGGGGTTGCATTGGAATTCCTGAGTACATGAAGAGCGATAGAAAAATTCCATTTTCTCGAAAACTATAAGTCGCAGCTCAACTCCAAAAGCAGATTTGAATTCAGGAAAGGTGCGGGCTTAATTCTACATAAACAGTTTTCAAATCGGGGATGAAAAAAAATTTTTAAAATTTTTACAGGGATTGCATTGGAATTCTTGACTACCTCGAAGAGCGATAGAAAAATTCCATTTTCTCGAAAACTATAAGTCGCAGCTCAACTCCAAAAGCAGATTTGAATTCAGGAAAGGTGCGGGCTTAATTCTACATAAACAGTTTTCAAATTGGGGATGAAAAAAAAATTTTCAAATTTTTACAGGGGTTGCATTGGAATTCCTGACTACCTGAAGAGCGTTACAAAAATTCCATTTTCTCGAAAACTATAAGTCGCAGCTCAACTCCAAAAGCAGATTTGAATTCAGGAAAGGTGCGGGCTTAATTCTACATAAACAGTTTTCAAATTGGGGATGAAAAAAAAAATTTCAAATTTTTACAGGGGTTGCATTGGAATTCCTGACTACCTGAAGAGCGTTACAAAAATTCCATTTTCTCGAAAACTATAAGTCGCAGCTCAACTCCAAAAGCAGATTTGAATTCAGGAAAGGTGCGAGCTTAATTCTACATAAACAGTTTTCAAATTGGGGATGAAAAAAAAATTTTAAAATTTTTACAGGGGTTGCATTGGAATTCTTGACTACCTCGAAGAGCGATAGAAAAATTCTATTTTCTCGAAAACTATAAGTCGCAGCTCAACTCCAAAAGCAGATTTGAATTCAGGGAAGGTGCGAGCTTAATTCTACATAAAAAGTTTTCAAATTGGGGAGGAAAAAAAATTTTCAAATTTTTACAGGGGTTGCATTGGAATTCCTGACTACCTGAAGAGCGTTACAAAAATTCCATTTTCTCGAAAACTAGAAGTCGCAGCTCAACTTCAAGAGCAGATTTGAATTCAGGAAAGGTGCGGGCTTAATTCTACGTAAACAATTTTCAAATCGGAGATAAAAAAAAACTTTCAAATTTTTACAGAGGTTGCATTGGAATTCTTGACTACCTCGAAGAGCATTACAAAAATTCCATTTTCTCGAAAACTATAAGTCGCAGCTCAACTGCAAAAGCAGATTTGAATTCAGGAAAGGTGCGAGCTTAATTCTACATAAACAGTTTTCAAATTGGGGATGAAAAAAAAATTTTCAAATTTTTACAGGGGTTGCATTGGAATTCTTGACTACCTCGAAGAGCGGTACAAAAATTCCATTTTCTCGAAAACTATAAGTCGGAGCTCAACTCCAAAAGCAGATTTGAATTCAGGGAAGGTGCGAGCTTAATTCTACATAAACAGTTTTCAAATTGGGGATGAATAAAAATTTTCAAATTTTTACAGGGGTTGCATTGGAATTCCTGACTACCTGAAGAGCGTTACAAAAATTCCATTTTCTCGAAAACTATAAGTCGCAGCTGAACTCCAAAAGCAGATTTGAATTCAGAAAAGGTGCGAGCTTAATTCTACATAAACAGTTTTCGAATTGGGGATGAAAAAAAATTTTCAAATTTTTACAGGGGTTGCATTGGAATTCCTGACTACCTGAAGAGCGTTACAAAAATTCCATTTTCTCGAAAACTATAAGTCGCAGCTCAACTCCAAAAGCAGATTTGAATTCAGGAAAGGTGCGGGCTTAATTCTACATAAACAGTTTTCAAATTGGGGATGAAAAAAAAAATTTCAAATTTTTACAGGGGTTGCATTGGAATTCCTGACTACCTGAAGAGCGTTACAAAAATTCCATTTTCTCGAAAACTATAAGTCGCAGCTCAACTCCAAAAGCAGATTTGAATTCAGGAAAGGTGCGAGCTTAATTCTACATAAACAGTTTTCAAATTGGGGATGAAAAAAAAATTTTCAAATTTTTACAGGGGTTGCATTGGAATTCCTGACTACCTGAAGAGCGTTACAAAAATTCCATTTTCTCGAAAACTATAAGTCGCAGCTCAACTCCAAAAGCAGATTTGAATTCAGGAAAGGTGCGGGCTTAATTCTACATAAACAGTTTTCAAATTGGGGATGAAAAAAAAAATTTCAAATTTTTACAGGGGTTGCATTGGAATTCCTGACTACCTGAAGAGCGTTACAAAAATTCCATTTTCTCGAAAACTATAAGTCGCAGCTCAACTCCAAAAGCAGATTTGAATTCAGGAAAGGTGCGAGCTTAATTCTACATAAACAGTTTTCAAATTGGGGATGAAAAAAAAATTTTAAAATTTTTACAGGGGTTGCATTGGAATTCTTGACTACCTCGAAGAGCGATAGAAAAATTCTATTTTCTCGAAAACTATAAGTCGCAGCTCAACTCCAAAAGCAGATTTGAATTCAGGGAAGGTGCGAGCTTAATTCTACATAAACAGTTTTTAAATTGGGGATGAATAAAAATTTTCAAATTTTTACAGGGGTTGCATTGCAATTCCTGACTACCTGAAGAGCGTTACAAAAATTCCATTTTCTCGAAAACTAGAAGTCGCAGCTCAACTCCAAAAGCAGATTTGAATTCAGGAAAGGTGCGAGCTTAATTCTACATAAAAAGTTTTCAAATTGGGGAGGAAAAAAAATTTTCAAATTTTTACAGGGGTTGCATTGGAATTCCTGACTACCTGAAGAGCGTTACAAAAATTCCATTTTCTCGAAAACTAGAAGTCGCAGCTCAACTTCAAGAGCAGATTTGAATTCAGGAAAGGTGCGGGCTTAATTCTACGTAAACAATTTTCAAATCGGAGATAAAAAAAAACTTTCAAATTTTTACAGAGGTTGCATTGGAATTCTTGACTACCTCGAAGAGCATTACAAAAATTCCATTTTCTCGAAAACTATAAGTCGCAGCTCAACTGCAAAAGCAGATTTGAATTCAGGAAAGGTGCGAGCTTAATTCTACATAAACAGTTTTCAAATTGGGGATGAAAAAAAATTTTTCAAATTTTTACAGGGGTTGCATTGGAATTCTTGACTACCTCGAAGAGCGGTACAAAAATTCCATTTTCTCGAAAACTATAAGTCGGAGCTCAACTCCAAAAGCAGATTTGAATTCAGGGAAGGTGCGAGCTTAATTCTACATAAACAGTTTTCAAATTGGGGATGAATAAAAATTTTCAAATTTTTACAGGGGTTGCATTGGAATTCCTGACTACCTGAAGAGCGTTACAAAAATTCCATTTTCTCGAAAACTATAAGTCGCAGCTGAACTCCAAAAGCAGATTTGAATTCAGAAAAGGTGCGAGCTTAATTCTACATAAACAGTTTTCGAATTGGGGATGAAAAAAAATTTTCAAATTTTTACAGGGGTTGCATTGGAATTCCTGACTACCTGAAGAGCGTTACAAAAATTCCATTTTCTCGAAAACTATAAGTCGCAGCTCAACTCCAAAAGCAGATTTGAATTCAGGAAAGGTGCGGGCTTAATTCTACATAAACAGTTTTCAAATTGGGGATGAAAAAAAAATTTCAAATTTTTACAGGGGTTGCATTGGAATTCCTGACTACCTGTAGAGCGTTACAAAAATTCCATTTTCTCGAAAACTATAAGTCGCAGCTCAACTCCAAAAGCAGATTTGAATTCAGGAAAGGTGCGAGCTTAATTCTACATAAACAGTTTTCAAATTGGGGATGAAAAAAAATTTTCAAATTTTTACAGGGGTTGCATTGGAATTCTTGACTACATCGAAGAGCGATAGAATTCTTGACTACCTAGAAGAGCATTACAAAAATTCCATTTTCTCGAAAACTATAAGTCGCAGCTCAACTCCAAAAGCAGATTTGAATTCAGGAAAGGTGCGAGCTTAATTCTACATAAACAGTTTTCAAATTGGGGATGAAAAAAAAAATTTCAAATTTTTACAGGGGTTGCATTGGAATTCCTGACTACCTGAAGAGCGTTACAAAAATTCCATTTTCTCGAAAACTATAAGTCGCAGCTCAACTCCAAAAGCAGATTTGAATTCAGGAAAGGTGCGAGCTTAATTCTACATAAACAGTTTTCAAATTGGGGATAAAAAAAATTTTCAAATTTTTACAGGGGTTGCATTGGAATTCTTGACTACCTCGAAGAGCGATAGAATTCTTGACTACCTCGAAGAGCATTACAAAAATTCCATTTTCTCGAAAACTATAAGTCGCAGCTCAACTCCAAAAGCAGATTTGAATTCAGGAAAGGTGCGAGCTTAATTCTACATAAACAGTTTTCAAATTGGGGATGAAAAAAAAATTTTAAAATTTTTACAGGGGTTGCATTGGAATTCTTGACTACCTCGAAGAGCGATAGAATTCTTGACTACCTCGAAGAGCATTACAAAAATTCTATTTTCTCGAAAACTATAAGTCGCAGCTCAACTCCAAAAGCAGATTTGAATTCAGGGAAGGTGCGGGCTTAATTCTACGTAAACAATTTTCAAATCGGAGATAAAAAAACTTTCAAATTTTTACAGAGGTTGCATTGGAATTCTTGACTACCTCGAAGAGCATTACAAAAATTCCATTTTCTCGTAAACTATAAGTCGCAGCTCAACTGCAAAAGCAGATTTGAATTCAGGAAAGGTGCGAGCTTAATTCTACATAAACAGTTTTCAAATTGGGGATGAAAAAATAATTTTCAAATTTTTACAGGGGTTGCATTGGAATTCCTGACTACCTGAAGAGCGTTACAAAAATTCCATCTTCTCGAAAACTAGAAGTCGCAGCTCAACTCCAAAAGCAGATTTGAATTCAGGAAAGGCGCGGGCTTAATTCTACGTAAACAATTTTCAAATTTTTACAGGGGTTGCATTGGAATTCCTGACTACCTGAAGAGCGTTACAAAAATTCCATTTTCTCGAAAACTATAAGTCGCAGCTCAACCCCAAAAGCAGATTTGAATTCAGGAAAGGTGCGAGCTTAATTCTACATAAACAGTTTTCAAATTGGGGATGAAAAAAAATTTTCAAATTTTTACAGGGGTTGCATTGGAATTCTTGACTACCTCGAAGAGCGATAGAATTCTTGACTGCCTAGAAGAGCATTACAAAAATTCCATTTTCTCGAAAACTATAAGTCGCAGCTCAACTCCAAAAGCAGATTTGAATTCAGGAAAGGTGCGGGCTTAATTCTACATAAACAGTTTTCAAATTGGGGATGAAAAAAAATTTTCAAATTTTTACAGGGGTTGCATTGGAATTCCTGACTACCTGAAGAGCGTTACAAAAATTCCATTTTCTCGAAAACTATAAGTCGCAGCTCAACTCCAAAAGCAGATTTGAATTCAGGAAAGGTGCGGGCTTAATTCTACATAAACAGTTTTCAAATTGGGGATGAAAAAAAAATTTCAAATTTTTACAGGGGTTGCATTGGAATTCCTGACTACCTGTAGAGCGTTACAAAAATTCCATTTTCTCGAAAACTATAAGTCGCAGCTCAACTCCAAAAGCAGATTTGAATTCAGGAAAGGTGCGAGCTTAATTCTACATAAACAGTTTTCAAATTGGGGATGAAAAAAAATTTTCAAATTTTTACAGGGGTTGCATTGGAATTCTTGACTACATCGAAGAGCGATAGAATTCTTGACTACCTAGAAGAGCATTACAAAAATTCCATTTTCTCGAAAACTATAAGTCGCAGCTCAACTCCAAAAGCAGATTTGAATTCAGGAAAGGTGCGAGCTTAATTCTACATAAACAGTTTTCAAATTGGGGATGAAAAAAAAAATTTCAAATTTTTACAGGGGTTGCATTGGAATTCCTGACTACCTGAAGAGCGTTACAAAAATTCCATTTTCTCGAAAACTATAAGTCGCAGCTCAACTCCAAAAGCAGATTTGAATTCAGGAAAGGTGCGAGCTTAATTCTACATAAACAGTTTTCAAATTGGGGATAAAAAAAATTTTCAAATTTTTACAGGGGTTGCATTGGAATTCTTGACTACCTCGAAGAGCGATAGAATTCTTGACTACCTCGAAGAGCATTACAAAAATTCCATTTTCTCGAAAACTATAAGTCGCAGCTCAACTCCAAAAGCAGATTTGAATTCAGGAAAGGTGCGAGCTTAATTCTACATAAACAGTTTTCAAATTGGGGATGAAAAAAAAATTTTAAAATTTTTACAGGGGTTGCATTGGAATTCTTGACTACCTCGAAGAGCGATAGAAAAATTCTATTTTCTCGAAAACTATAAGTCGCAGCTCAACTCCAAAAGCAGATTTGAATTCAGGGAAGGTGCGGGCTTAATTCTACGTAAACAATTTTCAAATCGGAGATAAAAAAACTTTCAAATTTTTACAGAGGTTGCATTGGAATTCTTGACTACCTCGAAGAGCATTACAAAAATTCCATTTTCTCGTAAACTATAAGTCGCAGCTCAACTGCAAAAGCAGATTTGAATTCAGGAAAGGTGCGAGCTTAATTCTACATAAACAGTTTTCAAATTGGGGATGAAAAAATAATTTTCAAATTTTTACAGGGGTTGCATTGGAATTCCTGACTACCTGAAGAGCGTTACAAAAATTCCATCTTCTCGAAAACTAGAAGTCGCAGCTCAACTCCAAAAGCAGATTTGAATTCAGGAAAGGCGCGGGCTTAATTCTACGTAAACAATTTTCAAATTTTTACAGGGGTTGCATTGGAATTCCTGACTACCTGAAGAGCGTTACAAAAATTCCATTTTCTCGAAAACTATAAGTCGCAGCTCAACCCCAAAAGCAGATTTGAATTCAGGAAAGGTGCGAGCTTAATTCTACATAAACAGTTTTCAAATTGGGGATGAAAAAAAATTTTCAAATTTTTACAGGGGTTGCATTGGAATTCTTGACTACCTCGAAGAGCGATAGAATTCTTGACTGCCTAGAAGAGCATTACAAAAATTCCATTTTCTCGAAAACTATAAGTCGCAGCTCAACTCCAAAAGCAGATTTGAATTCAGGAAAGGTGCGAGCTTAATTCTACATAAACAGTTTTCAAATTGGGGATGAAAAAAAAATTTTCAAATTTTTACAGGGGTTGCATTGGAATTCCTGACTACCTGAAGAGCGTTACAAAAATTCCATTTTCTCGAAAACTATAAGTCGCAGCTCAACTCCAAAAGCAGATTTGAATTCAGGAAAGGTGCGGGCTTAATTCTACATAAACAGTTTTCAAATTGGGGATGAAAAAAAAAATTTCAAATTTTTACAGGGGTTGCATTGGAATTCCTGACTACCTGAAGAGCGTTACAAAAATTCCATTTTCTCGAAAACTATAAGTCGCAGCTCAACTCCAAAAGCAGATTTGAATTCAGGAAAGGTGCGAGCTTAATTCTACATAAAAAGTTTTCAAATTGGGGAGGAAAAAAAAATTTCAAATTTTTACAGGGGTTGCATTGGAATTCCTGACTACCTGAAGAGCGTTACAAAAATTCCATTTTCTCGAAAACTATAAGTCGCAGCTCAACTCCAAAAGCAGATTTGAATTCAGGAAAGGTGCGAGCTTAATTCTACATAAACAGTTTTCAAATTGGGGATGAAAAAAAAATTTTAAAATTTTTACAGGGGTTGCATTGGAATTCTTGACTACCTCGAAGAGCGATAGAAAAATTCTATTTTCTCGAAAACTATAAGTCGCAGCTCAACTCCAAAAGCAGATTTGAATTCAGGGAAGGTGCGAGCTTAATTCTACATAAACAGTTTTTAAATTGGGGATGAATAAAAATTTTCAAATTTTTACAGGGGTTGCATTGCAATTCCTGACTACCTGAAGAGCGTTACAAAAATTCCATTTTCTCGAAAACTAGAAGTCGCAGCTCAACTCCAAAAGCAGATTTGAATTCAGGAAAGGTGCGAGCTTAATTCTACATAAAAAGTTTTCAAATTGGGGAGGAAAAAAAATTTTCAAATTTTTACAGGGGTTGCATTGGAATTCCTGACTACCTGAAGAGCGTTACAAAAATTCCATTTTCTCGAAAACTAGAAGTCGCAGCTCAACTTCAAGAGCAGATTTGAATTCAGGAAAGGTGCGGGCTTAATTCTACGTAAACAATTTTCAAATCGGAGATAAAAAAAAACTTTCAAATTTTTACAGAGGTTGCATTGGAATTCTTGACTACCTCGAAGAGCATTACAAAAATTCCATTTTCTCGAAAACTATAAGTCGCAGCTCAACTGCAAAAGCAGATTTGAATTCAGGAAAGGTGCGAGCTTAATTCTACATAAACAGTTTTCAAATTGGGGATGAAAAAAAACTTTTCAAATTTTTACAGGGGTTGCATTGGAATTCTTGACTACCTCGAAGAGCGGTACAAAAATTCCATTTTCTCGAAAACTATAAGTCGCAGCTCAACTCCAAAAGCAGATTTGTGATGAATGAAAATTTTCAAATTTTTACAGGGGTTGCATTGGAATTCCTGACTACCTGAAGAGCGTTACAAAAATTCCATTTTCTCGAAAACTATAAGTCGCAGCTGAACTCCAAAAGCAGATTTGAATTCAGAAAAGGTGCGAGCTTAATTCTACATAAACAGTTTTCGAATTGGGGATGAAAAAAAATTTTCAAATTTTTACAGGGGTTGCATTGGAATTCCTGACTACCTGTAGAGCGTTACAAAAATTCTATTTTCTCGAAAACTATAAGTCGCAGCTCAACTCCAAAAGCAGATTTGAATTCAGGAAAGGTGCGAGCTTAATTCTACATAAACAGTTTTCAAATTGGGGATGAAAAAAAATTTTCAAATTTTTACAGGGGTTGCATTGGAATTCTTGACTACATCGAAGAGCGATAGAATTCTTGACTACCTAGAAGAGCATTACAAAAATTCCATTTTCTCGAAAACTATAAGTCGCAGCTCATCTCCAAAAGCAGATTTGAATTCAGGAAAGGTGCGAGCTTAATTCTACATAAACAGTTTTCAAATTGGGGATGAAAAAAAAAATTTCAAATTTTTACAGGGGTTGCATTGGAATTCCTGACTACCTGAAGAGCGTTACAAAAATTCCATTTTCTCGAAAACTATAAGTCGCAGCTCAACTCCAAAAGCAGATTTGAATTCAGGAAAGGTGCGAGCTTAATTCTACATAAAAAGTTTTCAAATTGGGGAGGAAAAAAAAATTTCAAATTTTTACAGGGGTTGCATTGGAATTCCTGACTACCTGAAGAGCGTTACAAAAATTCCATTTTCTCGAAAACTATAAGTCGCAGCTCAACTCCAAAAGCAGATTTGAATTCAGGAAAGGTGCGAGCTTAATTCTACATAAACAGTTTTCAAATTGGGGATGAAAAAAAAATTTTAAAATTTTTACAGGGGTTGCATTGGAATTCTTGACTACCTCGAAGAGCGATAGAAAAATTCTATTTTCTCGAAAACTATAAGTCGCAGCTCAACTCCAAAAGCAGATTTGAATTCAGGGAAGGTGCGAGCTTAATTCTACATAAACAGTTTTTAAATTGGGGATGAATAAAAATTTTCAAATTTTTACAGGGGTTGCATTGCAATTCCTGACTACCTGAAGAGCGTTACAAAAATTCCATTTTCTCGAAAACTAGAAGTCGCAGCTCAACTCCAAAAGCAGATTTGAATTCAGGAAAGGTGCGAGCTTAATTCTACATAAAAAGTTTTCAAATTGGGGAGGAAAAAAAATTTTCAAATTTTTACAGGGGTTGCATTGGAATTCCTGACTACCTGAAGAGCGTTACAAAAATTCCATTTTCTCGAAAACTAGAAGTCGCAGCTCAACTTCAAGAGCAGATTTGAATTCAGGAAAGGTGCGGGCTTAATTCTACGTAAACAATTTTCAAATCGGAGATAAAAAAAAACTTTCAAATTTTTACAGAGGTTGCATTGGAATTCTTGACTACCTCGAAGAGCATTACAAAAATTCCATTTTCTCGAAAACTATAAGTCGCAGCTCAACTGCAAAAGCAGATTTGAATTCAGGAAAGGTGCGAGCTTAATTCTACATAAACAGTTTTCAAATTGGGGATGAAAAAAAACTTTTCAAATTTTTACAGGGGTTGCATTGGAATTCTTGACTACCTCGAAGAGCGGTACAAAAATTCCATTTTCTCGAAAACTATAAGTCGCAGCTCAACTCCAAAAGCAGATTTGTGATGAATGAAAATTTTCAAATTTTTACAGGGGTTGCATTGGAATTCCTGACTACCTGAAGAGCGTTACAAAAATTCCATTTTCTCGAAAACTATAAGTCGCAGCTGAACTCCAAAAGCAGATTTGAATTCAGAAAAGGTGCGAGCTTAATTCTACATAAACAGTTTTCGAATTGGGGATGAAAAAAAATTTTCAAATTTTTACAGGGGTTGCATTGGAATTCCTGACTACCTGTAGAGCGTTACAAAAATTCTATTTTCTCGAAAACTATAAGTCGCAGCTCAACTCCAAAAGCAGATTTGAATTCAGGAAAGGTGCGAGCTTAATTCTACATAAACAGTTTTCAAATTGGGGATGAAAAAAAATTTTCAAATTTTTACAGGGGTTGCATTGGAATTCTTGACTACATCGAAGAGCGATAGAATTCTTGACTACCTAGAAGAGCATTACAAAAATTCCATTTTCTCGAAAACTATAAGTCGCAGCTCATCTCCAAAAGCAGATTTGAATTCAGGAAAGGTGCGAGCTTAATTCTACATAAACAGTTTTCAAATTGGGGATAAAAAAAATTTTCAAATTTTTACAGGGGTTGCATTGGAATTCTTGACTACCTCGAAGAGCGATAGAATTCTTGACTACCTCGAAGAGCATTACAAAAATTCCATTTTCTCGAAAACTATAAGTCGCAGCTCAACTCCAAAAGCAGATTTGAATTCAGGAAAGGTGCGAGCTTAATTCTACATAAACAGTTTTCAAATTGGGGATGAAAAAAAAATTTTAAAATTTTTACAGGGGTTGCATTGGAATTCTTGACTACCTCGAAGAGCGATAGAAAAATTCTATTTTCTCGAAAACTATAAGTCGCAGCTCAACTCCAAAAGCAGATTTGAATTCAGGGAAGGTGCGGGCTTAATTCTACGTAAACAATTTTCAAATCGGAGATAAAAAAAACTTTCAAATTTTTACAGAGGTTGCATTGGAATTCTTGACTACCTCGAAGAGCATTACAAAAATTCCATTTTCTCGTAAACTATAAGTCGCAGCTCAACTGCAAAAGCAGATTTGAATTCAGGAAAGGTGCGAGCTTAATTCTACATAAACAGTTTTCAAATTGGGGATGAATAAAAATTTTCAAATTTTTACAGGGGTTGCATTGGAATTCCTGACTACCTGTAGAGCGTTACAAAAATTCCATTTTCTCGAAAACTATAAGTCGCAGCTCAACTCCAAAAGCAGATTTGAATTCAGGAAAGGTGCGAGCTTAATTCTACATAAACAGTTTTCAAATTGGGGATGAAAAAAAATTTTCAAATTTTTACAGGGGTTGCATTGGAATTCTTGACTACATCGAAGAGCGATAGAATTCTTGACTACCTAGAAGAGCATTACAAAAATTCCATTTTCTCGAAAACTATAAGTCGCAGCTCAACTCCAAAAGCAGATTTGAATTCAGGAAAGGTGCGAGCTTAATTCTACATAAACAGTTTTCAAATTGGGGATAAAAAAAATTTTCAAATTTTTACAGGGGTTGCATTGGAATTCTTGACTACCTCGAAGAGCGATAGAATTCTTGACTACCTCGAAGAGCATTACAAAAATTCCATTTTCTCGAAAACTATAAGTCGCAGCTCAACTCCAAAAGCAGATTTGAATTCAGGAAAGGTGCGAGCTTAATTCTACATAAACAGTTTTCAAATTGGGGATGAAAAAAAAATTTTAAAATTTTTACAGGGGTTGCATTGGAATTCTTGACTACCTCGAAGAGCGATAGAAAAATTCTATTTTCTCGAAAACTATAAGTCGCAGCTCAACTCCAAAAGCAGATTTGAATTCAGGGAAGGTGCGGGCTTAATTCTACGTAAACAATTTTCAAATCGGAGATAAAAAAAACTTTCAAATTTTTACAGAGGTTGCATTGGAATTCTTGACTACCTCGAAGAGCATTACAAAAATTCCATTTTCTCGTAAACTATAAGTCGCAGCTCAACTGCAAAAGCAGATTTGAATTCAGGAAAGGTGCGAGCTTAATTCTACATAAACAGTTTTCAAATTGGGGATGAAAAAAAAATTTTCAAATTTTTACAGGGGTTGCATTGGAATTCCTGACTACCTGAAGAGCGTTACAAAAATTCCATCTTCTCGAAAACTAGAAGTCGCAGCTCAACTCCAAAAGCAGATTTGAATTCAGGAAAGGCGCGGGCTTAATTCTACGTAAACAATTTTCAAATTTTTACAGGGGTTGCATTGGAATTCCTGACTACCTGAAGAGCGTTACAAAAATTCCATTTTCTCGAAAACTATAAGTCGCAGCTCAACCCCAAAAGCAGATTTGAATTCAGGAAAGGTGCGAGCTTAATTCTACATAAACAGTTTTCAAATTTAGGATGAAAAAAAATTTTCAAATTTTTACAGGGGTTGCATTGGAATTCTTGACTACCTCGAGGAGCGATAGAATTCTTGACTGCCTAGAAGAGCATTACAAAAATTCCATTTTCTCGAAAACTATAAGTCGCAGCTCAACTCCAAAAGCAGATTTGAATTCAGGAAAGGTGCGAGCTTAATTCTACATAAACAGTTTTCAAATTGGGGATGAAAAAAAAATTTTAAAATTTTTACAGGGGTTGCATTGGAATTCTTGACTACCTCGAAGAGCGATAGAAAAATTCTATTTTCTCGAAAACTATAAGTCGCAGCTCAACTCCAAAAGCAGATTTGAATTCAGGGAAGGTGCGAGCTTAATTCTACATAAACAGTTTTCAAATTGGGGATGAATAAAAATTTTCAAATTTTTACAGGGGTTGCATTGGAATTCCTGACTACCTGAAGAGCGTTACAAAAATTCCATTTTCTCGAAAACTATAAGTCGCAGCTCAACTCCAAAAGCAGATTTGAATTCAGGAAAGGTGCGGGCTTAATTCTACATAAACAGTTTTCAAATTGGGGATGAAAAAAAAAATTTCAAATTTTTACAGGGGTTGCATTGGAATTCCTGACTACCTGTAGAGCGTTACAAAAATTCCATTTTCTCGAAAACTATAAGTCGCAGCTCAACTCCAAAAGCAGATTTGAATTCAGGAAAGGTGCGAGCTTAATTCTACATAAACAGTTTTCAAATTGGGGATGAAAAAAAATTTTCAAATTTTTACAGGGGTTGCATTGGAATTCTTGACTACATCGAAGAGCGATAGAGTTCTTGACTACCTAAAAGAGCATTACAAAAATTCCATTTTCTCGAAAACTATAAGTCGCAGCTCAACTCCAAAAGCAGATTTGAATTCAGGAAAGGTGCGAGCTTAATTCTACATAAACAGTTTTCAAATTGGGGATGAAAAAAAAAATTTCAAATTTTTACAGGGGTTGCATTGGAATTCCTGACTACCTGAAGAGCGTTACAAAAATTCCATTTTCTCGAAAACTATAAGTCGCAGCTCAACTCCAAAAGCAGATTTGAATTCAGGAAAGGTGCGAGCTTAATTCTACATAAACAGTTTTCAAATTGGGGATAAAAAAAATGTTCAAATTTTTACAGGGGTTGCATTGGAATTCTTGACTACCTCGAAGAGCGATAGAATTCTTGACTACCTAGAAGAGCATTACAAAAATTCCATTTTCTCGAAAACTATAAGTCGCAGCTCAACTCCAAAAGCAGATTTGAATTCAGGAAAGGTGCGAGCTTAATTCTACATAAACAGTTTTCAAATTGGGGATGAAAAAAAAAATTTCAAATTTTTACAGGGGTTGCATTGGAATTCCTGACTACCTGAAGAGCGTTACAAAAATTCCATTTTCTCGAAAACTATAAGTCGCAGCTCAACTCCAAAAGCAGATTTGAATTCAGGAAAGGTGCGAGCTTAATTCTACATAAACAGTTTTCAAATTGGGGATAAAAAAAATGTTCAAATTTTTACAGGGGTTGCATTGGAATTCTTGACTACCTCGAAGAGCGATAGAATTCTTGACTACCTAGAAGAGCATTACAAAAATTCCATTTTCTCGAAAACTATAAGTCGCAGCTCAACTCCAAAAGCAGATTTGAATTCAGGGAAGGTGCGAGCTTAATTCTACATAAACAGTTTTCAAATTGGGGATGAATAAAAATTTTCAAATTTTACAGGGGTTGCATTGCAATTCCTGACTACCTGAAGAGCGTTACAAAAATTCCATTTTCTCGAAAACTAGAAGTCGCAGCTCAACTCCAAAAGCAGATTTGAATTCAGGAAAGGCGCGGGCTTAATTCTACGTAAACAATTTTCAAATTTTTACAGGGGTTGCATTGGAATTCCTGACTACCTCGAAGAGCGTTAGAATTCTTGACTGCCTAGAAGAGCATTACAAAAATTCCATTTTCTCGAAAACTATAAGTCGCAGCTCAACTCCAAAAGCAGATTTGAATTCAGGAAAGGTGCGGGCTTAATTCTACGTAAACAATTTTCAAATCGGAGATAAAAAAAACTTTCAAATTTTTACAGAGGTTGCATTGGAATTCTTGACTACCTCGAAGAGCATTACAAAAATTCCATTTTCTCGTAAACTATAAGTCGCAGCTCAACTGCAAAAGCAGATTTGAATTCAGGAAAGGTGCGAGCTTAATTCTACATAAACAGTTTTCAAATTGGGGATGAAAAAAAAATTTTCAAATTTTTACAGGGGTTGCATTGGAATTCCTGACTACCTGAAGAGCGTTACAAAAATTCCATTTTCTCGAAAACTAGAAGTCGCAGCTCAACTCCAAAAGCAGATTTGAATTCAGGAAAGGCGCGGGCTTAATTCTACGTAAACAATTTTCAAATTTTTACAGGGGTTGCATTGGAATTCCTGACTACCTCGAAGAGCGTTAGAATTCTTGACTGCCTAGAAGAGCATTACAAAAATTCCATTTTCTCGAAAACTATAAGTCGGAGCTCAACTCCAAAAGCAGATTTGAATTCAGGAAAGGTGCGAGCTTAATTCTACATAAACAGTTTTCAAATTGGGGATGAAAAAAAAATTTTAAAATTTTTACAGGGGTTGCATTGGAATTCTTGACTACCTCGAAGAGCGATAGAAAAATTCTATTTTCTCGAAAACTAGAAGTCGCAGCTCAACTGCAAAAGCAGATTTGAATTCAGGAAAGGTGCGAGCTTAATTCTACATAAACAGTTTTCAAATTGGGGATGAAAAAAAATTTTCAAATTTTTACAGGGGTTGCATTGGAATTCTTGACTACCTCGAAGAGCGATAGAAAAATTCTATTTTCTCGAAAACTAGAAGTCGCAGCTCAACTGCAAAAGCAGATTTGAATTCAGGAAAGGTGCGAGCTTAATTCTACATAAACAGTTTTCAAATTGGGGATGAAAAAAAAATTTTCAAATTTTTACAGGGGTTGCATTGGAATTCCTGACTACCTGAAGAGCGTTACAAAAATTCCATTTTCTCGAAAACTATAAGTCGCAGCTCAACTCCAAAAGCAGATTTGAATTCAGGAAAGGTGCGGGCTTAATTCTACATAAACAGTTTTCAAATTGGGGATGAAAAAAAAAATTTCAAATTTTTACAGGGGTTGCATTGGAATTCCTGACTACCTGAAGAGCGTTACAAAAATTCCATTTTCTCGAAAACTATAAGTCGCAGCTCAACTCCAAAAGCAGATTTGAATTCAGGAAAGGTGCGAGCTTAATTCTACATAAAAAGTTTTCAAATTGGGGAGGAAAAAAAAATTTCAAATTTTTACAGGGGTTGCATTGGAATTCCTGACTACCTGAAGAGCGTTACAAAAATTCCATTTTCTCGAAAACTATAAGTCGCAGCTCAACCCCAAAAGCAGATTTGAATTCAGGAAAGGTGCGAGCTTAATTCTACATAAACAGTTTTCAAATTGGGGATGAAAAAAAATTTTCAAATTTTTACAGGGGTTGCATTGGAATTCTTGACTACCTCGAAGAGCGATAGAATTCTTGACTGCCTAGAAGAGCATTACAAAAATTCCATTTTCTCGAAAACTATAAGTCGCAGCTCAACTCCAAAAGCAGATTTGAATTCAGGAAAGGTGCGAGCTTAATTCTACATAAACAGTTTTCAAATTGGGGATGAAAAAAAAAATTTCAAATTTTTACAGGGGTTGCATTGGAATTCCTGACTACCTGAAGAGCGTTACAAAAATTCCATTTTCTCGAAAACTATAAGTCGCAGCTCAACTCCAAAAGCAGATTTGAATTCAGGAAAGGTGCGAGCTTAATTCTACATAAACAGTTTTCAAATTGGGGATGAAAAAAAAATTTTAAAATTTTTACAGGGGTTGCATTGGAATTCTTGACTACCTCGAAGAGCGATAGAAAAATTCTATTTTCTCGAAAACTATAAGTCGCAGCTCAACTCCAAAAGCAGATTTGAATTCAGGGAAGGTGCGAGCTTAATTCTACATAAACAGTTTTTAAATTGGGGATGAATAAAAATTTTCAAATTTTTACAGGGGTTGCATTGCAATTCCTGACTACCTGAAGAGCGTTACAAAAATTCCATTTTCTCGAAAACTAGAAGTCGCAGCTCAACTCCAAAAGCAGATTTGAATTCAGGAAAGGTGCGAGCTTAATTCTACATAAAAAGTTTTCAAATTGGGGAGGAAAAAAAATTTTCAAATTTTTACAGGGGTTGCATTGGAATTCCTGACTACCTGAAGAGCGTTACAAAAATTCCATTTTCTCGAAAACTAGAAGTCGCAGCTCAACTTCAAGAGCAGATTTGAATTCAGGAAAGGTGCGGGCTTAATTCTACGTAAACAATTTTCAAATCGGAGATAAAAAAAAACTTTCAAATTTTTACAGAGGTTGCATTGGAATTCTTGACTACCTCGAAGAGCATTACAAAAATTCCATTTTCTCGAAAACTATAAGTCGCAGCTCAACTGCAAAAGCAGATTTGAATTCAGGAAAGGTGCGAGCTTAATTCTACATAAACAGTTTTCAAATTGGGGATGAAAAAAAACTTTTCAAATTTTTACAGGGGTTGCATTGGAATTCTTGACTACCTCGAAGAGCGGTACAAAAATTCCATTTTCTCGAAAACTATAAGTCGGAGCTCAACTCCAAAAGCAGATTTGAATTCAGGGAAGGTGCGAGCTTAATTCTACATAAACAGTTTTCAAATTGGGGATGAATAAAAATTTTCAAATTTTTACAGGGGTTGCATTGGAATTCCTGACTACCTGAAGAGCGTTACAAAAATTCCATTTTCTCGAAAACTATAAGTCGCAGCTGAACTCCAAAAGCAGATTTGAATTCAGAAAAGGTGCGAGCTTAATTCTACATAAACAGTTTTCGAATTGGGGATGAAAAAAAATTTTCAAATTTTTACAGGGGTTGCATTGGAATTCCTGACTACCTGTAGAGCGTTACAAAAATTCCATTTTCTCGAAAACTATAAGTCGCAGCTCAACTCCAAAAGCAGATTTGAATTCAGGAAAGGTGCGAGCTTAATTCTACATAAACAGTTTTCAAATTGGGGATGAAAAAAAATTTTCAAATTTTTACAGGGGTTGCATTGGAATTCTTGACTACATCGAAGAGCGATAGAATTCTTGACTACCTAGAAGAGCATTACAAAAATTCCATTTTCTCGAAAACTATAAGTCGCAGCTCAACTCCAAAAGCAGATTTGAATTCAGGAAAGGTGCGAGCTTAATTCTACATAAACAGTTTTCAAATTGGGGATAAAAAAAATTTTCAAATTTTTACAGGGGTTGCATTGGAATTCTTGACTACCTCGAAGAGCGATAGAATTCTTGACTACCTCGAAGAGCATTACAAAAATTCCATTTTCTCGAAAACTATAAGTCGCAGCTCAACTCCAAAAGCAGATTTGAATTCAGGAAAGGTGCGAGCTTAATTCTACATAAACAGTTTTCAAATTGGGGATGAAAAAAAAATTTTAAAATTTTTACAGGGGTTGCATTGGAATTCTTGACTACCTCGAAGAGCGATAGAAAAATTCCATTTTCTCGAAAACTATAAGTCGCAGCTCAACTCCAAAAGCAGATTTGAATTCAGGGAAGGTGCGGGCTTAATTCTACGTAAACAATTTTCAAATCGGAGATAAAAAAAACTTTCAAATTTTTACAGAGGTTGCATTGGAATTCTTGACTACCTCGAAGAGCATTACAAAAATTCCATTTTCTCGTAAACTATAAGTCGCAGCTCAACTGCAAAAGCAGATTTGAATTCAGGAAAGGTGCGAGCTTAATTCTACATAAACAGTTTTCAAATTGGGGATGAATAAAAATTTTCAAATTTTTACAGGGGTTGCATTGGAATTCCTGACTACCTGTAGAGCGTTACAAAAATTCCATTTTCTCGAAAACTATAAGTCGCAGCTCAACTCCAAAAGCAGATTTGAATTCAGGAAAGGTGCGAGCTTAATTCTACATAAACAGTTTTCAAATTGGGGATGAAAAAAAATTTTCAAATTTTTACAGGGGTTGCATTGGAATTCTTGACTACATCGAAGAGCGATAGAATTCTTGACTACCTAGAAGAGCATTACAAAAATTCCATTTTCTCGAAAACTATAAGTCGCAGCTCAACTCCAAAAGCAGATTTGAATTCAGGAAAGGTGCGAGCTTAATTCTACATAAACAGTTTTCAAATTGGGGATAAAAAAAATTTTCAAATTTTTACAGGGGTTGCATTGGAATTCTTGACTACCTCGAAGAGCGATAGAATTCTTGACTACCTCGAAGAGCATTACAAAAATTCCATTTTCTCGAAAACTATAAGTCGCAGCTCAACTCCAAAAGCAGATTTGAATTCAGGAAAGGTGCGAGCTTAATTCTACATAAACAGTTTTCAAATTGGGGATGAAAAAAAAATTTTAAAATTTTTACAGGGGTTGCATTGGAATTCTTGACTACCTCGAAGAGCGATAGAAAAATTCTATTTTCTCGAAAACTATAAGTCGCAGCTCAACTCCAAAAGCAGATTTGAATTCAGGGAAGGTGCGGGCTTAATTCTACGTAAACAATTTTCAAATCGGAGATAAAAAAAACTTTCAAATTTTTACAGAGGTTGCATTGGAATTCTTGACTACCTCGAAGAGCATTACAAAAATTCCATTTTCTCGAAAACTATAAGTCGCAGCTCAACTGCAAAAGCAGATTTGAATTCAGGAAAGGTGCGAGCTTAATTCTACATAAACAGTTTTCAAATTGGGGATGAAAAAAAACTTTTCAAATTTTTACAGGGGTTGCATTGGAATTCTTGACTACCTCGAAGAGCGGTACAAAAATTCCATTTTCTCGAAAACTATAAGTCGGAGCTCAACTCCAAAAGCAGATTTGAATTCAGGGAAGGTGCGAGCTTAATTCTACATAAACAGTTTTCAAATTGGGGATGAATAAAAATTTTCAAATTTTTACAGGGGTTGCATTGGAATTCCTGACTACCTGAAGAGCGTTACAAAAATTCCATTTTCTCGAAAACTATAAGTCGCAGCTGAACTCCAAAAGCAGATTTGAATTCAGAAAAGGTGCGAGCTTAATTCTACATAAACAGTTTTCGAATTGGGGATGAAAAAAAATTTTCAAATTTTTACAGGGGTTGCATTGGAATTCCTGACTACCTGTAGAGCGTTACAAAAATTCCATTTTCTCGAAAACTATAAGTCGCAGCTCAACTCCAAAAGCAGATTTGAATTCAGGAAAGGTGCGAGCTTAATTCTACATAAACAGTTTTCAAATTGGGGATGAAAAAAAATTTTCAAATTTTTACAGGGGTTGCATTGGAATTCTTGACTACATCGAAGAGCGATAGAATTCTTGACTACCTAGAAGAGCATTACAAAAATTCCATTTTCTCGAAAACTATAAGTCGCAGCTCAACTCCAAAAGCAGATTTGAATTCAGGAAAGGTGCGAGCTTAATTCTACATAAACAGTTTTCAAATTGGGGATAAAAAAAATTTTCAAATTTTTACAGGGGTTGCATTGGAATTCTTGACTACCTCGAAGAGCGATAGAATTCTTGACTACCTCGAAGAGCATTACAAAAATTCCATTTTCTCGAAAACTATAAGTCGCAGCTCAACTCCAAAAGCAGATTTGAATTCAGGAAAGGTGCGAGCTTAATTCTACATAAACAGTTTTCAAATTGGGGATGAAAAAAAAATTTTAAAATTTTTACAGGGGTTGCATTGGAATTCTTGACTACCTCGAAGAGCGATAGAAAAATTCCATTTTCTCGAAAACTATAAGTCGCAGCTCAACTCCAAAAGCAGATTTGAATTCAGGGAAGGTGCGGGCTTAATTCTACGTAAACAATTTTCAAATCGGAGATAAAAAAAACTTTCAAATTTTTACAGAGGTTGCATTGGAATTCTTGACTACCTCGAAGAGCATTACAAAAATTCCATTTTCTCGTAAACTATAAGTCGCAGCTCAACTGCAAAAGCAGATTTGAATTCAGGAAAGGTGCGAGCTTAATTCTACATAAACAGTTTTCAAATTGGGGATGAATAAAAATTTTCAAATTTTTACAGGGGTTGCATTGGAATTCCTGACTACCTGTAGAGCGTTACAAAAATTCCATTTTCTCGAAAACTATAAGTCGCAGCTCAACTCCAAAAGCAGATTTGAATTCAGGAAAGGTGCGAGCTTAATTCTACATAAACAGTTTTCAAATTGGGGATGAAAAAAAATTTTCAAATTTTTACAGGGGTTGCATTGGAATTCTTGACTACATCGAAGAGCGATAGAATTCTTGACTACCTAGAAGAGCATTACAAAAATTCCATTTTCTCGAAAACTATAAGTCGCAGCTCAACTCCAAAAGCAGATTTGAATTCAGGAAAGGTGCGAGCTTAATTCTACATAAACAGTTTTCAAATTGGGGATAAAAAAAATTTTCAAATTTTTACAGGGGTTGCATTGGAATTCTTGACTACCTCGAAGAGCGATAGAATTCTTGACTACCTCGAAGAGCATTACAAAAATTCCATTTTCTCGAAAACTATAAGTCGCAGCTCAACTCCAAAAGCAGATTTGAATTCAGGAAAGGTGCGAGCTTAATTCTACATAAACAGTTTTCAAATTGGGGATGAAAAAAAAATTTTAAAATTTTTACAGGGGTTGCATTGGAATTCTTGACTACCTCGAAGAGCGATAGAAAAATTCTATTTTCTCGAAAACTATAAGTCGCAGCTCAACTCCAAAAGCAGATTTGAATTCAGGGAAGGTGCGGGCTTAATTCTACGTAAACAATTTTCAAATCGGAGATAAAAAAAACTTTCAAATTTTTACAGAGGTTGCATTGGAATTCTTGACTACCTCGAAGAGCATTACAAAAATTCCATTTTCTCGTAAACTATAAGTCGCAGCTCAACTGCAAAAGCAGATTTGAATTCAGGAAAGGTGCGAGCTTAATTCTACATAAACAGTTTTCAAATTGGGGATGAAAAAAAAATTTTCAAATTTTTACAGGGGTTGCATTGGAATTCCTGACTACCTGAAGAGCGTTACAAAAATTCCATATTCTCGAAAACTAGAAGTCGCAGCTCAACTCCAAAAGCAGATTTGAATTCAGGAAAGGCGCGGGCTTAATTCTACGTAAACAATTTTCAAATTTTTACAGGGGTTGCATTGGAATTCCTGACTACCTGAAGAGCGTTACAAAAATTCCATTTTCTCGAAAACTATAAGTCGCAGCTCAACCCCAAAAGCAGATTTGAATTCAGGAAAGGTGCGAGCTTAATTCTACATAAACAGTTTTCAAATTGGGGATGAAAAAAAATTTTCAAATTTTTACAGGGGTTGCATTGGAATTCTTGACTACCTCGAGGAGCGATAGAATTCTTGACTGCCTAGAAGAGCATTACAAAAATTCCATTTTCTCGAAAACTATAAGTCGCAGCTCAACTCCAAAAGCAGATTTGAATTCAGGAAAGGTGCGAGCTTAATTCTACATAAACAGTTTTCAAATTGGGGATGAAAAAAAAATTTTAAAATTTTTACAGGGGTTGCATTGGAATTCTTGACTACCTCGAAGAGCGATAGAAAAATTCTATTTTCTCGAAAACTATAAGTCGCAGCTCAACTCCAAAAGCAGATTTGAATTCAGGGAAGGTGCGAGCTTAATTCTACATAAACAGTTTTCAAATTGGGGATGAATAAAAATTTTCAAATTTTTACAGGGGTTGCATTGGAATTCCTGACTACCTGAAGAGCGTTACAAAAATTCCATTTTCTCGAAAACTATAAGTCGCAGCTCAACTCCAAAAGCAGATTTGAATTCAGGAAAGGTGCGGGCTTAATTCTACATAAACAGTTTTCAAATTGGGGATGAAAAAAAAAATTTCAAATTTTTACAGGGGTTGCATTGGAATTCCTGACTACCTGTAGAGCGTTACAAAAATTCCATTTTCTCGAAAACTATAAGTCGCAGCTCAACTCCAAAAGCAGATTTGAATTCAGGAAAGGTGCGAGCTTAATTCTACATAAACAGTTTTCAAATTGGGGATGAAAAAAAATTTTCAAATTTTTACAGGGGTTGCATTGGAATTCTTGACTACATCGAAGAGCGATAGAGTTCTTGACTACCTAAAAGAGCATTACAAAAATTCCATTTTCTCGAAAACTATAAGTCGCAGCTCAACTCCAAAAGCAGATTTGAATTCAGGAAAGGTGCGAGCTTAATTCTACATAAACAGTTTTCAAATTGGGGATGAAAAAAAAAATTTCAAATTTTTACAGGGGTTGCATTGGAATTCCTGACTACCTGAAGAGCGTTACAAAAATTCCATTTTCTCGAAAACTATAAGTCGCAGCTCAACTCCAAAAGCAGATTTGAATTCAGGAAAGGTGCGAGCTTAATTCTACATAAACAGTTTTCAAATTGGGGATAAAAAAAATGTTCAAATTTTTACAGGGGTTGCATTGGAATTCTTGACTACCTCGAAGAGCGATAGAATTCTTGACTACCTAGAAGAGCATTACAAAAATTCCATTTTCTCGAAAACTATAAGTCGCAGCTCAACTCCAAAAGCAGATTTGAATTCAGGAAAGGTGCGAGCTTAATTCTACATAAACAGTTTTCAAATTGGGGATGAAAAAAAAAATTTAAAATTTTTACAGGGGTTGCATTGGAATTCCTGACTACCTGAAGAGCGTTACAAAAATTCCATTTTCTCGAAAACTATAAGTCGCAGCTCAACTCCAAAAGCAGATTTGAATTCAGGAAAGGTGCGAGCTTAATTCTACATAAACAGTTTTCAAATTGGGGATAAAAAAAATGTTCAAATTTTTACAGGGGTTGCATTGGAATTCTTGACTACCTCGAAGAGCGATAGAATTCTTGACTACCTAGAAGAGCATTACAAAAATTCCATTTTCTCGAAAACTATAAGTCGCAGCTCAACTCCAAAAGCAGATTTGAATTCAGGGAAGGTGCGAGCTTAATTCTACATAAACAGTTTTCAAATTGGGGATGAATAAAAATTTTCAAATTTTACAGGGGTTGCATTGCAATTCCTGACTACCTGAAGAGCGTTACAAAAATTCCATTTTCTCGAAAACTAGAAGTCGCAGCTCAACTCCAAAAGCAGATTTGAATTCAGGAAAGGCGCGGGCTTAATTCTACGTAAACAATTTTCAAATTTTTACAGGGGTTGCATTGGAATTCCTGACTACCTCGAAGAGCGTTAGAATTCTTGACTGCCTAGAAGAGCATTACAAAAATTCCATTTTCTCGAAAACTATAAGTCGCAGCTCAACTCCAAAAGCAGATTTGAATTCAGGAAAGGTGCGGGCTTAATTCTACGTAAACAATTTTCAAATCGGAGATAAAAAAAACTTTCAAATTTTTACAGAGGTTGCATTGGAATTCTTGACTACCTCGAAGAGCATTACAAAAATTCCATTTTCTCGTAAACTATAAGTCGCAGCTCAACTGCAAAAGCAGATTTGAATTCAGGAAAGGTGCGAGCTTAATTCTACATAAACAGTTTTCAAATTGGGGATGAAAAAAAAATTTTCAAATTTTTACAGGGGTTGCATTGGAATTCCTGACTACCTGAAGAGCGTTACAAAAATTCCATTTTCTCGAAAACTAGAAGTCGCAGCTCAACTCCAAAAGCAGATTTGAATTCAGGAAAGGCGCGGGCTTAATTCTACGTAAACAATTTTCAAATTTTTACAGGGGTTGCATTGGAATTCCTGACTACCTCGAAGAGCGTTAGAATTCTTGACTGCCTAGAAGAGCATTACAAAAATTCCATTTTCTCGAAAACTATAAGTCGGAGCTCAACTCCAAAAGCAGATTTGAATTCAGGAAAGGTGCGAGCTTAATTCTACATAAACAGTTTTCAAATTGGGGATGAAAAAAAAATTTTAAAATTTTTACAGGGGTTGCATTGGAATTCTTGACTACCTCGAAGAGCGATAGAAAAATTCTATTTTCTCGAAAACTAGAAGTCGCAGCTCAACTGCAAAAGCAGATTTGAATTCAGGAAAGGTGCGAGCTTAATTCTACATAAACAGTTTTCAAATTGGGGATGAAAAAAAATTTTCAAATTTTTACAGGGGTTGCATTGGAATTCTTGACTACCTCGAAGAGCGTTAGAATTCTTGACTGCCTAGAAGAGCATTACAAAAATTCCATTTTCTCGAAAACTATAAGTCGCAGCTCAACTCCAAAAGCAGATTTGAATTCAGGAAAGGTGCGAGCTTAATTCTACATAAACAGTTTTCAAATTGGGGATGAAAAAAAAATTTTAAAATTTTTACAGGGGTTGCATTGGAATTCTTGACTACCTCGAAGAGCGATAGAAAAATTCTATTTTCTCGAAAACTATAAGTCGCAGCTCAACTCCAAAAGCAGATTTGAATTCAGGGAAGGTGCGAGCTTAATTCTACATAAACAGTTTTCAAATTGGGGATGAATAAAAATTTTCAAATTTTTACAGGGGTTGCATTGCAATTCCTGACTACCTGAAGAGCGTTACAAAAATTCCATTTTCTCGAAAACTAGAAGTCGCAGCTCAACTCCAAAAGCAGATTTGAATTCAGGAAAGGTGCGAGCTTAATTCTACATAAAAAGTTTTCAAATTGGGGAGGAAAAAAAATTTTCAAATTTTTACAGGGGTTGCATTGGAATTCTTGACTACCTCGAAGAGCATTACAAAAATTCCATTTTCTCGAAAACTATAAGTCGCAGCTCAACTGCAAAAGCAGATTTGAATTCAGGAAAGGTGCGGGCTTAATTCTACATAAACAGTTTTCAAATTGGGGATGAAAAAAAATTTTTCAAATTTTTACAGGGGTTGCATTGGAATTCTTGACTACCTCGAAGAGCGGTACAAAAATTCCATTTTCTCGAAAACTATAAGTCGGAGCTCAACTCCAAAAGCAGATTTGAATTCAGGAAAGGTGCGAGCTTAATTCTACATAAACAGTTTTCAAATTGGGGATGAATAAAAATTTTCAAATTTTTACAGGGGTTGCATTGGAATTCCTGACTACCTCGAAGAGCGTTAGAATTCTTGACTGCCTAGAAGAGCATTACAAAAATTCCATTTTCTCGAAAACTATAAGTCGGAGCTCAACTCCAAAAGCAGATTTGAATTCAGGAAAGGTGCGAGCTTAATTCTACATAAACAGTTTTCAAATTGGGGATGAAAAAAAAATTTTAAAATTTTTACAGGGGTTGCATTGGAATTCTTGACTACCTCGAAGAGCGATAGAAAAATTCTATTTTCTCGAAAACTAGAAGTCGCAGCTCAACTGCAAAAGCAGATTTGAATTCAGGAAAGGTGCGAGCTTAATTCTACATAAACAGTTTTCAAATTGGGGATGAAAAAAAATTTTCAAATTTTTACAGGGGTTGCATTGGAATTCTTGACTACCTCGAAGAGCGTTAGAATTCTTGACTGCCTAGAAGAGCATTACAAAAATTCCATTTTCTCGAAAACTATAAGTCGCAGCTCAACTCCAAAAGCAGATTTGAATTCAGGAAAGGTGCGAGCTTAATTCTACATAAACAGTTTTCAAATTGGGGATGAAAAAAAAATTTTAAAATTTTTACAGGGGTTGCATTGGAATTCTTGACTACCTCGAAGAGCGATAGAAAAATTCTATTTTCTCGAAAACTATAAGTCGCAGCTCAACTCCAAAAGCAGATTTGAATTCAGGGAAGGTGCGAGCTTAATTCTACATAAACAGTTTTCAAATTGGGGATGAATAAAAATTTTCAAATTTTTACAGGGGTTGCATTGCAATTCCTGACTACCTGAAGAGCGTTACAAAAATTCCATTTTCTCGAAAACTAGAAGTCGCAGCTCAACTCCAAAAGCAGATTTGAATTCAGGAAAGGTGCGAGCTTAATTCTACATAAAAAGTTTTCAAATTGGGGAGGAAAAAAAATTTTCAAATTTTTACAGGGGTTGCATTGGAATTCCTGACTACCTGAAGAGCGTTACAAAAATTCCATTTTCTCGAAAACTATAAGTCGCAGCTCAACTCCAAGAGCAGATTTGAATTCAGGAAAGGTGCGGGCTTAATTCTACGTAAACAATTTTCAAATCGGAGATAAAAAAAAACTTTCAAATTTTTACAGAGGTTGCATTGGAATTCTTGACTACCTCGAAGAGCATTACAAAAATTCCATTTTCTCGAAAACTATAAGTCGCAGCTCAACTGCAAAAGCAGATTTGAATTCAGGAAAGGTGCGGGCTTAATTCTACATAAACAGTTTTCAAATTGGGGATGAAAAAAAATTTTTCAAATTTTTACAGGGGTTGCATTGGAATTCTTGACTACCTCGAAGAGCGGTACAAAAATTCCATTTTCTCGAAAACTATAAGTCGGAGCTCAACTCCAAAAGCAGATTTGAATTCAGGAAAGGTGCGAGCTTAATTCTACATAAACAGTTTTCAAATTGGGGATGAATAAAAATTTTCAAATTTTTACAGGGGTTGCATTGGAATTCCTGACTACCTGAAGAGCGTTACAAAAATTCCATTTTCTCGAAAACTATAAGTCGCAGCTGAACTCCAAAAGCAGATTTGAATTCAGAAAAGGTGCGAGCTTAATTCTACATAAACAGTTTTCGAATTGGGGATGAATAAAAATTTTCACATTTTTACAGGGGTTGCATTGGAATTCCTGACTACCTGAAGAGCGTTACAAAAATTCCATTTTCTCGAAAACTATAAGTCGCAGCTGAACTCCAAAAGCAGATTTGAATTCAGGAAAGGTGCGGGCTTAATGCTACATAAACAGTTTTCAAATTGGGGATGAAAAAAAATTTTCAAATTTTTACAGGGGTTGCACTGGAATTCCTGACTACCTGTAGAGCGTTACAAAAATTCCATTTTCTCGAAAACTATAAGTCGCAGCTCAACTCCAAAAGCAGATTTGAATTCAGGAAAGGTGCGAGCTTAATTCTACATAAACAGTTTTCAAATTGGGGATGAAAAAAAAAATTTTAAATTTTTACAGGGGTTGCATTGGAATTCTTGACTACCTCGAAGAGCGATAGAATTCTTGACTACCTAGAAGAGCATTACAAAAATTCCATTTTCTCGAAAACTATAAGTCGCAGCTCAACTCCAAAAGCAGATTTGAATTCAGGAAAGGTGCGAGCTTAATTCTACATAAACAGTTTTCAAATTGGGGATGAAAAAAAAAATTTTAAATTTTTACAGGGGTTGCATTGGAATTCCTGACTACCTGAAGAGCGTTACAAAAATTCCATTTTCTCGAAAACTATAAGTCGCAGCTCAACTCCAAAAGCAGATTTGAATTCAGGAAAGGTGCGAGCTTAATTCTACGTAAACAGTTTTCAAATTGGGGATGAAAAAAAATTTTCAAATTTTTACAGGGGTTGCATTAGAATTCTTGACTACCTCGAAGAGCGATAGAATTCTTGACTACCTAGAAGAGCATTACAAAAATTCCATTTTCTCGAAAACTATAAGTCGCAGCTCAACTCCAAAAGCAGATTTGAATTCAGGAAAGGTGCGAGCTTAATTCTACATAAACAGTTTTCAAATTGGGGATGAAAAAAAAATTTTAAAATTTTTACAGGGGTTGCATTGGAATTCTTGACTACCTCGAAGAGCGATAGAAAAATTCTATTTTCTCGAAAACTATAAGTCGCAGCTCAACTCCAAAAGCAGATTTGAATTCAGGGAAGGTGCGAGCTTAATTCTACATAAACAGTTTTCAAATTGGGGATGAATAAAAATTTTCAAATTTTACAGGGGTTGCATTGCAATTCCTGACTACCTGAAGAGCGTTACAAAAATTCCATTTTCTCGAAAACTAGAAGTCGCAGCTCAACTCCAAAAGCAGATTTGAATTCAGGAAAGGTGCGAGCTTAATTCTACATAAACAGTTTTCAAATTGGGGAGGAAAAAAAATTTTCAAATTTTTACAGGGGTTGCATTGGAATTCCTGACTACCTGAAGAGCGTTACAAAAATTCCATTTTCTCGAAAACTAGAAGTCGCAGCTCAACTCCAAAAGCAGATTTGAA
This sequence comes from Blera fallax, assembly GCA_946965025.1. Classification (NCBI taxonomy): domain Eukaryota; kingdom Metazoa; phylum Arthropoda; class Insecta; order Diptera; family Syrphidae; genus Blera; species Blera fallax. The sequence continues at coordinate 32,574,548 of OX337247.1, forward strand.
TTCAGGAAAGGTGCGGGCTTAATTCTACGTAAACAATTTTCAAATCGGAGATAAAAAAAAACTTTCAAATTTTTACAGAGGTTGCATTGGAATTCTTGACTACCTCGAAGAGCATTACAAAAATTCCATTTTCTCGTAAACTATAAGTCGCAGCTCAACTGCAAAAGCAGATTTGAATTCAGGAAAGGTGCGAGCTTAATTCTACATAAACAGTTTTCAAATTGGGGATGAAAAAAAATTTTCAAATTTTTACAGGGGTTGCATTGGAATTCTTGACTACCTCGAAGAGCGTTAGAATTCTTGACTGCCTAGAAGAGCATTACAAAAATTCCATTTTCTCGAAAACTATAAGTCGCAGCTCAACTCCAAAAGCAGATTTGAATTCAGGAAAGGTGCGAGCTTAATTCTACATAAACAGTTTTCAAATTGGGGATGAAAAAAAAATTTTAAAATTTTTACAGGGGTTGCATTGGAATTCTTGACTACCTCGAAGAGCGATAGAAAAATTCTATTTTCTCGAAAACTATAAGTCGCAGCTCAACTCCAAAAGCAGATTTGAATTCAGGGAAGGTGCGAGCTTAATTCTACATAAACAGTTTTCAAATTGGGGATGAATAAAAATTTTCAAATTTTTACAGGGGTTGCATTGCAATTCCTGACTACCTGAAGAGCGTTACAAAAATTCCATTTTCTCGAAAACTAGAAGTCGCAGCTCAACTCCAAAAGCAGATTTGAATTCAGGAAAGGTGCGAGCTTAATTCTACATAAAAAGTTTTCAAATTGGGGAGGAAAAAAAATTTTCAAATTTTTACAGGGGTTGCATTGGAATTCCTGACTACCTGAAGAGCGTTACAAAAATTCCATTTTCTCGAAAACTATAAGTCGCAGCTCAACTCCAAAAGCAGATTTGAATTCAGGGAAGGTGCGAGCTTAATTCTACATAAACAGTTTTCAAATTGGGGATGAATAAAAATTTTCAAATTTTTACAGGGGTTGCATTGCAATTCCTGACTACCTGAAGAGCGTTACAAAAATTCCATTTTCTCGAAAACTAGAAGTCGCAGCTCAACTCCAAAAGCAGATTTGAATTCAGGAAAGGTGCGAGCTTAATTCTACATAAAAAGTTTTCAAATTGGGGAGGAAAAAAAATTTTCAAATTTTTCCAGGGGTTGCATTGGAATTCCTGACTACCTCGAAGAGCGATACAAAAATTCCATTTTCTCGAAAACTATAAGTCGCAACTCAACTTCGAAAGCAGATTTGAATTCAGGAAAGGTGCGAGCTTAATTCTACATAAACAATTTTCAAATCGGGGATGAGAAAAAAATTTTCAAATTTTTACAGGGGTTGCATTGGGATTCCTGTCTACCTCGAAGAGAGTTACAAAAATTCCATTTTCTCGAAAACTAGAAGTCGCAGCTCAACTCCAAAAGCAGATTTGAATTCAGGAAAGGTGCGAGCTTAATTATACATAAAAAGTTTTCAAATTGGGGAGGAAAAAAAATTTTCAAATTTTTACAGGGGTTGCATTGGAATTCCTGACTACCTGAAGAGCGTTACAAAAATTCCATTTTCTCGAAAACTATAAGTCGCAGCTCAACTCCAAGAGCAGATTTGAATTCAGGAAAGGTGCGGGCTTAATTCTACGTAAACAATTTTCAAATCGGAGATAAAAAAAAACTTTCAAATTTTTACAGAGGTTGCATTGGAATTCTTGACTACCTCGAAGAGCATTACAAAAATTCCATTTTCTCGAAAACTATAAGTCGCAGCTCAACTGCAAAAGCAGATTTGAATTCAGGAAAGGTGCGGGCTTAATTCTACATAAACAGTTTTCAAATTGGGGATGAAAAAAAAATTTTCAAATTTTTACAGGGGTTGCATTGGAATTCTTGACTACCTCGAAGAGCGGTACAAAAATTCCATTTTCTCGAAAACTATAAGTCGGAGCTCAACTCCAAAAGCAGATTTGAATTCAGGAAAGGTGCGAGCTTAATTCTACATAAACAGTTTTCAAATTGGGGATGAATAAAAATTTTCAAATTTTTACAGGGGTTGCATTGGAATTCCTGACTACCTCGAAGAGCGTTAGAATTCTTGACTGCCTAGAAGAGCATTACAAAAATTCCATTTTCTCGAAAACTATAAGTCGGAGCTCAACTCCAAAAGCAGATTTGAATTCAGGAAAGGTGCGAGCTTAATTCTACATAAACAGTTTTCAAATTGGGGATGAAAAAAAAATTTTAAAATTTTTACAGGGGTTGCATTGGAATTCTTGACTACCTCGAAGAGCGATAGAAAAATTCTATTTTCTCGAAAACTAGAAGTCGCAGCTCAACTGCAAAAGCAGTTTTGAATTCAGGAAAGGTGCGAGCTTAATTCTACATAAACAGTTTTCAAATTGGGGATGAAAAAAAATTTTCAAATTTTTACAGGGGTTGCATTGGAATTCTTGACTACCTCGAAGAGCGTTAGAATTCTTGACTGCCTAGAAGAGCATTACAAAAATTCCATTTTCTCGAAAACTATAAGTCGCAGCTCAACTCCAAAAGCAGATTTGAATTCAGGAAAGGTGCGAGCTTAATTCTACATAAACAGTTTTCAAATTGGGGATGAAAAAAAAATTTTAAAATTTTTACAGGGGTTGCATTGGAATTCTTGACTACCTCGAAGAGCGATAGAAAAATTCTATTTTCTCGAAAACTATAAGTCGCAGCTCAACTCCAAAAGCAGATTTGAATTCAGGGAAGGTGCGAGCTTAATTCTACATAAACAGTTTTCAAATTGGGGATGAATAAAAATTTTCAAATTTTTACAGGGGTTGCATTGCAATTCCTGACTACCTGAAGAGCGTTACAAAAATTCCATTTTCTCGAAAACTAGAAGTCGCAGCTCAACTCCAAAAGCAGATTTGAATTCAGGAAAGGTGCGAGCTTAATTCTACATAAAAAGTTTTCAAATTGGGGAGGAAAAAAAATTTTCAAATTTTTACAGGGGTTGCATTGGAATTCCTGACTACCTGAAGAGCGTTACAAAAATTCCATTTTCTCGAAAACTATAAGTCGCAGCTCAACTCCAAGAGCAGATTTGAATTCAGGAAAGGTGCGGGCTTAATTCTACGTAAACAATTTTCAAATCGGAGATAAAAAAAAACTTTCAAATTTTTACAGAGGTTGCATTGGAATTCTTGACTACCTCGAAGAGCATTACAAAAATTCCATTTTCTCGAAAACTATAAGTCGCAGCTCAACTGCAAAAGCAGATTTGAATTCAGGAAAGGTGCGGGCTTAATTCTACATAAACAGTTTTCAAATTGGGGATGAAAAAAAATTTTTCAAATTTTTACAGGGGTTGCATTGGAATTCTTGACTACCTCGAAGAGCGGTACAAAAATTCCATTTTCTCGAAAACTATAAGTCGGAGCTCAACTCCAAAAGCAGATTTGAATTCAGGAAAGGTGCGAGCTTAATTCTACATAAACAGTTTTCAAATTGGGGATGAATAAAAATTTTCAAATTTTTACAGGGGTTGCATTGGAATTCCTGACTACCTGAAGAGCGTTACAAAAATTCCATTTTCTCGAAAACTATAAGTCGCAGCTGAACTCCAAAAGCAGATTTGAATTCAGAAAAGGTGCGAGCTTAATTCTACATAAACAGTTTTCGAATTGGGGATGAATAAAAATTTTCACATTTTTACAGGGGTTGCATTGGAATTCCTGACTACCTGAAGAGCGTTACAAAAATTCCATTTTCTCGAAAACTATAAGTCGCAGCTGAACTCCAAAAGCAGATTTGAATTCAGGAAAGGTGCGGGCTTAATGCTACATAAACAGTTTTCAAATTGGGGATGAAAAAAAATTTTCAAATTTTTACAGGGGTTGCATTGGAATTCCTGACTACCTGTAGAGCGTTACAAAAATTCCATTTTCTCGAAAACTATAAGTCGCAGCTCAACTCCAAAAGCAGATTTGAATTCAGGAAAGGTGCGAGCTTAATTCTACATAAACAGTTTTCAAATTGGGGATGAAAAAAAAAATTTTAAATTTTTACAGGGGTTGCATTGGAATTCTTGACTACCTCGAAGAGCGATAGAATTCTTGACTACCTAGAAGAGCATTACAAAAATTCCATTTTCTCGAAAACTATAAGTCGCAGCTCAACTCCAAAAGCAGATTTGAATTCAGGAAAGGTGCGAGCTTAATTCTACATAAACAGTTTTCAAATTGGGGATGAAAAAAAAAATTTAAAATTTTTACAGGGGTTGCATTGGAATTCCTGACTACCTGAAGAGCGTTACAAAAATTCCATTTTCTCGAAAACTATAAGTCGCAGCTCAACTCCAAAAGCAGATTTGAATTCAGGAAAGGTGCGAGCTTAATTCTACGTAAACAGTTTTCAAATTGGGGATGAAAAAAAATTTTCAAATTTTTACAGGGGTTGCATTAGAATTCTTGACTACCTCGAAGAGCGATAGAATTCTTGACTACCTAGAAGAGCATTACAAAAATTCCATTTTCTCGAAAACTATAAGTCGCAGCTCAACTCCAAAAGCAGATTTGAATTCAGGAAAGGTGCGAGCTTAATTCTACATAAACAGTTTTCAAATTGGGGATGAAAAAAAAATTTTAAAATTTTTACAGGGGTTGCATTGGAATTCTTGACTACCTCGAAGAGCGATAGAAAAATTCTATTTTCTCGAAAACTATAAGTCGCAGCTCAACTGCAAAAGCAGATTTGAATTCAGGAAAGGTGCGAGCTTAATTCTACATAAACAGTTTTCAAATTGGGGATGAATAAAAATTTTCAAATTTTACAGGGGTTGCATTGCAATTCCTGACTACCTGAAGAGCGTTACAAAAATTCCATTTTCTCGAAAACTAGAAGTCGCAGCTCAACTCCAAAAGCAGATTTGAATTCAGGAAAGGTGCGAGCTTAATTCTACATAAACAGTTTTCAAATTGGGGAGGAAAAAAAATTTTCAAATTTTTACAGGGGTTGCATTGGAATTCCTGACTACCTGAAGAGCGTTACAAAAATTCCATTTTCTCGAAAACTAGAAGTCGCAGCTCAACTCCAAAAGCAGATTTGAATTCAGGAAAGGTGCGGGCTTAATTCTACGTAAACAATTTTCAAATCGGAGATAAAAAAAAACTTTCAAATTTTTACAGAGGTTGCATTGGAATTCTTGACTACCTCGAAGAGCATTACAAAAATTCCATTTTCTCGTAAACTATAAGTCGCAGCTCAACTGCAAAAGCAGATTTGAATTCAGGAAAGGTGCGAGCTTAATTCTACATAAACAGTTTTCAAATTGGGGATGAAAAAAAAATTTTCAAATTTTTACAGGGGTTGCATTGGAATTCCTGACTACCTGAAGAGCGTTACAAAAATTCCATTTTCTCGAAAACTAGAAGTCGCAGCTCAACTCCAAAAGCAGATTTGAATTCAGGAAAGGTGCGGGCTTAATTCTACGTAAACAATTTTCAAATTTTTACAGGGGTTGCATTGGAATTCTTGACTACCTCGAAGAGCGATAGAAAAATTCTATTTTCTCGAAAACTATAAGTCGCAGCTCAACTCCAAAAGCAGATTTGAATTCAGGGAAGGTGCGAGCTTAATTCTACATAAACAGTTTTCAAATTGGGGATGAATAAAAATTTTCAAATTTTTACAGGGGTTGCATTGGAATTCCTGACTACCTGAAGAGCGTTATAAAAATTCCATTTTCTCGAAAACTAGAAGTCGCAGCTCAACTCCAAAAGCAGATTTGAATTCAGGAAAGGTGCGAGCTTAATTCTACATAAACAGTTTTCAAATTGGGGAGGAAAAAAAATTTTAAAATTTTTACAGGGGTTGCATTGGAATTCCTGACTACCTCGAAGAGCGATAGAAAAATTCTATTTTCTCGAAAACTAGAAGTCGCAGCTCAACTGCAAAAGCAGATTTGAATTCAGGAAAGGTGCGAGCTTAATTCTACATAAACAGTTTTCAAATTGGGGATGAAAAAAAATTTTCAAATTTTTACAGGGGTTGCATTGGAATTCTTGACTACCTCGAAGAGCGTTAGAATTCTTGACTGCCTAGAAGAGCATTACAAAAATTCCATTTTCTCGAAAACTATAAGTCGCAGCTCAACTCCAAAAGCAGATTTGAATTCAGGAAAGGTGCGAGCTTAATTCTACATAAACAGTTTTCAAATTGGGGATGAAAAAAAAATTTTAAAATTTTTACAGGGGTTGCATTGGAATTCTTGACTACCTCGAAGAGCGATAGAAAAATTCTATTTTCTCGAAAACTATAAGTCGCAGCTCAACTCCAAAAGCAGATTTGAATTCAGGGAAGGTGCGAGCTTAATTCTACATAAACAGTTTTCAAATTGGGGATGAATAAAAATTTTCAAATTTTTACAGGGGTTGCATTGCAATTCCTGACTACCTGAAGAGCGTTACAAAAATTCCATTTTCTCGAAAACTAGAAGTCGCAGCTCAACTCCAAAAGCAGATTTGAATTCAGGAAAGGTGCGAGCTTAATTCTACATAAAAAGTTTTCAAATTGGGGAGGAAAAAAAATTTTCAAATTTTTACAGGGGTTGCATTGGAATTCCTGACTACCTGAAGAGCGTTACAAAAATTCCATTTTCTCGAAAACTATAAGTCGCAGCTCAACTCCAAGAGCAGATTTGAATTCAGGAAAGGTGCGGGCTTAATTCTACGTAAACAATTTTCAAATCGGAGATAAAAAAAAACTTTCAAATTTTTACAGAGGTTGCATTGGAATTCTTGACTACCTCGAAGAGCATTACAAAAATTCCATTTTCTCGAAAACTATAAGTCGCAGCTCAACTGCAAAAGCAGATTTGAATTCAGGAAAGGTGCGGGCTTAATTCTACATAAACAGTTTTCAAATTGGGGATGAAAAAAAATTTTTAAATTTTTTACAGGGGTTGCATTGGAATTCTTGACTACCTCGAAGAGCGGTACAAAAATTCCATTTTCTCGAAAACTATAAGTCGGAGCTCAACTCCAAAAGCAGATTTGAATTCAGGAAAGGTGCGAGCTTAATTCTACATAAACAGTTTTCAAATTGGGGATGAATAAAAATTTTCAAATTTTTACAGGGGTTGCATTGGAATTCCTGACTACCTCGAAGAGCGTTAGAATTCTTGACTGCCTAGAAGAGCATTACAAAAATTCCATTTTCTCGAAAACTATAAGTCGGAGCTCAACTCCAAAAGCAGATTTGAATTCAGGAAAGGTGCGAGCTTAATTCTACATAAACAGTTTTCAAATTGGGGATGAAAAAAAATTTTTCAAATTTTTACAGGGGTTGCATTGGAATTCTTGACTACCTCGAAGGGCATTACAAAAATTCCATTTTCTCGAAAACTATAAGTCGCAGCTCAACTCCAAAAGCAGATTTGAATTCAGGAAAGGTGCGGGCTTAATTCTACATAAACAGTTTTCAAATCGGGGATAAAAAAAAAACTTTCAAATTTTTACAGGGGTTGCATTGGAATTCTTGACTACCTCGAAGAGCGATAGAAAAATTCCATTTTCTCGAAAACTATAAGTCGCAGCTCAACTCCAAAAGCAGATTTGAATTCAGGGAAGGTGCGGGCTTAATTCTACATAAACAGTTTTCAAATTGGGGATGAAAAAAAATTTTCAAATTTTTACAGGGGTTGCATTGGAATTCCTGACTACCTGAAGAGCGTTACAAAAATTCCATTTTCTCGAAAACTATAAGTCGCAGCTCAACTCCAAAAGCAGATTTGAATTCAGGAAAGGTGCGAGCTTAATTCTACATAAACAGTTTTCAAATCGGGGAGGAAAAAAAAATTTTCAAATTTTTACAGGGGTTGCATTGGAATTCCTGACTACCTCGAAGAGCGATACAAAAATTCCATTTTCTCGAAAACTATAAGTCGCAGCTCAACTCCAAAAGCAGATTTGAATTCAGGGAAGGTGCGGGCTTAATTCTACATAAACAGTTTTCAAATTGGGGATGAAAAAAAATTTTCAAATTTTTACAGGGGTTGCATTGGAATTCCTGACTACCTGAAGAGCGTTACAAAAATTCCATTTTCTCGAAGAACTATAAGTCGCAGCTCAACTCCAAAAGCAGATTTGAATTCAGGGAAGGTGCGGGCTTAATTCTACATAAACAGTTTTCAAATTGGGGATGAAAAAAAATTTTCAAATTTTTACAGGGGTTGCATTGGAATTCCTGACTACCTGAAGAGCGTTACAAAAATTCCATTTTCTCGAAAACTATAAGTCGCAGCTCAACTCCAAAAGCAGATTTGAATTCAGGAAAGGTGCGAGCTTAATTCTACATAAACAGTTTTCAAATTGGGGATGAAAAAAAATTTTTCAAATTTTTACAGGGGTTGCATTGGAATTCTTGACTACCTCGAAGGGCATTACAAAAATTCCATTTTCTCGAAAACTATAAGTCGCAGCTCAACTCCAAAAGCAGATTTGAATTCAGGAAAGGTGCGGGCTTAATTCTACATAAACAGTTTTCAAATCGGGGATAAAAAAAAAACTTTCAAATTTTTACAGGGGTTGCATTGGAATTCTTGACTACCTCGAAGAGCGATAGAAAAATTCCATTTTCTCGAAAACTATAAGTCGCAGCTCAACTCCAAAAGCAGATTTGAATTCAGGAAAGGTGCAAGCTTAATTCTACATAAACAGTTTTCAAATCGGGGATGAAAAAAAAATTTTAAAATTTTTACAGGGGTTGCATTGGAATTCTTGACTACCTCGAAGAGCGATAGAAAAATTCTATTTTCTCGAAAACTATAAGTCGCAGCTCAACTCCAAAAGCAGATTTGAATTCAGGGAAGGTGCGAGCTTAATTCTACATAAACAGTTTTCAAATTGGGGATGAATAAAAATTTTCAAATTTTTACAGGGGTTGCATTGCAATTCCTGACTACCTGAAGAGCGTTACAAAAATTCCATTTTCTCGAAAACTAGAAGTCGCAGCTCAACTCCAAAAGCAGATTTGAATTCAGGAAAGGTGCGAGCTTAATTCTACATAAAAAGTTTTCAAATTGGGGAGGAAAAAAAATTTTCAAATTTTTACAGGGGTTGCATTGGAATTCCTGACTACCTGAAGAGCGTTACAAAAATTCCATTTTCTCGAAAACTATAAGTCGCAGCTCAACTCCAAGAGCAGATTTGAATTCAGGAAAGGTGCGGGCTTAATTCTACGTAAACAATTTTCAAATCGGAGATAAAAAAAAACTTTCAAATTTTTACAGACGTTGCATTGGAATTCTTGACTACCTCGAAGAGCATTACAAAAATTCCATTTTCTCGAAAACTATAAGTCGCAGCTCAACTGCAAAAGCAGATTTGAATTCAGGAAAGGTGCGGGCTTAATTCTACATAAACAGTTTTCAAATTGGGGATGAAAAAAAATTTTTCAAATTTTTACAGGGGTTGCATTGGAATTCTTGACTACCTCGAAGAGCGGTACAAAAATTCCATTTTCTCGAAAACTATAAGTCGGAGCTCAACTCCAAAAGCAGATTTGAATTCAGGAAAGGTGCGAGCTTAATTCTACATAAACAGTTTTCAAATTGGGGATGAATAAAAATTTTCAAATTTTTACAGGGGTTGCATTGGAATTCCTGACTACCTGAAGAGCGTTACAAAAATTCCATTTTCTCGAAAACTATAAGTCGCAGCTGAACTCCAAAAGCAGATTTGAATTCAGAAAAGGTGCGAGCTTAATTCTACATAAACAGTTTTCGAATTGGGGATGAATAAAAATTTTCACATTTTTACAGGGGTTGCATTGGAATTCCTGACTACCTGAAGAGCGTTACAAAAATTCCATTTTCTCGAAAACTATAAGTCGCAGCTGAACTCCAAAAGCAGATTTGAATTCAGGAAAGGTGCGGGCTTAATGCTACATAAACAGTTTTCAAATTGGGGATGAAAAAAAATTTTTAAATTTTTACAGGGGTTGCATTGGAATTCCTGACTACCTGTAGAGCGTTACAAAAATTCCATTTTCTCGAAAACTATAAGTCGCAGCTCAACTCCAAAAGCAGATTTGAATTCAGGAAAGGTGCGAGCTTAATTCTACATAAACAGTTTTCAAATTGGGGATGAAAAAAAAAATTTTAAATTTTTACAGGGGTTGCATTGGAATTCTTGACTACCTCGAAGAGCGATAGAATTCTTGACTACCTAGAAGAGCATTACAAAAATTCCATTTTCTCGAAAACTATAAGTCGCAGCTCAACTCCAAAAGCAGATTTGAATTCAGGAAAGGTGCGAGCTTAATTCTACATAAACAGTTTTCAAATTGGGGATGAAAAAAAAAATTTTAAATTTTTACAGGGGTTGCATTGGAATTCCTGACTACCTGAAGAGCGTTACAAAAATTCCATTTTCTCGAAAACTATAAGTCGCAGCTCAACTCCAAAAGCAGATTTGAATTCAGGAAAGGTGCGAGCTTAATTCTACGTAAACAGTTTTCAAATTGGGGATGAAAAAAAATTTTCAAATTTTTACAGGGGTTGCATTAGAATTCTTGACTACCTCGAAGAGCGATAGAATTCTTGACTACCTAGAAGAGCATTACAAAAATTCCATTTTCTCGAAAACTATAAGTCGCAGCTCAACTCCAAAAGCAGATTTGAATTCAGGAAAGGTGCGAGCTTAATTCTACATAAACAGTTTTCAAATTGGGGATGAAAAAAAAATTTTAAAATTTTTACAGGGGTTGCATTGGAATTCTTGACTACCTCGAAGAGCGATAGAAAAATTCTATTTTCTCGAAAACTATAAGTCGCAGCTCAACTCCAAAAGCAGATTTGAATTCAGGGAAGGTGCGAGCTTAATTCTACATAAACAGTTTTCAAATTGGGGATGAATAAAAATTTTCAAATTTTACAGGGGTTGCATTGCAATTCCTGACTACCTGAAGAGCGTTACAAAAATTCCATTTTCTCGAAAACTAGAAGTCGCAGCTCAACTCCAAAAGCAGATTTGAATTCAGGAAAGGTGCGAGCTTAATTCTACATAAACAGTTTTCAAATTGGGGAGGAAAAAAAATTTTCAAATTTTTACAGGGGTTGCATTGGAATTCCTGACTACCTGAAGAGCGTTACAAAAATTCCATTTTCTCGAAAACTAGAAGTCGCAGCTCAATTCTACGTAAACAATTTTCAAATCGGAGATAAAAAAAAACTTTCAAATTTTTACAGAGGTTGCATTGGAATTCTTGACTACCTCGAAGAGCATTACAAAAATTCCATTTTCTCGTAAACTATAAGTCGCAGCTCAACTGCAAAAGCAGATTTGAATTCAGGAAAGGTGCGAGCTTAATTCTACATAAACAGTTTTCAAATTGGGGATGAAAAAAAAATTTTCAAATTTTTACAGGGGTTGCATTGGAATTCCTGACTACCTGAAGAGCGTTACAAAAATTCCATTTTCTCGAAAACTAGAAGTCGCAGCTCAACTCCAAAAGCAGATTTGAATTCAGGAAAGGTGCGGGCTTAATTCTACGTAAACAATTTTCAAATTTTTACAGGGGTTGCATTGGAATTCTTGACTACCTCGAAGAGCGATAGAAAAATTCTATTTTCTCGAAAACTATAAGTCGCAGCTCAACTCCAAAAGCAGATTTGAATTCAGGGAAGGTGCGAGCTTAATTCTACATAAACAGTTTTCAAATTGGGGATGAATAAAAATTTTCAAATTTTTACAGGGGTTGCATTGGAATTCCTGACTACATGAAGAGCGTTATAAAAATTCCATTTTCTCGAAAACTAGAAGTCGCAGCTCAACTCCAAAAGCAGATTTGAATTCAGGAAAGGTGCGAGCTTAATTCTACATAAACAGTTTTCAAATTGGGGAGGAAAAAAAATTTTAAAATTTTTACAGGGGTTGCATTGGAATTCCTGACTACCTGGAGAGCGTTACAAAAATTCCATTTTCTCGAAAACTAGAAGTCGCAGCTCAACTCCAAAAGCAGATTTGAATTCAGGAAAGGTGCGGGCTTAATTCTACGTAAACAATTTTCAAATCGGAGATAAAAAAAAACTTTCAAATTTTTACAGGGGTTGCATTGGAATTCTTGACTACCTCGAAGAGCGGTACAAAAATTCCATTTTCTCGAAAACTATAAGTCGGAGCTCAACTCCAAAAGCAGATTTGAATTCAGGGAAGGTGCGAGCTTAATTCTACATAAACAGTTTTCAAATTGGGGATGAATAAAAATTTTCAAATTTTTACAGGGGTTGCATTGGAATTCCTGACTACCTGAAGAGCGTTACAAGAATTCCATTTTCTCGAAAACTATAAGTCGCAGCTGAACTCCAAAAGCAGATTTGAATTCAGGAAAGGTGCGAGCTTAATTCTACATAAACAGTTTTCGAAGTGGGGATGAAAAAAAATTTTAAAATTTTTACAGGGGTTGCATTGGAATTCCTGAGTACATGAAGAGCGATAGAAAAATTCCATTTTCTCGAAAACTATAAGTCGCAGCTCAACTCCAAAAGCAGATTTGAATTCAGGAAAGGTGCGGGCTTAATTCTACTTAAACAGTTTTCAAATTGGGGAGGAAAAAAAAATTTTCAATTTTTTACAGGGGTTGCATTGGAATTCCTGACTACCTGAAGAGCGTTACAAAAATTCCATTTTCTCGAAAACTATAAGTCGCAGCTCAACTCCAAAAGCAGATTTGAATTCAGGAAAGGTGCGGGCTTAATTCTACATAAACAGTTTTCAAATTGGGGATGAAAAAAAAAATTTCAAATTTTTACAGGGGTTGCATTGGAATTCCTGACTACCTGAAGAGCGTTACAAAAATTCCATTTTCTCGAAAACTAGAAGTCGCAGCTCAACTCCAAAAGCAGATTTGAATTCAGGAAAGGTGCGGGCTTAATTCTACGTAAACAATTTTCAATTATTTACAGGGGTTGCATTGGAATTCTTGACTACCTCGAAGAGCGATAGAAAAATTCTATTTTCTCGAAAACTATAAGTCGCAGCTCAACTCCAAAAGCAGATTTGAATTCAGGGAAGGTGCGAGCTTAATTCTACATAAACAGTTTTCAAATTGGGGATGAATAAAAATTTTCAAATTTTTACAGGGGTTGCATTGGAATTCCTGACTACCTGAAGAGCGTTATAAAAATTCCATTTTCTCGAAAACTAGAAGTCGCAGCTCAACTCCAAAAGCAGATTTGAATTCAGGAAAGGTGCGAGCTTAATTCTACATAAACAGTTTTCAAATTGGGGAGGAAAAAAAATTTTAAAATTTTTACAGGGGTTGCATTGGAATTCCTGACTACCTGGAGAGCGTTACAAAAATTCCATTTTCTCGAAAACTAGAAGTCGCAGCTCAACTCCAAAAGCAGATTTGAATTCAGGAAAGGTGCGGGCTTAATTCTACGTAAACAATTTTCAAATCGGAGAAAAAAAAACTTTCAAATTTTTACAGAGGTTGCATTGGAATTCTTGACTACCTCGAAGAGCATTACAAAAATTCCATTTTCTCGAAAACTATAAGTCGCAGCTCAACTCCAAAAGCAGATTTGAATTCAGGGAAGGTGCGAGCTTAATTCTACATAAACAGTTTTCAAATTGGGGATGAATAAAAATTTTCAAATTTTTACAGGGGCTGCATTGGAATTCCTGACTACCTGAAGAGCGTTACAAGAATTCCATTTTCTCGAAAACTATAAGTCGCAGCTGAACTCCAAAAGCAGATTTGAATTCAGGAAAGGTGCGAGCTTAATTCTACATAAACAGTTTTCAAATTGGGGATGAAAAAAAATTTTTCAAATTTTTACAGGGGTTGCATTGGAATTCTTGACTACCTCGAAGAGCGGTACAAAAATTCCATTTTCTCGAAAACTATAAGTCGCAGCTCAACTCCAAAAGCAGATTTGAATTCAGGGAAGGTGCGAGCTTAATTCTACATAAACAGTTTTCAAATTGGGGATGAATAAAAATTTTCAAATTTTTACAGGGGTTGCATTGGAATTCCTGACTACCTGAAGAGCGTTATAAAAATTCCATTTTCTCGAAAACTAGAAGTCGCAGCTCAACTCCAAAAGCAGATTTGAATTCAGGAAAGGTGCGGGCTTAATTCTACGTAAACAATTTTCAAATCGGAGATAAAAAAAACTTTCAAATTTTTACAGAGGTTGCATTGGAATTCTTGACTACCTCGAAGAGCATTACAAAAATTCCATTTTCTCGAAAACTATAAGTCGCAGCTCAACTGCAAAAGCAGATTTGAATTCAGGAAAGGTGCGAGCTTAATTCTACATAAACAGTTTTCAAATTGGGGATGAAAAAAAATTTTTCAAATTTTTACAGGGGTTGCATTGGAATTCTTGACTACCTCGAAGAGCGGTACAAAAATTCCATTTTCTCGAAAACTATAAGTCGGAGCTCAACTCCAAAAGCAGATTTGAATTCAGGGAAGGTGCGAGCTTAATTCTACATAAACAGTTTTCAAATTGGGGATGAATACAAATTTTCAAATTTTTACAGGGGCTGCATTGGAATTCCTGACTACCTGAAGAGCGTTACAAGAATTCCATTTTCTCGAAAACTATAAGTCGCAGCTGAACTCCAAAAGCAGATTTGAATTCAGGAAAGGTGCGAGCTTAATTCTACATAAACAGTTTTCGAAGTGGGGATGAAAAAAAATTTTAAAATTTTTACAGGGGTTGCATTGGAATTCCTGAGTACATGAAGAGCGATAGAAAAATTCCATTTTCTCGAAAACTATAAGTCGCAGCTCAACTCCAAAAGCAGATTTGAATTCAGGAAAGGTGCGGGCTTAATTCTACTTAAACAGTTTTCAAATTGGAGAGGAAAAAAAAATTTTCAAATTTTTACAGGGGTTGCATTGGAATTCCTGACTACCTGAAGAGCGTTACAAAAATTCCATTTTCTCGAAAACTATAAGTCGCAGCTCAACTCCAAAAGCAGATTTGAATTCAAGAAAGGTGCGGGCTTAATTCTACATAAACAGTTTTCAAATCGGGGATGAAAAAAAAACTTTCAAATTTTTACAGGGGTTGCATTGGAATTCTTGACTACCTCGAAGAGCGGTACAAAAATTCCATTTTCTCGAAAACTATAAGTCGGAGCTCAACTCCAAAAGCAGATTTGAATTCAGGGAAGGTGCGAGCTTAATTCTACATAAACAGTTTTCAAATTGGGGATGAATAAAAATTTTCAAATTTTTACAGGGGCTGCATTGGAATTCCTGACTACCTGAAGAGCGTTACAAGAATTCCATTTTCTCGAAAACTATAAGTCGCAGCTGAACTCCAAAAGCAGATTTGAATTCAGGAAAGGTGCGAGCTTAATTCTACATAAACAGTTTTCGAAGTGGGGATGAAAAAAAATTTTAAAATTTTTACAGGGGTTGCATTGGAATTCCTGAGTACATGAAGAGCGATAGAAAAATTCCATTTTCTCGAAAACTATAAGTCGCAGCTCAACTCCAAAAGCAGATTTGAATTCAGGAAAGGTGCGGGCTTAATTCTACTTAAACAGTTTTCAAATTGGGGAGGAAAAAAAAATTTTCAAATTTTTACAGGGGTTGCATTGGAATTCCTGACTACCTGAAGAGCGTTACAAAAATTCCATTTTCTCGAAAACTATAAGTCGCAGCTCAACTCCAAAAGCAGATTTGAATTCAAGAAAGGTGCGGGCTTAATTCTACATAAACAGTTTTCAAATCGGGGATGAAAAAAAAATTTTAAAATTTTTACAGGGGTTGCATTGGAATTCTTGACTACCTCGAAGAGCGATAGAAAAATTCCATTTTCTCGAAAACTATAAGTCGCAGCTCAACTCCAAAAGCAGATTTGAATTCAGGAAAGGTGCGAGCTTAATTCTACATAAACAGTTTTCAAATTGGGGATGAAAAAAAAATTTTCAAATTTTTACAGGGGTTGCATTGGAATTCCTGACTACCTGAAGAGCGTTACAAAAATTCCATTTTCTCGAAAACTATAAGTCGCAGCTCAACTCCAAAAGCAGATTTGAATTCAGGAAAGGTGCGGGCTTAATTCTACATAAACAGTTTTCAAATTGGGGATGAAAAAAAAAATTTCAAATTTTTACAGGGGTTGCATTGGAATTCCTGACTACCTGAAGAGCGTTACAAAAATTCCATTTTCTCGAAAACTATAAGTCGCAGCTCAACTCCAAAAGCAGATTTGAATTCAGGAAAGGTGCGAGCTTAATTCTACATAAACAGTTTTCAAATTGGGGATGAAAAAAAATTTTCAAATTTTTACAGGGCTTGCATTGGAATTCCTGACTACCTGAAGAGCGTTACAAAAATTCCATTTTCTCGAAAACTATAAGTCGCAGCTCAAATCCAAAAGCAGATTTGAATTCAAGAAAGGTGCGGGCTTAATTCTACATAAACAGCTTTCAAATCGGGGATGAATAAAAATTTTTAAAATTTTTACAGGGGTTGCATTGGAATTCTTGACTACCTCGAAGAGCGATAGAAAAATTCCATTTTCTCGAAAACTATAAGTCGCAGCTCAACTCCAAAAGCAGATTTGAATTCAGGAAAGGTGCGGGCTTAATTCTACATAAACAGTTTTCAAATTGGGGATGAAAAAAAAATTTTCAAATTTTTACAGGGGTTGCATTGGAATTCCTGACTACCTGAAGAGCGTTACAAAAATTCCATTTTCTCGAAAACTATAAGTCGCAGCTCAACTCCAAAAGCAGATTTGAATTCAGGAAAGGTGCGGGCTTAATTCTACATAAACAGTTTTCAAATTGGGGATGAAAAAAAAAATTTCAAATTTTTACAGGGGTTGCATTGGAATTCCTGACTACCTGAAGAGCGTTACAAAAATTCCATTTTCTCGAAAACTATAAGTCGCAGCTCGACTCCAAAAGCAGATTTGAATTCAGGAAAGGTGCGAGCTTAATTCTACATAAACAGTTTTCAAATTGGGGATGAAAAAAAAATTTTAAAATTTTTACAGGGGTTGCATTGGAATTCTTGACTACCTCGAAGAGCGATAGAAAAATTCTATTTTCTCGAAAACTATAAGTCGCAGCTCAACTCCAAAAGCAGATTTGAATTCAGGGAAGGTGCGAGCTTAATTCTACATAAACAGTTTTCAAATTGGGGATGAATAAAAATTTTCAAATTTTTACAGGGGTTGCATTGGAGTTCTTGACTACCTCGAAGAGCGATAGAAAAATTCTATTTTCTCGAAAACTATAAGTCGCAGCTCAACTCCAAAAGCAGATTTGAATTCAGGAAAGGTGCGAGCTTAATTCTACATAAACAGTTTTCAAATTGGGGATGAAAAAAAAATTTTCAAATTTTTACAGGGGTTGCATTGGAATTCCTGACTACCTGAAGAGCGTTACAAAAATTCCATTTTCTCGAAAACTATAAGTCGCAGCTCAACTCCAAAAGCAGATTTGAATTCAAGAAAGGTGCGGGCTTAATTCTACATAAACAGTTTTCAAATTGGGGATAAAAAAAAAATTTTAAAATTTTTACAGGGGTTGCATTGGAATTCTTGACTACCTCGAAGAGCGATAGAAAAATTCCATTTTCTCGAAAACTATAAGTCGCAGCTCAACTCCAAAAGCAGATTTGAATTCAGGAAAGGTGCGAGCTTAATTCTACATAAACAGTTTTCAAATTGGGGATGAAAAAAAAATTTTCAAATTTTTACAGGGGTTGCATTGGAATTCCTGACTACCTGAAGAGCGTTACAAAAATTCCATTTTCTCGAAAACTATAAGTCGCAGCTCAACTCCAAAAGCAGATTTGAATTCAGGAAAGGTGCGGGCTTAATTCTACATAAACAGTTTTCAAATTGGGGATGAAAAAAAAAATTTCAAATTTTTACAGGGGTTGCATTGGAATTCCTGACTACCTGAAGAGCGTTACAAAAATTCCATTTTCTCGAAAACTATAAGTCGCAGCTCAACTCCAAAAGCAGATTTGAATTCAGGAAAGGTGCGAGCTTAATTCTACATAAACAGTTTTCAAATTGGGGATGAAAAAAAATTTTCAAATTTTTACAGGGGTTGCATTGGAATTATTGACTACCTGAAGAGCGTTACAAAAATTCCATTTTCTCGAAAACTATAAGTCGCAGCTCAACTCCAAAAGCAGATTTGAATTCAAGAAAGGTGCGGGCTTAATTCTACATAAACAGTTTTCAAATCGGGGATGAAAAAAAATTTTTAAAATTTTTACAGGGGTTGCATTGGAATTCTTGACTACCTCGAAGAGCGATAGAAAAATTCCATTTTCTCGAAAACTATAAGTCGCAGCTCAACTCCAAAAGCAGATTTGAATTCAGGAAAGGTGCGGGCTTAATTCTACATAAACAGTTTTCAAATTGGGGATGAAAAAAAAATTTTAAAATTTTTACATTGGAATTCCTGACTACCTGAAGAGCGTTACAAAAATTCCATTTTCTCGAAAACTATAAGTCGCAGCTCAACTCCAAAAGCAGATTTGAATTCAGGAAAGGTGCGGGCTTAATTCTACATAAACAGTTTTCAAATTGGGGATGAAAAAAAAAATTTCAAATTTTTACAGGGGTTGCATTGGAATTCCTGACTACCTGAAGAGCGTTACAAAAATTCCATTTTCTCGAAAACTATAAGTCGCAGCTCAACTCCAAAAGCAGATTTGAATTCAGGAAAGGTGCGAGCTTAATTCTACATAAACAGTTTTCAAATTGTTGATGAAAAAAAAATTTTAAAATTTTTACAGGGGTTGCATTGGAGTTCTTGACTACCTCGAAGAGCGATAGAAAAATTCTATTTTCTCGAAAACTATAAGTCGCAGCTCAACTCCAAATTCAGGGAAGGTGCGAGCTTAATTCTACATAAACAGTTTTCAAATTGGGGATGAATAAAAATTTTCAAATTTTTACAGGGGTTGCATTGGAGTTCTTGACTACCTCGAAGAGCGATAGAAAAATTCTATTTTCTCGAAAACTATAAGTCGCAGCTCAACTCCAAAAGCAGATTTGAATTCAGGAAAGGTGCGGGCTTAATTCTACATAAACAGTTTTCAAATTGGGGATGAAAAAAAAAATTTCAAATTTTTACAGGGGTTGCATTGGAATTCCTGACTACCTGAAGAGCGTTACAAAAATTCCATTTTCTCGAAAACTATAAGTCGCAGCTCAACTCCAAAAGCAGATTTGAATTCAGGAAAGGTGCGAGCTTAATTCTACATAAACAGTTTTCAAATTGGGGATGAAAAAAAATTTTCAAATTTTTACAGGGCTTGCATTGGAATTCCTGACTACCTGAAGAGCGTTACAAAAATTCCATTTTCTCGAAAACTATAAGTCGCAGCTCAAATCCAAAAGCAGATTTGAATTCAAGAAAGGTGCGGGCTTAATTCTACATAAACAGTTTTCAAATCGGGGATGAATAAAAATTTTTAAAATTTTTACAGGGGTTGCATTGGAATTCTTGACTACCTCGAAGAGCGATAGAAAAATTCCATTTTCTCGAAAACTATAAGTCGCAGCTCAACTCCAAAAGCAGATTTGAATTCAGGAAAGGTGCGGGCTTAATTCTACATAAACAGTTTTCAAATTGGGGATGAAAAAAAAATTTTCAAATTTTTACAGGGGTTGCATTGGAATTCCTGACTACCTGAAGAGCGTTACAAAAATTCCATTTTCTCGAAAACTATAAGTCGCAGCTCAACTCCAAAAGCAGATTTGAATTCAGGAAAGGTGCGGGCTTAATTCTACATAAACAGTTTTCAAATTGGGGATGAAAAAAAAAATTTCAAATTTTTACAGGGGTTGCATTGGAATTCCTGACTACCTGAAGAGCGTTACAAAAATTCCATTTTCTCGAAAACTATAAGTCGCAGCTCGACTCCAAAAGCAGATTTGAATTCAGGAAAGGTGCGAGCTTAATTCTACATAAACAGTTTTCAAATTGGGGATGAAAAAAAAATTTTAAAATTTTTACAGGGGTTGCATTGGAATTCTTGACTACCTCGAAGAGCGATAGAAAAATTCTATTTTCTCGAAAACTATAAGTCGCAGCTCAACTCCAAATTCAGGGAAGGTGCGAGCTTAATTCTACATAAACAGTTTTCAAATTGGGGATGAATAAAAATTTTCAAATTTTTACAGGGGTTGCATTGGAGTTCTTGACTACCTCGAAGAGCGATAGAAAAATTCTATTTTCTCGAAAACTATAAGTCGCAGCTCAACTCCAAAAGCAGATTTGAATTCAGGGAAGGTGCGAGCTTAATTCTACATAAACAGTTTTCAAATTGGGGGTGAATAAAAAATTTCAAATTTTACAGGGGTTGCATTGCAATTCCTGACTACCTGAAGAGCGTTACAAAAATTCCATTTTCTCGAAAACTAGAAGTCGCAGCTCAACTCCAAAAGCAGATTTGAATTCAGGAAAGGTGCGAGCTTAATTCTACATAAACAGTTTTCAAATCGGAGATAAAAAAAACTTTCAAATTTTTACAGAGGTTGCATTGGAATTCTTGACTACCTCGAAGAGCATTACAAAAATTCCATTTTCTCGAAAACTATAAGTCGCAGCTCAACTGCAAAAGCAGATTTGAATTCAGGAAAGGTGCGAGCTTAATTCTACATAAACAGTTTTCAAATTGGGGATGAAAAAAAATTTTTCAAATTTTTACAGGGGTTGCATTGGAATTCTTGACTACCTCGAAGAGCGGTACAAAAATTCCATTTTCTCGAAAACTATAAGTCGGAGCTCAACTCCAAAAGCAGATTTGAATTCAGGGAAGGTGCGAGCTTAATTCTACATAAACAGTTTTCAAATTGGGGATGAATAAAAATTTTCAAATTTTTACAGGGGTTGCATTGGAATTCCTGACTACCTGAAGAGCGTTACAAAAATTCCATTTTCTCGAAAACTATAAGTCGCAGCTGAACTCCAAAAGCAGATTTGAATTCAGGAAAGGTGCGAGCTTAATTCTACATAAACAGTTTTCAAATTGGGGATGAATAAAAATTTTCAAATTTTACAGGGGTTGCATTGCAATTCCTGACTACCTGAAGAGCGTTACAAAAATTTCATTTTCTCGAAAACTAGAAGTCGCAGCTCAACTCCAAAAGCAGATTTGAATTCAGGAAAGGTGCGAGCTTAATTCTACATAAACAGTTTTCAAATTGGGGATGAATAAAAATTTTCAAATTTTTACAGCGGTTGCATTGGAGTTCTTGACTACCTCGAAGAGCGATAGAAAAATTCTATTTTCTCGAAAACTATAAGTCGCAGCTCAACTCCAAAAGCAGATTTGAATTCAGGGAAGGTGCGAGCTTAATTCTACATAAACAGTTTTCAAATTGGGGATGAATAAAAATTTTCAAATTTTTACAGGGGTTGCATTGGAGTTCTTGACTACCTCGAAGAGCGATAGAAAAATTCTATTTTCTCGAAAACTATAAGTCGCAGCTCAACTCCAAAAGCAGATTTGAATTCAGGGAAGGTGCGAGCTTAATTCTACATAAACAGTTTTCAAATTGGGGATGAATAAAAAATTTCAAATTTTACAGGGGTTGCATTGCAATTCCTGACTACCTGAAGAGCGTTACAAAAATTCCATTTTCTCGAAAACTAGAAGTCGCAGCTCAACTCCAAAAGCAGATTTGAATTCAGGAAAGGTGCGAGCTTAATTCTACATAAACAGTTTTCAAATCGGAGATAAAAAAAACTTTCAAATTTTTACAGAGGTTGCATTGGAATTCTTGACTACCTCGAAGAGCATTACAAAAATTCCATTTTCTCGAAAACTATAAGTCGCAGCTCAACTGCAAAAGCAGATTTGAATTCAGGGAAGGTGCGAGCTTAATTCTACATAAACAGTTTTCAAATTGGGGATGAATAAAAATTTTCAAATTTTTACAGGGGTTGCATTGGAATTCCTGACTACCTGAAGAGCGTTACAAAAATTCCATTTTCTCGAAAACTATAAGTCGCAGCTGAACTCCAAAAGCAGATTTGAATTCAGGAAAGGTGCGAGCTTAATTCTACATAAACAGTTTTCAAATTGGGGATGAATAAAAATTTTCAAATTTTACAGGGGTTGCATTGCAATTCCTGACTACCTGAAGAGCGTTACAAAAATTTCATTTTCTCGAAAACTAGAAGTCGCAGCTCAACTCCAAAAGCAGATTTGAATTCAGGAAAGGTGCGAGCTTAATTCTACATAAACAGTTTTCAAATTGGGGATGAATAAAAATTTTCAAATTTTTACAGCGGTTGCATTGGAGTTCTTGACTACCTCGAAGAGCGATAGAAAAATTCTATTTTCTCGAGAACTATAAGTCGCAGCTCAACTCCAAAAGCAGATTTGAATTCAGGGAAGGTGCGAGCTTAATTCTACATAAACAGTTTTCAAATTGGGGATGAATAAAAATTTTCAAATTTTTACAGGGGTTGCATTGGAGTTCTTGACTACCTCGAAGAGCGATAGAAAAATTCTATTTTCTCGAAAACTATAAGTCGCAGCTCAACTCCAAAAGCAGATTTGAATTCAGGGAAGGTGCGAGCTTAATTCTACATAAACAGTTTTCAAATTGGGGATGAATAAAAAATTTCAAATTTTACAGGGGTTGCATTGCAATTCCTGACTACCTCGAAGAGCATTACAAAAATTCCATTTTCTCGAAAACTATAAGTCGCAGCTCAACTGCAAAAGCAGATTTGAATTCAGGAAAGGTGCGAGCTTAATTCTACATAAACAGTTTTCAAATTGGGGATGAAAAAAAATTTTTCAAATTTTTACAGGGGTTGCATTGGAATTCTTGACTACCTCGAAGAGCGGTACAAAAATTCCATTTTCTCGAAAACTATAAGTCGGAGCTCAACTCCAAAAGCAGATTTGAATTCAGGGAAGGTGCGAGCTTAATTCTACATAAACAGTTTTCAAATTGGGGATGAATAAAAATTTTCAAATTTTTACAGGGGTTGCATTGGAATTCCTGACTACCTGAAGAGCGTTACAAAAATTCCATTTTCTCGAAAACTATAAGTCGCAGCTGAACTCCAAAAGCAGATTTGAATTCAGGAAAGGTGCGAGCTTAATTCTACATAAACAGTTTTCAAATTGGGGATGAATAAAAATTTTCAAATTTTACAGGGGTTGCATTGCAATTCCTGACTACCTGAAGAGCGTTACAAAAATTTCATTTTCTCGAAAACTAGAAGTCGCAGCTCAACTCCAAAAGCAGATTTGAATTCAGGAAAGGTGCGAGCTTAATTCTACATAAACAGTTTTCAAATTGGGGATGAATAAAAATTTTCAAATTTTTACAGCGGTTGCATTGGAGTTCTTGACTACCTCGAAGAGCGATAGAAAAATTCTATTTTCTCGAAAACTATAAGTCGCAGCTCAACTCCAAAAGCAGATTTGAATTCAGGGAAGGTGCGAGCTTAATTCTACATAAACAGTTTTCAAATTGGGGATGAATAAAAATTTTCAAATTTTTACAGGGGTTGCATTGGAGTTCTTGACTACCTCGAAGAGCGATAGAAAAATTCTATTTTCTCGAAAACTATAAGTCGCAGCTCAACTCCAAAAGCAGATTTGAATTCAGGGAAGGTGCGAGCTTAATTCTACATAAACAGTTTTCAAATTGGGGATGAATAAAAAATTTCAAATTTTACAGGGGTTGCATTGCAATTCCTGACTACCTGAAGAGCGTTACAAAAATTCCATTTTCTCGAAAACTAGAAGTCGCAGCTCAACTCCAAAAGCAGATTTGAATTCAGGAAAGGTGCGAGCTTAATTCTACATAAACAGTTTTCAAATCGGAGATAAAAAAAACTTTCAAATTTTTACAGAGGTTGCATTGCAATTCCTGACTACCTGAAGAGCGTTACAAAAATTTCATTTTCTCGAAAACTAGAAGTCGCAGCTCAACTCCAAAAGCAGATTTGAATTCAGGAAAGGTGCGAGCTTAATTCTACATAAACAGTTTTCAAATTGGGGATGAATAAAAATTTTCAAATTTTTACAGCGGTTGCATTGGAGTTCTTGACTACCTCGAAGAGCGATAGAAAAATTCTATTTTCTCGAAAACTATAAGTCGCAGCTCAACTCCAAAAGCAGATTTGAATTCAGGGAAGGTGCGAGCTTAATTCTACATAAACAGTTTTCAAATTGGGGATGAATAAAAATTTTCAAATTTTACAGGGGTTGCATTGCAATTCCTGACTACCTGAAGAGCGTTACAAAAATTCCATTTTCTCGAAAACTAGAAGTCGCAGCTCAACTCCAAAAGCAGATTTGAATTCAGGAAAGGTGCGAGCTTAATTCTACATAAACAGTTTTCAAATTGGGGAGGAAAAAAAATTTTCAAATTTTTACAGGGGTTGCATTGGAATTCCTGACTACCTGAAGAGCGTTACAAAAATTCCATTTTCTCGAAAACTAGAAGTCGCAGCTCAACTCCAAAAGCAGATTTGAATTCAGGAAAGGTGCGGGCTTAATTCTACGTAAACAATTTTCAAATCGGAGATAAAAAAAAACTTTCAAACTTTTACAGAGGTTGCATTGGAATTCTTGACTACCTCGAAGAGCATTACAAAAATTCCATTTTCTCGAAAACTATAAGTCGCAGATCAACTGCAAAAGCAGATTTGAATTCAGGAAAGGTGCGAGCTTAATTCTACATAAACAGTTTTCAAATTGGGGATGAAAAAAAAATTTTCAAATTTTTACAGGGGTTGCATTGGAATTCCTGACTACCTGAAGAGCGTTACAAAAATTCCATTTTCTCGAAAACTAGAAGTCGCAGCTCAACTCCAAAAGCAGATTTGAATTCAGGAAAGGTGCGGGCTTAATTCTACGTAAACAATTTTCAAATCGGAGATAAAAAAAAAACTTTCAAATTTTTACAGAGGTTGCATTGGAATTCTTGACTACCTCGAAGAGCATTACAAAAATTCCATTTTCTCGAAAACTAGAAGTCGCAGCTCAACTCCAAAAGCAGATTTGAATTCAGGAAAGGTGCGGGCTTAATTCTACGTAAACAATTTTCAAATCGGAGATAAAAAAAAACTTTCAAATTTTTACAGAGGTTGCATTGGAATTCTTGACTACCTCGAAGAGCATTACAAAAATTCCATTTTCTCGAAAACTATAAGTCGCAGCTCAACTGCAAAAGCAGATTTGAATTCAGGAAAGGTGCGAGCTTAATTCTACATAAACAGTTTTCAAATTGGGGATGAAAAAAAATTTTTCAAATTTTTACAGGGGTTGCATTGGACTTCTTGACTACGTCGAAGAGCGGTACAAAAATTCCATTTTCTCGAAAACTATAAGTCGGAGCTCAACTCCAAAAGCAGATTTGAATTCAGGGAAGTTGCGAGCTTAATTCTACATAAACAGTTTTCAAATTGGGGATGAATAAAAATTTTCAAATTTTTACAGGGGTTGCATTGGAATTCCTGACTACCTGAAGAGCGTTACAAAAATTCCATTTTCTCGAAAACTATAAGTCGCAGCTGAACTCCAAAAGCAGATTTGAATTCAGGAAAACTGCGAGCTTAATTCTACATAAACAGTTTTCGAATTGGGGATGAAAAAAAATTTTCAAATTTTTACAGGGGTTGCATTGGAATTCCTGACTACCTGAAGAGCGTTACAAAAATTCCATTTTCTCGAAAACTATAAGTCGCAGCTCAACTCCAAAAGCAGATTTGAATTCAGGAAAGGTGCGGGCTTAATTCTACATAAACAGTTTTCAAATTGGGGATGAAAAAAAAAATTTCAAATTTTTACAGGGGTTGCATTGGAATTCCTGACTACCTGAAGAGCGTTACAAAAATTCCATTTTCTCGAAAACTATAAGTCGCAGCTCAACTCCAAAAGCAGATTTGAATTCAGGAAAGGTGCGAGCTTAATTCTACATAAACAGTTTTCAAATTGGGGATGAAAAAAAATTTTCAAATTTTTACAGGGGTTGCATTGGAATTCTTGACTACCTCGAAGAGCGATAGAATTCTTGACTACCTAGAAGAGCATTACAAAAATTCCATTTTCTCGAAAACTATAAGTCGCAGCTCAACTCCAAAAGCAGATTTGAATTCAGGAAAGGTGCGAGCTTAATTATACATAAACAGTTTTCAAATTGGGGATGAAAAAAAAATTTTCAAATTTTTACAGGGGTTGCATTGGAATTCTTGACTACGTCGAAGAGCGGTACAAAAATTCCATTTTCTCGAAAACTATAAGTCGGAGCTCAACTGCAAAAGCAGATTTGAATTCAGGAAAGGTGCGAGCTTAATTCTACATAAACAGTTTTCAAATTGGGGATGAAAAAAAATTTTTCAAATTTTTACAGGGGTTGCATTGGACTTCTTGACTACGTCGAAGAGCGGTACAAAAATTCCATTTTCTCGAAAACTATAAGTCGGAGCTCAACTCCAAAAGCAGATTTGAATTCAGGGAAGGTGCGAGCTTAATTCTACATAAACAGTTTTCAAATTGGGGATGAATAAAAATTTTCAAATTTTTACAGGGGTTGCATTGGAATTCCTGACTACCTGAAGAGCGTTACAAAAATTCCATTTTCTCGAAAACTATAAGTCGCAGCTGAACTCCAAAAGCAGATTTGAATTCAGGAAAGGTGCGAGCTTAATTCTACATAAACAGTTTTCGAATTGGGGATGAAAAAAAATTTTCAAATTTTTACAGGGGTTGCATTGGAATTCCTGACTACCTGAAGAGCGTTACAAAAATTCCATTTTCTCGAAAACTATAAGTCGCAGCTCAACTCCAAAAGCAGATTTGAATTCAGGAAAGGTGCGGGCTTAATTCTACATAAACAGTTTTCAAATTGGGGATGAAAAAAAAAATTTCAAATTTTTACAGGGGTTGCATTGGAATTCCTGACTACCTGAAGAGCGTTACAAAAATTCCATCTTCTCGAAAACTATAAGTCGCAGCTCAACTCCAAAAGCAGATTTGAATTCAGGAAAGGTGCGAGCTTAATTCTACATAAACAGTTTTCAAATTGGGGATGAAAAAAAATTTTCAAATTTTTACAGGGGTTGCATTGGAATTCTTGACTACCTCGAAGAGCGATAGAATTCTTGACTACCTAGAAGAGCATTACAAAAATTCCATTTTCTCGAAAACTATAAGTCGCAGCTCAACTCCAAAAGCAGATTTGAATTCAGGAAAGGTGCGAGCTTAATTATACATAAACAGTTTTCAAATTGGGGATGAAAAAAAAATTTTCAAATTTTTACAGGGGTTGCATTGGAATTCTTGACTACCTCGAAGAGCGATAGAAAAATTCTATTTTCTCGAAAACTATAAGTCGCAGCTCAACTCCAAAAGCAGATTTGAATTCAGGGAAGGTGCGAGCTTAATTCTACATAAACAGTTTTCAAATTGGGGATGAATAAAAATTTTCAAATTTTTACAGGGGTTGCATTGCAATTCCTGACTACCTGAAGAGCGTTACAAAAATTCCATTTTCTCGAAAACTAGAAGTCGCAGCTCAACTCCAAAAGCAGATTTGAATTCAGGAAAGGTGCGAGCTTAATTCTACATAAACAGTTTTCAAATTGGGGAGGAAAAAAAATTTTCAAATTTTTACAGGGGTTGCCTTGGAATTCCTGACTACCTGAAGAGCGTTACAAAAATTCCATTTTCTCGAAAACTAGAAGTCGCAGCTCAACTCCAAAAGCAGATTTGAATTCAGGAAAGGTGCGGGCTTAATTCTACGTAAACAATTTTCAAATCGGAGATAAAAAAAAACTTTCAAATTTTTACAGAGGTTGCATTGGAATTCTTGACTACCTCGAAGAGCGGTACAAAAATTCCATTTTCTCGAAAACTAGAAGTCGGAGCTCAACTCCAAAAGCAGATTTGAATTCAGGGAAGGTGCGAGCTTAATTCTACATAAACAGTTTTCAAATTGGGGATGAATAAAAATTTTCAAATTTTTACAGGGGTTGCATTGGAATTCCTGACTACCTGAAGAGCGTTACAAAAATTCCATTTTCTCGAAAACTATAAGTCGCAGCTCAACTCCAAAAGCAGATTTGAATTCAGGAAAGGTGCGGGCTTAATTCTACATAAACAGTTTTCAAATTGGGGATGAAAAAAAAATTTTCAAATTTTTACAGGGGTTGCATTGGAATTCCTGACTACCTGAAGAGCGTTACAAAAATTCCATTTTCTCGAAAACTATAAGTCGCAGCTCAACTCCAAAAGCAGATTTGAATTCAGGAAAGGTGCGAGCTTAATTCTACATAAACAGTTTTCAAATTGGGGAGGAAAAAAAATTTTCAAATTTTTACAGGGGTTGCCTTGGAATTCCTGACTACCTGAAGAGCGTTACAAAAATTCCATTTTCTCGAAAACTAGAAGTCGCAGCTCAACTCCAAAAGCAGATTTGAATTCAGGAAAGGTGCGGGCTTAATTCTACGTAAACAATTTTCAAATCGGAGATAAAAAAAAACTTTCAAATTTTTACAGAGGTTGCATTGGAATTCTTGACTACCTCGAAGAGCGGTACAAAAATTCCATTTTCTCGAAAACTAGAAGTCGGAGCTCAACTCCAAAAGCAGATTTGAATTCAGGGAAGGTGCGAGCTTAATTCTACATAAACAGTTTTCAAATTGGGGATGAATAAAAATTTTCAAATTTTTACAGGGGTTGCATTGGAATTCCTGACTACCTGAAGAGCGTTACAAAAATTCCATTTTCTCGAAAACTATAAGTCGCAGCTCAACTCCAAAAGCAGATTTGAATTCAGGAAAGGTGCGGGCTTAATTCTACATAAACAGTTTTCAAATTGGGGATGAAAAAAAAATTTTCAAATTTTTACAGGGGTTGCATTGGAATTCCTGACTACCTGAAGAGCGTTACAAAAATTCCATTTTCTCGAAAACTATAAGTCGCAGCTCAACTCCAAAAGCAGATTTGAATTCAGGAAAGGTGCGAGCTTAATTCTACATAAACAGTTTTCAAATTGGGGAGGAAAAAAAATTTTCAAATTTTTACAGGGGTTGCATTGGAATTCCTGACTACCTGAAGAGCGTTACAAAAATTCCATTTTCTCGAAAACTAGAAGTCGCAGCTCAACTCCAAAAGCAGATTTGAATTCAGGAAAGGTGCGGGCTTAATTCTACGTAAACAATTTTCAAATCGGAGATAAAAAAAAACTTTCAAATTTTTACAGAGGTTGCATTGGAATTCTTGACTACCTCGAAGAGCGGTACAAAAATTCCATTTTCTCGAAAACTAGAAGTCGGAGCTCAACTCCAAAAGCAGATTTGAATTCAGGGAAGGTGCGAGCTTAATTCTACATAAACAGTTTTCAAATTGGGGATGAATAAAAATTTTCAAATTTTTACAGGGGTTGCATTGGAATTCCTGACTACCTGAAGAGCGTTACAAAAATTCCATTTTCTCGAAAACTATAAGTCGCAGCTCAACTCCAAAAGCAGATTTGAATTCAGGAAAGGTGCGAGCTTAATTCTACATAAACAGTTTTCAAATTGGGGATGAAAAAAAATTTTTCAAATTTTTACAGGGGTTGCATTGGACTTCTTGACTACGTCGAAGAGCGGTACAAAAATTCCATTTTCTCGAAAACTATAAGTCGGAGCTCAACTCCAAAAGCAGATTTGAATTCAGGGAAGGTGCGAGCTTAATTCTACATAAACAGTTTTCAAATTGGGGATGAATAAAAATTTTCAAATTTTTACAGGGGTTGCATTGGAATTCCTGACTACCTGAAGAGCGTTACAAAAATTCCATTTTCTCGAAAACTATAAGTCGCAGCTGAACTCCAAAAGCAGATTTGAATTCAGGAAAGGTGCGAGCTTAATTCTACATAAACAGTTTTCGAATTGGGGATGAAAAAAAATTTTCAAATTTTTACAGGGGTTGCATTGGAATTCCTGACTACCTGAAGAGCGTTACAAAAATTCCATTTTCTCGAAAACTATAAGTCGCAGCTCAACTCCAAAAGCAGATTTGAATTCAGGAAAGGTGCGGGCTTAATTCTACATAAACAGTTTTCAAATTGGGGATGAAAAAAAAAATTTCAAATTTTTACAGGGGTTGCATTGGAATTCCTGACTACCTGAAGAGCGTTACAAAAATTCCATCTTCTCGAAAACTATAAGTCGCAGCTCAACTCCAAAAGCAGATTTGAATTCAGGAAAGGTGCGAGCTTAATTCTACATAAACAGTTTTCAAATTGGGGATGAAAAAAAATTTTCAAATTTTTACAGGGGTTGCATTGGAATTCTTGACTACCTCGAAGAGCGATAGAATTCTTGACTACCTAGAAGAGCATTACAAAAATTCCATTTTCTCGAAAACTATAAGTCGCAGCTCAACTCCAAAAGCAGATTTGAATTCAGGAAAGGTGCGAGCTTAATTATACATAAACAGTTTTCAAATTGGGGATGAAAAAATAATTTTCAAATTTTTACAGGGGTTGCATTGGAATTCTTGACTACCTCGAAGAGCGATAGAAAAATTCTATTTTCTCGAAAACTATAAGTCGCAGCTCAACTCCAAAAGCAGATTTGAATTCAGGGAAGGTGCGAGCTTAATTCTACATAAACAGTTTTCAAATTGGGGATGAATAAAAATTTTCAAATTTTTACAGGGGTTGCATTGCAATTCCTGACTACCTGAAGAGCGTTACAAAAATTCCATTTTCTCGAAAACTAGAAGTCGCAGCTCAACTCCAAAAGCAGATTTGAATTCAGGAAAGGTGCGAGCTTAATTCTACATAAACAGTTTTCAAATTGGGGAGGAAAAAAAATTTTCAAATTTTTACAGGGGTTGCCTTGGAATTCCTGACTACCTGAAGAGCGTTACAAAAATTCCATTTTCTCGAAAACTAGAAGTCGCAGCTCAACTCCAAAAGCAGATTTGAATTCAGGAAAGGTGCGGGCTTAATTCTACGTAAACAATTTTCAAATCGGAGATAAAAAAAAACTTTCAAATTTTTACAGAGGTTGCATTGGAATTCTTGACTACCTCGAAGAGCGGTACAAAAATTCCATTTTCTCGAAAACTAGAAGTCGGAGCTCAACTCCAAAAGCAGATTTGAATTCAGGGAAGGTGCGAGCTTAATTCTACATAAACAGTTTTCAAATTGGGGATGAATAAAAATTTTCAAATTTTTACAGGGGTTGCATTGGAATTCCTGACTACCTGAAGAGCGTTACAAAAATTCCATTTTCTCGAAAACTATAAGTCGCAGCTCAACTCCAAAAGCAGATTTGAATTCAGGAAAGGTGCGGGCTTAATTCTACATAAACAGTTTTCAAATTGGGGATGAAAAAAAAATTTTCAAATTTTTACAGGGGTTGCATTGGAATTCCTGACTACCTGAAGAGCGTTACAAAAATTCCATTTTCTCGAAAACTATAAGTCGCAGCTCAACTCCAAAAGCAGATTTGAATTCAGGAAAGGTGCGAGCTTAATTCTACATAAACAGTTTTCAAATTGGGGAGGAAAAAAAATTTTCAAATTTTTACAGGGGTTGCATTGGAATTCCTGACTACCTGAAGAGCGTTACAAAAATTCCATTTTCTCGAAAACTAGAAGTCGCAGCTCAACTCCAAAAGCAGATTTGAATTCAGGAAAGGTGCGGGCTTAATTCTACGTAAACAATTTTCAAATCGGAGATAAAAAAAAACTTTCAAATTTTTACAGAGGTTGCATTGGAATTCTTGACTACCTCGAAGAGCATTACAAAAATTCCATTTTCTCGAAAACTATAAGTCGCAGCTCAACTGCAAAAGCAGATTTGAATTCAGGAAAGGTGCGAGCTTAATTCTACATAAACAGTTTTCAAATTGGGGATGAAAAAAAATTTTTCAAATTTTTACAGGGGTTGCATTGGAATTCTTGACTACCTCGAAGAGCGGTACAAAAATTCCATTTTCTCGAAAACTATAAGTCGGAGCTCAACTCCAAAAGCAGATTTGAATTCAGGGAAGGTGCGAACTTAATTCTACATAAACAGTTTTCAAATTGGGGATGAAAAAAAATTTTCAAATTTTTACAGGGGTTGCATTGGAATTCCTGACTACCTGAAGAGCGTTACAAAAATTCCATTTTCTCGAAAACTATAAGTCGCAGCTCAACTCCAAAAGCAGATTTGAATTCAGGAAAGGTGCGGGCTTAATTCTACATAAACAGTTTTCAAATTGGGGATGAAAAAAAATTTTCAAATTTTTACAGGGGTTGCATTGGAATTCTTGACTACCTCGAAGAGCGATAGAATTCTTGACTACCTAGAAGAGCATTACAAAAATTCCATTTTCTCGAAAACTATAAGTCGCAGCTCAACTCCAAAAGCAGATTTGAATTCAGGAAAGGTGCGAGCTTAATTCTACATAAACAGTTTTCGAATTGGGGATGAAAAAAAATTTTCAAATTTTTACAGGGGTTGCATTGGAATTCCTGAGTACATGAAGAGCGATAGAATTCTTGACTACCTAGAAGAGCATTACAAAAATTCCATTTTCTCGAAAACTATAAGTCGCAGCTCAACTCCAAAAGCAGATTTGAATTCAGGAAAGGTGCGAGCTTAATTCTACATAAACAGTTTTCGAATTGGGGATGAAAAAAAATTTTCAAATTTTTACAGGGGTTGCATTGGAATTCCTGAGTACATGAAGAGCGATAGAATTCTTGACTACCTAGAAGAGCATTACAAAAATTCCATTTTCTCGAAAACTAGAAGTCGCAGCTCAACTCCAAAAGCAGATTTGAATTCAGGAAAGGTGCGAGCTTAATTCTACATAAACAGTTTTCAAATTGGGGAGGAAAAAAAATTTTCAAATTTTTACAGGGGTTGCCTTGGAATTCCTGACTACCTGAAGAGCGTTACAAAAATTCCATTTTCTCGAAAACTAGAAGTCGCAGCTCAACTCCAAAAGCAGATTTGAATTCAGGAAAGGTGCGGGCTTAATTCTACGTAAACAATTTTCAAATCGGAGATAAAAAAAAACTTTCAAATTTTTACAGAGGTTGCATTGGAATTCTTGACTACCTCGAAGAGCGGTACAAAAATTCCATTTTCTCGAAAACTAGAAGTCGGAGCTCAACTCCAAAAGCAGATTTGAATTCAGGGAAGGTGCGAGCTTAATTCTACATAAACAGTTTTCAAATTGGGGATGAATAAAAATTTTCAAATTTTTACAGGGGTTGCATTGGAATTCCTGACTACCTGAAGAGCGTTACAAAAATTCCATTTTCTCGAAAACTATAAGTCGCAGCTCAACTCCAAAAGCAGATTTGAATTCAGGAAAGGTGCGGGCTTAATTCTACATAAACAGTTTTCAAATTGGGGATGAAAAAAAAATTTTCAAATTTTTACAGGGGTTGCATTGGAATTCCTGACTACCTGAAGAGCGTTACAAAAATTCCATTTTCTCGAAAACTATAAGTCGCAGCTCAACTCCAAAAGCAGATTTGAATTCAGGAAAGGTGCGAGCTTAATTCTACATAAACAGTTTTCAAATTGGGGAGGAAAAAAAATTTTCAAATTTTTACAGGGGTTGCATTGGAATTCCTGACTACCTGAAGAGCGTTACAAAAATTCCATTTTCTCGAAAACTAGAAGTCGCAGCTCAACTCCAAAAGCAGATTTGAATTCAGGAAAGGTGCGGGCTTAATTCTACGTAAACAATTTTCAAATCGGAGATAAAAAAAAACTTTCAAATTTTTACAGAGGTTGCATTGGAATTCTTGACTACCTCGAAGAGCATTACAAAAATTCCATTTTCTCGAAAACTATAAGTCGCAGCTCAACTGCAAAAGCAGATTTGAATTCAGGAAAGGTGCGAGCTTAATTCTACATAAACAGTTTTCAAATTGGGGATGAAAAAAAATTTTTCAAATTTTTACAGGGGTTGCATTGGAATTCTTGACTACCTCGAAGAGCGGTACAAAAATTCCATTTTCTCGAAAACTATAAGTCGGAGCTCAACTCCAAAAGCAGATTTGAATTCAGGGAAGGTGCGAACTTAATTCTACATAAACAGTTTTCAAATTGGGGATGAAAAAAAATTTTCAAATTTTTACAGGGGTTGCATTGGAATTCCTGACTACCTGAAGAGCGTTACAAAAATTCCATTTTCTCGAAAACTATAAGTCGCAGCTCAACTCCAAAAGCAGATTTGAATTCAGGAAAGGTGCGGGCTTAATTCTACATAAACAGTTTTCAAATTGGGGATGAAAAAAAATTTTCAAATTTTTACAGGGGTTGCATTGGAATTCTTGACTACCTCGAAGAGCGATAGAATTCTTGACTACCTAGAAGAGCATTACAAAAATTCCATTTTCTCGAAAACTATAAGTCGCAGCTCAACTCCAAAAGCAGATTTGAATTCAGGAAAGGTGCGAGCTTAATTCTACATAAACAGTTTTCGAATTGGGGATGAAAAAAAATTTTCAAATTTTTACAGGGGTTGCATTGGAATTCCTGAGTACATGAAGAGCGATAGAATTCTTGACTACCTAGAAGAGCATTACAAAAATTCCATTTTCTCGAAAACTATAAGTCGCAGCTCAACTCCAAAAGCAGATTTGAATTCAGGAAAGGTGCGAGCTTAATTCTACATAAACAGTTTTCGAATTGGGGATGAAAAAAATTTTTCAAATTTTTACAGGGGTTGCATTGGAATTCCTGAGTACATGAAGAGCGATAGAAAAATTCCATTTTCTCGAAAATTATAAGTCGCAGCTCAACTCCAAAAGCAGATTTGAATTCAGGAAAGGTGCGGGCTTAATTCTGCATAAACAGTTTTCAAATTGGGGATGAATAAAAATTTTCAAATTTTTACAGGGGTTGCATTGGAATTCCTGACTACCTGAAGAGCGTTACAAAAATTCCATTTTCTCGAAAACTATAAGTCGCAGCTGAGCTCCAAAAGCAGATTTGAATTCAGGAAAGGTGCGAGCTTAATTCTACATAAACAGTTTTCGAATTGGGGATGAAAAAAAATTTTCAAATTTTTACAGGGGTTGCATTGGAATTCCTGAGTACATGAAGAGCGTTACAAAAATTCCATTTTCTCGAAAACTATAAGTCGCAGCTCAACTCCAAAAGCAGATTTGAATTCAGGAAAGGTGCGGGCTTAATTCTACATAAACAGTTTTCAAATTGGGGATGAAAAAAAAATTTTCAAATTTTTACAGGGGTTGCATTGGAATTCCTGACTACCTGAAGAGCGTTACAAAAATTCCATTTTCTCGAAAACTATAAGTCGCAGCTCAACTCCAAAAGCAGATTTGAATTCAGGAAAGGTGCGAGCTTAATTCTACATAAACAGTTTTCAAATTGGGGATGAAAAAAAATTTTCAAATTTTTACAGGGGTTGCATTGGAATTCCTGACTACCTGAAGAGCGTTACAAAAATTCCATTTTCTCGAAAACTAGAAGTCGCAGCTCAACTCCAAAAGCAGATTTGAATTCAGGAAAGGTGCGGGCTTAATTCTACGTAAACAATTTTCAAATCGGAGATAAAAAAAAACTTTCAAATTTTTACAGAGGTTGCATTGGAATTCTTGACTACCTCGAAGAGCATTACAAAAATTCCATTTTCTCGAAAACTATAAGTCGCAGCTCAACTGCAAAAGCAGATTTGAATTCAGGAAAGGTGCGAGCTTAATTCTACATAAACAGTTTTCAAATTGGGGATGAAAAAAAATTTTTCAAATTTTTACAGGGGTTGCATTGGAATTCCTGACTACCTGAAGAGCGTTACAAAAATTCCATTTTCTCGAAAACTATAAGTCGCAGCTCAACTCCAAAAGCAGATTTGAATTCAGGAAAGGTGCGGGCTTAATTCTACATAAACAGTTTTCAAATCGGGGATAAAAAAAAAATTTTCAAATTTTTACAGGGGTTGCATTGGAATTCCTGACTATCTGAAGAGAGTTACAAAAATTCCATTTTCTCGAAAACTATAAGTCGCAGCTAAACTCCAAAAGCAGATTTGAATTCAGGAAAGGTGCAAGCTTAATTCTACATAAACAGTTTCCAAATTGGGGATGAAAAAAAATTTTTCAAATTTGTACAGGGGTTGCATTGGAATTCCTGACTACCTGAAGAGCGTTACAAAAATTCCATTTTCTCGAAAACTATAAGTCGCAGCTCAACTCCAAAAGCAGATTTGAATTCAGGAAAGGTGCGAGCTTAATTCTACATAAACAGTTTTCAAATTGGGGATGAAAAAAAATTTTCAAATTTTTACAGGGGTTGCATTGGAATTCCTGAGTACATGAAGAGCGATAGAAAAATTCCATTTTCTCGAAAACTATAAGTCGCAGCTCAACTGCAAAAGCAGATTTGAATTCAGGAAAGGTGCGAGCTTAATTCTACATAAACAGTTTTCAAATTGGGGATGAAAAAAAAATTTTCAAATTTTTACAGGGGTTGCATTGGAATTCCTGACTACCTGAAGAGCGTTACAAAAATTCCATTTTCTCGAAAACTAGAAGTCGCAGCTCAACTCCAAAAGCAGATTTGAATTCAGGAAAGGTGCGGGCTTAATTCTACGTAAACAATTTTCAAATCGGAGATAAAAAAAAACTTTCAAATTTTTACAGAGGTTGCATTGGAATTCTTGACTACCTCGAAGAGCATTACAAAAATTCCATTTTCTCGAAAACTATAAGTCGCAGCTCAACTGCAAAAGCAGATTTGAATTCAGGAAAGGTGCGAGCTTAATTCTACATAAACAGTTTTCAAATTGGGGATGAAAAAAAATTTTTCAAATTTTTACAGGGGTTGCATTGGACTTCTTGACTACCTCGAAGAGCGGTACAAAAATTCCATTTTCTCGAAAACTATAAGTCGGAGCTCAACTCCAAAAGCAGATTTGAATTCAGGGAAGGTGCGAGCTTAATTCTACATAAACAGTTTTCAAATTGGGGATGAATAAAAATTTTCAAATTTTTACAGGGGTTGCATTGGAATTCCTGACTACCTGAAGAGCGTTACAAAAATTCCATTTTCTCGAAAACTATAAGTCGGAGCTCAACTCCAAAAGCAGATTTGAATTCAGGGAAGGTGCGAGCTTAATTCTACATAAACAGTTTTCAAATTGGGGATGAATAAAAATTTTCAAATTTTTACAGGGGTTGCATTGGAATTCCTGACTACCTGAAGAGCGTTACAAAAATTCCATTTTCTCGAAAACTATAAGTCGCAGCTGAACTCCAAAAGCAGATTTGAATTCAGGAAAGGTGCGAGCTTAATTCTACATAAACAGTTTTCGAATTGGGGATGAAAAAAAATTTTCAAATTTTTACAGGGGTTGCATTGGAATTCCTGACTACCTGAAGAGCGTTACAAAAATTCCATTTTCTCGAAAACTATAAGTCGCAGCTCAACTCCAAAAGCAGATTTGAATTCAGGAAAGGTGCGGGCTTAATTCTACATAAACAGTTTTCAAATTGGGGATGAAAAAAAAATTTCAAATTTTTACAGGGGTTGCATTGGAATTCCTGACTACCTGAAGAGCGTTACAAAAATTCCATTTTCTCGAAAACTATAAGTCGCAGCTCAACTCCAAAAGCAGATTTGAATTCAGGAAAGGTGCGAGCTTAATTCTACATAAACAGTTTTCAAATTGGGGATGAAAAAAAATTTTCAAATTTTTACAGGGGTTGCATTGGAATTCTTGACTACCTCGAAGAGCGATAGAATTCTTGACTACCTAGAAGAGCATTACAAAAATTCCATTTTCTCGAAAACTATAAGTCGCAGCTCAACTCCAAAAGCAGATTTGAATTCAGGAAAGGTGCGAGCTTAATTATACATAAACAGTTTTCAAATTGGGGATGAAAAAAAAATTTTCAAATTTTTACAGGGGTTGCATTGGAATTCTTGACTACCTCGAAGAGCGATAGAAAAATTCTATTTTCTCGAAAACTATAAGTCGCAGCTCAACTCCAAAAGCAGATTTGAATTCAGGGAAGGTGCGAGCTTAATTCTACATAAACAGTTTTCAAATTGGGGATGAATAAAAATTTTCAAATTTTTACAGGGGTTGCATTGCAATTCCTGACTACCTGAAGAGCGTTACAAAAATTCCATTTTCTCGAAAACTAGAAGTCGCAGCTCAACTCCAAAAGCAGATTTGAATTCAGGAAAGGTGCGAGCTTAATTCTACATAAACAGTTTTCAAATTGGGGAGGAAAAAAAATTTTCAAATTTTTACAGGGGTTGCCTTGGAATTCCTGACTACCTGAAGAGCGTTACAAAAATTCCATTTTCTCGAAAACTAGAAGTCGCAGCTCAACTCCAAAAGCAGATTTGAATTCAGGAAAGGTGCGGGCTTAATTCTACGTAAACAATTTTCAAATCGGAGATAAAAAAAAACTTTCAAATTTTTACAGAGGTTGCATTGGAATTCTTGACTACCTCGAAGAGCGGTACAAAAATTCCATTTTCTCGAAAACTAGAAGTCGGAGCTCAACTCCAAAAGCAGATTTGAATTCAGCGAAGGTGCGAGCTTAATTCTACATAAACAGTTTTCAAATTGGGGATGAATAAAAATTTTCAAATTTTTACAGGGGTTGCATTGGAATTCCTGACTACCTGAAGAGCGTTACAAAAATTCCATTTTCTCGAAAACTATAAGTCGCAGCTCAACTCCAAAAGCAGATTTGAATTCAGGAAAGGTGCGGGCTTAATTCTACATAAACAGTTTTCAAATTGGGGATGAACAAAAAATTTTCAAATTTTTACAGGGGTTGCATTGGAATTCCTGACTACCTGAAGAGCGTTACAAAAATTCCATTTTCTCGAAAACTATAAGTCGCAGCTCAACTCCAAAAGCAGATTTGAATTCAGGAAAGGTGCGAGCTTAATTCTACATAAACAGTTTTCAAATTGGGGAGGAAAAAAAATTTTCAAATTTTTACAGGGGTTGCATTGGAATTCCTGACTACCTGAAGAGCGTTACAAAAATTCCATTTTCTCGAAAACTATAAGTCGCAGCTCAACTCCAAAAGCAGATTTGAATTCAGGAAAGGCGCGGGCTTAATTCTACGTAAACAATTTTCAAATCGGAGATAAAAAAAAAACTTTCAAATTTTTACAGAGGTTGCATTGGAATTCTTGACTACCTCGAAGAGCATTACAAAAATTCCATTTTCTCGAAAACTATAAGTCGCAGCTCAACTGCAAAAGCAGATTTGAATTCAGGAAAGGTGCGAGCTTAATTCTACATAAACAGTTTTCAAATTGGGGATGAAAAAAAATTTTTCAATTTTTACAGGGGTTGCATTGGAATTCTTGACTACCTCGAAGAGCGGTACAAAAATTCCATTTTCTCGAAAACTATAAGTCGGAGCTCAACTCCAAAAGCAGATTTGAATTCAGGGAAGGTGCGAACTTAATTCTACATAAACAGTTTTCAAATTGGGGATGAAAAAAAATTTTCAAATTTTTACAGGGGTTGCATTGGAATTCCTGACTACCTGAAGAGCGTTACAAAAATTCCATTTTCTCGAAAACTATAAGTCGCAGCTCAACTCCAAAAGCAGATTTGAATTCAGGAAAGGTGCGGGTTTAATTCTACATAAACAGTTTTCAAATTGGGGATGAAAAAAAATTTTCAAATTTTTACAGGGGTTGCATTGGAATTCTTGACTACCTCGAAGAGCGATAGAATTCTTGACTACCTAGAAGAGCATTACAAAAATTCCATTTTCTCGAAAACTATAAGTCGCAGCTCAACTCCAAAAGCAGATTTGAATTCAGGAAAGGTGCGAGCTTAATTCTACATAAACAGTTTTCGAATTGGGGATGAAAAAAAATTTTCAAATTTTTACAGGGGTTGCATTGGAATTCCTGAGTACATGAAGAGCGATAGAATTCTTGACTACCTAGAAGAGCATTACAAAAATTCCATTTTCTCGAAAACTATAAGTCGCAGCTCAACTCCAAAAGCAGATTTGAATTCAGGAAAGGTGCGAGCTTAATTCTACATAAACAGTTTTCGAATTGGGGATGAAAAAAAATTTTCAAATTTTTACAGGGGTTGCATTGGAATTCCTGAGTACATGAAGAGCGATAGAAAAATTCCATTTTCTCGAAAACTATAAGTCGCAGCTCAACTCCAAAAGCAGATTTGAATTCAGGAAAGGTGCGGGCTTAATTCTGCATAAACAGTTTTCAAATTGGGGATGAATAAAAATTTTCAAATTTTTACAGGGGTTGCATTGGAATTCCTGACTACCTGAAGAGCGTTACAAAAATTCCATTTTCTCGAAAACTATAAGTCGCAGCTGAACTCCAAAAGCAGATTTGAATTCAGGAAAGGTGCGAGCTTAATTCTACATAAACAGTTTTCGAATTGGGGATGAAAAAAAATTTTCAAATTTTTACAGGGGTTGCATTGGAATTCCTGACTACCTGAAGAGCGTTACAAAAATTCCATTTTCTCGAAAACTATAAGTCGCAGCTCAACTCCAAAAGCAGATTTGAATTCAGGAAAGGTGCGAGCTTAATTCTACATAAACAGTTTTCAAATTGGGGATGAAAAAAAATTTTCAAATTTTTACAGGGGTTGCATTGGAATTCCTGACTACCTGAAGAGCGTTACAAAAATTCCATTTTCTCGAAAACTAGAAGTCGCAGCTCAACTCCAAAAGCAGATTTGAATTCAGGAAAGGTGCGGGCTTAATTCTACGTAAACAATTTTCAAATCGGAGATAAAAAAAAACTTTCAAATTTTTACAGAGGTTGCATTGGAATTCTTGACTACCTCGAAGAGCATTACAAAAATTCCATTTTCTCGAAAACTATAAGTCGCAGCTCAACTGCAAAAGCAGATTTGAATTCAGGAAAGGTGCGAGCTTAATTCTACATAAACAGTTTTCAAATTGGGGATGAAAAAAAATTTTTCAAATTTTTACAGGGGTTGCATTGGAATTCCTGACTACCTGAAGAGCGTTACAAAAATTCCATTTTCTCGAAAACTATAAGTCGCAGCTCAACTCCAAAAGCAGATTTGAATTCAGGAAAGGTGCGGGCTTAATTCTACATAAACAGTTTTCAAATCGGGGATAAAAAAAAACTTTCAAATTTTTACAGGGGTTGCATTGGAATTCCTGACTATCTGAAGAGAGTTACAAAAATTCCATTTTCTCGAAAACTATAAGTCGCAGCTAAACTCCAAAAGCAGATTTGAATTCAGGAAAGGTGCAAGCTTAATTCTACATAAACAGTTTCCAAATTGGGGATGAAAAAAAATTTTTCAAATTTGTACAGGGGTTGCATTGGAATTCCTGACTACCTGAAGAGCGTTACAAAAATTCCATTTTCTCGAAAACTATAAGTCGCAGCTCAACTCCAAAAGCAGATTTGAATTCAGGAAAGGTGCGGGCTTAATTCTACATAAACAGTTTTCAAATTGGGGATGAAAAAAAATTTTCAAATTTTTACAGGGGTTGCATTGGAATTCCTGAGTACATGAAGAGCGATAGAAAAATTCCATTTTCTCGAAAACTATAAGTCGCAGCTCAACTCCAAAAGCAGATTTGAATTCAGGAAAGGTGCGGGCTTAATTCTACATAAACAGTTTTCAAATTGGGGATGAACAAAAAATTTTCAAATTTTTACAGGGGTTGCATTGGAATTCCTGACTACCTGAAGAGCGTTACAAAAATTCCATTTTCTCGAAAACTATAAGTCGCAGCTCAACTCCAAAAGCAGATTTGAATTCAGGAAAGGTGCGGGCTTAATTCTACATAAACAGTTTTCAAATTGGGGATGAAAAAAAATTTTCAAATTTTTACAGGGGTTGCATTGGAATTCTTGACTACCTCGAAGAGCGATAGAATTCTTGACTACCTAGAAGAGCATTACAAAAATTCCATTTTCTCGAAAACTATAAGTCGCAGCTCAACTCCAAAAGCAGATTTGAATTCAGGAAAGGTGCGAGCTTAATTCTACATAAACAGTTTTCGAATTGGGGATGAAAAAAAATTTTCAAATTTTTACAGGGGTTGCATTGGAATTCCTGAGTACATGAAGAGCGATAGAATTCTTGACTACCTAGAAGAGCATTACAAAAATTCCATTTTCTCGAAAACTATAAGTCGCAGCTCAACTCCAAAAGCAGATTTGAATTCAGGAAAGGTGCGAGCTTAATTCTACATAAACAGTTTTCGAATTGGGGATGAAAAAAAATTTTCAAATTTTTACAGGGGTTGCATTGGAATTCCTGAGTACATGAAGAGCGATAGAAAAATTCCATTTTCTCGAAAACTATAAGTCGCAGCTCAACTCCAAAAGCAGATTTGAATTCAGGAAAGGTGCGAGCTTAATTCTA
This sequence comes from Blera fallax, assembly GCA_946965025.1. NCBI lineage: Eukaryota > Metazoa > Arthropoda > Insecta > Diptera > Syrphidae > Blera > Blera fallax. The sequence goes on from OX337247.1 coordinate 32,616,921, forward strand.
CATAAACAGTTTTCAAATTGGGGATGAATAAAAATTTTCAAATTTTTACAGGGGTTGCATTGGAATTCCTGACTACCTGAAGAGCGTTACAAAAATTCCATTTTCTCGAAAACTATAAGTCGCAGCTCAACTCCAAAAGCAGATTTGAATTCAGGAAAGGTGCGGGCTTAATTCTACATAAACAGTTTTCAAATTGGGGATGAACAAAAAATTTTCAAATTTTTACAGGGGTTGCATTGGAATTCCTGACTACCTGAAGAGCGTTACAAAAATTCCATTTTCTCGAAAACTATAAGTCGCAGCTCAACTCCAAAAGCAGATTTGAATTCAGGAAAGGTGCGAGCTTAATTCTACATAAACAGTTTTCAAATTGGGGAGGAAAAAAAATTTTCAAATTTTTACAGGGGTTGCATTGGAATTCCTGACTACCTGAAGAGCGTTACAAAAATTCCATTTTCTCGAAAACTATAAGTCGCAGCTCAACTCCAAAAGCAGATTTGAATTCAGGAAAGGCGCGGGCTTAATTCTACGTAAACAATTTTCAAATCGGAGATAAAAAAAAAACTTTCAAATTTTTACAGAGGTTGCATTGGAATTCTTGACTACCTCGAAGAGCATTACAAAAATTCCATTTTCTCGAAAACTATAAGTCGCAGCTCAACTGCAAAAGCAGATTTGAATTCAGGAAAGGTGCGAGCTTAATTCTACATAAACAGTTTTCAAATTGGGGATGAAAAAAAATTTTTCAATTTTTACAGGGGTTGCATTGGAATTCTTGACTACCTCGAAGAGCGGTACAAAAATTCCATTTTCTCGAAAACTATAAGTCGGAGCTCAACTCCAAAAGCAGATTTGAATTCAGGGAAGGTGCGAACTTAATTCTACATAAACAGTTTTCAAATTGGGGATGAAAAAAAATTTTCAAATTTTTACAGGGGTTGCATTGGAATTCCTGACTACCTGAAGAGCGTTACAAAAATTCCATTTTCTCGAAAACTATAAGTCGCAGCTCAACTCCAAAAGCAGATTTGAATTCAGGAAAGGTGCGGGCTTAATTCTACATAAACAGTTTTCAAATTGGGGATGAAAAAAAATTTTCAAATTTTTACAGGGGTTGCATTGGAATTCTTGACTACCTCGAAGAGCGATAGAATTCTTGACTACCTAGAAGAGCATTACAAAAATTCCATTTTCTCGAAAACTATAAGTCGCAGCTCAACTCCAAAAGCAGATTTGAATTCAGGAAAGGTGCGAGCTTAATTCTACATAAACAGTTTTCGAATTGGGGATGAAAAAAAATTTTCAAATTTTTACAGGGGTTGCATTGGAATTCCTGAGTACATGAAGAGCGATAGAATTCTTGACTACCTAGAAGAGCATTACAAAAATTCCATTTTCTCGAAAACTATAAGTCGCAGCTCAACTCCAAAAGCAGATTTGAATTCAGGAAAGGTGCGAGCTTAATTCTACATAAACAGTTTTCGAATTGGGGATGAAAAAAAATTTTCAAATTTTTACAGGGGTTGCATTGGAATTCCTGAGTACATGAAGAGCGATAGAAAAATTCCATTTTCTCGAAAACTATAAGTCGCAGCTCAACTCCAAAAGCAGATTTGAATTCAGGAAAGGTGCGGGCTTAATTCTGCATAAACAGTTTTCAAATTGGGGATGAATAAAAATTTTCAAATTTTTACAGGGGTTGCATTGGAATTCCTGACTACCTGAAGAGCGTTACAAAAATTCCATTTTCTCGAAAACTATAAGTCGCAGCTGAACTCCAAAAGCAGATTTGAATTCAGGAAAGGTGCGAGCTTAATTCTACATAAACAGTTTTCGAATTGGGGATGAAAAAAAATTTTCAAATTTTTACAGGGGTTGCATTGGAATTCCTGACTACCTGAAGAGCGTTACAAAAATTCCATTTTCTCGAAAACTATAAGTCGCAGCTCAACTCCAAAAGCAGATTTGAATTCAGGAAAGGTGCGAGCTTAATTCTACATAAACAGTTTTCAAATTGGGGATGAAAAAAAATTTTCAAATTTTTACAGGGGTTGCATTGGAATTCCTGACTACCTGAAGAGCGTTACAAAAATTCCATTTTCTCGAAAACTAGAAGTCGCAGCTCAACTCCAAAAGCAGATTTGAATTCAGGAAAGGTGCGGGCTTAATTCTACGTAAACAATTTTCAAATCGGAGATAAAAAAAAACTTTCAAATTTTTACAGAGGTTGCATTGGAATTCTTGACTACCTCGAAGAGCATTACAAAAATTCCATTTTCTCGAAAACTATAAGTCGCAGCTCAACTGCAAAAGCAGATTTGAATTCAGGAAAGGTGCGAGCTTAATTCTACATAAACAGTTTTCAAATTGGGGATGAAAAAAAATTTTTCAAATTTTTACAGGGGTTGCATTGGAATTCCTGACTACCTGAAGAGCGTTACAAAAATTCCATTTTCTCGAAAACTATAAGTCGCAGCTCAACTCCAAAAGCAGATTTGAATTCAGGAAAGGTGCGGGCTTAATTCTACATAAACAGTTTTCAAATCGGGGATAAAAAAAAACTTTCAAATTTTTACAGGGGTTGCATTGGAATTCCTGACTATCTGAAGAGAGTTACAAAAATTCCATTTTCTCGAAAACTATAAGTCGCAGCTAAACTCCAAAAGCAGATTTGAATTCAGGAAAGGTGCAAGCTTAATTCTACATAAACAGTTTCCAAATTGGGGATGAAAAAAAATTTTTCAAATTTGTACAGGGGTTGCATTGGAATTCCTGACTACCTGAAGAGCGTTACAAAAATTCCATTTTCTCGAAAACTATAAGTCGCAGCTCAACTCCAAAAGCAGATTTGAATTCAGGAAAGGTGCGGGCTTAATTCTACATAAACAGTTTTCAAATTGGGGATGAAAAAAAATTTTCAAATTTTTACAGGGGTTGCATTGGAATTCCTGAGTACATGAAGAGCGATAGAAAAATTCCATTTTCTCGAAAACTATAAGTCGCAGCTCAACTCCAAAAGCAGATTTGAATTCAGGAAAGGTGCGGGCTTAATTCTACATAAACAGTTTTCAAATTGGGGATGAACAAAAAATTTTCAAATTTTTACAGGGGTTGCATTGGAATTCCTGACTACCTGAAGAGCGTTACAAAAATTCCATTTTCTCGAAAACTATAAGTCGCAGCTCAACTCCAAAAGCAGATTTGAATTCAGGAAAGGTGCGAGCTTAATTCTACATAAACAGTTTTCAAATTGGGGAGGAAAAAAAATTTTCAAATTTTTACAGGGGTTGCATTGGAATTCCTGACTACCTGAAGAGCGTTACAAAAATTCCATTTTCTCGAAAACTAGAAGTCGCAGCTCAACTCCAAAAGCAGATTTGAATTCAGGAAAGGTGCGGGCTTAATTCTACGTAAACAATTTTCAAATCGGAGATAAAAAAAAACTTTCAAATTTTTACAGAGGTTGCATTGGAATTCTTGACTACCTCGAAGAGCATTACAAAAATTCCATTTTCTCGAAAACTATAAGTCGCAGCTCAACTGCAAAAGCAGATTTGAATTCAGGAAAGGTGCGAGCTTAATTCTACATAAACAGTTTTCAAATTGGGGATGAAAAAAAATTTTTCAAATTTTTACAGGGGTTGCATTGGAATTCTTGACTACCTCGAAGAGCGGTACAAAAATTCCATTTTCTCGAAAACTATAAGTCGGAGCTCAACTCCAAAAGCAGATTTGAATTCAGGAAAGGTGCGAGCTTAATTCTACATAAACAGTTTTCGAATTGGGGATGAAAAAAATTTTCAAATTTTTACAGGGGTTGCATTGGAATTCCTGACTACCTGAAGAGCGTTACAAAAATTCCATTTTCTCGAAAACTATAAGTCGCAGCTCAACTCCAAAAGCAGATTTGAATTCAGGAAAGGTGCGAGCTTAATTCTACATAAACAGTTTTCAAATTGGGGATGAAAAAAAATTTTCAAATTTTTACAGGGGTTGCATTGGAATTCCTGAGTACATGAAGAGCGATAGAATTCTTGACTACCTAGAAGAGCATTACAAAAATTCCATTTTCTCGAAAACTATAAGTCGCAGCTCAACTCCAAAAGCAGATTTGAATTCAGGAAAGGTGCGAGCTTAATTCTACATAAACAGTTTTCGAATTGGGGATGAAAAAAAATTTTCAAATTTTTACAGGGGTTGCATTGGAATTCCTGAGTACATGAAGAGCGATAGAAAAATTCCATTTTCTCGAAAACTATAAGTCGCAGCTCAACTCCAAAAGCAGATTTGAATTCAGGAAAGGTGCGGGCTTAATTCTGCATAAACAGTTTTCAAATTGGGGATGAATAAAAATTTTCAAATTTTTACAGGGGTTGCATTGGAATTCCTGACTACCTGAAGAGCGTTACAAAAATTCCATTTTCTCGAAAACTATAAGTCGCAGCTCAACTCCAAAAGCAGATTTGAATTCAGGAAAGGTGCGAGCTTAATTCTACATAAACAGTTTTCAAATTGGGGATAAAAAAAATGTTCAAATTTTTACAGGGGTTGCATTGGAATTCTTGACTACCTCGAAGAGCGATAGAATTCTTGACTACCTAGAAGAGCATTACAAAAATTCCATTTTCTCGAAAACTATAAGTCGCAGCTCAACTCCAAAAGCAGATTTGAATTCAGGAAAGGTGCGGGCTTAATTCTACATAAACAGTTTTCAAATTGGGGATGAAAAAAAAATTTTCAAATTTTTACAGGGGTTGCATTGGAATTCCTGACTACCTGAAGAGCGTTACAAAAATTCCATTTTCTCGAAAACTATAAGTCGCAGCTCAACTCCAAAAGCAGATTTGAATTCAGGAAAGGTGCGAGCTTAATTCTACATAAACAGTTTTCAAATTTGGAATGAAAAAAAAATTTTCAAATTTTTACAGGGGTTGCATTGGAATTCCTGACTACCTGAAGAGCGTTACAAAAATTCCATTTTCTCGAAAACTATAAGTCGCAGCTGAACTCCAAAAGCAGATTTGAATTCAGGAAAGGTGCGAGCTTAATTCTACATAAACAGTTTTCAAATTGGGGATGAAAAAAAATTTTCAAATTTTTACAGGGGTTGCATTGGAATTCCTGAGTACATGAAGATCGTTACAAAAATTCCATTTTCTCGAAAACTATAAGTCGCAGCTCAACTCCAAAAGCAGATTTGAATTCAGGAAAGGTGCGGGCTTAATTCTACATAAACAGTTTTCAAATTGGGGATGAAAAAAAAATTTTAAAATTTTTACAGGGGTTGCATTGGAATTCCTGACTACCTGAAGAGCATTACAAAAATTCCATTTTTTCGAAAACTATAAGTCGCAGCTCAACTCCAAAAGCAGATTTGAATTCAGGAAAGGTGCGAGCTTAATTCTACATAAACAGTTTTCAAATTTGGAATGAAAAAAAAATTTTCAAATTTTTACAGGGGTTGCATTGGAATTCCTGACTACCTGAAGAGCGTTACAAAAATTCCATTTTCTCGAAAACTAGAAGTCGCAGCTCAACTCCAAAAGCAGATTTGAATTCAGGAAAGGTGCGGGCTTAATTCTACGTAAACAATTTTCAAATCGGAGATAAAAAAAAAACTTTCAAATTTTTACAGAGGTTGCATTGGAATTCTTGACTACCTCGAAGAGCATTACAAAAATTCCATTTTCTCGAAAACTATAAGTCGCAGCTCAACTGCAAAAGCAGATTTGAATTCAGGAAAGGTGCGAGCTTAATTCTACATAAACAGTTTTCAAATTGGGGATGAAAAAAAATTTTTCAAATTTTTACAGGGGTTGCATTGGAATTCCTGACTACCTGAAGAGCGTTACAAAAATTCCATTTTCTCGAAAACTATAAGTCGCAGCTCAACTCCAAAAGCAGATTTGAATTCAGGAAAGGTGCGGGCTTAATTCTACATAAACAGTTTTCAAATCGGGGATAAAAAAAAACTATCAAATTTTTACAGGGGTTGCATTGGAATTCCTGACTATCTGAAGAGAGTTACAAAAATTCCATTTTCTCGAAAACTATAAGTCGCAGCTAAACTCCAAAAGCAGATTTGAATTCAGGAAAGGTGCGAGCTTAATTCTACATAAACAGTTTTCAAATTGGGGAGGAAAAAAAATTTTCAAATTTTTACAGGGGTTGCATTGGAATTCCTGACTACCTGAAGAGCGTTACAAAAATTCCATTTTCTCGAAAACTATAAGTCGCAGCTCAACTCCAAAAGCAGATTTGAATTCAGGAAAGGTGCGAGCTTAATTCTACATAAACAGTTTTCAAATTGGGGATGAACAAAAAATTTTCAAATTTTTACAGGGGTTGCATTGGAATTCCTGACTACCTGAAGAGCGTTACAAAAATTCCATTTTCTCGAAAACTATAAGTCGCAGCTCAACTCCAAAAGCAGATTTGAATTCAGGAAAGGTGCGAGCTTAATTCTACATAAACAGTTTTCAAATTGGGGAGGAAAAAAAATTTTCAAATTTTTACAGGGGTTGCATTGGAATTCCTGACTACCTGAAGAGCGTTACAAAAATTCCATTTTCTCGAAAACTAGAAGTCGCAGCTCAACTCCAAAAGCAGATTTGAATTCAGGAAAGGTGCGGGCTTAATTCTACGTAAACAATTTTCAAATCGGAGATAAAAAAAAACTTTCAAATTTTTACAGAGGTTGCATTGGAATTCTTGACTACCTCGAAGAGCATTACAAAAATTCCATTTTCTCGAAAACTATAAGTCGCAGCTCAACTGCAAAAGCAGATTTGAATTCAGGAAAGGTGCGAGCTTAATTCTACATAAACAGTTTTCGAATTGGGGATGAAAAAAAATTTTCAAATTTTTACAGGGGTTGCATTGGAATTCCTGACTACCTGAAGAGCGTTACAAAAATTCCATTTTCTCGAAAACTATAAGTCGCAGCTCAACTCCAAAAGCAGATTTGAATTCAGGAAAGGTGCGAGCTTAATTCTACATAAACAGTTTTCAAATTGGGGATGAAAAAAAATTTTCAAATTTTTACAGGGGTTGCATTGGAATTCTTGACTACCTCGAAGGGCGATAGAATTCTTGACTACCTAGAAGAGCATTACAAAAATTCCATTTTCTCGAAAACTATAAGTCGCAGCTCAACTCCAAAAGCAGATTTGAATTCAGGAAAGGTGCGAGCTTAATTCTACATAAACAGTTTTCGAATTGGGGATGAAAAAAAATTTTCAAATTTTTACAGGGGTTGCATTGGAATTCCTGAGTACATGAAGAGCGATAGAATTCTTGACTACCTAGAAGAGCATTACAAAAATTCCATTTTCTCGAAAACTATAAGTCGCAGCTCAACTCCAAAAGCAGATTTGAATTCAGGAAAGGTGCGAGCTTAATTCTACATAAACAGTTTTCGAATTGGGGATGAAAAAAAATTTTCAAATTTTTACAGGGGTTGCATTGGAATTCCTGAGTACATGAAGAGCGATAGAAAAATTCCATTTTCTCGAAAACTATAAGTCGCAGCTCAACTCCAAAAGCAGATTTGAATTCAGGAAAGGTGCGGGCTTAATTCTGCATAAACAGTTTTCAAATTGGGGATGAATAAAAATTTTCAAATTTTTACAGGGGTTGCATTGGAATTCCTGACTACCTGAAGAGCGTTACAAAAATTCCATTTTCTCGAAAACTATAAGTCGCAGCTGAACTCCAAAAGCAGATTTGAATTCAGGAAAGGTGCGAGCTTAATTCTACATAAACAGTTTTCGAATTGGGGATGAAAAAAAATTTTCAAATTTTTACAGGGGTTGCATTGGAATTCCTGAGTACATGAAGAGCGTTACAAAAATTCCATTTTCTCGAAAACTATAAGTCGCAGCTCAACTCCAAAAGCAGATTTGAATTCAGGAAAGGTGCGGGCTTAATTCTACATAAACAGTTTTCAAATTGGGGATGAAAAAAAAATTTTCAAATTTTTACAGGGGTTGCATTGGAATTCCTGACTACCTGAAGAGCGTTACAAAAATTCCATTTTCTCGAAAACTATAAGTCGCAGCTCAACTCCAAAAGCAGATTTGAATTCAGGAAAGGTGCGAGCTTAATTCTACATAAACAGTTTTCAAATTGGGGATGAAAAAAAATTTTCAAATTTTTACAGGGGTTGCATTGGAATTCCTGACTACCTGAAGAGCGTTACAAAAATTCCATTTTCTCGAAAACTAGAAGTCGCAGCTCAACTCCAAAAGCAGATTTGAATTCAGGAAAGGTGCGGGCTTAATTCTACGTAAACAATTTTCAAATCGGAGATAAAAAAAACTTTCAAATTTTTACAGAGGTTGCATTGGAATTCTTGACTACCTCGAAGAGCATTACAAAAATTCCATTTTCTCGAAAACTATAAGTCGCAGCTCAACTGCAAAAGCAGATTTGAATTCAGGAAAGGTGCGAGCTTAATTCTACATAAACAGTTTTCAAATTGGGGATGAAAAAAAAATTTTCAAATTTTTACAGGGGTTGCATTGGAATTCTTGACTACCTCGAAGAGCGGTACAAAAATTCCATTTTCTCGAAAACTATAAGTCGGAGCTCAACTCCAAAAGCAGATTTGAATTCAGGGAAGGTGCGAACTTAATTCTACATAAACAGTTTTCAAATTGGGGATGAAAAAAAATTTTCAAATTTTTACAGGGGTTGCATTCGAATTCTTGACTACCTCGAAGAGCGATAGAATTCTTGACTACCTAGAAGAGCATTACAAAAATTCAATTTTCTCGAAAACTATAAGTCGCAGCTCAACTCCAAAAGCAGATTTGAATTCAGGAAAGGTGCGGGCTTAATTCTACATAAACAGTTTTCAAATTGGGGATGAAAAAAAAATTTTCAAATTTTTACAGGGGTTGCATTGGAATTCCTGACTACCTGAAGAGCGTTACAAAAATTCCATTTTCTCGAAAACTATAAGTCGCAGCTCAACTGCAAAAGCAGATTTGAATTCAGGAAAGGTGCGAGCTTAATTCTACATAAACAGTTTTCAAATTGGGGATGAAAAAAAATTTTCAAATTTTTACAGGGGTTGCATTGGAATTCCTGACTACCTGAAGAGCGTTACAAAAATTCCATTTTCTCGAAAACTATAAGTCGCAGCTGAACTCCAAAAGCAGATTTGAATTCATTAAAGGTGCGAGCTTAATTCTACATAAACAGTTTTCAAATTGGGGATGAAAAAAAATTTTCAAATTTTTACAGGGGTTGCATTGGAATTCTTGACTACCTCGAAGAGCGATAGAATTCTTGACTACCTAGAAGAGCATTACAAAAATTCAATTTTCTCGAAAACTATAAGTCGCAGCTCAACTCCAAAAGCAGATTTGAATTCAGGAAAGGTGCGAGCTTAATTCTACATAAACAGTTTTCGAATTGGGGATGAAAAAAAATTTTCAAATTTTTACAGGGGTTGCATTGGAATTCCTGAGTACATGAAGAGCGATAGAAAAATTCCATTTTCTCGAAAACTATAAGTCGCAGCTCAACTCCAAAAGCAGATTTGAATTCAGGAAAGGTGTGGGCTTAATTCTGCATAAACAGTTTTCAAATTGGGGATGAATAAAAATTTTCAAATTTTTACAGGGGTTGCATTGGAATTCCTGACTACCTGAAGAGCGTTACAAAAATTCCATTTTCTCGAAAACTATAAGTCGCAGCTGAACTCCAAAAGCAGATTTGAATTCAGGAAAGGTGCGAGCTTAATTCTACATAAACAGTTTTCGAATTGGGGATGAAAAAAAATTTTCAAATTTTTACAGGGGTTGCATTGGAATTCCTGAGTACATGAAGAGCGTTACAAAAATTCCATTTTCTCGAAAACTATAAGTCGCAGCTCAACTCCAAAAGCAGATTTGAATTCAGGAAAGGTGCGGGCTTAATTCTACATAAACAGTTTTCAAATTGGGGATGAAAAAAAAATTTTCAAATTTTTACAGGGGTTGCATTGGAATTCCTGACTACCTGAAGAGCGTTACAAAAATTCCATTTTCTCGAAAACTATAAGTCGCAGCTCAACTCCAAAAGCAGATTTGAATTCAGGAAAGGTGCGAGCTTAATTCTACATAAACAGTTTTCAAATTGGGGATGAATAAAAATTTTCAAATTTTTACAGGGGTTGCATTGGAATTCCTGACTACCTGAAGAGCGTTACAAAAATTCCATTTTCTCGAAAACTATAAGTCGCAGCTCAACTCCAAAAGCAGATTTGAATTCAGGAAAGGTGCGAGCTTAATTCTACATAAACAGTTTTCAAATTGGGGATGAAAAAAAATTTTCAAATTTTTACAGGGGTTGCATTGGAATTCTTGACTACCTCGAAGGGCGATAGAATTCTTGACTACCTAGAAGAGCATTACAAAAATTCCATTTTCTCGAAAACTATAAGTCGCAGCTCAACTCCAAAAGCAGATTTGAATTCAGGAAAGGTGCGAGCTTAATTCTACATAAACAGTTTTCGAATTGGGGATGAAAAAAAATTTTCAAATTTTTACAGGGGTTGCATTGGAATTCCTGAGTACATGAAGAGCGATAGAATTCTTGACTACCTAGAAGAGCATTACAAAAATTCCATTTTCTCGAAAACTATAAGTCGCAGCTCAACTCCAAAAGCAGATTTGAATTCAGGAAAGGTGCGAGCTTAATTCTACATAAACAGTTTTCGAATTGGGGATGAAAAAAAATTTTCAAATTTTTACAGGGGTTGCATTGGAATTCCTGAGTACATGAAGAGCGATAGAAAAATTCCATTTTCTCGAAAACTATAAGTCGCAGCTCAACTCCAAAAGCAGATTTGAATTCAGGAAAGGTGCGGGCTTAATTCTGCATAAACAGTTTTCAAATTGGGGATGAATAAAAATTTTCAAATTTTTACAGGGGTTGCATTGGAATTCCTGACTACCTGAAGAGCGTTACAAAAATTCCATTTTCTCGAAAACTATAAGTCGCAGCTGAACTCCAAAAGCAGATTTGAATTCAGGAAAGGTGCGAGCTTAATTCTACATAAACAGTTTTCGAATTGGGGATGAAAAAAAATTTTCAAATTTTTACAGGGGTTGCATTGGAATTCCTGAGTACATGAAGAGCGTTACAAAAATTCCATTTTCTCGAAAACTATAAGTCGCAGCTCAACTCCAAAAGCAGATTTGAATTCAGGAAAGGTGCGGGCTTAATTCTACATAAACAGTTTTCAAATTGGGAATGAAAAAAAAATTTTCAAATTTTTACAGGGGTTGCATTGGAATTCCTGACTACCTGAAGAGCGTTACAAAAATTCCATTTTCTCGAAAACTATAAGTCGCAGCTCAACTCCAAAAGCAGATTTGAATTCAGGAAAGGTGCGAGCTTAATTCTACATAAACAGTTTTCAAATTGGGGATGAAAAAAAATTTTCAAATTTTTACAGGGGTTGCATTGGAATTCCTGACTACCTGAAGAGCGTTACAAAAATTCCATTTTCTCGAAAACTAGAAGTCGCAGCTCAACTCCAAAAGCAGATTTGAATTCAGGAAAGGTGCGGGCTTAATTCTACGTAAACAATTTTCAAATCGGAGATAAAAAAAACTTTCAAATTTTTACAGAGGTTGCATTGGAATTCTTGACTACCTCGAAGAGCATTACAAAAATTCCATTTTCTCGAAAACTATAAGTCGCAGCTCAACTCCAAAAGCAGATTTGAATTCAGGAAAGGTGCGAGCTTAATTCTACATAAACAGTTTTCAAATTGGGGATGAAAAAAAAATTTTCAAATTTTTACAGGGGTTGCATTGGAATTCTTGACTACCTCGAAGAGCGGTACAAAAATTCCATTTTCTCGAAAACTATAAGTCGGAGCTCAACTCCAAAAGCAGATTTGAATTCAGGGAAGGTGCGAACTTAATTCTACATAAACAGTTTTCAAATTGGGGATGAAAAAAAATTTTCAAATTTTTACAGGGGTTGCATTGGAATTCTTGACTACCTCGAAGAGCGATAGAATTCTTGACTACCTAGAAGAGCATTACAAAAATTCAATTTTCTCGAAAACTATAAGTCGCAGCTCAACTCCAAAAGCAGATTTGAATTCAGGAAAGGTGCGGGCTTAATTCTACATAAACAGTTTTCAAATTGGGGATGAAAAAAAAATTTTCAAATTTTTACAGGGGTTGCATTGGAATTCCTGACTACCTGAAGAGCGTTACAAAAATTCCATTTTCTCGAAAACTATAAGTCGCAGCTCAACTCCAAAAGCAGATTTGAATTCAGGAAAGGTGCGAGCTTAATTCTACATAAACAGTTTTCAAATTGGGGATGAAAAAAAATTTTCAAATTTTTACAGGGGTTGCATTGGAATTCCTGACTACCTGAAGAGCGTTACAAAAATTCCATTTTCTCGAAAACTATAAGTCGCCGCTCAACTCCAAAAGCGGATTTGAATTCAGGAAAGGTGCGAGCTTAATTCTACATAAACAGTTTTCAAATCGGGGAGGAAAAAAAACTTTCAAATTTTTACAGAGGTTGCATTGGAATTCTTGACTACCTCGAAGAGCATTACAAAAATTCCATTTTCTCGAAAACTATAAGTCGCAGCTCAACTGCAAAAGCAGATTTGAATTCAGGAAAGGTGCGAGCTTAATTCTACATAAACAGTTTTCAAATTGGGGATGAAAAAAAATTTTCAAATTTTTACAGGGGTTGCATTGGAATTCCTGACTACCTGAAGAGCGTTACAAAAATTCCATTTTCTCGAAAACTATAAGTCGCAGCTGAACTCCAAAAGCAGATTTGAATTCATTAAAGGTGCGAGCTTAATTCTACATAAACAGTTTTCAAATTGGGGATGAAAAAAAATTTTCAAATTTTTACAGGGGTTGCATTGGAATTCTTGACTACCTCGAAGAGCGATAGAATTCTTGACTACCTAGAAGAGCATTACAAAAATTCAATTTTCTCGAAAACTATAAGTCGCAGCTCAACTCCGAAAGCAGATTTGAATTCAGGAAAGGTGCGAGCTTAATTCTACATAAACAGTTTTCGAATTGGGGATGAAAAAAAATTTTCAAATTTTTACAGGGGTTGCATTGGAATTCCTGAGTACATGAAGAGCGATAGAAAAATTCCATTTTCTCGAAAACTATAAGTCGCAGCTCAACTCCAAAAGCAGATTTGAATTCAGGAAAGGTGTGGGCTTAATTCTGCATAAACAGTTTTCAAATTGGGGATGAATAAAAATTTTCAAATTTTTACAGGGGTTGCATTGGAATTCCTGACTACCTGAAGAGCGTTACAAAAATTCCATTTTCTCGAAAACTATAAGTCGCAGCTGAACTCCAAAAGCAGATTTGAATTCAGGAAAGGTGCGAGCTTAATTCTACATAAACAGTTTTCGAATTGGGGATGAAAAAAAATTTTCAAATTTTTACAGGGGTTGCATTGGAATTCCTGAGTACATGAAGAGCGTTACAAAAATTCCATTTTCTCGAAAACTATAAGTCGCAGCTCAACTCCAAAAGCAGATTTGAATTCAGGAAAGGTGCGGGCTTAATTCTACATAAACAGTTTTCAAATTGGGGATGAAAAAAAAATTTTCAAATTTTTACAGGGGTTGCATTGGAATTCCTGACTACCTGAAGAGCGTTACAAAAATTCCATTTTCTCGAAAACTATAAGTCGCAGCTCAACTCCAAAAGCAGATTTGAATTCAGGAAAGGTGCGAGCTTAATTCTACATAAACAGTTTTCAAATTGGGGATGAATAAAAATTTTCAAATTTTTACAGGGGTTGCATTGGAATTCCTTACTACCTGAAGAGCGTTACAAAAATTCCATTTTCTCGAAAACTATAAGTCGCAGCTGAACTCCAAAAGCAGATTTGAATTCAGGAAAGGTGCGAGCTTAATTCTACATAAACAGTTTTCGAATTGGGGATGAAAAAAAAAATTTCAAATTTTTACAGGGGTTGCATTGGAATTCCTGAGTACATGAAGAGCGTTAAAAAAATTCCATTTTCTCGAAAACTATAAGTCGCAGCTCAACTCCAAAAGCAGATTTGAATTCAGGAAAGGTGCGGGCTTAATTCTACATAAACAGTTTTCAAATTGGGGATGAAAAAAAAATTTTCAAATTTTTACAGGGGTTGCATTGGAATTCCTGACTACCTCGAAGAGCGATAGAAAAATTCTATTTTCTCGAAAACTATAAGTCGCAGCTCAACTCCAAAAGCAGATTTGAATTCAGGAAAGGTGCGGGCTTAATTCTACATAAACAGTTTTCAAATTGGGGATGAATAAAAATTTCAAATTTTTACAGGGGTTGCATTGGAATTCTTGACTACCTCGAAGAGCGGTACAAAAATTCCATTTTCTCGAAAACTATAAGTCGCAGCTCAACTCCAAAAGCAGATTTGAATTCAGGGAAGGTGCGAGCTTAATTCTACATAAACAGTTTTCAAATTGGGGATGAAAAAAAAATTTTCAAATTTTTACAGAGGTTGCATTTTAATTCTTGACTACCTCGAAGAGCGATAGAAAAATTCCATTTTCTCGATAAATATAAGTCGCAGCTCAACTCCAAAAGCAGATTTGAATTCAGGAAAGGTGCGGGCTTAATTCTACATAAACAGTTTTCAAATCGGGGATAAAAAAAACTTTCAAATTTTTACAGGGGTTGCATTGGAATTCCTGACTACCTGAAGAGCGTTACAAAAATTCCATTTTCTCGAAAACTATAAGTCGCAGCTGAACTCCAAAGGCAGATTTGAATTCAGGAAAGGTGCGAGCTTAATTCTACATAAACAGTTTTCGAATTGGGGATGAAAAAAAAATTTTCAAATTTTTACAGGGGTTGCATTGGAATTCCTGAGTACATGAAGAGCGATAGAAAAATTCCATTTTCTCGAAAACTATAAGTCGCAGCTCAACTCCAAAAGCAGATTTGAATTCAGGGAAGGTGCGAGCTTAGTTCTACATAAACAGTTTTCAAATTGGGGATGAACAAAAATTTTCAAATTTTTACCGGGGTTGCATTGGAATTCCTGACTACCTGAAGAGCGTTACTAAAATTCCATTTTCTCGAAAACTATAAGTCGCAGCTGAACTCCAAAAGCAGATTTGAATTCAGGAAAGGTGCGAGCTTAATTCTACATAAACAGTTTTCGAATTGGGGATGAAAAAAAATTTTCAAATTTTTACAGGGGTTGCATTGGAATTCCTGAGTACATGAAGAGCGTTAAAAAAATTCCATTTTCTCGAAAACTATAAGTCGCAGCTCAACTCCAAAAGCACATTTGAATTCAGGAAAGGTGCGGGCTTAATTCTACATAAACAGTTTTCAAATTGGGGATGAAAAAAAAATTTTCAAATTTTTACAGGGGTTGCATTGGAATTACTGACTACCTGAAGAGCGTTACAAAAATTACATTTTCTCGAAAACTATAAGTCGCAGCTCAACTCCAAAAGCAGATTTGAATTCAGGAAAGGTGCGAGCTTAATTCTACATAAACAGTTTTCAAATTGGGGATGAAAAAAAAATTTTCAAATTTTTACAGAGGTTGCATTTTAATTCTTGACTACCTCGAAGAGCGATAGAAAAATTCCATTTTCTCGAAAAATATAAGTCGCAGCTCAACTCCAAAAGCAGATTTGAATTCAGGAAAGGTGCGGGCTTAATTCTACATAAGCAGTTTTCAAATCGGGGATAAAAAAAAACTTTCAAATTTTTACAGGGGTTGCATTGGAATTCTTGACTACCTCGAAGAGCGATACAAAAATTCCATTTTCTCGAAAACTATAAGTCGCAGCTCAACTGCAAAAGCAGATTTGAATTCAGGAAAGGTGCGAGCTTAATTCTACATAAACAGTTTTCAAATTGGGGATGAAAAAAAAATTTTCAAATTTTTACAGGGGTTGCATTTTAATTCTTGACTACCTCGAAGAGCGATAGAAAAATTCCATTTTCTCGAAAAATATAAGTCGCAGCTGAACTCCAAAAGCAGATTTGAATTCAGGAAAGGTGCGGGCCTAATTCTACATAAACAGTTTTCAAATCGGGGATAAAAAAAAACTTTCAAATTTTTACAGGGGTTGCATTGGAATTCTTGACTACCTCGAAGAGCGATACAAAAATTCCATTTTCTCGAAAACTATAAGTCGCAGCTCAACTGCAAAAGCAGATTTGAATTCAGGAAAGGTGCGAGCTTAATTCTACATAAACAGTTTTCAAATTGGGGATGAAAAAAAAATTTTCAAATTTTTACAGGGGTTGCATTGGAATTCTTGACTACCTCGAAGAGCGGTACAAAAATTCCATTTTCTCGAAAACTATAAGTCGGAGCTCAACTCCAAAAGCAGATTTGAATTCAGGGAAGGTGCGAGCTTAATTCTACATAAACAGTTTTCAAATTGGGGATGAATAAAAATTTTCAAATTTTTACAGGGGTTGCATTGGAATTCCTGACTACCTGAAGAGCGTTACAAAAATTCCATTTTCTCGAAAACTATAAGTCGCAGCTGAACTCCAAAAACAGATTTGAATTCAGGAAAGGTGCGAGCTTAATTCTACATAAACAGTTTTCGAATTGGGGATGAAAAAAAAAAATTTCAAATTTTTACAGGGGTTGCATTGGAATGCCTGAGTAGATGAAGAGCGTTAAAAAAATTCCATTTTCTCGAAAACTATAAGTCGCAGCTCAACTCCAAAAGCAGATTTGAATTCAGGAATGGTGCGGGCTTAATTCTACATAAACAGTTTTCAAATTGGGGATGAAAAAAAAATTTTCAATTTTTTACAGGGGTTGCATTGGAATTCCTGACTACCTGAAGAGCGTTACAAAAATTCCATTTTCTCGAAAACTATAAGTCGCAGCTCAACTCCAAAAGCAGATTTGAATTCAGGAAAGGTGCGAGCTTAATTCTACATAAACAGTTTTCAAATTGGGGATGAAAAAAAAATTTTCAAATTTTTACAGGGGTTGCATTGGAATTCTTGACTACCTCGAAGAGCGGTACAAAAATTCCATTTTCTCGAAAACTATAAGTCGGAGCTCAACTCCAAAAGCAGATTTGAATTCAGGGAAGGTGCGAGCTTAATTCTACATAAACAGTTTTCAAATTGGGGATGAATAAAAATTTTCACATTTTTACAGGGGTTGCATTGGAATTCCTGACTACCTGAAGAGCGTTACAAAAATTCCATTTTCTCGAAAACTATAAGTCGCAGCTGAACTCCAAAAGCAGATTTGAATTCAGGAAAGGTGCGAGCTTAATTCTACATAAACAGTTTTCGAATTGGGGATGAAAAAAAAATTTTCAAATTTTTACAGGGGTTGCATTGGAATTCCTGAGTACATGAAGAGCGTTAAAAAAATTCCATTTTCTCGAAAACTATAAGTCGCAGCTCAACTCCAAAAGCAGATTTGAATTCAGGAAAGGTGCGGGCTTAATTCTACATAAACAGTTGCATTGGAATTCCTGACTACCTGAAGAGCGTTACAAAAATTCCATTTTCTCGAAAACTATAAGTCGCAGCTCAACTCCAAAAGCAGATTTGAATTCAGGAAAGGTGCGAGCTTAATTCTACATAAACAGTTTTCAAATTGGGGATGAAAAAAAAATTTTCAAATTTTTACAGAGGTTGCATTTTAATTCTTGAGTACCTCGAAGAGCGATAGAAAAATTCCATTTTCTCGAAAAATATAAGTCGCAGCTCAACTCCAAAAGCAGATTTGAATTCAGGAAAGGTGCGGGCTTAATTCTACATAAACAGTTTTCAAATCGGGGATAAAAAAAAACTTTCAAATTTTTACAGGGGTTGCATTGGAATTCTTGTCTACCTCGAAGAGCGATACAAAAATTCCATTTTCTCGAAAACTATAAGTCGCAGCTCAACTCCATAAGCAGATTTGAATTCAGGAAAGGTGCGAGCTTAATTCTACATAAACAGTTTTCAAATTGGGGATGAAAAAAAAATTTTCAAATTTTTACAGAGGTTGCATTTTAATTCTTGACTACCTCGAAGAGCGATAGAAAAATTCCATTTTCTCGAAAAATATAAGTCGCAGCTCAACTCCAAAAGCAGATTTGAATTCAGGAAAGGTGCGGGCTTAATTCTACATAAACAGTTTTCAAATCGGGGATAAAAAAAAACTTTCAAATTTTTACAGGGGTTGCATTGGAATTCTTGACTACCTCGAAGAGCGATACAAAAATTCCATTTTCTCGAAAACTATAAGTCGCAGCTCAACTCCAAAAGCAGATTTGAATTCAGGAAAGGTGCGGGCTTAATTCTACATAAACAGTTTTCAAATTGGGGATGAAAAAAAAATTTTCAAATTTTTACAGGGGTTGCATTGGAATTCCTGACTACCTGAAGAGCGTTACAAAAATTCCATTTTCTCGAAAACTATAAGTCGCAGCTCAACTCCAAAAGCAGATTTGAATTCAGGAAAGGTGCGAGCTTAATTCTACATAAACAGTTTTCAAATTGGGGATGAAAAAAAAATTTTCAAATTTTTACAGAGGTTGCATTTTAATTCTTGACTACCTCGAAGAGCGATAGAAAAATTCCATTTTCTCGAAAAATATAAGTCGCAGCTCAACTCCAAAAGCAGATTTGAATTCAGGAAAGGTGCGGGCTTAATTCTACATAAACAGTTTTCAAATCGGGGATAAAAAAAAACTTTCAAATTTTTACAGGGGTTGCATTGGAATTCTTGACTACCTCGAAGAGCGATACAAAAATTCCATTTTCTCGAAAACTATAAGTCGCAGCTCAACTGCAAAAGCAGATTTGAATTCAGGAAAGGTGCGAGCTTAATTCTACATAAACAGTTTTCAAATTGGGGATGAAAAAAAAATTTTCAAATTTTTACAGGGGTTGCATTGGAATTCTTGACTACCTCGAAGAGCGGTACAAAAATTCCATTTTCTCGAAAACTATAAGTCGGAGCTCAACTCCAAAAGCAGATTTGAATTCAGGGAAGGTGCGAGCTTAATTCTACATAAACAGTTTTCAAATTGGGGATGAATAAAAATTTTCACATTTTTACAGGGGTTGCATTGGAATTCCTGACTACCTGAAGAGCGTTACAAAAATTCCATTTTCTCGAAAACTATAAGTCGCAGCTGAACTCCAAAAGCAGATTTGAATTCAGGAAAGGTGCGAGCTTAATTCTACATAAACAGTTTTCGAATTGGGGATGAAAAAAAAATTTTCAAATTTTTACAGGGGTTGCATTGGAATTCCTGAGTACATGAAGAGCGTTAAAAAAATTCCATTTTCTCGAAAACTATAAGTCGCAGCTCAACTCCAAAAGCAGATTTGAATTCAGGAAAGGTGCGGGCTTAATTCTACATAAACAGTTGCATTGGAATTCCTGACTACCTGAAGAGCGTTACAAAAATTCCATTTTCTCGAAAACTATAAGTCGCAGCTCAACTCCAAAAGCAGATTTGAATTCAGGAAAGGTGCGAGCTTAATTCTACATAAACAGTTTTCAAATTGGGGATGAAAAAAAAATTTTCAAATTTTTACAGAGGTTGCATTTTAATTCTTGAGTACCTCGAAGAGCGATAGAAAAATTCCATTTTCTCGAAAAATATAAGTCGCAGCTCAACTCCAAAAGCAGATTTGAATTCAGGAAAGGTGCGGGCTTAATTCTACATAAACAGTTTTAAAATCGGGGATAAAAAAAAACTTTCAAATTTTTACAGGGGTTGCATTGGAATTCTTGACTACCTCGAAGAGCGATACAAAAATTCAATTTTCTCGAAAACTATAAGTCGCAGCTCAACTCCAAAAGCAGATTTGAATTCAGGAAAGGTGCGGGCTTAATTCTACATAAACAGTTTTCAAATCGGGGATAAAAAAAAACTTTCAAATTTTTACAGGGGTTGCATTGGAATTCTTGACTACCTCGAAGAGCGATACAAAAATTCAATTTTCTCGAAAACTATAAGTCGCAGCTCAACTCCAAAAGCAGATTTGAATTCAGGAAAGGTGCGAGCTTAATTCTACATAAACAGTTTTCAAATTGGGGATGAAAAAAAAATTTTCAAATTTTTACAGAGGTTGCATTTTAATTCCTGACTACCTGAAGAGCGTTACAAAAATTCCATTTTCTCGAAAACTATAAGTCGCAGCTGAACTCCAAAAGCAGATTTGAATTCAGGAAAGGTGCGAGCTTAATTCTACATAAACAGTTTTCGAATTGGGGATGAAAAAAAAATTTTCAAATTTTTACAGGGGTTGCACTGGAATTCCTGAGTACATGAAGAGCGTTAAAAAAATTCCATTTTCTCGAAAACTATAAGTCGCAGCTCAACTCCAAAAGCAGATTTGAATTCAGGAAAGGTGCGGGCTTAATTCTACATAAACAGTTGCATTGGAATTCCTGACTACCTGAAGAGCGTTACAAAAATTCCATTTTCTCGAAAACTATAAGTCGCAGCTCAACTCCAAAAGCAGATTTGAATTCAGGAAAGGTGCGAGCTTAATTCTACATAAACAGTTTTCAAATTGGGGATGAAAAAAAAATTTTCAAATTTTTACAGAGGTTGCATTTTAATTCTTGAGTACCTCGAAGAGCGATAGAAAAATTCCATTTTCTCGAAAAATATAAGTCGCAGCTCAACTCCAAAAGCAGATTTGAATTCAGGAAAGGTGCGGGCTTAATTCTACATAAACAGTTTTCAAATCGGGGATAAAAAAAAACTTTCAAATTTTTACAGGGGTTGCATTGGAATTCTTGACTACCTCGAAGAGCGATACAAAAATTCAATTTTCTCGAAAACTATAAGTCGCAGCTCAACTCCAAAAGCAGATTTGAATTCAGGAAAGGTGCGGGCTTAATTCTACATAAACAGTTTTCAAATCGGGGATAAAAAAAAACTTTCAAATTTTTACAGGGGTTGCATTGGAATTCTTGACTACCTCGAAGAGCGATACAAAAATTCAATTTTCTCGAAAACTATAAGTCGCAGCTCAACTCCAAAAGCAGATTTGAATTCAGGAAAGGTGCGAGCTTAATTCTACATAAACAGTTTTCAAATTGGGGATGAAAAAAAAATTTTCAAATTTTTACAGAGGTTGCATTTTAATTCTTGACTACCTCGAAGAGCGATAGAAAAATTCCATTTTCTCGAAAAATATAAGTCGCAGCTCAACTCCAAAAGCAGATTTGAATTCAGGAAAGGTGCGGGCTTAATTCTACATAAACAGTTTTCAAATCGGGGATAAAAAAAAACTTTCAAATTTTTACAGGGGTTGCATTGGAATTCTTGACTACCTCGAAGAGCGATACAAAAATTCAATTTTCTCGAAAACTATAAGTCGCAGCTCAACTGCAAAAGCAGATTTGAATTCAGGAAAGGTGCGAGCTTAATTCCTACATAAACAGTTTTCAAATTGGGGATGAAAAAAAAATTTTCAAATTTTTACAGGGGTTGCATTGGAATTCTTGACTACCTCGAAGAGCGGTACAAAAATTCCATTTTCTCGAAAACTATAAGTCGGAGCTCAACTCCAAAAGCAGATTTGAATTCAGGGAAGGTGCGAGCTTAATTCTACATAAACAGTTTTCAAATTGGGGATGAATAAAAATTTTCAAATTTTTACAGGGGTTGCATTGGAATTCCTGAGTACATGAAGAGCGTTAAAAAAATTCCATTTTCTCGAAAACTATAAGTCGCAGCTCAACTCCAAAAGCAGATTTGAATTCAGGAAAGGTGCGGGCTTAATTCTGCATAAACAGTTGCATTGGAATTCCTGACTACCTGAAGAGCGTTACAAAAATTCCATTTTCTCGAAAACTATAAGTCGCAGCTCAACTCCAAAAGCAGATTTGAATTCAGGAAATGTGCGAGCTTAATTCTACATAAACAGTTTTCAAATTGGGGATGAAAAAAAAATTTTCAAATTTTTACAGAGGTTGCATTTTAATTCTTGACTACCTTGAAGAGCGGTACAAAAATTCCATTTTCTCGAAAACTATAAGTCGCAGCTCAACTCCAAAAGCAGATTTGAATTCAGGAAAGGTGCGTGCTTAATTCTACATAAACAGTTTTCAAATTGGGGATGAAAAAAAAATTTTCAAATTTTTACAGGGGTTGCATTGGAATTCCTGACTACCTGAAGAGCGTTACAAAAATTCCATTTTCTCGAAAACTATAAGTCGCAGCTCAACTCCAAAAGCAGATTTGAATTCAGGAAAGGTGCGGGCTTAATTCTACATAAACAGTTTTCAAATTGGGGATGAAAAAAAATTTTCAAATTTTTACAGGGGTTGCATTGGAATTCCTGACTACCTGAAGAGCGTCACAAAAATTCCATTTTCTCGAAAACTATAAGTCGCAGCTCAACTTCAAAAGCAGATTTAAATTCAGGAAAGGTGCAGGCTTAATTCTACATAAACAGTTTTCAAATTGGGGATGAAAAAAAAATTTTCAAATTTTTACAGGGGTTGCATTGGAATTCCTGACTACCTCGAAGAGCGATACAAAAATTCCATTTTCTCGAAAACTATAAGTTGCAGCTCAACTCCAAAAGCAGATTTAAATTCAGGAAAGGTGCGAGCTTAATTCTACATAAACAGTTTTCAAATCGGGGATGAAAAAAAAACTTTAAAATTTTAACAAGGGTTGCATTGGAATTCCTGACTACCTCGAAGAGCGATACAAAAATTCCATTTTCTCGAAACTATAAGTCGCAGCTCAACTCCAAAAGCAGATTTGAATTCAGGAAAGGTGCGAGCTTAATTCTACATAAACAGTTTTCAAATTGGGGATGAAAAAAAAATTTTCAAATTTTTACAGGGGTTGCATTGGAATTCCTGACTACCTCGAAGAGCGATACAAAAATTCCATTTTCTCGAAAACTATAAGTTGCAGCTCAACTCCAAAAGCAGATTTAAATTCAGGAAAGGTGCGAGCTTAATTCTACATAAACAGTTTTCAAATCGGGGATGAAAAAAAAACTTTAAAATGTTAACAGGGGTTGCATTGGAATTCCTGACTACCTCGAAGAGCGATACAAAAATTCCATTTTCTCGAAACTATAAGTCGCAGCTCAACTCCAAAAGCAGATTTGAATTCAGGAAAGGTGCGAGCTTAATTCTACATAAACAGTTTTCAAATGAAAAAAATGGGGATGAAAAAAAAATTTTCAAATTTTTACAGGGGTTGCATTGGAATTCCTGAGTACATGAAGAGCGATACAAAAATTCCATTTTCTCGAAAACTATAAATCGCAGCTCAACTCCAAAAGCAGATTTGAATTCAGGAAAGGTGCGGGCTTAATTCTACATAAACAGTTTTCAAATCGGGGATAAAAAAAAATTTTCAAATTTTTACAGGGGTTGCATTGGAATTCTTGACTACCTCGACGAGCGGTACAAAAATTCCATTTTCTCGAAAACTATAAGTCGCAGCTCAACTCCAAAAGCAGATTTTAATTCAGGAAAGGTGCGAGCTTAATTCTACATAAACAGTTTTTAAATCGGGAATGAAAATAAAATTGTCAAATTTTTCCAGGGGTTGCATTGGAATTCCTGACTACCTCGAAGGGCGATACAAAAATTCCATTTTCTCGAAAACTATAAGTCGCAACTCAACTCCAAAAGCAGATTTGAATTCAGGAAAGGTGCGAGCTTAATTCTACATAAACAATTTTCAAATCGGGGATGAGAAAAAAATTTTCAAATTTTTACAGGGGTTGCATTGGGATTCCTGCCTACCTCGAAGAGAGATACAAAAATGCCATTTTCTCGAAAACTATAAGTCGCAGCTCAACTCCAAAAGCAGATTTGAATTCAGGGAAGGTGCGAGCTTAATTCTACATAAACAGTTTTCAAATTGGGGATGAAAAAAAAATTTTCAAATTTTTACAGAGGTTGCATTGGAATTCCTGACTACCTGAAGAGCGTCACAAAAATTCCATTTTCTCGAAAACTATAAGTCGCAGCTCAACTTCAAAAGCAGATTTAAATTCAGGAAAGGTGCAGGCTTAATTCTACATAAACAGTTTTCAAATTGGGGATGAAAAAAAAATTTTCAAATTTTTACAGGGGTTGCATTGGAATTCCTGACTACCTCGAAGAGCGATACAAAAATTCCATTTTCTCGAAAACTATAAGTTGCAGCTCAACTCCAAAAGCAGATTTAAATTCAGGAAAGGTGCGAGCTTAATTCTACATAAACAGTTTTCAAATCGGGGATGAAAAAAAAACTTTAAAATTTTAACAGGGGTTGCATTGGAATTCCTGACTACCTCGAAGAGCGATACAAAAATTCCATTTTCTCGAAACTATAAGTCGCAGCTCAACTCCAAAAGCAGATTTGAATTCAGGAAAGGTGCGAGCTTAATTCTACATAAACAGTTTTCAAATGAAAAAAATGGGGATGAAAAAAAAATTTTCAAATTTTTACAGGGGTTGCATTGGAATTCCTGAGCACATGAAGAGCGATACAAAAATTCCATTTTCTCGAAAACTATAAGTCGCAGCTCAACTCCAAAAGCAGATTTGAATTCAGGGAAGGTGCGAGCTTAATTCTACATAAACAGTTTTCAAATTGGGGATGAAAAAAAAATTTTCAAATTTTTACAGGGGTTGCATTGGAATTCTTGACTACCTCGACGAGCGGTACAAAAATTCCATTTCCTCGAAAACTATAAGTCGCAGCTCAACTCCAAAAGCAGATTTTAATTCAGGAAAGGTGCGAGCTTAATTCTACATAAACAGTTTTTAAATCGGGAATGAAAATAAAATTGTCAAATTTTTCCAGGGGTTGCATTGGAATTCCTGACTACCTCGAAGGGCGATACAAAAATTCCATTTTCTCGAAAACTATAAGTCGCAACTCAACTCCAAAAGCAGATTTGAATTCAGGAAAGGTGCGAGCTTAATTCTACATAAACAATTTTCAAATCGGGGATGAGAAAAAAATTTTCAAATTTTTACAGGGGTTGCATTGGGATTCCTGCCTACCTCGAAGAGAGATACAAAAATGCCATTTTCTCGAAAACTATAAGTCGCAGCTCAACTCCAAAAGCAGATTTGAATTCAGGGAAGGTGCGAGCTTAATTCTACATAAACAGTTTTCAAATTGGGGATGAAAAAAAAATTTTCAAATTTTTACAGGGGTTGCATTGGAATTCCTGACTACCTGAAGAGCGTTACAAAAATTCCATTTTCTCGAAAACTATAAGTCGCAGCTCAACTCCAAAAGCAGATTTGAATTCAGGAAAGGTGCGGGCTTAATTCTACATAAACAGTTTTCAAATCGGGGATGAAAAAAATTGTTCAAATTTTTACAGGGGTTGCATTGGAATTCTTGACTACCTCGAAGAGCGATAGAAAAATTCCATTTTCTCGAAAACTATAAGTCGCAGCTCAACTCCAAAAGCAGATTTGAATTCAGGAAAGGTGCGTGCTTAATTCTACATAAACAGTTTTCAAATTGGGGATGAAAAAAAAATTTTCAAATTTTTACAGGGGTTGCATTGGAATTCCTGACTACCTGAAGAGCGTTACAAAAATTCCATTTTCTCGAAAACTATAAGTCGCAGCTCAACTCCAAAAGCAGATTTGAATTCAGGAAAGGTGCGGGCTTAATTCTACATAAACAGTTTTCAAATTGGGGATGAAAAAAAAATTTTCAAATTTTTACAGGGGTTGCATTGGAATTCCTGACTACCTGAAGAGCGTTACAAAAATTCCATTTTCTCGAAAACTATAAGTCGCAGCTCAACTCCAAAAGCAGATTTGAATTCAGGAAAGGTGCGGGCTTAATTCTACATAAACAGTTTTCAAATCGGGGACGAAAAAAAATTTTCAAATTTTTACAGGGGTTGCATTGGAATTCATGACTACCTCGAAGAGCGATACAAAAATTCCATTTTCTCGAAAACTATAAGTCGCAGCTCAACTGCAAAAGCAGATTTGAATTCAGGAAAGGTGCGAGCTTAATTCCACATAAACAATTTTCAAATTGGGGATGAAAAAAAAATTTTCAAATTTTTACAGGGGTTGCATTGGGATTCCTGCCTACCTCGAAGAGAGATACAAAAATGCCATTTTCTCGAAAACTATAAGTCGCAGCTCAACTCCAAAAGCAGATTTGAATTCAGGAAAGGCGCGGGCTTAATTCTACATAAACAGTTTTCAAATTGGGGATGAAAAAAAAATTTTCAAATTTTTACAGGGGTTGCATTGGAATTCCTGACTACCTGAAGAGCGTTACAAAAATTCCATTTTCTCGAAAACTATAAGTCGCAGCTCAACTCCAAAAGCAGATTTGAATTCAGGAAAGGTGCGGGCTTAATTCTACATAAACAGTTTTCAAATCGGGGACGAAAAAAAATTTTCAAATTTTTACAGGGGTTGCATTGGAATTCATGACTACCTCGAAGAGCGATACAAAAATTCCATTTTCTCGAAAACTATAAGTCGCAGCTCAACTCCAAAAGCAGATTTAAATTCAGGAAAGGTGCGAGCTTAATTCCACATAAACAATTTTCAAATTGGGGATGAAAAAAAAATTTTCAAATTTTTACAGGGGTTGCATTGGGATTCCTGCCTACCTCGAAGAGAGATACAAAAATGCCATTTTCTCGAAAACTATAAGTCGCAGCTCAACTCCAAAAGCAGATTTGAATTCAGGAAAGGTGCGGGCTTAATTCTACATAAACAGTTTTCAAATTGGGGATGAAAAAAAAATTTTCAAATTTTTACAGGGGTTGCATTGGAATTCCTGACTACCTGAAGAGCGTTACAAAAATTCCATTTTCTCGAAAACTATAAGTCGCAGCTCAACTCCAAAAGCAGATTTGAATTCAGGAAAGGTGCGGGCTTCATTCTACATAAACAGTTTTCAAATCGGGGACGAAAAAAAATTTTCAAATTTTTACAGGGGTTGCATTGGAATTCATGACTACCTCGAAGAGCGATACAAAAATTCCATTTTCTCGAAAACTATAGCAGATTTAAATTCAGGAAAGGTGCGAGCTTAATTCCACATAAACAATTTTCAAATTGGGGATGAAAAAAAAATTTTCAAATTTTTACAGGGGTTGCATTGGGATTCCTGCCTACCTCGAAGAGAGATACAAAAATGCCATTTTCTCGAAAACTATAAGTCGCAGCTCAACTCCAAAAGTAGATTTGAATTCAGGAAAGGTGCGAGCTTAATTCTACATAAACAGTTTTCAAATCGGGGATAAAAAAAAACTTTAAATTTTTACAGGGGTTGCATTGGAATTCCTGAGTACATGAAGAGCGATACAAAAATTCCATTTTCTCGAAAACTATAAGTCGCAGCTCAACTCCAAAAGCAGATTTGAATTCAGGAAAGGTGCGGGCTTAATTCTACTTAAACAGTTTTCAAATTGGGGATAAAAAAAAACTTTCAAATTTTTACAGGGGTTGCATTGGAATTCTTGACTACCTCGAAGAGCGATAGAAAAATTCCATTTTCTCGAAAAATATAAGTCGGAGCTCAACTCCAAAAGCAGATTTGAATTCAGGAAAGGTGCGGGCCTAATTCTACATAAACAGTTTTCAAATCGGGGATAAAAAAAAACTTTCAAATTTTTACAGGGGTTGCATTGGAATTCTTGACTACCTCGAAGAGCGATACAAAAATTCCATTTTCTCGAAAACTATAAGTGCAGCTCAACTGCAAAAGCAGATTTGAATTCAGGAAAGGTGCGAGCTTAATTCTACATAAACAGTTTTCAAATTGGGGATGAAAAAAAAATTTTCAAATTTTTACAGGGGTTGCATTGGAATTCTTGACTACCTCGAAGAGCGGTACAAAAATTCCATTTTCTCGAAAACTATAAGTCGCAGCTCAACTCCAAAAGCAGATTTGAATTCAGGAAAGGTGCGGGCCTAATTCTACATAAACAGTTTTCAAATCGGGGATAAAAAAAAACTTTAAATTTTTACAGGGGTTGCATTGGAATTCCTGAGTACATGAAGAGCGATACAAAAATTCCATTTTCTCGAAAACTATAATTCGCAGCTGAACTCCAAAAGCAGATTTGAATTCAGGAAAGGTGCGAGCTTAATTCTACATAAACAGTTTTCGAATTGGGGATGAAAAAAAAATTTTCAAATTTTTACAGGGGTTGCATTGGAATGCCTGAGTAGATGAAGAGCGTTAAAAAAAATTCCATTTTCTCGAAAACTATAAGTCGCAGCTCAACTCCAAAAGCAGATTTGAATTCAGGAAAGGTGCGGGCTTAATTCTACATAAACAGTTTTCAAATTGGGGATGAAAAAAAAATTTTCAAATTTTTACAGGGGTTGCATTGGAATTCCTGACTACCTGAAGAGCGTTACAAAAATTCCATTTTCTCGAAAACTATAAGTCGCAGCTCAACTCCAAAAGCAGATTTGAATTCAGGAAAGGTGCGAGCTTAATTCTACATAAAGAGTTTTCAAATTGGGGATAAAAAAAAAATTTTCAAATTTTTACAGAGGTTGCATTTTAATTCTTGACTACCTCGAAGAGCGATAGAAAAATTCCATTTTCTCGAAAAATATAAGTCGCAGCTCAACTCCAAAAGCAGATTTGAATTCAGGAAAGGTGCGGGCTTAATTCTACATAAACAGTTTTCAAATCGGGGATAAAAAAAAACTTTCAAATTTTTACAGGGGTTGCATTGGTATTCTTGACTACCTCGAAGAGCGATACAAAAATTCCATCTTCTCGAAAACTATAAGTCGCAGCTCAACTGCAAAAGCAGATTTGAATTCAGGAAAGGTGCGAGCTTAATTCTACATAAACAGTTTTCAAATTGGGGATGAATAAAAATTTTCAAATTTTTACAGGGGCTGCATTGGAATTCCTGACTACCTGAAGAGCGTTACAAGAATTCCATTTTCTCGAAAACTATAAGTCGCAGCTGAACTCCAAAAGCAGATTTGAATTCAGGAAAGGTGCGAGCTTAATTCTACATAAACAGTTTTCGAAGTGGGGATGAAAAAAAATTTTAAAATTTTTACAGGGGTTGCATTGGAATTCCTGAGTACATGAAGAGCGATAGAAAAATTCCATTTTCTCGAAAACTATAAGTCGCAGCTCAACTCCAAAAGCAGATTTGAATTCAGGAAAGGTGCGGGCTTAATTCTACATAAACAGTTTTCAAATTGGGGATGAAAAAAAAATTTTCAAATTTTTACAGGGGTTGCATTGGAATTCTTGACTACCTCGAAGAGCGGTACAAAAATTCCATTTTCTCGAAAACTATAAGTCGGAGCTCAACTCCAAAAGCAGATTTCAATTCAGGGAAGGTGCGAGCTTAATTCTACATAAACAGTTTTCAAATTGGGGATGAATAAAAATTTTCACATTTTTACAGGGGTTGCATTGGAATTCCTGACTACCTGAAGAGCGTTACAAAAATTCCATTTTCTCGAAAACTATAAGTCGCAGCTGAACTCCAAAAGCAGATTTGAATTCAGGAAAGGTGCGAGCTTAATTCTACATAAACAGTTTTCGAATTGGGGATGAAAAAAAATTTTCAAATTTTTAGAGGGGTTGCATTGGAATTCCTGAGTACATGAAGAGCGTTAAAAAAATTCCATTTTCTCGAAAACTATAAGTCGCAGCTCAACTCCAAAAGCAGATTTGAATTCAGGAAAGGTGCGGGCTTAATTCTACATAAACAGTTGCATTGGAATTCCTGACTACCTGAAGAGCGTTACAAAAATTCCATTTTCTCGAAAACTATAAGTCGCAGCTCAACTCCAAAAGCAGATTTGAATTCAGGAAAGGTGCGAGCTTAATTCTACATAAACAGTTTTCAAATTGGGGATGAAAAAAAAATTTTCAAATTTTTACAGAGGTTGCATTTTAATTCTTGAGTACCTCGAAGAGCGATAGAAAAATTCCATTTTCTCGAAAAATATAAGTCGCAGCTCAACTCCAAAAGCAGATTTGAATTCAGGAAAGGTGCGGGCTTAATTCTACATAAACAGTTTTCAAATCGGGGATAAAAAAAAACTTTCAAATTTTTACAGGGGTTGCATTGGAATTCTTGACTACCTCGAAGAGCGATACAAAAATTCCATTTTCTCGAAAACTATAAGTCGCAGCTCAACTGCAAAAGCAGATTTGAATTCAGGAAAGGTGCGAGCTTAATTCTACATAAACAGTTTTCAAATTGGGGATGAAAAAAAAATTTTCAAATTTTTACAGAGGTTGCATTTTAATTCTTGACTACCTCGAAGAGCGATAGAAAAATTCCATTTTCTCGAAAAATATAAGTCGCAGCTCAACTCCAAAAGCAGATTTGAATTCAGGAAAGGTGCGGGCCTAATTCTACATAAACAGTTTTCAAATCGGGGATAAAAAAAAACTTTCAAATTTTTACAGGGGTTGCATTGGAATTCTTGACTACCTCGAAGAGCGATACAAAAATTCCATTTTCTCGAAAACTATAAGTCGCAGCTCAACTGCAAAAGCAGATTTGAATTCAGGAAAGGTGCGAGCTTAATTCTACATAAACAGTTTTCAAATTGGGGATGAAAAAAAAATTTTCAAATTTTTACAGGGGTTGCATTGGAATTCTTGACTACCTCGAAGAGCGGTACAAAAATTCCATTTTCTCGAAAACTATAAGTCGGAGCTCAACTCCAAAAGCAGATTTGAATTCAGGGAAGGTGCGAGCTTAATTCTACATAAACAGTTTTCAAATTGGGGATGAATAAAAATTTTCACATTTTTACAGGGGTTGCATTGGAATTCCTGACTACCTGAAGAGCGTTACAAAAATTCCATTTTCTCGAAAACTATAAGTCGCAGCTGAACTCCAAAAGCAGATTTGAATTCAGGAAAGGTGCGAGCTTAATTCTACATAAACAGTTTTCGAATTGGGGATGAAAAAAAAATTTTCAAATTTTTACAGGGGTTGCATTGGAATTCCTGAGTACATGAAGAGCGTTAAAAAAATTCCATTTTCTCGAAAACTATAAGTCGCAGCTCAACTCCAAAAGCAGATTTGAATTCAGGAAAGGTGCGGGCTTAATTCTACATAAACAGTTGCATTGGAATTCCTGACTACCTGAAGAGCGTTACAAAAATTCCATTTTCTCGAAAACTATAAGTCGCAGCTCAACTCCAAAAGCAGATTTGAATTCAGGAAAGGTGCGGGCTTAATTCTACATAAACAGTTTTCAAATTGGGGATGAAAAAAAAATTTTCAAATTTTTACAGAGGTTGCATTTTAATTCTTGAGTACCTCGAAGAGCGATAGAAAAATTCCATTTTCTCGAAAAATATAAGTCGCAGCTCAACTCCAAAAGCAGATTTGAATTCAGGAAAGGTGCGGGCTTAATTCTACATAAACAGTTTTCAAAGCGGGGATAAAAAAAAACTTTCAAATTTTTACAGGGGTTGCATTGGAATTCTTGACTACCTCGAAGAGCGATACAAAAATTCCATTTTCTCGAAAACTATAAGTCGCAGCTCAACTCCAAAAGCAGATTTGAATTCAGGGAAGGTGCGAGCTTAATTCTACATAAACAGTTTTCAAATTGGGGATGAAAAAAAAATTTTCAAATTTTTACAGAGGTTGCATTTTAATTCTTGACTACCTCGAAGAGCGATAGAAAAATTCCATTTTCTCGAAAAATATAAGTCGCAGCTCAACTCCAAAAGCAGATTTGAATTCAGGAAAGGTGCGGGCTTAATTCTACATAAACAGTTTTCAAATCGGGGATAAAAAAAAACTTTCAAATTTTTACAGGGGTTGCATTGGAATTCTTGACTACCTCGAAGAGCGATACAAAAATTCCATTTTCTCGAAAACTATAAGTCGCAGCTCAACTGCAAAAGCAGATTTGAATTCAGGAAAGGTGCGAGCTTAATTCTACATAAACAGTTTTCAAATTGGGGATGAAAAAAAAATTTTCAAATTTTTACAGGGGTTGCATTGGAATTCTTGACTACCTCGAAGAGCGGTACAAAAATTCCATTTTCTCGAAAACTATAAGTCGGAGCTCAACTCCAAAAGCAGATTTGAATTCAGGGAAGGTGCGAGCTTAACTCTACATAAACAGTTTTCAAATTGGGGATGAATAAAAATTTTCAAATTTTTACAGGGGTTGCATTGGAATTCCTGAGTACATGAAGAGCGTTAAAAAAATTCCATTTTCTCGAAAACTATAAGTCGCAGCTCAACTCCAAAAGCAGATTTGAATTCAGGAAAGGTGCGGGCTTAATTCTACATAAACAGTTGCATTGGAATTCCTGACTACCTGAAGAGCGTTACAAAAATTCCATTTTCTCGAAAACTATAAGTCGCAGCTCAACTCCAAAAGCAGATTTGAATTCAGGAAATGTGCGAGCTTAATTCTACATAAACAGTTTTCAAATTGGGGATGAAAAAAAAATTTTCAAATTTTTACAGAGGTTGCATTTTAATTCTTGACTACCTCGAAGAGCGATAGAAAAATTCCATTTTCTCGAAAAATATAAGCCGCAGCTCAACTTAAAAAGCAGATTTGAATTCAGGAAAGGTGCGGGCTTAATTCTACATAAACAGTTTTCAAATCGGGGATAAAAAAAAACTTTCAAATTTTTACAGGGGTTGCATTGGAATTTTTGACTACCTCGAAGAGCGATACAAAAATTCCATTTTCTCGAAAACTATAAGTCGCAGCTCAACTGCAAAAGCAGATTTGAATTCAGGAAAGGTGCGGGCTTAATTCTACATAAACAGTTTTCAAATTGGGGATGAATAAAAATTTTCAAATTTTTACAGGGGTTGCATTGGAATTCTTGACTACCTCGAAGAGCGATACAAAAATTCCATTTTCTCGAAAACTATAAGTCGCAGCTCAACTCCAAAAGCAGATTTGAATTCAGGAAAGGTGCGAGCTTAATTCTACATAAACAGTTTTCAAATTGGGGATGAAAAAAAAATTTTCAAATTTTTACAGAGGTTGCATTTTAATTCTTGACTACCTCGAAGAGCGATAGAAAAATTCCATTTTCTCGAAAAATATAAGTCGCAGCTCAACTCCAAAAGCAGATTTGAATTCAGGAAAGGTGCGGGCTTAATTCTACATAAACAGTTTTCAAATCGGGGATAAAAAAAAACTTTCAAATTTTTACAGGGGTTGCATTGGAATTCTTGACTACCTCGAAGAGCGGTACAAAAATTCCATTTTCTCGAAAACTATAAGTCGCAGCTCAACTGCAAAAGCAGATTTGAATTCAGGAAAGGTGCGAGCTTAATTCTACATAAACAGTTTTCAAATTGGGGATGAATAAAAATTTTCAAATTTTTACAGGGGCTGCATTGGAATTCCTGACTACCTGAAGAGCGTTACAAGAATTCCATTTTCTCGAAAACTATAAGTCGCAGCTGAACTCCAAAAGCAGATTTGAATTCAGGAAAGGTGCGAGCTTAATTCTACATAAACAGTTTTCGAAGTGGGGATGAAAAAAAATTTTAAAATTTTTACAGGGGTTGCATTGGAATTCCTGAGTACATGAAGAGCGAT
This sequence comes from Blera fallax, assembly GCA_946965025.1. Lineage (NCBI taxonomy): Eukaryota > Metazoa > Arthropoda > Insecta > Diptera > Syrphidae > Blera > Blera fallax. The sequence goes on from OX337247.1 coordinate 32,650,449, forward strand.
AGAAAAATTCCATTTTCTCGAAAACTATAAGTCGCAGCTCAACTCCAAAAGCAGATTTGAATTCAGGAAAGGTGCGGGCTTAATTCTACATAAACAGTTTTCAAATTGGGGATGAAAAAAAAATTTTCAAATTTTTACAGGGGTTGCATTGGAATTCTTGACTACCTCGAAGAGCGGTACAAAAATTCCATTTTCTCGAAAACTATAAGTCGGAGCTCAACTCCAAAAGCAGATTTCAATTCAGGGAAGGTGCGAGCTTAATTCTACATAAACAGTTTTCAAATTGGGGATGAATAAAAATTTTCACATTTTTACAGGGGTTGCATTGGAATTCCTGACTACCTGAAGAGCGTTACAAAAATTCCATTTTCTCGAAAACTATAAGTCGCAGCTGAACTCCAAAAGCAGATTTGAATTCAGGAAAGGTGCGAGCTTAATTCTACATAAACAGTTTTCGAATTGGGGATGAAAAAAAATTTTCAAATTTTTAGAGGGGTTGCATTGGAATTCCTGAGTACATGAAGAGCGTTAAAAAAATTCCATTTTCTCGAAAACTATAAGTCGCAGCTCAACTCCAAAAGCAGATTTGAATTCAGGAAAGGTGCGGGCTTAATTCTACATAAACAGTTGCATTGGAATTCCTGACTACCTGAAGAGCGTTACAAAAATTCCATTTTCTCGAAAACTATAAGTCGCAGCTCAACTCCAAAAGCAGATTTGAATTCAGGAAAGGTGCGAGCTTAATTCTACATAAACAGTTTTCAAATTGGGGATGAAAAAAAAATTTTCAAATTTTTACAGAGGTTGCATTTTAATTCTTGAGTACCTCGAAGAGCGATAGAAAAATTCCATTTTCTCGAAAAATATAAGTCGCAGCTCAACTCCAAAAGCAGATTTGAATTCAGGAAAGGTGCGGGCTTAATTCTACATAAACAGTTTTCAAATCGGGGATAAAAAAAAACTTTCAAATTTTTACAGGGGTTGCATTGGAATTCTTGACTACCTCGAAGAGCGATACAAAAATTCCATTTTCTCGAAAACTATAAGTCGCAGCTCAACTGCAAAAGCAGATTTGAATTCAGGAAAGGTGCGAGCTTAATTCTACATAAACAGTTTTCAAATTGGGGATGAAAAAAAAATTTTCAAATTTTTACAGAGGTTGCATTTTAATTCTTGACTACCTCGAAGAGCGATAGAAAAATTCCATTTTCTCGAAAAATATAAGTCGCAGCTCAACTCCAAAAGCAGATTTGAATTCAGGAAAGGTGCGGGCCTAATTCTACATAAACAGTTTTCAAATCGGGGATAAAAAAAAACTTTCAAATTTTTACAGGGGTTGCATTGGAATTCTTGACTACCTCGAAGAGCGATACAAAAATTCCATTTTCTCGAAAACTATAAGTCGCAGCTCAACTGCAAAAGCAGATTTGAATTCAGGAAAGGTGCGAGCTTAATTCTACATAAACAGTTTTCAAATTGGGGATAAAAAAAAAATTTTCAAATTTTTACAGGGGTTGCATTGGAATTCTTGACTACCTCGAAGAGCGGTACAAAAATTCCATTTTCTCGAAAACTATAAGTCGGAGCTCAACTCCAAAAGCAGATTTGAATTCAGGGAAGGTGCGAGCTTAATTCTACATAAACAGTTTTCAAATTGGGGATGAATAAAAATTTTCACATTTTTACAGGGGTTGCATTGGAATTCCTGACTACCTGAAGAGCGTTACAAAAATTCCATTTTCTCGAAAACTATAAGTCGCAGCTGAACTCCAAAAGCAGATTTGAATTCAGGAAAGGTGCGAGCTTAATTCTACATAAACAGTTTTCGAATTGGGGATGAAAAAAAAATTTTCAAATTTTTACAGGGGTTGCATTGGAATTCCTGAGTACATGAAGAGCGTTAAAAAAATTCCATTTTCTCGAAAACTATAAGTCGCAGCTCAACTCCAAAAGCAGATTTGAATTCAGGAAAGGTGCGGGCTTAATTCTACATAAACAGTTGCATTGGAATTCCTGACTACCTGAAGAGCGTTACAAAAATTCCATTTTCTCGAAAACTATAAGTCGCAGCTCAACTCCAAAAGCAGATTTGAATTCAGGAAAGGTGCGAGCTTAATTCTACATAAACAGTTTTCAAATTGGGGATGAAAAAAAAATTTTCAAATTTTTACAGAGGTTGCATTTTAATTCTTGAGTACCTCGAAGAGCGATAGAAAAATTCCATTTTCTCGAAAAATATAAGTCGCAGCTCAACTCCAAAAGCAGATTTGAATTCAGGAAAGGTGCGGGCTTAATTCTACATAAACAGTTTTCAAAGCGGGGATAAAAAAAAACTTTCAAATTTTTACAGGGGTTGCATTGGAATTCTTGACTACCTCGAAGAGCGATACAAAAATTCCATTTTCTCGAAAACTATAAGTCGCAGCTCAACTCCAAAAGCAGATTTGAATTCAGGAAAGGTGCGAGCTTAATTCTACATAAACAGTTTTCAAATTGGGGATGAAAAAAAAATTTTCAAATTTTTACAGAGGTTGCATTTTAATTCTTGACTACCTCGAAGAGCGATAGAAAAATTCCATTTTCTCGAAAAATATAAGTCGCAGCTCAACTCCAAAAGCAGATTTGAATTCAGGAAAGGTGCGGGCTTAATTCTACATAAACAGTTTTCAAATCGGGGATAAAAAAAAACTTTCAAATTTTTACAGGGGTTGCATTGGAATTTTTGACTACCTCGAAGAGCGATACAAAAATTCCATTTTCTCGAAAACTATAAGTCGCAGCTCAACTGCAAAAGCAGATTTGAATTCAGGAAAGGTGCGGGCTTAATTCTACATAAACAGTTTTCAAATCGGGGATAAAAAAAAACTTTCAAATTTTTACAGGGGTTGCATTGGAATTCTTGACTACCTCGAAGAGCGATACAAAAATTCCATTTTCTCGAAAACTATAAGTCGCAGCTCAACTGCAAAAGCAGATTTGAATTCAGGAAAGGTGCGAGCTTAATTCTACATAAACAGTTTTCAAATTGGGGATGAAAAAAAAATTTTCAAATTTTTACAGGGGTTGCATTGGAATTCTTGACTACCTCGAAGAGCGGTACAAAAATTCCATTTTCTCGAAAACTATAAGTCGGAGCTCAACTCCAAAAGCAGATTTGAATTCAGGGAAGGTGCGAGCTTAACTCTACATAAACAGTTTTCAAATTGGGGATGAATAAAAATTTTCAAATTTTTACAGGGGTTGCATTGGAATTCCTGAGTACATGAAGAGCGTTAAAAAAATTCCATTTTCTCGAAAACTATAAGTCGCAGCTCAACTCCAAAAGCAGATTTGAATTCAGGAAAGGTGCGGGCTTAATTCTACATAAACAGTTGCATTGGAATTCCTGACTACCTGAAGAGCGTTACAAAAATTCCATTTTCTCGAAAACTATAAGTCGCAGCTCAACTCCAAAAGCAGATTTGAATTCAGGAAATGTGCGAGCTTAATTCTACATAAACAGTTTTCAAATTGGGGATGAAAAAAAAATTTTCAAATTTTTACAGAGGTTGCATTTTAATTCTTGACTACCTCGAAGAGCAATAGAAAAATTCCATTTTCTCGAAAAATATAAGCCGCAGCTCAACTTAAAAAGCAGATTTGAATTCAGGAAAGGTGCGGGCTTAATTCTACATAAACAGTTTTCAAATCGGGGATAAAAAAAAACTTTCAAATTTTTACAGGGGTTGCATTGGAATTTTTGACTACCTCGAAGAGCGATACAAAAATTCCATTTTCTCGAAAACTATAAGTCGCAGCTCAACTGCAAAAGCAGATTTGAATTCAGGAAAGGTGCGGGCTTAATTCTACATAAACAGTTTTCAAATTGGGGATGAATAAAAATTTTCAAAATTTTACAGGGGTTGCATTGGAATTCCTGACTAACTGAAGAGCGTTACAAAAATTCCATTTTCTCGAAAACTATAAGTCGCAGCTCAACTCCAAAAGCAGATTTGAATTCAGGAAAGGTGCGAGCTTAATTCTACATAAACAGTTTTCGAATTGGGGATGAAAAAAAAAATTTCAAATTTTTACAGGGGTTGCATTGGAATTCCTGAGTACATGAAGAGCGTTAAAAAAATTCCATTTTCTCGAAAACTATAAGTCGCAGCTCAACTCCAAAAGCAGATTTGAATTCAGGAAAGGTGCGGGCTTAATTCTACCTAAACAGTTGCATTGGAATTCCTGACTACCTGAAGAGCGTTACAAAAATTCGATTTTCTCGAAAACTTTAAGTCGCAGCTCAACTCCAAAAGCAGATTTGAATTCAGGAAAGGTGCGAGCTTAATTCTACATAAACAGTTTTCGAATTGGGGATGAAAAAAAAAATTTCAAATTTTTACAGGGGTTGCATTGGAATTCCTGAGTACATGAAGAGCGTTAAAAAAATTCCATTTTCTCGAAAACTATAAGTCGCAGCTCAACTTAAAAAGCAGATTTGAATTCAGGAAAGGTGCGGGCTTAATTCTACATAAACAGTTTTCAAATCGGGGATAAAAAAAAACTTTCAAATTTTTACAGGGGTTGCATTGGAATTTTTGACTACCTCGAAGAGCGATACAAAAATTCCATTTTCTCGAAAACTATAAGTCGCAGCTCAACTGCAAAAGCAGATTTGAATTCAGGAAAGGTGCGAGCTTAATTCTACATAAACAGTTTTCGAATTGGGGATGAAAAAAAAATTTTCAAATTTTTACAGGGGTTGCATTGGAATTCCTGAGTACATGAAGAGCGATAGAAAAATTCCATTTTCTCGAAAACTATAAGTCGCAGCTCAACTCCAAAAGCAGATTTGAATTCAGGAAAGGTGCGGGCTTAATTCTACATAAACAGTTTTTAAATCGGGAATGAAAATAAAATTGTCAAATTTTTCCAGGGGTTGCATTGGAATTCCTGACTACCTCGAAGGGCGATTTTCTCGAAAACTATAAGTCGCAACTCAACTCCAAAAGCAGATTTGAATTCAGGAAAGGTGCGAGCTTAATTCTACATAAACAATTTTCAAATCGGGGATGAGAAAAAAATTTTCAAATTTTTACAGGGGTTGCATTGGGATTCCTGCCTACCTCGAAGAGAGATACAAAAATGCCATTTTCTCGAAAACTATAAGTCGCAGCTCAACTCCAAAAGCAGATTTGAATTCAGGGAAGGTGCGAGCTTAATTCTACATAAACAGTTTTCAAATTGGGGATGAAAAAAAAATTTTCAAATTTTTACAGGGGTTGCATTGGAATTCCTGACTACCTGAAGAGCGTTACAAAAATTCCATTTTCTCGAAAACTATAAGTCGCAGCTCAACTCCAAAAGCAGATTTGAATTCAGGAAAGGTGCGGGCTTAATTCTACATAAACAGTCTTCAAATCGGGGATGAAAAAAATTTTTCAAATTTTTACAGGGGTTGCATTGGAATTCTTGACTACCTCGAAGAGCGATAGAAAAATTCCATTTTCTCGAAAACTATAAGTCGCAGCTCAACTCCAAAAGCAGATTTGAATTCAGGAAAGGTGCGTGCTTAATTCTACATAAACAGTTTTCAAATTGGGGATGAAAAAAAAAATTTCAAATTTTTACAGGGGTTGCATTGGAATTCCTGACTACCTGAAGAGCGTTACAAAAATTCCATTTTCTCGAAAACTATAAGTCGCAGCTCAACTCCAAAAGCAGATTTGAATTCAGGAAAGGTGCGGGCTTAATTCTACATAAACAGTTTTCAAATTGGGGATGAAAAAAAAATTTTCAAATTTTTACAGGGGTTGCATTGGAATTCCTGACTACCTGAAGAGCGTTACAAAAATTCCATTTTCTCGAAAACTATAAGTCGCAGCTCAACTCCAAAAGCAGATTTGAATTCAGGGAAGGTGCGGGCTTAATTCTACATAAACAGTTTTCAAATCGGGGACGAAAAAAAATTTTCAAATTTTTACAGGGGTTGCATTGGAATTCATGACTACCTCGAAGAGCGATACAAAAATTCCATTTTCTCGAAAACTATAAGTCGCAGCTCAACTCCAAAAGCAGATTTAAATTCAGGAAAGGTGCGAGCTTAATTCCACATAAACAATTTTCAAATTGGGGATGAAAAAAAAATTTTCAAATTTTTACAGGGGTTGCATTGGGATTCCTGCCTACCTCGAAGAGAGATACAAAAATGCCATTTTCTCGAAAACTATAAGTCGCAGCTCAACTCCAAAAGCAGATTTGAATTCAGGAAAGGTGCGAGCTTAATTCTACATAAACAGTTTTCAAATTGGGGATGAAAAAAAAATTTTCAAATTTTTACAGGGGTTGCATTGGAATTCCTGAGTACATGAAGAGCGATACAAAAATTCCATTTTCTCGAAAACTATAAGTCGCAGCTCAACTCCAAAAGCAGATTTGAATTCAGGAAAGGTGCGGGCTTAATTCTACATAAACAGTTTTCAAATCGGGGATAAAAAAAAAATTTTCAAATTTTTACAGGGGTTGCATTGGAATTCTTGACTACCTCGACGAGCGGTACAAAAATTCCATTTTCTCGAAAACTATAAGTCGCAGCTCAACTCCAAAAGCAGATTTTAATTCAGGAAAGGTGCGAGCTTAATTCTACATAAACAGTTTTTAAATCGGGAATGAAAATAAAATTGTCAAATTTTTCCAGGGGTTGCATTGGAATTCCTGACTACCTCGAAGGGCGATACAAAAATTCCATTTTCTCGAAAACTATAAGTCGCAACTCAACTCCAAAAGCAGATTTGAATTCAGGAAAGGTGCGAGCTTAATTCTACATAAACAATTTTCAAATCGGGGATGAGAAAAAAATTTTCAAATTTTTACAGGGGTTGCATTGGAATTCCTGACTACCTCGAAGGGCGATACAAAAATTCCATTTTCTCGAAAACTATAAGTCGCAACTCAACTCCAAAAGCAGATTTGAATTCAGGAAAGGTGCGAGCTTAATTCTACATAAACAATTTTCAAATCGGGGATGAGAAAAAAATTTTCAAATTTTTACAGGGGTTGCATTGGGATTCCTGCCTACCTCGAAGAGAGATACAAAAATGCCATTTTCTCGAAAACTATAAGTCGCAGCTCAACTCCAAAAGCAGATTTGAATTCAGGGAAGGTGCGAGCTTAATTCTACATAAACAGTTTTCAAATTGGGGATGAAAAAAAAATTTTCAAATTTTTACAGGGGTTGCATTGGAATTCCTGACTACCTGAAGAGCGTTACAAAAATTCCATTTTCTCGAAAACTATAAGTCGCAGCTCAACTCCAAAAGCAGATTTGAATTCAGGAAAGGTGCGGGCTTAATTCTACATAAACAGTTTTCAAATCGGGGATGAAAAAAATTTTTCAAATTTTTACAGGGGTTGCATTGGAATTCTTGACTACCTCGAAGAGCGATAGAAAAATTCCATTTTCTCGAAAACTATAAGTCGCAGCTCAACTCCAAAAGCAGATTTGAATTCAGGAAAGGTGCGTGCTTAATTCTACATAAACAGTTTTCAAATTGGGGATGAAAAAAAAATTTTCAAATTTTTACAGGGGTTGCATTGGAATTCCTGACTACCTGAAGAGCGTTACAAAAATTCCATTTTCTCGAAAACTATAAGTCGCAGCTCAACTCCAAAAGCAGATTTGAATTCAGGAAAGGTGCGGGCTTAATTCTACATAAACAGTTTTCAAATTGGGGATGAAAAAAAAATTTTCAAATTTTTACAGGGGTTGCATTGGAATTCCTGACTACCTGAAGAGCGTTACAAAAATTCCATTTTCTCGAAAACTATAAGTCGCAGCTCAACTCCAAAAGCAGATTTGAATTCAGGAAAGGTGCGGGCTTAATTCTACATAAACAGTTTTCAAATCGGGGACGAAAAAAAATTTTCAAATTTTTGCAGGGGTTGCATTGGAATTCATGACTACCTCGAAGAGCGATACAAAAATTCCATTTTCTCGAAAACTATAAGTCGCAGCTCAACTCCAAAAGCAGATTTAAATTCAGGAAAGGTGCGAGCTTAATTCCACATAAACAATTTTCAAATTGGGGATGAAAAAAAAATTTTCAAATTTTTACAGGGGTTGCATTGGGATTCCTGCCTACCTCGAAGAGAGATACAAAAATGCCATTTTCTCGAAAACTATAAGTCGCAGCTCAACTCCAAAAGCAGATTTGAATTCAGGAAAGGTGCGAGCTTAATTCTACATAAACAATTTTCAAATCGGGGATGAGAAAAAAATTTTCAAATTTTTACAGGGGTTGCATTGGGATTCCTGCCTACCTCGAAGAGAGATACAAAAATGCCATTTTCTCGAAAACTATAAGTCGCAGCTCAACTCCAAAAGCAGATTTAAATTCAGGAAAGGTGCGAGCTTAATTCTACATAAACAGTTTTCAAATCGGGGATGAAAAAAAAACTTTAAAATTTTAACAGGGGTTGCATTGGAATTCCTGACTACCTCGAAGAGCGATACAAAAATTCCATTTTCTCCAAACTATAAGTCGCAGCTCAACTCCAAAAGCAGATTTTAATTCAGGAAAGGTGCGAGCTTAATTCTACATAAACAGTTTTTAAATCGGGAATGAAAATAAAATTGTCAAATTTTTCCAGGGGTTGCATTGGAATTCCTGACTACCTCGAAGGGCGATACAAAAATTCCATTTTCTCGAAAACTATAAGTCGCAACTCAACTCCAAAAGCAGATTTGAATTCAGGAAAGGTGCGAGCTTAATTCTACATAAACAATTTTCAAATCGGGGATGAGAAAAAAATTTTCAAATTTTTACAGGGGTTGCATTGGAATTCCTGACTACCTCGAAGGGCGATACAAAAATTCCATTTTCTCGAAAACTATAAGTCGCAACTCAACTCCAAAAGCAGATTTGAATTCAGGAAAGGTGCGAGCTTAATTCTACATAAACAATTTTCAAATCGGGGATGAGAAAAAAATTTTCAAATTTTTACAGGGGTTGCATTGGGATTCCTGCCTACCTCGAAGAGAGATACAAAAATGCCATTTTCTCGAAAACTATAAGTCGCAGCTCAACTCCAAAAGCAGATTTGAATTCAGGGAAGGTGCGAGCTTAATTCTACATAAACAGTTTTCAAATTGGGGATGAAAAAAAAATTTTCAAATTTTTACAGGGGTTGCATTGGAATTCCTGACTACCTGAAGAGCGTTACAAAAATTCCATTTTCTCGAAAACTATAAGTCGCAGCTCAACTCCAAAAGCAGATTTGAATTCAGGAAAGGTGCGGGCTTAATTCTACATAAACAGTTTTCAAATCGGGGATGAAAAAAATTTTTCAAATTTTTACAGGGGTTGCATTGGAATTCTTGACTACCTCGAAGAGCGATAGAAAAATTCCATTTTCTCGAAAACTATAAGTCGCAGCTCAACTCCAAAAGCAGATTTGAATTCAGGAAAGGTGCGTGCTTAATTCTACATAAACAGTTTTCAAATTGGGGATGAAAAAAAAATTTTCAAATTTTTACAGGGGTTGCATTGGAATTCCTGACTACCTGAAGAGCGTTACAAAAATTCCATTTTCTCGAAAACTATAAGTCGCAGCTCAACTCCAAAAGCAGATTTGAATTCAGGAAAGGTGCGGGCTTAATTCTACATAAACAGTTTTCAAATTGGGGATGAAAAAAAAATTTTCAAATTTTTACAGGGGTTGCATTGGAATTCCTGACTACCTGAAGAGCGTTACAAAAATTCCATTTTCTCGAAAACTATAAGTCGCAGCTCAACTCCAAAAGCAGATTTGAATTCAGGAAAGGTGCGGGCTTAATTCTACATAAACAGTTTTCAAATCGGGGACGAAAAAAAATTTTCAAATTTTTGCAGGGGTTGCATTGGAATTCATGACTACCTCGAAGAGCGATACAAAAATTCCATTTTCTCGAAAACTATAAGTCGCAGCTCAACTCCAAAAGCAGATTTAAATTCAGGAAAGGTGCGAGCTTAATTCCACATAAACAATTTTCAAATTGGGGATGAAAAAAAAATTTTCAAATTTTTACAGGGGTTGCATTGGGATTCCTGCCTACCTCGAAGAGAGATACAAAAATGCCATTTTCTCGAAAACTATAAGTCGCAGCTCAACTCCAAAAGCAGATTTGAATTCAGGAAAGGTGCGGGCTTAATTCTACATAAACAGTTTTCAAATTGGGGATGAAAAAAAAATTTTCAAATTTTTACAGGGGTTGCATTGGAATTCCTGACTACCTGAAGAGCGTTACAAAAATTCCATTTTCTCGAAAACTATAAGTCGCAGCTCAACTCCAAAAGCAGATTTGAATTCAGGAAAGGTGCGGGCTTAATTCTACATAAACAGTTTTCAAATTGGGGATGAAAAAAAAATTTTTAAATTTTTACAGGGGTTGCATTGGAATTCCTGACTACCTGAAGAGCGTTACAAAAATTCCATTTTCTCGAAAACTATAAGTCGCAGCTCAACTCCAAAAGCAGATTTGAATTCAGGAAAGGTGCGGGCTTAATTCTACATAAACAGTTTTCAAATCGGGGACGAAAAAAAATTTTCAAATTTTTACAGGGGTTGCATTGGAATTCATGACTACCTCGAAGAGCGATACAAAAATTCCATTTTCTCGAAAACTATAAGTCGCAGCTCAACTCCAAAAGCAGATTTGAATTCAGGAAAGGTGCGAGCTTAATTCTACATAAACAGTTTTCAAATTGGGGATGAAAAAAAATTTTCAAATTTTTACAGGGGTTGCATTGGGATTCCTGCCTACCTCGAAGAGAGATACAAAAATGCCATTTTCTCGAAAACTATAAGTCGCAGCTCAACTCCAAAAGCAGATTTGAATTCAGGAAAGGTGCGGGCTTAATTCTACATAAACAGTTTTCAAATCGGGGATAAAAAAAACTTTAAATTTTTACAGGGGTTGCATTGGAATTCCTGAGTACATGAAGAGCGATACAAAAATTCCATTTTCTCGAAAACTATAAGTCGCAGCTCAACTCCAAAAGCAGATTTGAATTCAGGAAAGGTGCGAGCTTAATTCTACATAAACAGTTTTCAAATCGGGGATGAAAAGAAAACTTTAAATTTTAACAGGGGTTGCATTGGAATTCCTGACTACCTCGAAGAGCGATACAAAAATTCCATTTTCTCGAAAACTATAAGTCGCAGTTCAACTCCAAAAGCAGATTTGAATTCAGGAAAGGTGCGGGCTTAATTCTACATAAACAGTTTTCAAATCGGGGATAAAAAAAAAAATTTTCAAATTTTTACAGGGGTTGCATTGAAATTCTTGACTACCTCGACGAGCGGTACAAAAATTCCATTTTCTCGAAAACTATAAGTCGCAGCTCAACTCCAAAAGCAGATTTTAATTCAGGAAAGGTGCGAGCTTAATTCTACATAAACAGTTTTTAAATCGGGAATGAAAATAAAATTGTCAAATTTTTCCAGGGGTTGCATTGGAATTCCTGACTACCTCGAAGGGCGATACAAAAATTCCATTTTCTCGAAAACTATAAGTCGGAACTCAACTCCAAAAGCAGATTTGAATTCAGGAAAGGTGCGAGCTTAATTCTACATAAACAATTTTCAAATCGGGGATGAGAAAAAAATTTTCAAATTTTTACAGGGGTTGCATTGGGATTCCTGCCTACCTGAAGAGAGATACAAAAATGCCATTTTCTCGAAAACTATAAGTCGCAGCTCAACTCCAAAAGCAGATTTGAATTCAGGAAAGGTGCGGGCTTAATTCTACATAAACAGTTTTCAAATCGGGGATGAAAAAAATTTTTCAAATTTTTACAGGGGTTGCATTGGAATTCTTGACTACCTCGAAGAGCGATAGAAAAATTCCATTTTCTCGAAAACTATAAGTCGCAGCTCAACTCCAAAAGCAGATTTGAATTCAGGAAAGGTGCGGGCTTAATTCTACATAAACAGTTTTCAAATTGGGGATGAAAAAAAAATTTTAAAATTTTTACAGGGGTTGCATTGGGATTCCTGCCTACCTCGAAGAGAGATGCAAAAATGCCATTTTCTCGAAAACTATAAGTCGCAGCTCAACTCCAAAAGCAGATTTGAATTCAGGAAAGGTGCGAGCTTAATTCTACATAAACAGTTTTCAAATTGGGGATGAAAAAAAATTTTCAAATTTTTACAGGGGTTGCATTGGGATTCCTGCCTACCTCGAAGAGAGATACAAAAATGCCATTTTCTCGAAAACTATAAGTCGCAGCTCAACTCCAAAAGCAGATTTGAATTCAGGAAAGGTGCGAGCTTAATTCTACATAAACAGTTTTCAAATCGGGGATAAAAAAAACTTTAAATTTTTACAGGGGTTGCATTGGAATTCCTGAGTACATGAAGAGCGATACAAAAATTCCATTTTCTCGAAAACTATAAGTCGCAGCTCAACTCCAAAAGCAGATTTGAATTCAGGAAAGGTGCGAGCTTAATTCTACATAAACAATTTTCAAATCGGGGATGAGAAAAAAATTTTCAAATTTTTACAGGGGTTGCATTGGGATTCCTGCCTACCTCGAAGAGAGATACAAAAATGCCATTTTCTCGAAAACTATAAGTCGCAGCTCAACTCCAAAAGCAGATTTGAATTCAGGAAAGGTGCGGGCTTAATTCTACATAAACAGTTTTCAAATCGGGGATGAAAAAAATTTTTCAAATTTTTACAGGGGTTGCATTGGAATTCTTGACTACCTCGAAGAGCGATAGAAAAATTCCATTTTCTCGAAAACTATAAGTCGCAGCTCAACTCCAAAAGCAGATTTGAATTCAGGAAAGGTGCGGGCTTAATTCCACATAAACAGTTTTCAAATTGGGGATGAAAAAAAAATTTCCAAATTTTTACAGGGGTTGCATTGGAATTCCTGACTACCTGAAGAGCGTTACAAAAATTCCATTTTCTCGAAAACTATAAGTCGCAGCTCAACTCCAAAAGCAGATTTGAATTCAGGAAAGGTGCGAGCTTAATTCTACATAAACAGTTTTCAAATCGGGGATAAAAAAAACTTTAAATTTTTACAGGGGTTGCATTGGAATTCCTGAGTACATGAAGAGCGATACAAAAATTCCATTTTCTCGAAAACTATAAGTCGCAGCTCAACTCCAAAAGCAGATTTGAATTCAGGAAAGGTGCGAGCTTAATTCTACATAAACAATTTTCAAATCGGGGATAAAAAAAACTTTAAATTTTTACAGGGGTTGCATTGGAATTCCTGCCTACCTCGAAGAGAGATACAAAAATGCCATTTTCTCGAAAACTATAAGTCGCAGCTCAACTCCAAAAGCAGATTTGAATTCAGGAAAGGTGCGGGCTTAATTCTACATAAACAGTTTTCAAATCGGGGATGAAAAAAATTTTTCAAATTTTTACAGGGGTTGCATTGGAATTCTTGACTACCTCGAAGAGCGATACAAAAATTCCATTTTCTCGAAAACTATAAGTCGCAGCTCAACTCCAAAAGCAGATTTGAATTCAGGAAAGGTGCGGGCTTAATTCTACATAAACAGTTTTCAAATTGGGGATGAAAAAAAAATTTCCAAATTTTTACAGGGGTTGCATTGGAATTCCTGACTACCTGAAGAGCGTTACAAAAATTCCATTTTCTCGAAAACTATAAGTCGCAGCTCAACTCCAAAAGCAGATTTGAATTCAGGAAAGGTGCGGGCTTAATTCTACATAAACAGTTTTCAAATCGGGGACGAAAAAAAATTTTCAAATTTTTACAGGGGTTGCATTGGAATTCATGACTACCTCGAAGAGCGATACAAAAATTCCATTTTCTCGAAAACTATAAGTCGCAGCTCAACTCCAAAAGCAGATTTAAATTCAGGAAAGGTGCGAGCTTAATTCCACATAAACAATTTTCAAATCGGGGATGAGAAAAAAATTTTCAAATTTTTACAGGGGTTGCATTGGGATTCCTGCCTACCTCGAAGAGAGATACAAAAATGCCATTTTCTCGAAAACTATAAGTCGCAGCTCAACTCCAAAAGCAGATTTGAATTCAGGGAAGGTGCGAGCTTAATTCTACATAAACAGTTTTCAAATTGGGGATGAAAAAAAAATTTTCAAATTTTTACAGGGGTTGCATTGGAATTCCTGACTACCTGAAGAGCGTTACAAAAATTCCATTTTCTCGAAAACTATAAGTCGCAGCTCAACTCCAAAAAGCAGATTTGAATTCAGGAAAGGTGCGTTCTTAATTCTACATAAACAGTTTTCAAATTGGGGATGAAAAAAAAATTTTCAAATTTTTACAGGGGTTGCATTGGAATTCCTGACTACCTGAAGAGCATTACAAAAATTCCATTTTCTCGAAAACTATAAGTCGCAGCTCAACTCCAAAAGCAGATTTGAATTCAGGAAAGGTGCGGGCTTAATTCTACATAAACAGTTTTCAAATCGGGGATGAAAAAAATTTTTCAAATTTTTACAGGGGTTGCATTGGAATTCTTGACTACCTCGAAGAGCGATAGAAAAATTCCATTTTCTCGAAAACTATAAGTCGCAGCTCAACTCCAAAAGCAGATTTGAATTCAGGAAAGGTGCGGGCTTAATTCTACATAAACAGTTTTCAAATTGGGGATGAAAAAAAAATTTTCAAATTTTTACAGGGGTTGCATTGGAATTCCTGACTACCTGAAGAGCGATAGAAAAATTCCATTTTCTCGAAAACTATAAGTCGCAGCTCAACTCCAAAAGCAGATTTGAATTCAGGAAAGGTGCGGGCTTAATTCTACATAAACAGTTTTCAAATTGGGGATGAAAAAAAAATTTTCAAATTTTTACAGGGGTTGCATTGGAATTCCTGACTACCTGAAGAGCGTTACAAAAATTCCATTTTCTCGAAAACTATAAGTCGCAGCTCAACTCCAAAAGCAGATTTAAATTCAGGAAAGGTGCGAGCTTAATTCCACATAAACAATTTTCAAATTGGGGATGAAAAAAAAATTTTCAAATTTTTACAGGGGTTGCATTGGGATTCCTGCCTACCTCGAAGAGAGATACAAAACTGCCATTTTCTCGAAAACTATAAGTCGCAGCTCAACTCCAAAAACAGATTTGAATTCAGGAAAGGTGCGAGCTTAATTCTACATAAACAGTTTTCAAATTGGGGATAAAAAAAACTTTAAATTTTTTACAGGGGTTGCATTGGGATTCCTGCCTACCTCGAAGAGAGATACAAAAATGCCATTTTCTCGAAAACTATAAGTCGCAGCTCAACTCCAAAAGCAGATTTGAATTCAGGAAAGGTGCGAGCTTAATTCTACATAAACAGTTTTCAAATCGGGGATAAAAAAAACTTTAAATTTTTACAGGGGTTGCATTGGAATTCCTGAGTACATGAAGAGCGATACAAAAATTCCATTTTCTCGAAAACTATAAGTCGCAGCTCAACTCCAAAAGCAGATTTGAATTCAGGAAAGGTGCGAGCTTAATTCTACATAAACAGTTTTCAAATCGGGGATAAAAAAAACTTTAAATTTTTACAGGGGTTGCATTGGAATTCCTGAGTACATGAAGAGCGATACAAAAATGCCATTTTCTCGAAAACTATGAGTCGCAGCTCAACTCCAAAAGCAGATTTGAATTCAGGAAAGGTGCGGGCTTAATTCTACATAAACAGTTTTCAAATCGGGGATGAAAAAAATTTTTCAAATTTTTACAGGGGTTGCATTGGAATTCTTGACTACCTCGAAGAGCGATAGAAAAATTCCATTTTCTCGAAAACTATAAGTCGCAGCTC
This sequence comes from Blera fallax, assembly GCA_946965025.1. NCBI lineage: Eukaryota > Metazoa > Arthropoda > Insecta > Diptera > Syrphidae > Blera > Blera fallax. Next base: position 32,666,228 of record OX337247.1, read on the forward strand.
AACTCCAAAAGCAGATTTGAATTCAGGAAAGGTGCGGGCTTAATTCTACATAAACAGTTTTCAAATTGGGGATGAAAAAAAAATTTCCAAATTTTTACAGGGGTTGCATTGGAATTCCTGACTACCTGAAGAGCGTTACAAAAATTCCATTTTCTCGAAAACTATAAGTCGCAGCACAACTCCAAAAGCAGATTTGAATTCAGGAAAGGTGCGGGCTTAATTCTACATAAACAGTTTTCAAATCGGGGACGAAAAAAAATTTTCAAATTTTTACAGGGGTTGCATTGGAATTCATGACTACCTCGAAGAGCGATACAAAAATTCCATTTTCTCGAAAACTATAAGTCGCAGCTCAACTCCAAAAGCAGATTTAAATTCAGGAAAGGTGCGAGCTTAATTCCACATAAACAATTTTCAAATCGGGGATGAGAAAAAAATTTTCAAATTTTTACAGGGGTTGCATTGGGATTCCTGCCTACCTCGAAGAGAGATACAAAAATGCCATTTTCTCGAAAACTATAAGTCGCAGCTCAACTCCAAAAGCAGATTTGAATTCAGGGAAGGTGCGAGCTTAATTCTACATAAACAGTTTTCAAATTGGGGATGAAAAAAAAATTTTCAAATTTTTACAGGGGTTGCATTGGAATTCCTGACTACCTGAAGAGCGTTACAAAAATTCCATTTTCTCGAAAACTATAAGTCGCAGCTCAACTCCAAAAGCAGATTTGAATTCAGGAAAGGTGCGGGCTTAATTCTACATAAACAGTTTTCAAATCGGGGATGAAAAAAATTTTTCAAATTTTTACAGGGGTTGCATTGGAATTCTTGACTACCTCGAAGAGCGATAGAAAAATTCCATTTTCTCGAAAACTATAAGTCGCAGCTCAACTCCAAAAGCAGATTTGAATTCAGGAAAGGTGCGGGCTTAATTCTACATAAACAGTTTTCAAATCGGGGATGAAAAAAATTTTTCAAATTTTTACAGGGGTTGCATTGGAATTCTTGACTACCTCGAAGAGCGATAGAAAAATTCCATTTTCTCGAAAACTATAAGTCGCAGCTCAACTCCAAAAGCAGATTTGAATTCAGGAAAGGTGCGGGCTTAATTCTACATAAACAGTTTTCAAATTGGGGATGAAAAAAAAATTTTCAAATTTTTACAGGGGTTGCATTGGAATTCCTGACTACCTGAAGAGCGTTACAAAAATTCCATTTTCTCGAAAACTATAAGTCGCAGCTCAACTCCAAAAGCAGATTTAAATTCAGGAAAGGTGCGAGCTTAATTCCACATAAACAATTTTCAAATTGGGGATGAAAAAAAAATTTTCAAATTTTTACAGGGGTTGCATTGGGATTCCTGCCTACCTCGAAGAGAGATACAAAACTGCCATTTTCTCGAAAACTATAAGTCGCAGCTCAACTCCAAAAACAGATTTGAATTCAGGAAAGGTGCGGGCTTAATTCTACATAAACAGTTTTCAAATCGGGGATGAAAAAAATTTTTCAAATTTTTACAGGGGTTGCATTGGAATTCTTGACTACCTCGAAGAGCGATAGAAAAATTCCATTTTCTCGAAAACTATAAGTCGCAGCTCAACTCCAAAAGCAGATTTGAATTCAGGAAAGGTGCGGGCTTAATTCTACATAAACAGTTTTCAAATTGGGGATGAAAAAAAAATTTTCAAATTTTTACAGGGGTTGCATTGGAATTCCTGACTACCTGAAGAGCGATAGAAAAATTCCATTTTCTCGAAAACTATAAGTCGCAGCTCAACTCCAAAAGCAGATTTGAATTCAGGAAAGGTGCGGGCTTAATTCTACATAAACAGTTTTCAAATTGGGGATGAAAAAAAAATTTTCAAATTTTTACAGGGGTTGCATTGGAATTCCTGACTACCTGAAGAGCGTTACAAAAATTCCATTTTCTCGAAAACTATAAGTCGCAGCTCAACTCCAAAAGCAGATTTAAATTCAGGAAAGGTGCGAGCTTAATTCCACATAAACAATTTTCAAATTGGGGATGAAAAAAAAATTTTCAAATTTTTACAGGGGTTGCATTGGGATTCCTGCCTACCTCGAAGAGAGATACAAAACTGCCATTTTCTCGAAAACTATAAGTCGCAGCTCAACTCCAAAAACAGATTTGAATTCAGGAAAGGTGCGAGCTTAATTCTACATAAACAGTTTTCAAATTGGGGATGAAAAAAAATTTTCAAATTTTTACAGGGGTTGCATTGGGATTCCTGCCTACCTCGAAGAGAGATACAAAAATGCCATTTTCTCGAAAACTATAAGTCGCAGCTCAACTCCAAAAGCAGATTTGAATTCAGGAAAGGTGCGAGCTTAATTCTACATAAACAGTTTTCAAATCGGGGATAAAAAAAACTTTAAATTTTTACAGGGGTTGCATTGGAATTCCTGAGTACATGAAGAGCGATACAAAAATTCCATTTTCTCGAAAACTATAAGTCGCAGCTCAACTCCAAAAGCAGATTTGAATTCAGGAAAGGTGCGAGCTTAATTCTACATAAACAGTTTTCAAATCGGGGATAAAAAAAACTTTAAATTTTTACAGGGGTTGCATTGGAATTCCTGAGTACATGAAGAGCGATACAAAAATGCCATTTTCTCGAAAACTATGAGTCGCAGCTCAACTCCAAAAGCAGATTTGAATTCAGGAAAGGTGCGGGCTTAATTCTACATAAACAGTTTTCAAATCGGGGATGAAAAAAATTTTTCAAATTTTTACAGGGGTTGCATTGGAATTCTTGACTACCTCGAAGAGCGATAGAAAAATTCCATTTTCTCGAAAACTATAAGTCGCAGCTCAACTCCAAAAGCAGATTTGAATTCAGGAAAGGTGCGGGCTTAATTCTACATAAACAGTTTTCAAATTGGGGATGAAAAAAAAATTTCCAAATTTTTACAGGGGTTGCATTGGAATTCCTGACTACCTGAAGAGCGTTACAAAAATTCCATTTTCTCGAAAACTATAAGTCGCAGCACAACTCCAAAAGCAGATTTGAATTCAGGAAAGGTGCGGGCTTAATTCTACATAAACAGTTTTCAAATCGGGGACGAAAAAAAATTTTCAAATTTTTACAGGGGTTGCATTGGAATTCATGACTACCTCGAAGAGCGATACAAAAATTCCATTTTCTCGAAAACTATAAGTCGCAGCTCAACTCCAAAAGCAGATTTAAATTCAGGAAAGGTGCGAGCTTAATTCCACATAAACAATTTTCAAATCGGGGATGAGAAAAAAATTTTCAAATTTTTACAGGGGTTGCATTGGGATTCCTGCCTACCTCGAAGAGAGATACAAAAATGCCATTTTCTCGAAAACTATAAGTCGCAGCTCAACTCCAAAAGCAGATTTGAATTCAGGGAAGGTGCGAGCTTAATTCTACATAAACAGTTTTCAAATTGGGGATGAAAAAAAAATTTTCAAATTTTTACAGGGGTTGCATTGGAATTCCTGACTACCTGAAGAGCGTTACAAAAATTCCATTTTCTCGAAAACTATAAGTCGCAGCTCAACTCCAAAAGCAGATTTGAATTCAGGAAAGGTGCGGGCTTAATTCTACATAAACAGTTTTCAAATCGGGGATGAAAAAAATTTTTCAAATTTTTACAGGGGTTGCATTGGAATTCTTGACTACCTCGAAGAGCGATAGAAAAATTCCATTTTCTCGAAAACTATAAGTCGCAGCTCAACTCCAAAAGCAGATTTGAATTCAGGAAAGGTGCGGGCTTAATTCTACATAAACAGTTTTCAAATCGGGGATGAAAAAAATTTTTCAAATTTTTACAGGGGTTGCATTGGAATTCTTGACTACCTCGAAGAGCGATAGAAAAATTCCATTTTCTCGAAAACTATAAGTCGCAGCTCAACTCCAAAAGCAGATTTGAATTCAGGAAAGGTGCGGGCTTAATTCTACATAAACAGTTTTCAAATTGGGGATGAAAAAAAAATTTTCAAATTTTTACAGGGGTTGCATTGGAATTCCTGACTACCTGAAGAGCGTTACAAAAATTCCATTTTCTCGAAAACTATAAGTCGCAGCTCAACTCCAAAAGCAGATTTAAATTCAGGAAAGGTGCGAGCTTAATTCCACATAAACAATTTTCAAATTGGGGATGAAAAAAAAATTTTCAAATTTTTACAGGGGTTGCATTGGGATTCCTGCCTACCTCGAAGAGAGATACAAAACTGCCATTTTCTCGAAAACTATAAGTCGCAGCTCAACTCCAAAAACAGATTTGAATTCAGGAAAGGTGCGAGCTTAATTCTACATAAACAGTTTTCAAATTGGGGATGAAAAAAAATTTTCAAATTTTTACAGGGGTTGCATTGGGATTCCTGCCTACCTCGAAGAGAGATACAAAAATGCCATTTTCTCGAAAACTATAAGTCGCAGCTCAACTCCAAAAGCAGATTTGAATTCAGGGAAGGTGCGAGCTTAATTCTACATAAACAGTTTTCAAATTGGGGATGAAAAAAAAATTTTCAAATTTTTACAGGGGTTGCATTGGAATTCCTGACTACCTGAAGAGCGTTACAAAAATTCCATTTTCTCGAAAACTATAAGTCGCAGCTCAACTCCAAAAAGCAGATTTGAATTCAGGAAAGGTGCGGGCTTAATTCTACATAAACAGTTTTCAAATTGGGGATAAAAAAAACTTTAAATTTTTACAGGGGTTGCATTGGAATTCCTGAGTACATGAAGAGCGATACAAAAATGCCATTTTCTCGAAAACTATAAGTCGCAGCTCAACTCCAAAAGCAGATTTGAATTCAGGAAAGGTGCGGGCTTAATTCTACATAAACAGTTTTCAAATCGGGGATGAAAAAAATTTTTCAAATTTTTACAGGGGTTGCATTGGAATTCTTGACTACCTCGAAGAGCGATAGAAAAATTCCATTTTCTCGAAAACTATAAGTCGCAGCTCAACTCCAAAAGCAGATTTGAATTCAGGAAAGGTGCGGGCTTAATTCTACATAAACAGTTTTCAAATTGGGGATGAAAAAAAAATTTTCAAATTTTTACAGGGGTTGCATTGGAATTCCTGACTACCTGAAGAGCGATAGAAAAATTCCATTTTCTCGAAAACTATAAGTCGCAGCTCAACTCCAAAAGCAGATTTGAATTCAGGAAAGGTGCGGGCTTAATTCTACATAAACAGTTTTCAAATTGGGGATGAAAAAAAAATTTTCAAATTTTTACAGGGGTTGCATTGGAATTCCTGACTACCTGAAGAGCGTTACAAAAATTCCATTTTCTCGAAAACTATAAGTCGCAGCTCAACTCCAAAAGCAGATTTAAATTCAGGAAAGGTGCGAGCTTAATTCCACATAAACAATTTTCAAATTGGGGATGAAAAAAAATTTTTCAAATTTTTACAGGGGTTGCATTGGGATTCCTGCCTACCTCGAAGAGAGATACAAAACTGCCATTTTCTCGAAAACTATAAGTCGCAGCTCAACTCCAAAAACAGATTTGAATTCAGGAAAGGTGCGAGCTTAATTCTACATAAACAGTTTTCAAATTGGGGATGAAAAAAAATTTTCAAATTTTTACAGGGGTTGCATTGGGATTCCTGCCTACCTCGAAGAGAGATACAAAAATGCCATTTTCTCGAAAACTATAAGTCGCAGCTCAACTCCAAAAGCAGATTTGAATTCAGGAAAGGTGCGAGCTTAATTCTACATAAACAGTTTTCAAATCGGGGATAAAAAAAACTTTAAATTTTTACAGGGGTTGCATTGGAATTCCTGAGTACATGAAGAGCGATACAAAAATTCCATTTTCTCGAAAACTATAAGTCGCAGCTCAACTCCAAAAGCAGATTTGAATTCAGGAAAGGTGCGAGCTTAATTCTACATAAACAGTTTTCAAATCGGGGATGAAAAGAAAACTTTAAATTTTAACAGGGGTTGCATTGGAATTCCTGACTACCTCGAAGAGCGATACAAAAATTCCATTTTCTCGAAAACTATAAGTCGCAGCTCAACTCCAAAAGCAGATTTGAATTCAGGAAAGGTGCGGGCTTAATTCTACATAAACAGTTTTCAAATCGGGGATAAAAAAAAAATTTTCAAATTTTTACAGGGGTTGCATTGGAATTCTTGACTACCTCGACGAGCGGTACAAAAATTCCATTTTCTCGAAAACTATAAGTCGCAGCTCAACTCCAAAAGCAGATTTTAATTCAGGAAAGGTGCGAGCTTAATTCTACATAAACAGTTTTTAAATCGGGAATGAAAATAAAATTGTCAAATTTTTCCAGGGGTTGCATTGGAATTCCTGACTACCTCGAAGGGCGATACAAAAATTCCATTTTCTCGAAAACTATAAGTCGGAACTCAACTCCAAAAGCAGATTTGAATTCAGGAAAGGTGCGAGCTTAATTCTACATAAACAATTTTCAAATCGGGGATGAGAAAAAAATTTTCAAATTTTTACAGGGGTTGCATTGGGATTCCTGCCTACCTCGAAGAGAGATACAAAAATGCCATTTTCTCGAAAACTATAAGTCGCAGCTCAACTCCAAAAGCAGATTTGAATTCAGGAAAGGTGCGGGCTTAATTCTACATAAACAGTTTTCAAATTGGGGATGAAAAAAAAATTTTCAAATTTTTACAGGGGTTGCATTGGAATTCCTGACTACCTGAAGAGCGTTACAAAAATTCCATTTTCTCGAAAACTATAAGTCGCAGCTCAACTCCAAAAGCAGATTTAAATTCAGGAAAGGTGCGAGCTTAATTCCACATAAACAATTTTCAAATTGGGGATGAAAAAAAATTTTTCAAATTTTTACAGGGGTTGCATTGGGATTCCTGCCTACCTCGAAGAGAGATACAAAACTGCCATTTTCTCGAAAACTATAAGTCGCAGCTCAACTCCAAAAACAGATTTGAATTCAGGAAAGGTGCGAGCTTAATTCTACATAAACAGTTTTCAAATTGGGGATGAAAAAAAATTTTCAAATTTTTACAGGGGTTGCATTGGGATTCCTGCCTACCTCGAAGAGAGATACAAAAATGCCATTTTCTCGAAAACTATAAGTCGCAGCTCAACTCCAAAAGCAGATTTGAATTCAGGAAAGGTGCGAGCTTAATTCTACATAAACAGTTTTCAAATCGGGGATAAAAAAAACTTTAAATTTTTACAGGGGTTGCATTGGAATTCCTGAGTACATGAAGAGCGATACAAAAATTCCATTTTCTCGAAAACTATAAGTCGCAGCTCAACTCCAAAAGCAGATTTGAATTCAGGAAAGGTGCGGGCTTAATTCTACATAAACAGTTTTCAAATCGGGGATGAAAAAAATTTTTCAAATTTTTACAGGGGTTGCATTGGAATTCTTGACTACCTCGAAGAGCGATAGAAAAATTCCATTTTCTCGAAAACTATAAGTCGCAGCTCAACTCCAAAAGCAGATTTGAATTCAGGAAAGGTGCGGGCTTAATTCTACATAAACAGTTTTCAAATTGGGGATGAAAAAAAAATTTTCAAATTTTTACAGGGGTTGCATTGGAATTCCTGACTACCTGAAGAGCGTTACAAAAATTCCATTTTCTCGAAAACTATAAGTCGCAGCTCAACTCCAAAAGCAGATTTAAATTCAGGAAAGGTGCGAGCTTAATTCCACATAAACAATTTTCAAATTGGGGATGAAAAAAAAATTTTCAAATTTTTACAGGGGTTGCATTGGGATTCCTGCCTACCTCGAAGAGAGATACAAAACTGCCATTTTCTCGAAAACTATAAGTCGCAGCTCAACTCCAAAAACAGATTTGAATTCAGGAAAGGTGCGAGCTTAATTCTACATAAACAGTTTTCAAATTGGGGATGAAAAAAAATTTTCAAATTTTTACAGGGGTTGCATTGGGATTCCTGCCTACCTCGAAGAGAGATACAAAAATGCCATTTTCTCGAAAACTATAAGTCGCAGCTCAACTCCAAAAGCAGATTTGAATTCAGGGAAGGTGCGAGCTTAATTCTACATAAACAGTTTTCAAATTGGGGATGAAAAAAAAATTTTCAAATTTTTACAGGGGTTGCATTGGAATTCCTGACTACCTGAAGAGCGTTACAAAAATTCCATTTTCTCGAAAACTATAAGTCGCAGCTCAACTCCAAAAAGCAGATTTGAATTCAGGAAAGGTGCGGGCTTAATTCTACATAAACAGTTTTCAAATTGGGGATAAAAAAAACTTTAAATTTTTACAGGGGTTGCATTGGAATTCCTGAGTACATGAAGAGCGATACAAAAATGCCATTTTCTCGAAAACTATAAGTCGCAGCTCAACTCCAAAAGCAGATTTGAATTCAGGAAAGGTGCGGGCTTAATTCTACATAAACAGTTTTCAAATCGGGGATGAAAAAAATTTTTCAAATTTTTACAGGGGTTGCATTGGAATTCTTGACTACCTCGAAGAGCGATAGAAAAATTCCATTTTCTCGAAAACTATAAGTCGCAGCTCAACTCCAAAAGCAGATTTGAATTCAGGAAAGGTGCGGGCTTAATTCTACATAAACAGTTTTCAAATTGGGGATGAAAAAAAAATTTTCAAATTTTTACAGGGGTTGCATTGGAATTCCTGACTACCTGAAGAGCGATAGAAAAATTCCATTTTCTCGAAAACTATAAGTCGCAGCTCAACTCCAAAAGCAGATTTGAATTCAGGAAAGGTGCGGGCTTAATTCTACATAAACAGTTTTCAAATTGGGGATGAAAAAAAAATTTTCAAATTTTTACAGGGGTTGCATTGGAATTCCTGACTACCTGAAGAGCGTTACAAAAATTCCATTTTCTCGAAAACTATAAGTCGCAGCTCAACTCCAAAAGCAGATTTAAATTCAGGAAAGGTGCGAGCTTAATTCCACATAAACAATTTTCAAATTGGGGATGAAAAAAAATTTTTCAAATTTTTACAGGGGTTGCATTGGGATTCCTGCCTACCTCGAAGAGAGATACAAAACTGCCATTTTCTCGAAAACTATAAGTCGCAGCTCAACTCCAAAAACAGATTTGAATTCAGGAAAGGTGCGAGCTTAATTCTACATAAACAGTTTTCAAATTGGGGATGAAAAAAAATTTTCAAATTTTTACAGGGGTTGCATTGGGATTCCTGCCTACCTCGAAGAGAGATACAAAAATGCCATTTTCTCGAAAACTATAAGTCGCAGCTCAACTCCAAAAGCAGATTTGAATTCAGGAAAGGTGCGAGCTTAATTCTACATAAACAGTTTTCAAATCGGGGATAAAAAAAACTTTAAATTTTTACAGGGGTTGCATTGGAATTCCTGAGTACATGAAGAGCGATACAAAAATTCCATTTTCTCGAAAACTATAAGTCGCAGCTCAACTCCAAAAGCAGATTTGAATTCAGGAAAGGTGCGAGCTTAATTCTACATAAACAGTTTTCAAATCGGGGATGAAAAGAAAACTTTAAATTTTAACAGGGGTTGCATTGGAATTCCTGACTACCTCGAAGAGCGATACAAAAATTCCATTTTCTCGAAAACTATAAGTCGCAGCTCAACTCCAAAAGCAGATTTGAATTCAGGAAAGGTGCGGGCTTAATTCTACATAAACAGTTTTCAAATCGGGGATAAAAAAAAAATTTTCAAATTTTTACAGGGGTTGCATTGGAATTCTTGACTACCTCGACGAGCGGTACAAAAATTCCATTTTCTCGAAAACTATAAGTCGCAGCTCAACTCCAAAAGCAGATTTTAATTCAGGAAAGGTGCGAGCTTAATTCTACATAAACAGTTTTTAAATCGGGAATGAAAATAAAATTGTCAAATTTTTCCAGGGGTTGCATTGGAATTCCTGACTACCTCGAAGGGCGATACAAAAATTCCATTTTCTCGAAAACTATAAGTCGGAACTCAACTCCAAAAGCAGATTTGAATTCAGGAAAGGTGCGAGCTTAATTCTACATAAACAATTTTCAAATCGGGGATGAGAAAAAAATTTTCAAATTTTTACAGGGGTTGCATTGGGATTCCTGCCTACCTCGAAGAGAGATACAAAAATGCCATTTTCTCGAAAACTATAAGTCGCAGCTCAACTCCAAAAGCAGATTTGAATTCAGGAAAGGTGCGGGCTTAATTCTACATAAACAGTTTTCAAATTGGGGATGAAAAAAAAATTTTCAAATTTTTACAGGGGTTGCATTGGAATTCCTGACTACCTGAAGAGCGTTACAAAAATTCCATTTTCTCGAAAACTATAAGTCGCAGCTCAACTCCAAAAGCAGATTTAAATTCAGGAAAGGTGCGAGCTTAATTCCACATAAACAATTTTCAAATTGGGGATGAAAAAAAATTTTTCAAATTTTTACAGGGGTTGCATTGGGATTCCTGCCTACCTCGAAGAGAGATACAAAACTGCCATTTTCTCGAAAACTATAAGTCGCAGCTCAACTCCAAAAACAGATTTGAATTCAGGAAAGGTGCGAGCTTAATTCTACATAAACAGTTTTCAAATTGGGGATGAAAAAAAATTTTCAAATTTTTACAGGGGTTGCATTGGGATTCCTGCCTACCTCGAAGAGAGATACAAAAATGCCATTTTCTCGAAAACTATAAGTCGCAGCTCAACTCCAAAAGCAGATTTGAATTCAGGAAAGGTGCGAGCTTAATTCTACATAAACAGTTTTCAAATCGGGGATAAAAAAAACTTTAAATTTTTACAGGGGTTGCATTGGAATTCCTGAGTACATGAAGAGCGATACAAAAATTCCATTTTCTCGAAAACTATAAGTCGCAGCTCAACTCCAAAAGCAGATTTGAATTCAGGAAAGGTGCGAGCTTAATTCTACATAAACAGTTTTCAAATCGGGGATGAAAAGAAAACTTTAAATTTTAACAGGGGTTGCATTGGAATTCCTGACTACCTCGAAGAGCGATACAAAAATTCCATTTTCTCGAAAACTATAAGTCGCAGCTCAACTCCAAAAGCAGATTTGAATTCAGGAAAGGTGCGGGCTTAATTCTACATAAACAGTTTTCAAATCGGGGATAAAAAAAAAATTTTCAAATTTTTACAGGGGTTGCATTGGAATTCTTGACTACCTCGACGAGCGGTACAAAAATTCCATTTTCTCGAAAACTATAAGTCGCAGCTCAACTCCAAAAGCAGATTTTAATTCAGGAAAGGTGCGAGCTTAATTCTACATAAACAGTTTTTAAATCGGGAATGAAAATAAAATTGTCAAATTTTTCCAGGGGTTGCATTGGAATTCCTGACTACCTCGAAGGGCGATACAAAAATTCCATTTTCTCGAAAACTATAAGTCGGAACTCAACTCCAAAAGCAGATTTGAATTCAGGAAAGGTGCGAGCTTAATTCTACATAAACAATTTTCAAATCGGGGATGAGAAAAAAATTTTCAAATTTTTACAGGGGTTGCATTGGGATTCCTGCCTACCTCGAAGAGAGATACAAAAATGCCATTTTCTCGAAAACTATAAGTCGCAGCTCAACTCCAAAAGCAGATTTGAATTCAGGGAAGGTGCGAGCTTAATTCTACATAAACAATTTTCAAATTGGGGATGAAAAAAAATTTTTCAAATTTTTACAGGGGTTGCATTGGGATTCCTGCCTACCTCGAAGAGAGATACAAAACTGCCATTTTCTCGAAAACTATAAGTCGCAGCTCAACTCCAAAAACAGATTTGAATTCAGGAAAGGTGCGAGCTTAATTCTACATAAACAGTTTTCAAATTGGGGATGAAAAAAAATTTTCAAATTTTTACAGGGGTTGCATTGGGATTCCTGCCTACCTCGAAGAGAGATACAAAAATGCCATTTTCTCGAAAACTATAAGTCGCAGCTCAACTCCAAAAGCAGATTTGAATTCAGGAAAGGTGCGAGCTTAATTCTACATAAACAGTTTTCAAATCGGGGATAAAAAAAACTTTAAATTTTTACAGGGGTTGCATTGGAATTCCTGAGTACATGAAGAGCGATACAAAAATTCCATTTTCTCGAAAACTATAAGTCGCAGCTCAACTCCAAAAGCAGATTTGAATTCAGGAAAGGTACGAGCTTAATTCTACATAAACAGTTTTCAAATCGGGGATGAAAAGAAAACTTTAAATTTTAACAGGGGTTGCATTGGAATTCCTGACTACCTCGAAGAGCGATACAAAAATTCCATTTTCTCGAAAACTATAAGTCGCAGCTCAACTCCAAAAGCAGATTTGAATTCAGGAAAGGTGCGGGCTTAATTCTACATAAACAGTTTTCAAATCGGGGATAAAAAAAAAATTTTCAAATTTTTACAGGGGTTGCATTGGAATTCTTGACTACCTCGACGAGCGGTACAAAAATTCCATTTTCTCGAAAACTATAAGTCGCAGCTCAACTCCAAAAGCAGATTTTAATTCAGGAAAGGTGCGAGCTTAATTCTACATAAACAGTTTTTAAATCGGGAATGAAAATAAAATTGTCAAATTTTTCCAGGGGTTGCATTGGAATTCCTGACTACCTCGAAGGGCGATACAAAAATTCCATTTTCTCGAAAACTATAAGTCGGAACTCAACTCCAAAAGCAGATTTGAATTCAGGAAAGGTGCGAGCTTAATTCTACATAAACAATTTTCAAATCGGGGATGAGAAAAAAATTTTCAAATTTTTACAGGGGTTGCATTGGGATTCCTGCCTACCTCGAAGAGAGATACAAAAATGCCATTTTCTCGAAAACTATAAGTCGCAGCTCAACTCCAAAAGCAGATTTGAATTCAGGAAAGGTGCGGGCTTAATTCTACATAAACAGTTTTCAAATCGGGGATGAAAAAAATTTTTCACATTTTTACAGGGGTTGCATTGGAATTCTTGACTACCTCGAAGAGAGATACAAAAATGCCATTTTCTCGAAAACTATAAGTCGCAGCTCAACTCCAAAAGCAGATTTGAATTCAGGGAAGGTGCGAGCTTAATTCTACATAAACAGTTTTCAAATTGGGGATGAAAAAAAAATTTTCAAATTTTTACAGGGGTTGCATTGGAATTCCTGACTACCTGAAGAGCGTTACAAGAATTCCATTTTCTCGAAAACTATAAGTCGCAGCTCAACTCCAAAAGCAGATTTGAATTCAGGAAAGGTGCGGGCTTAATTCTACATAAACAGTTTTCAAATTGGGGATGAAAAAAAAATTTTCAAATTTTTACAGGGGTTGCATTGGAATTCCTGACTACCTGAAGAGCGTTACAAAAATTCATTTTCTCGAAAACTATAAGTCGCAGCTCAACTCCAAAAGCAGATTTGAATTCAGGAAAGGTGCGGGCTTAATTCTACATAAACAGTTTTCAAATCGGGGACGAAAAAAAATTTTCAAATTTTTACAGGGGTTGCATTGGAATTCATGACTACCTCGAAGAGCGATACAAAAATTCCATTTTCTCGAAAACTATAAGTCGCAGCTCAACTCCAAAAGCAGATTTAAATTCAGGAAAGGTGCGAGCTTAATTCCACATAAACAATTTTCAAATTGGGGATGAAAAAAAAATTTTCAAATTTTTACAGGGGTTGCATTGGGATTCCTGCCTACCTCGAAGAGAGATACAAAAATGCCATTTTCTCGAAAACTATAAGTCGCAGCTCAACTCCAAAAGCAGATTTGAATTCAGGAAAGGTGCGAGCTTAATTCTACATAAACAGTTTTCAAATTGGGGATGAAAAAAAATTTTCAAATTTTTACAGGGGTTGCATTGGGATTCCTGCCTACCTCGAAGAGAGATACAAAAATGCCATTTTCTCGAAAACTATAAGTCGCAGCTCAACTCTAAAAGCAGATTTGAATTCAGGAAAGGTGCGAGCTTAATTCTACATAAACAGTTTTCAAATTGGGGATGAAAAAAAACTTTCAAATTTTTACAGGGGTTGCATTGGAATTCCTGACTACCTCGAAGAGCGATACAAAAATTCCATTTTCTCGAAAACTATAAGTCGCAGCTCAACTCCAAAAGCAGATTTGAATTCAGGAAAGGTGCGAGCTTAATTCTACATAAACAGTTTTCAAATTGGGGATGAACAAAAACTTTCAAATTTTTACAGGGGTTGCATTGGGATTCCTGCCTACCTCGAAGGGAGATACAAAAATGCCATTTTTTCGAAAACTATAAGTCGCAGCTCAACTCCAAAAGCAGATTTGAATTCAGGAAAGGTGCGAGGTTAATTCTACATAAACAGTTTTCAAATCGGGGATGAAAAAAAAACTTTAAATTTTTACAGGGGTTGCATTGGAATTCCTGAGTACATGAAGAGCGATACAAAAATTCCATTTTCTCGAAAACTATAAGTCGCAGCTCAACTCCAAAAGCAGATTTGAATTCAGGAAAGGTGCGAGCTTAATTCTACATAAACAGTTTTCAAATCGGGGATGAAAAGAAAACTTTAAATTTTAACAGGGGTTGCATTGGAATTCCTGACTACCTGAAGAGCGTTACAAAAATTCCATTTTCTCGAAAACTATAAGTCGCAGCTCAACTTCAAAAGCAGATTTAAATTCAGGAAAGGTGCGAGCTTAATTCTACATAAACAGTTTTCAAATTGGGGATGAAAAAAAAATTTTGAAATTTTTACAGGGGTTGCATTGGAATTCCTGACTACCTGAAGAGCGTTACAAAAATTCCATTTTCTCGAAAACTATAAGTCGCAGCTCAACTCCAAAAGCAGATTTGAATTCAGGAAAGGTGCGGGCTTAATTCTACATAAACAGTTTTCAAATCGGGGACGAAAAAAAATTTTCAAATTTTTGCAGGGGTTGCATTGGAATTCATGACTACCTCGAAGAGCGATACAAAAATTCCATTTTCTCGAAAACTATAAGTTGCAGCTCAACTCCAAAAGCAGATTTGAATTCAGGAAAGGTGCGAGCTTAATTCCACATAAACAATTTTCAAATTGGGGATGAAAAAAAAAATTTCAAATTTTTACAGGGGTTGCATTGGGATTCCTGCCTACCTCGAAGAGAGATACAAAAATGCCATTTTCTCGAAAACTATAAGTCGCAGCTCAACTCCAAAAGCAGATTTGAATTCAGGAAAGGTGTGAGCTTAATTCTACATAAACAGTTTTCAAATCGGGGATGAAAAAAAAACTTTAAATTTTTACAGGGGTTGCATTGGAATTCCTGAGTACATGAAGAGCGATACAAAAATTCCATTTTCTCGAAAACTATAAGTCGCAGCTCAACTCCAAAAGCAGATTTGAATTCAGGAAAGGTGCGAGCTTAATTCTACATAAACAGTTTTCAAATCGGGGATGAAAAGAAAACTTTAAATTTTAACAGGGGTTGCATTGGAATTCCTGACTACCTCGAAGAGCGATACAAAAATTCCATTTTCTCGAAAACTATAAGTCGCAGCTCAACTCCAAAAGCAGATTTGAATTCAGGAAAGGTGCGAGCTTAATTCTACATAAACAGTTTTCAAATTGGGGATGAAAAAAAAATTTTCAAATTTTTACAGGGGTTGCATTGGAATTCCTGAGTACATGAAGAGCGATAGAAAAATTCCATTTTCTCGAAAACTATAAGTCGCAGCTCAACTACAAAAGCAGATTTGAATTCAGGAAAGGTGCGAGCTTAATTCTACATAGACAATTTTCAAATCGGGGATGAGAAAAAAATTTTCAAATTTTTACAGGGGTTGCATTGGGATTCCTGCCTACCTCGAAGAGAGATACAAAAATGCCATTTTCTCGAAAACTATAAGTCGCAGCTCAACTCCAAAAGCAGATTTGAATTCAGGAAAGGTGCGAGCTTAATTCTACATAAAAAGTTTTCAAATTGGGGATGAAAAAAAATTTTCAAATTTTTACAGGGGTTGCATTGGAATTCCTGACTACCTGAAGAGCGTTACAAAAATTCCATTTTCTCGAAAACTATAAGTCGCAGCTCAACTCCAAAAGCAGATTTGAATTCAGGAAAGGTGCGGGCTTAATTCTACATAAACAGTTTTCAAATCGGGGATAAAAAAAAAACTTTCAAATTTTTACAGGGGTTGCATTGGAATTCCTGACTACCTGAAGAGAGTTACAAAAATTCCATTTTCTCGAAAACTATAAGTCGCAGCTCAACTCCAAAAGCAGATTTGAATTCAGGAAAGGTGCGAGCTTAATTCTACATAAACAGTTTTCAAATTGGGGATGAAAAACAAATTTTCAAATTTTTACAGGGGTTGCATTGGAATTCCTGGCTACCTGAAGAGCGTTACAAAAATTCCATTTTCTCGAAAACTATAAGTCGCAGCTCAACTCCAAAAGCAGATTTGAATTCAGGAAAGGTGCGGGCTTAATTCTACATAAACAGTTTTCAAATCGGGGATAAAAAAAAAACTTTCAAATTTTTACAGGGGTTGCATTGGAATTCCTGACTACCTGAAGAGAGTTACAAAAATTCCATTTTCTCGAAAACTATAAGTCGCAGCTCAACTCCAAAAGCAGATTTGAATTCAGGAAAGGTGCGAGCTTAATTCTACATAAACAGTTTTCAAATTGGGGATGAAAAACAAATTTTCAAATTTTTACAGGGGTTGCATTGGAATTCTTGACTATCTCGAAGAGCGATAGAATTCTTGACTACCTAGAAGAGCATTACAAAAATTCCATTTTCTCGAAAACTATAAGTCGCAGCTCAACTCCAAAAGCAGATTTGAATTCAGGAAAGGTGCGGGCTTAATTCTACATAAACAGTTTTCAAATCGGGGATAAAAAAAAAACTTTCAAATTTTTACAGGGGTTGCATTGGAATTCCTGACTACCTGAAGAGAGTTACAAAAATTCCATTTTCTCGAAAACTATAAGTCGCAGCTCAACTCCAAAAGCAGATTTGAATTCAGGAAAGGTGCGAGCTTAATTCTACATAAACAGTTTTCAAATCGGGAATGAAAATAAAATTGTCAGATTTTTCCAGGGGTTGCATTGGAATTCCTGACTACCTCGAAGAGCGATACAAAAATTCCATTTTCTCGAAAACTATAAGTCGCAGCTCAACTCCAAAAGCAGATTTGAATTCAGGAAAGGTGCGAGCTTAATTCTACATAAACAGTTTTCAAATTGGGGATGAAAAAAAAAATTTCAAATTTTTACAGGGGTTGCATTGGAATTCCTGACTACCTGAAGAGAGTTACAAAAATTCCATTTTCTCGAAAACTATAAGTCGCAGCTCAACTCCAAAAGCAGATTTGAATTCAGGAAAGGTGCGGGCTTAATTCTACATAAACAGTTTTCAAATTGGGGATGAAAAAAAAATTTTCAAATTTTTACAGGGGTTGCATTGGAATTCCTGACTACCTGAGGAGCGTTACAAGAATTCCATTTTCTCGAAAACTATAAGTCGCAGCTCAACTTCAAAAGCAGATTTAAATTCAGGAAAGGTGCGGGCTTAATTCTACATAAACAGTTTTCAAATTGGGGATGAAAAAAAAATTTTCAAATTTTTACAGGGGTTGCATTGGAATTCCTGACTACCTGAAGAGCGTTACAAAAATTCCATTTTCTCGAAAACTATAAGTCGCAGCTCAACTCCAAAAGCAGATTTGAATTCAGGAAAGGTGCGGGCTTAATTCTACATAAACAGTTTTCAAATCGGCAATGAAAAAAAATTTTTCCACTTTTTACAGGGGTTGCATTGGAATTCATGACTACCTCGAAGAGCGATACAAAAATTCCATTTTCTCGAAAACTATAAGTTGCAGCTCAACTCCAAAGCAGATTTAAATTCAGGAAAGGTGCGAGCTTAATTCTACATAAACAGTTTTCAAATCGGGGATGAAAAAAAAACTTTAAAATTTTAACAGGGGTTGCATTGGAATTCCTGACTACCTGAAGAGCGTTACAAAAATTCCATTTTCTCGAAAACTATAAGTCGCAGCTCAACTCCAAAAGCAGATTTGAATTCAAGAAAGGTGCGGGCTTAATTCTACATAAACAATTTTCAAATCGGGGATAAAAAAAAAACTTTCAAATTTTTACAGGGGTTGCATTGGAATTCCTGACTACCTGAAGAGCGTTACAAAAATTCCATTTTCTCGAAAACTATAAGTCGCAGCTCAACTGCAAAAGCAGATTTGATTTCAGGAAAGGTGCGAGCTTAATTCTACATAAACAGTTTTCAAATTGGGGATGAAAAAAAATTTTTCAAATTTTTACGGGGGTTGCATTGGAATTCTTGACTACCTCGAAGAGCGATAGAAAAATTCCATTTTCTCGAAAACTATAAGTCGCAGCTCAACTCCAAAAGCAGATTTGAATTCAGGAAAGGTGCGGGCTTAATTCTACATAAACAGTTTTCAAATTGGGGATGAAAAAAAAATTTTCAAATTTTTACAGGGGTTGCATTGGAATTCCTGACTACCTGAAGAGCGTTACAAGAATTCCATTTTCTCGAAAACTATAAGTCGCAGCTCAACTTCAAAAGCAGATTTAAATTCAGGAAAGGTGCGGGCTTAATTCTACATAAACAGTTTTCAAATTGGGCATGAAAAAAAATTTTCAAATTTTTACAGGGGTTGCATTGGAATTCCTGACTACCTGAAGAGCGTTACAAAAATTCCATTTTCTCGAAAACTATAAGTCCCAGCTCAACTCCAAAAGCAGATTTGAATTCAGGAAAGGGGCGGGCTTAATTCTACATAAACAGTTTTCAAATCGGCAATGAAAAAAATTTTTTCAACTTTTTAGAGGGGTTGCATTGGAATTCATGACTACCTCGAAGAGCGATACAAAAATTCCATTTTCTCGAAAACTATAAGTTGCAGCTCAACTCCAAAGCAGATTTAAATTCAGGAAAGGTGCGAGCTTAATTCTACATAAACAGTTTTCAAATCGGGGATGAAAAAAAAACTTTAAAATTTTAACAGGGGTTGCATTGGAATTCTTGACTACCTCGAAGAGCGATACAAAAATTCCATTTTCTCGAAAACTATAAGTCGCAGCTCAACTCCAAAAGCAGATTTGAATTCAGGAAAGGTGCGAGCTTAATTCTACATAAACAGTTTTCAAATTGGGGATGAAAAAAAAATTTTCAAATTTTTACAGGGGTTGCATTGGAATTCCTGAGTACATGAAGAGCGATACAAAAATTCCATTTTCTCGAAAACTATAAGTCGCAGCTCAACTCCAAAAGCAGATTTGAATTCAGGAAAGGTGCGGGCTTAATTCTACATAAACAGTTTTCAAATCGGGGATAAAAAAAAACTTTCAAATTTTTACAGGGGTTGCATTGGAATTCCTGACTAACTGAAGAGAGTTACAAAAATTCCATTTTCTCGAAAACTATAAGTCGCAGCTCAACTCCAAAAGCAGATTTGAATTCAGGAAAGGTGCGAGCTTAATTCTACATAAACAGTTTTCAAATCGGGAATGAAAAAAAAATTGTAAAATTTTTCCAGGGGTTGCATTGGAATTCCTGACTACCTCGAAGAGCGATACAAAAATTCCATTTTCTCGAAAACTATAAGTCGCAACTCAACTCCAAAAGCAGATTTGAATTCAGGAAAGGTGCGAGCTTAATTCTACATAAACAATTTTCAAATCGGGGATGAGAAAAAAAATTTCAAATTTTTACAGGGGTTGCATTGGGATTCCTGCCTACCTCGAAGAGAGATACAAAAATGCCATTTTCTCGAAAACTATAAGTCGCAGCTCAACTCCAAAAGCAGATTTGAATTCAGGAAAGGTGCGAGCTTAATTCTACATAAACAGTTTTCAAATTGGGGATGAAAAAAAATTTTCAAATTTTTACAGGGGTTGCATTTGAATTCCTGAGTACATGAAGAGCGATACAAAAATTCCATTTTCTCGAAAACTATAAGTCGCAGCTCAACTCCAAAAGCAGATTTGAATTCAGGAAAGGTGCGAGCTTAATTCTACATAAACAGTTTTCAAATCGGGGATAAAAAAAAAACTTTCAAATTTTTACAGGGGTTGCATTGGAATTCCTGACTACCTGAAGAGAGTTACAAAAATTCCATTTTCTCGAAAACTATAAGTCGCAGCTCAACTCCAAAAGCAGATTTGAATTCAGGAAAGGTGCGAGCTTAATTCTACATAAACAGTTTTCAAATCGGGAATGAAGAAAAAATTGTAAAATTTTTCCAGGGGTTGCATTGGAATTCCTGACTACCTCGAAGAGCGATACAAAAATTCCATTTTCTCGAAAACTATAAGTCGCAACTCAACTCCAAAAGCAGATTTGAATTCAGGAAAGGTGCGAGCTTAATTCTACATAAACAATTTTCAAATCGGGGATGAGAAAAAAATTTTCAAATTTTTACAGGGGTTGCATTGGGATTCCTGCCTACCTCGAAGAGAGATACAAAAATGCCATTTTCTCGAAAACTATAAGTCGCAGCTCAACTCCAAAAGCAGATTTGAATTCAGGAAAGGTGCGAGCTTAATTCTACATAAACAGTTTTCAAATCGGGAATGAAAAAAAAATTGTCAAATTTTTCCAGGGGTTGCATTGGAATTCCTGACTACCTCGAAGAGCGATACAAAAATTCCATTTTCTCGAAAACTATAAGTCGCAACTCAACTCCAAAAGCAGATTTGAATTCAGGAAAGGTGCGGGCTTAATTCTACATAAACAGTTTTCATATCGGGGATAAAAAAAAAACTTTCAAATTTTTACAGGGGTTGCATTGGAATTCCTGACTACCTGAAGAGAGTTACAAAAATTCCATTTTCTCGAAAACTATAAGTCGCAGCTCAACTCCAAAAGCAGATTTGAATTCAGGAAAGGTGCGAGCTTAATTCTACATAAACAGTTTTCAAATCGGGAATGAAAAAAAAATTGTCAAATTTTTCCAGGGGTTGCATTGGAATTCCTGACTACCTCGAAGAGCGATACAAAAATTCCATTTTCTCGAAAACTATAAGTCGCAACTCAACTCCAAAAGCAGATTTGAATTCAGGAAAGGTGCGAGCTTAATTCTACATAAACAGTTTTCAAATCGGGAATGAAAAAAAAATTGTCAAATTTTTCCCTGGGTTGCATTGGAATTCCTGACTACCTCGAAGAGCGATACAAAAATTCCATTTTCTCGAAAACTATAAGTCGCAACTCAACTCCAAAAGCAGATTTGAATTCAGGAAAGGTGCGGGCTTAATTCTACATGAACAGTTTTCAAATCGGGGATGAAAAAAAAAATTTAAAATTTTAACAGGGGTTGCATTGGAATTCCTCATAACCAGTGGCATATTCAAATTTCAGAAAAGTTGCGGGCTTAATCCTACGTAGAAAATAATAAAATCGGGGATAAAAAAAAAGAATTGAGATTTTCTTACGGGAATGGCATTGCTTTTTTAACTGCATGTAACAGCGTTAGAAAAAACTCATTTTCTCGACAACTATAAGCCGCAGCTTATAGCCAGTGCCATATTCGAATTCAGGAATTCATTGCTTTTTTTGACTACATGTAACAGCGTTAGAGAAAGCTCATTTTCTCGAAAACTAAAGCCGCAGCTCATAGCCAGTGGCATATTCGAATTCATAAATTCATTGCTTTTTCGACTAGATGCAACAGCGTTAGAAAAACTCATTTTCTCGAAAACTATAAGCCGCAGCTCATAGCCAGTGGCATATTCGAATTCAGGAAAGTTGCAGGCTTAATACTACATAGGTTAGGTTAGGTTAGGTTGAAGTGGCTGCCAGCTAAGATTCGCCAGCACACTTAGACCAAAGAGGTCCGTTGTGATACCACGTGGATCATGGGAGAAGCCTCCCTCCACCTACTCGTCTTAAAACCAATTAGAGCTTCTTATGAAGCGTAGGAGGCTCTTGATGTCGATATTCATCAGGTCGCTTGTATCATTATAATAGGGAGCTCCTAAGTGGAGTTTCCTTCTACGGGAGAGAGCTGGGCAGAGACAAAGAAGGTGGGGAATAGTTTCCTCCTCTTCTTCATCCATGCAGCTTCTACAGAAATCGTTCGCGAAGAGGCCCAGCCTTGTAGCATGCTTGCCTATTAGACAGTGTCCAGTGATGACACCTACAGTGGTGCCGATATGCAATCTGTTCAGAGAAATCAAATTCTTAGAGCGTTTTAGATCCAGCTTTGGCCAAATCTGTTTTGTCGCTAGACATGTTAAACCACTTGTCCACCTAAGATTTGCACTCTCGATAGCATCCAGCTTGAGTTTAAGTCTGCGAGTAGCGATTGGAATACCTAAGGTGCCGTTATCCGGCAAGATGGGTAAATTTGTTCCTTCTTTGGCGAGTTCATCGGCCTTACAATTCCCTGGAATGTCTCTATGCCCCGGCACCCAACACAGGTGAATATTGAACTGCTCAGCCATCTCCACAAGAGACGAACGGCAGTCTAGAGCTACTAAAGAGTTTATAGAGGTCGATTCCAGGGATTTGATTGCTGCCTGGCTATCAGAAAAGATGCGGATATCTCTAGCAGATATCACGTTTTTCTTAAGCCAAGATAGGGCTTCTTTTATCGCCATTATTTCCGCCTGGAACACAGTGATTAGGAAGACGGAAAGAGAGCTTAAGATTAAGCTTATCGGAGAAAACACCTGCACCGACTCCGTCTATGGTTTTTGATCCGTCAGTGTAGAAGTGATTAGAACCATCTTCTAAAAATGCATCTTCCTCCCAGCATGATCTGGAAGGGATGGTGACAAGGAAGTTCTTCTCAAAATTTAAACGAGGTATGGTGTAGTCCGTGTTTTCGGGAGAGATTTTGAATTTATTCAGAATAGAGGCGTGGCCGAATTCTTTTCTTGACCACTGTTGGGTGGCTTCAAGGCGAACGGCTGCAGTTGCTGCCATTTGCTTGCTATATATATCGAGGGGTATTAGATGGAATATAATGTCCAGTGCCGCGGAGGGAGTTGTACGTAGTGCTCCGCTGATGCACAGACAAGCTGTACGTTGGACCTTACTTAGATAATCGCGATTTATAGCTTTATCTAAGGCTGTCCACCAGACAATCACCCCGTATGTGAGTATCGATCTAATGATCGAGGTGTAGAGCCAGTGAGTAATTCGAGGTTGTAATCCCCATTTATTCCCAATGGCTTTCTTACAAGAGAAAAGTGCTACTGTAGCTTTCTTTACTCTTTCTTGAATATTAGGTTTCCAACTTAGCTTCCTATCCAGGATAAGACCCAAATATTTTGCTTTATCAGAGAAGGTTAAGCTGGTTCCATTAAGAGAGGGAGGGTCGACTAGCGGAATTTTATATTTCCTTGAAAAGAGTACTAGTTCAGTTTTGTGGGGGTTTACACCCAGACCACACCGAACTGCCCATCTAGTGAGCTTATTTAAAGCGTTTTGTAAGAGTTCCTTCAGAGTATTTAGGTGCTTTCCCGAGACGGCCAAGGCAACATCATCTGCATAAGCGATCGCTGTGCATCCCTCGCCTTCCATGATTATCAATAGTTCATTGACCACCAAATTCCACAGAAGCGGGGATAGAACACCTCCTTGTGGAGTGCCTCTACTAACAGATCTTCTGATAGTCGTCCCACCCAGCTTTGAATTGATAATCCGACCATTGAGCAGTAGATTGATCAATTCGCGGAGTGAGCTGTCAACTTTCAGATCTGATACTGCATCTGCTATCGCTGATGTATTGACGTTGTTGAAAGCGCCTTCTATATCCAGAAAGGCAACCATTGTGTACTCCTTGTGGAACAGGGAATGTTCAATTTTGCGTACCAGTGAGTGCAATGCTGTCTCCACTGATTTGCCTTTGCAATACGCATGTTGGGCCGCTGACAGTAGCTTCTTATCAATACTGTTGCGTAAATGGATATCAATCAGTCGTTCCAATGTTTTTAAGAGGAATGATGATAGACTGATAGGTCTGAAATCTTTTGGATTTGAATGAGAGCATTTACCCGCTTTGGGTATGAATACAACTTTGACTTCTCTCCATATCTTTGGAATATAAACCAGGTTTAGACAACTTTGCAGAATCATCTTCAGCACCGGCATAATTATGTCCGATGACTTCTGCAACTCGGCAGGTATTATGCCGTCTGGTCCCGCGGATTTGTATGGTTTGAAGCTGTGTAGTGCCCAGTGGAGTTTGTTCAGTGTGATTAAGTTTGAGGAGTTGGTAATTTGTGAAAGTGGTCTGCTGGAAACCATACTGTTAACAACTTGGGAACTGCCTGGGAAATGGGTGTCAAGCAGTAGTTTTAGCGAGTCTTCGCTGGAAGTAGTCCAAGTTCCATCCGGTTTTTTAAGGTAACTGGGTGTAATTGGATTTGAAGAGAGAATTTTTCTTAGCCTAGATGCCTCAGAAACTTCTTCTATTTTACCACAGAAGAGTCTCCAAGAATTTCGTTTGGCTTTTCTTAATTCTTTTTTGTATGTGCTAAGGGATGCCTTGTACAAGTCCCAATCTTGCGCGTCTCTCGTACTTTTGGCATTATTGAAGAGTTTCCTACAATTACTTCTTAAAGGGCCTAACCCTGCAGTCCACCAATGTGGCTTCTTTTTGCCCCTGGGTTTGATCAGAGGGCAAGAAGAAGACATCGCTGTGTTTAAGGCTGATGTTAAATTTTCAACCATGCGATCAAGTTCTTGGGGATTGCATGGGGGGTTAAGGTGATTTGAGGTAACTAAACAACTTAAAGTTGACCTATATTTGAGCCAGTCAGTTCTACGATAATTCCTAAAAACTGGCGGGCTAGGAGAGTCTACATGTAAGGAGAATTGGAGGTACCTGTGATCCGAAAATGAGGGCTCGCTTGACACCTTCCAATTTCTAATATGGTGGGCAATGCTATCGGAGGCAAGTGTTATGTCCAGTACTTCTTGCCTGTTTCTGGTGACGAAGGTAGGCTCGTTACCTATGTTGCACAAAATAAGGTTTGTACTTAGAATGGAATCGAAAAGTAACTCACCTCTTTTGTTAATGTCGGAACTGCCCCATACGGTGTGATGAGCATTAGCATCACATCCAATGATGAGACCAGTTTTTTGTATCCCCGCATCTGCGATCAGTCTTTCCAGGTTATCCCCAAAAAGAGAGTCCATGTTATCATGGGCGAGATACGCCGAAACCAAGTAGTAGGCACCGTCGGTTGTTTCTATTTTTATTGCGGTAGTATCTCGATCGCTGTAATTAGGGAGTAAAATTGCATTTAGGTTACTTTTCACCAGTATACACGATCTGGGTTTACCTTTGTTACGCATATATAGGGTGTAGTAGTTTGGAGTCTTGAGTCCACATACCATATTGTCCACGACCCAAGGTTCCTGGACCAAGACTATATCTTCCCTGTCCTTTGAGAGACGGAGAAGAAGGGCGGCAGAAGCCGTTATGGAGTGGTGTAAGTTAATCTGGACTAACTGCAGCATTGGTGCTACAATTAGGCAGAGAAGCCTCCACCACGGTGGTATTCAGGGCTTCCGAGTCCGAGGACGATTCCAAAAATTCGTCCTCACTCAAAAGCAGTGGATGTAATTTATTGAAGCAGTCATCCGTCTCCATGTCCGACAGTTTGTCTTCATCGACTAGAGACGGATTCTGCTTAGGAAGTGATGTTTGAGAGTCGTCACTATCCAAGGAAGGGAACGTGACAGGCTCGGGTACGTCGGTAGGAGGAGTGGAATCAGAAGGGTGGGGGGGCAGTATGCCTAGGTCTGTTTCCTCATCTTTTTTGTAAACCTTGATGGTGATAGGGTCAAAGCCGTAGTAGTCGACACCACCAGTCTTCGCCAAAGGAGCCAAAGATTCTTTATTTATAACGATGATTGCGCATCTATAAAGACCTTTAGGCTCATCCAGCTTAGCGACTTTCCAGTTGTGCGTCGGAAGATCGGGGTTGCTTGTTCTTAGGATCTCTAATATTGTATCCGTGTTGGAGGGTTCGGCTGGGATCCAGGTGCGAGTTCTTGGTCTGCTCGGGATATCTTCCCTCGCAACAACCTCGAGCTTAGCACCTGGCCATACCTCTCCCAATTTGGCTATGGCTAGTTTGTAGAGGTCGTATGACCTTTGGTCAGCGCAGGCGATGAGCTTCACGTGGCCCTGATGCCATCCACCATCGCTGCATCTAGGAGGAGGACCTGGATTCTCCTTCATGATTTGAATAAAGAAAAGCGGAAGTTTGGCAGGAATAAACTTCCACTTGTCAGGAGCTATCGAACCGTCTGGGTCGCTTTTGTCGATGAACGCCAGCACTATTTTGTCTTTAAGGACATCGCTGTAGGACATCGATGTGGCGTTGGGAGGCCTGGAAGAGGTGCTGGTGTTGTGCACCTTGGCTCTTTTAGAATCCGAAACGGATTCCTCCAACGATCTTTGACGCTTTGACGTGGAGTCGCCGCTTGTCCCAGCTTCGCTGACGATCTTCTTGGCCCATTCGATGCGAGCATTCATCTTTTCGGTTCTGTTGCATTCCAGAATGTCTCCAAAGTGCTTCAGAATCCGACTGGCTGTACGTCGATCTTTGTACGCCTGTTTAGAGGGAGCAGCGCTACGCTTTGCTCCCGAAGGGTCCTTAGAGGAATGTGGGAGGGTAATGGTACCTATGGGCTCCACGCGGCTATTGGCAGTAGTCGGACCATGTAAAGCCACAGTCTTCTTACCAGCCAGCTCTTCAGGAGCTTTCCCGGTAAACAGCTTAGTCGCCGTGCTACCGTCCGGTCTTAAAGGGGGACCGGTCTTAACGCTTGTTTTTTGTTTAATTAATTTTTTAGAATTATTCATAGTGTTCCCACGAGTAGCGGAGAAAGGAGTGTCGGTCTGTGCAGAGATCCGCATTACACAGATAAGGCTAGCTAATCCGGAGGTCGCCAGGTATCCGAATACTCCGTTTGCGACTGAGCTATTTTTTGGGATGGGCTCCCAGCCAGGTTGATCCTCGGCACGGGTCGTATGACACCTTGATCCAGCCCACCGGAGGGGAAGGGGGAAAGGAAAGGATGTGAAGCGGTAGGATTGGAGTTCGACTACATCTTGGTTTGGAATCTCATCTAGGGATTAAATCCCGAGAGTCATTGACCTCTACTAGGCCCTTACACCACGACGAGGTGTGCAGTCACGTAGAAAATAATAAAATCGGGAAAAAAAATGAATTGAGATTTTCTTACGGGGGTGGCATTGCTTTTTTTGACTTCATGTAACAGCGTTAGAAAAAGCTCATTTTCTCGAAAACTATAAGCCGCAGCTCATAGCCAGTGGCATATTCGAATTCAGGAATTCATTGCTTTTTTCGACTAGATGCAACAGCGTTAGAAAAATTCATTTTCTCGAAAACTATAAGCCGCAGCTCATAGCCAGTGGCATATTCGAATTCAGGAAAGTTCCGGGCATCATTCTACATAGAAAATAATAAAATTGGGGAAAAAAAAAATTGAGATTTTTGTACGGGGCTGGCACTGCATGCATGGCATATTCGAATTCAGGAATTCATTGCTTTTTCGACTAGATGCAACAGCGTTAGAAAAACTCATTTTCTCGAAAACTATAAGCCGCAGCTCATAGCCAGTGGCATTTTCGAATTCAGGAAAGTTGCGAGCTTAATTCTACATAGAAAATAATAAAATCGGGGATAAAAAAAAATTAAGATTTTTTTACGGGGGTGGCATTGCTTTTTTTTGACTACATGCAACAGCGGTAGAAAAAACTCATTTTCTCGAAAACTATAAACCGCAGCTCATAGCCAGTGGCATATTCGCATTCAGGAAAGTTGCAGGCTTAATTCTAGATAGAAAATAGTAAAATGGGGATGAAAAAAATTTTTTACGGGGGTGGCATTCCTTTTTTTGACTACAAGCAACAGCGTTAGAAAAAACTCATTTTCCCGAAAATTATAAGCCGCAGCTCATAGCGAGTGGGCGCCGTGGCTCAAGTGGTTAGTGCGTTGGATCGCTGAGCGGGAGGTTCGAGGTTCGAATCCCAGAGAACACCTAAAAGTTTTTCACGGTCCCATCTCTCGCGAATGTCTGACAAACGTCCGAGAGTAATAACTGTCAAGAGAAAGCTTCTCAATTTGCCTTTCGGATATGGCTCTAAACTGTAGGTCCCTTCCATTTGTGTGAAAAATATAACACGCACAACACGAATGGTCGCGAGAAGCTAGGCCCTGGACCACATACGTCTGTTGCGCCAAGTATTTGTATTTTTTTTTTTTTTTTAGCTCATAGCGAGTGGCATATTCGAATTCAGGAAATTTGCGGGCTTAATTCTACATAGAATATAATAAAATTGTCTATCAACGTGAACTGAAGTTGAGCTGTTTAGGTGAATTCAGTTCTTTTTGGTTCAGTTAAGAACTTCATCTATAGCAGTGTCTTCCAAGCAGAGGTCTTGGTGGTAGCAATAGCTACCCGTTAAGCTGCATTAAAGGCAATAGATACCACGCAATTTTTCATTGACAGCCAGGCAGCAATAACGCCGTACAAATAAAATCGAAGCTTGCATGTTGCTGTCACTAAGAGCTAGGGGTTCTTCGTACGAGGCTGTGGTTGATATAGGTGTTGCCTACTTGTCCCACATGCGGAAATTTTGCTTATTGACGAGGTGAAAATCTGTTGTTGGAAACTAACATTTGGCACTTTCAAAAAAAGTGCTTATTGCCAGCTTCTTCAGTTACAGTGTTGCCAATACAGATAGCTCGATTTGGATCACCCTTTACTATATCGATGTATCAACCAGTGAAATCAAGCATCACCCTCAGATCAGCCTTTTAGAGAGAGTACATACAAATACGGCGACAGTCTTTATCGCCCACGATGCGTGGACTGTAATAGAAAGTCAAAGCACCCCAATTCAATGCAGAGTAGAAATGGGTGAATTGAATGCTTTACACTAAAACCCTTCTCGGTTCTTCAGTACACAAGAGATTTCCATCCGTCATGATAGAAAAACCAAATTTAAGCGCCAATACGGGATAGGGTACAAGAAGCAAGTATGGTTGGTAATATCGTACTAACATCATTTCCCAATGCAATTAGCTTAATTAAGTTGAGGTTATAAGCTCAAAATTATTTCCAAATAATTTGTGTATCTCGGGTTTCAGTTAATTTATTCCACCAAATGGTCAACCCTGCTCTAACAAATGCGTTTATAATTACCCTAATCTCCTTATTACGCACTAATTATATTTTAATTCAATTTCCCATTCTGTTTTGGTACGTATGCCGTTCTTGTAATTGTACTGCAACAAGTTTGTTCGTTGAATGACTGAAAAATGAGGAGAATTACTTTTATTTAATTTTTCTACTTTAAAATCCTCTGGCTTTAATGTCCTCTGGCTACCAAGGTGACCGGATTCCACTGCGTATGAATTTCAATAAACCCTTGTACACAATGGAAGAAAGTTTAGAATGATAAATGGAATATGTCTGACAAGAAATCTCTATTATGATAATATCCATCCTTCGACCCAACCTCCCTTAATTCCTTTCGTACACACTGGAAGCCCAGGAGAAAGCCAGAATTTGATTGTTATGCAGAGCATGTGCTCGTAACCACAGACAAAGTAGGTTGAGGGCGCATGGTGCCAAATGTATACATTAAACTTAGACGTTTGCCAAAGATATGTCCAAGGAATAAATGAACCGAAGAACCCCAGCTTTACCTTTATCATAAGTCATCGCCTTGCGTTAAACGATTTCGTTTAATTCGGATTATCATGAAGCGAATCGTGAAGTTTTTCTTCGTTTTCTCCAACGTTGTCGTCGTTGTCGCCAAGGAAAACGGTATGGAAATGTTTGTGTAGGATC
Organism: Blera fallax; assembly: GCA_946965025.1. Taxonomy (NCBI): domain Eukaryota; kingdom Metazoa; phylum Arthropoda; class Insecta; order Diptera; family Syrphidae; genus Blera; species Blera fallax. Next base: position 32,695,957 of record OX337247.1, read on the forward strand.
CCTTTTCTATCGAACGTGAATTAACGCTTATTGCATTATTATCCTTGGAGATGTTATCGATTGGATTGAACGTTTTTTCCTTTTCCAATTTTCGATTTTCTGAATTTGGATGCTTAAAAAATGTTGAAAGGGAATGGAAATGAGAGGGGAAAGTTTTCCGAAAATTGAACGATATATTGAAATGGAAAATGAATCAAGAGTTTGGGGGTGAACATGATTCCAAAAGGATGCTTGACAGGGGGCATATAAATTTATTTGTTAACGATCCCTTTTTGTAGGTAAATCTTCATTTAATTGGGAAATATTTACATATATTTCAGATTACGGTAGGGTAGTCATATTTTGAGGAAATTATTGAAAAGGACATTCCTTGAATCGAAGTTATTTACAACTCAATCTAGATAAAGGGATTTTTATAATATTCGGATGAATTCGTTGGTTGACTGTTGGTTTTAATAGCAAGAAAGCACATCATTCGTATTTTAAGTCAATGTATATAACTATCTTTTTGTCTGTGGCTATTGTCTATGCCTGTGTCTTTTTTTTTTATATCGAAGTCCTTCTCTTTTGCGCTATTGCAGCCGTTTTATGCATGTATATATCGACTGGAGATCCTACTTAGTACATCATAAAAGTAAAGCGTTTCTTATTATCTAGCATTGGTTTATTTTCAGGGTTCCTTTCCATAGCCGTTTTAACTTCAGCCATGTTTGACCTTCTTCCAACAACTTTCACGTAAGCGGCTAGTTCCTCGATAACATCGTTCGTGCTGCATAGATTTTGGCTGACAATTGTTGCTGTTCACCCTGCTTCTTGTGGCGCTTTCTTTTCGGGTTCCATGGGAGGCACATGTAACTGCCGTAGTTAAATGTTTTTAGATATTTTACTGACAGAGCTCTCCACTTCATTCTTTTCGAGGCGCACTTGAACTCTGCACAAGTCCGATTTGTTTAGCGATTTTTAGACACGCAAACTGCTATTGAATAGATCTGATTATTATGAGATACCAGGGAGCCCACTCAATGAACTGTAAGAGTTGCGCTTATTTTACCATCCACCATTGGTTTATTTTCAGGGTTCTTTCCCATAGCCGTTCTTTACTTTCAGCCAAATTTTCTACTGGATGCAGATGCAGACCAGAGACCTGCTCATTTTGGAACAGACTTTTCTGGTAGATGTTGTTGAGGTTTTACGTTGAATCCCTCAAAGTCTCGCTCGCAGCCACCTTATGTCGTGGTCGTTAGCAATAAGGACTTAGCACCTTGCAGCCCGTTGTCCCAATATGGGCCGTTGGGATATTTTTTGTTTAGAGCGGGGAAAAATCTTGCGTTGACAGCGCGCTCAAGGCTGCATGGTAGTGTCAGTTTCTTACTGACTAAATCTTACGTCAGCTACCTCTGAAGCTCGACGGTATACTACAACAATGTTTTACTCAGTGGATCCATCATTCTGTTTTCATACGTAGCTTTTGTAATTAGGCTAATAATGTGCTGACCACGTCTCGATTGCTCTCCGATCTAACCATCTTTGCTATTATACTGTGAACATTAAGGGTGATACTAATTGTACTATCTTCAGAAATCATGGGCATTTAGAAACTAAACTACATGTTTCGGGTCATAGTAGAATCCAGCACCTGAAAGGGATTCTGAAAAGATGACGAATCTGAATCCATGTCCACGTCCAAGTTGACGTCGAATTTCGGAAACAAAACCTAGCAGCTAACTAAACAAACAAAATTGCATAATTTTGAGTTCTGAGAATCATAGCAGTTGGGAGGTTATTGCATCCGCCATGGGTGACACTTTGGTGCCCGCTGTGGACCAGCGACGTGATCGGCCTCTATTTTTGTTTTAAATCGACGAAGGCGGCATTGTTACTGTGACTTTTCTGCGCTATGATCAAATGTTAACAAACTTTTTTTGGCCTTAGATTAAAAACATTGATGTGACCGAAATGTGGTTCCAACAGGGCCAGATAACGTGGACAACGCAGGCAAATTTGGCTCTGTTGTAGGAACATTTTCCCGGCCGTTTAATTTCGACATTTGGCGACATAAATTGCTCATCAAGATCTTTTAATCTAACCCCGTTGAATTTCTGTTTATTCTAAGGATCGCGTCTATGCAAATAATCCCCAAACTTTGGAGCTCTTAAAAAACAACATCCGTGAAGTAATGGCCGCAATGTATGTAGCTAAAAATGTGCCAAACATTGATCGAAAATTACCTAACAAGAATAGAAGTTTGAAAAAATTCCAAAGCGGTCATTTAACCGATACTATGTTCTATTGCATGCAAAATAGAATAGTCTAGAGACTGAGACCGTAAATAAATTTTTATCGAAATCTATAATGCTTTTTATTTTATTTAAATTAAAAACTGAATGAAGAACCCGTGTTATTGTGAGATAACTGCCTCTAGTGAATATGCATAGAGGAGTACGATTTTATTATGTCATACCATTGTATATGAAACTTTCATTTACAATGGTCATACGTAAAACAGGTACAGTCACCCTATGCCGCAGTGTCAATCAACCTTGTTCCTGTTCGTGATCTGCAACGTTATGGAGCTTCTCCAACACAGCATCATCTAATGGAAAATAATGATACACAAAGCAATTTTCATTTCCATGTCCAAAATTGAATTCCAATACCCTCAAGTTGTAACATATGGTCTACGTTCCCAATCGAGCTAAACATTCTTAAAACTCATAAACTTTACGAAGGACGTGACTGAACTTTCTAAAATTCTTAAAAGCTTCTGTCATTTATCTCAAACATTATCTTGCAACCCTTAAGTCTCCACTTATCCCCAGTGCCACCCCCAAAAAATCTTATTAAAACACCCATACAAAGGCGAAATGGAAAACATTTTGGGAAAACAGAAGAAGAAACCACTTTTCCACCACCACCACCACCACCACATCAAATCACAGTCCCTAATCTAAATAAGCATTCAATTGCCTCGGTGTGTTCTTCGTTGGTTTTTATGTTTATGTCGCCATTTACAAAAAGGTGGCAACTTCCAAGTTCCACCCTTCTGTGTTTCCTACTCATAACCATGCAGACTCAAGGTAGTTCCAATATATACGAAATAGAATGACACGAGTATTGGCTAAATTGGAGAATTATACAGAAACATGGATTATGCACCATGGCACAAACGTCCAAAGTAAAATAGGAACTCATCCTTACGCTATCTGGAAGGTCTGGTACAGATAGCATAGTAACTGGAAATAGCTGGAGTCAACATCTATCAAACTAAAACTCAGCATAAAAGTGGTGTCGTCACAGAGACAGCAACTTATGGGGACGATGATATACCGTTATGGTGGTGTTAGCAGACGAGCATATGGCACCGCATATTTCTTTTCGTCCTTTCGAAGGGCGGATGTGAACACACTAAGGGATTTACCTTTTCCTTTTTTTATTGTTTTTAGTTGTCGGAAAATGGCTTACTGCTGCAGAGCAAGATTCTTAAGAATCCATGCTTTGCTCGAAAGTTATTGTCATTGCCAGTTCTCATATTGGCTTGGTTAAAAAAAAAGGATTCCTTTGAAAGACCTTTCGTAAAGAATGATTTTCCCTCGAAGTTTTGAGAGTTGGAAATGTGCATATGACATTTTATGGATGGTCCTATCCTCTCTTGAATGTACTCCTCGAAGTTCATAATAATATTCTTTTTTTGAAACTCATTTTTATTGTCCCGCACATAAATTCTTTAGAAATAATAGAGTCACGTCTGGTGAATATCTTTGCTATGAATTTTATTATTTGGAATTTTTATTCCATTCTAAAGGAGATTGTCTTTTCAAACAAACATGTGATGTTATCGTGCGAAGAAAAATTTTAACAGAAGTTTAAATATAAATTAAGGCATATGGCAGGCATATTACTTACATACTTATCTAGACGCGCGTTTATCAATTACCACGTAGACTTTCTTGCAAAAAAAACACAGCGGAAATACCTTGCCAACAGGACAACAGCGTCAATAAGGACGAATCAAAATCATAAAAGGGCACCAACAAGGACAAGACTGGAAGAATGGCAGGAGAGCTGGTGTCAATCTTATAAAGGCAGGAGGACGCACAGATTGATCATCAATATAGGCGCTTGGACCAACAGGATGCTTGCTGACCACGAATGTTTCAAACCCCACCTTAAGAGGTTTGGCCAAGTACACAACGCCTATTGCCCCTATATAGAAGCAGTCGAGGATGGGGAGCACGTCATGCTCCATTGCCCTCGATATTACAAAGAGTGACACCGGCTTGTGGACAAATTGGGTGAGGTCTTTACCAACAACATCACCAGCACGGAAGATGATTGGAGCGCACAGATGATTGGGAACCATCGTGAAGAAGCGACAAAGACAGGAGTGACAACGATGATGAGCACGAAAGATGCTTGGGACACAGTTAGCAACACGGTGGTAGCCATCATGAAGGAGGAGCAAAGACAGTAGCGACAACGAAACGCAGCGCGGCAGGCTACTAGCATGAGTACGCCGAGAACCTGAGGCCCCCCGTCTCTATGAAATGCTTGACGGTAGTGCCGCGAGGACCGAGAGTAGAAGGGGAGGTGGGCTTAATGGGTGAAAATCTCACACTGTTACTAAGTCTGGGCTTAGTTTTGTCTTTAAAACGCCAAACAGAAAAACATTTACCATATCAAAAGGATAAGATTAGTTTAAATTAGCTTAATAGGCTTAGGAGCTTGCCTATGATGAAGGAACTGGTGTTAGATTTATCTAACCATTAAGGTTAGGTAGGAAATTTTCCGGAGAAAAAACTTTTCAGACGACTGGAAGACGGGAAGAAAGGCAACCTAATGGAGTGCAGCAATAGTGGATATCTGAGCCTAACCTGCGTTTGCTAAGATGAAGGGTGAAATAGTTCTAAGGCTCATCAAGTAGCACCTGAAGTCAGCACTCGATAAAAACTTTGCGGATCTTCCAAATGTGTACAACATACATAGATCCCCGCTCAATCTGGTCTTTATTGACTTCGAGAAAGTTTTCAACAGCGTTAACCCGGACTAAAATAGACTATGTCATCAGGATTAAAACACATAGACCATGTCTCGGCCGACAACAGAACTCTCGGCAACAGAATGCTATCCAAAATAAGAACAGTAATGGTATCAGCTTAAGAACAAAGTCACGAATGTTCTGCTTTAATGTGAAGTCAATACTGCTTTATGGGAGCAGTAATCATCATGAGTAACAAGGCCCACTTCCATCTTAAAGACTTCGGCACCGAAATATTGAGAGTGGTTGTCGAGCAACGTCTCTATGCACAACGTGTGACAGTTTAGTGTGGGTTTTGAGCTAGCTTATCAGCAATAAGGACTTAAGACTAATAACTTAAATATATTTACCCTCATTTAAGTTAAAAAAACGTTGAACCGAATTTAATAACCTTTCTCGAAAAGCAGGAAATCATTGCCGATAGTACGTAAACTAATACACATCCATTATCACTAATTTTAAAGTTTCTACAAGACGAAATCAACTCAGTAAGCTTGAACTCCTAAATACCCAAAGTGTCCATTTACCTGAAATCATGTTCAATTCACCAACTCTGAACACACTTTCCTGGTTCCGAAATCCCCTCCCTCATATTAAATTCCATGTGAGTTCAACACTCACTCTTTGAAGAATTTTTGAGTTGTTTTTCAATTTCATTTGCTCCTAGCTATCAGTTCAATGGAACTCTCCCACGCGCCATCACGAACCTCTAACAAATTAAGTGCACCTGTCACAACATGATAGATTCATCTAAGACCTGAGTACAGCTTGTTTACGATACCCGAACATGGAGGGGAAGTTGGAAAACTCCATTTCTGAAGGTTGTACCAGCATGCCATCATGTCCATATTCGTCTGCGGCAAAGCAAGAGAAATGAAAAGGAAAAGCGAACAAAATATTTGGCATGCCAAAGTGGATCCGAACATCGAAGTACATAGGATGGAGGGAAAAAACCTTTCTATTGAACCATCAGCAATGATGGCTTTTTTATCAATTTATCTAGATCCAGTCGAACTGGAATCCAACGCAGACCGAAGGGTGTGCCCTTCCTTTGGCCAGAGTTGAAACGGAAACGTGACACGATTTTTTGATTTTCCGCAGCACCAGAACGGGATGTGTAACTCATATGTTAGTATTTGTGTTCCGTACGCGAATATATTTCTTTTTCTGTTTTACAATTACAAGCTGCATAAATAAGAAATTTATTTTTGTATCATGTCTTTGAATGAATATTTTTTTGTAAATTTTTGTTCCACTTAAATCAGTCAATTATTGTCATGTGAGGATAAAACATTTTTGGAAGCAACAAAGAAGGAACCTCACATTTTTTATGCTTTTCCTCATTGTCGATGAACTCAAATTAGCCATACTATCACTTAATGTTACAGCTACTTGCTCCTTAACTCCTACATCTAACTCCTAAATCTTTTCTTTTAGATAACCCCAGAAGAAGAAGTCTGGAGCTGATAAGTTCGGAGAAGGAGTCGGCCAATCGATGTCGACCTTGACTTTGTTTTTCAAATAGTGTGCGAGCCAATAATAACCGACTTGTATGATCTCCAATAAGCAGTTACTGACCAAATTGAGTTTTATATGGAAAATATTGTAAATCACTTCTAAAACTTATCTCCGAGGGATATTAGATTGAGGCGACACCCACCTAGTGGACGTTGAAGGCAGCTCGTCAGCTGTACTGTCAGTACACGGCTTAAGTTGTCCGAATGCAGGTCTTACAGTATGTATATGATTGGACATAATTCCTGCTTGCCAAAAACTTGCAACAAAACGTGGGATAGCATCTCTGCAAGGGCTGCTCTTTCATCAAAATGACTTCGAAATTCTCTCTGTGTCCTTACAACTGAGGAGTTGTGCCGAATGTAAGATTCGATAGTAAAAATCCTTTCTGGGATCATCCAGTGCACCATTATTCAAAATCGGAATATTTAATTCAAAAGAAAAAAAAATTGTTCAAAAATATTACTTCGATCCAAAGTTATAAATTCTTAAAATCCAGTTAATATTTTTGGGGTACCCTGTTCAACATCAGCTTAGAAAGAAGTCTTATGACATCCTGAAATAAGCCCAAAGAGCCTCTCCTGACTATAATGTCCAAATAGTATTGGAGAACTTGAACACCAAAGTCGGAAAGATTTGATGAAGATCGCACCCTGTCATCAATCTGGCAGGAAGGGGACTGGTGTTTTCTGGCAATCTTAAGATCATTTTTATGAAATATCTTAGCAATTCAACTTCTTCATATTGATAGATACGGCGTACTTGAGCCGTAACGGACTTTTGTAGACACATCCAAATTGCTCAGCTTATAAAATAACGACTTACTGTTGGTGGGGTCAAAAGCCGCCTTAAAGTGCACAGAGAACACGTACAGTTTTTTCCTTAGTCCAGTAAGTTCTACCGGTCGATTGAAAAAATGTTACCACTGCTTAGTAGTTTTTTCTGAATCCAGCTTGAAACTCGATCACTAGACAATAACAGTGATGAAGATATTTTCGTCAATTGATATTCACCAAATCTGTCACGCGGTCTAGTAGAATTGACGAAAATATCTTCATCACTGTTATTGTTTTGGATCGATGATACCACCTCTTTTAAATAAAGGCAATATAAGGTACGCTGAATCGAAAATAAAATTAAAAACTAGTTTGTTGCGTGTTTCTTGAGGAACACGATTTTGTCTTGGTGCTTCATTGGAGTCAAATAGGTGTATAACTTTACAGACGTCTTGCAGTGCAATCTATCTATCTAAAAAGTTGACTTTCTGATAAGGAAGTGCATATTGCAGTTGAATTGTGATCCAGTTCGAGTTTAGAAATTGCTTTATGTGCTCGGGCACAACGGATGCTTCAATCTGAATACCTCGTGAAAAAGTTTATCCGGGGCACATTCTGAGAGTTTCTAAAAACGAGCGCTTATCCTTGATTTCGCAAGCACCCTTTTCCTTAGCTGGATGGTGCTAATGACTTTTTTACTTTTCTTTGCAAATGTTTTTGCAGTCCTTATTGACTTTTTGGTACCTGGGTTTGGAAAATTTCTGTTGTTTTCTCTTGCTGGGCGCAACCTAGCATGGTTTATTTCTGACAGCCACACATTTCCAGTCGTTTCATTATTGTTATTTTGTGTAAAAAATCGCAGTTTAGGTAGAAAACCCCTTTGTGCTATTGGTGATCAAAGTGCAAAATACTCGTATCAAAATATTTAATGGGAGGTGATCTGAATATGTTACCTCATTAACGCGAAAATGTTTTATACATCCCAGCCACTTTCCACGCATAAGACAGTAATACATTGTTTAGCAGGAGGTGACCATTCGTTTACTACCTGTAAACCCGACGGTAGGTAGGTCGTCGTACGTCCAATTTTCACCTACGGAGCTATCGTATGGTGGCCTTCCTTAAGCAAGATCGCTCTGAGATCCTGTCCAACGGATGCCCTTACTGTGATCCTTTACTTGCTCCCTCTTGAACTTCACATTAGAGATACAGCTTTACAGCAGTCCGGCTCAGAGAAACTTGGTGCTGGACTGCTATGCATTACGGCTATACTAAAATCCTGGAGGCGGTACCAAACAATCGGGTTAGATTTCGCGATTCGTGAGGCTTGCCGATTACTGAACACTCTCTCAACATCCAACCGTAATCTTGCTATCTTCACTGATAGCCAAGCTGCTATCAAAGCTATTGATTCAGCTTTCATATCCTCAAAACTGGTAGAGCAATGCCGGAAAGAGTTAAACAAACTAGGTGCTCAATCAAATATCGCCCTCATCTGGGTCCTAGGACACAGCAACTTTGGGGGAAATGAGCGGACAGACGATCTGGCCAGACAAGAGTCAGCTCCTAGCAATTCGCTAGCAGAAAGAGTCAATGTTCCGCTAGGAGTCGGTAAGGGTAACATTCACAATCACTTCCTAAAGCTGGCCAACCTAGGTTGAAACACGCTTTCTATCTGCGCTATATCAAGAAAGACAAGGCCCAGCTATTGAAAACCTAAAACAAATGAGCTACTAGGCAGATCAAGACCAGACATTGCCAGAATTGTAGCCGTTAGCACGGGCCACTGGCCGATAGAAGACTATGCAGCTTGGTATCCCCCACAACACCTTCTGCCGCAGCTGCAGAGATGCTAACGAAAAAGAATCTCTTTTTCACTTTCTTTGCAGGTCTGGCTCTGGCGAGAACCCGACAACGTACTCTAGGTAAACCTTTCTTCAACGACCTGAGAGAGATATCTGACACAAGGATTGGAGCCCTCATCCTCTACCTGAACTCGACAGGATGGGTGTAGATTATCTCTCGCCTCAACCGTAAACATCTTCTTTTACAACCAGGTTACATGGGTTTTGTGGTATCGAAACGGCGCGTTCTAGCGCTAATTGCATTTCTATCTAAAGAAACAGCCACCTCTACCTACCTAGCACGACGGATTCAATAACTTTTTTCTGTTGCAAACGTTAAAAAAACGCTTGGTGTTCTGTTCTTTAAATAGTGGCAGGAAATACATTTGCTTAATTTTTTTTTAACGCCATTCAGAGGTAGTACTCGAAAGATTTAATTTTGTGGGTAAATATGGCTTTAAGGATTGAATTCCAGGCATTTTCAATGAACTCACAAAGGGTGTCTTATGATGACCCTAACATTATGTAAGGCCACCCCCTACAGGGTCAGAGCTAAAAGTTATCCATTTAAAAATATTCATTTGTTATGCATTAGAGTCAATACCGCACTTTGGGTTTCGAACTTGATTGGCATGTCAGTAAAACTCCGAACGTCTGTTTCCAACACCATTCTTTCTTTGAGCAAAAAACTGCGTACACGATCTAATTTTAGAGCCCAAACCATTAGCATATGGTACAATTTTGCTGCCAATCACAGCAAATGAATATGTCTCAAATTTGCAGAGGTACTCGCATTGAAGCACTTCCGGGTTACTGATTAAAACCTGCAAACCTTCGTCTGACAAAGGGTAGAGAGAAACAATAATCAAGGGTGGAATATTAAATACTTTCCTTATTCTTATGCCGTTATGAATTATTAATGCTTTCGTGAAAGTTATGAGATACGAAAACCTTAAGGGTCGTTCGCTAATTAGGATTGGCGGGGTGGAAATTCTAAGAGAACGAAAAAAGCCCTCAAAACTTGAATAGGCAAATATTTCATTAGCAGAAAATTTGGAGAATGACAGAAAATCGATTTTCCCCTTTCCGCTTTCATGTGGCTTGGCTTGGATTTAAAGAGGATACATTTGACGTAAAACATTTATTTGGTTGATCTCTTTTCAACGCGACGCTTTGAGTCCAATTTAGCACGTACCATCTGCACATCTTTATGCAGCGCCACAAGTTTGCAACTTAAAAAGAGCTGAAGCTCACAAAAATGCTCCTTTATTTCCTTGAATTCATCAATGAATTTCTCTTTTGCCTCGTTGAACGCTGTATTTTGGACGTAGTTTGTTAGGTGACAAAAGTTAACTTTTTTCTCTAGCAGGTCTTGAACCTCACACTTGCCCGCTTTGACAGTTTTCACATGTTCGTACCTCTCAACAAACAATTCAAGTTCTTCACGCAGCGAGGCCCGCCAATCCATGAGCACATTGATTTTCTTTTCCAGCTCAGGAATAACGTCAATGATGGTAATTCGTGTTTGAATCTCCTTGATATCTTTTTTCATTTCAGCGCACTTCACGATTAGCTCATCAACTTGGTTCTGTACGCCGTAGAACATCGTACGAAGATTGCAGACATCTGATTTCATTGATTCCCGATAGAGGCGATCGATCATATCTTGATAATTTTGCTTTCTTTCGCATTCGATTTTCCTAAGTTTCTCATGAGCTGTCGTCAAATTATCGATTTGGGTCTGCAAATTTGAAGTTTGAGATTTAACACAATCTAGTGATTCGACAATTGATTGCAACTTTTGACCTTCGTTACGAATGACGATTCTTGTCTTGGGAGTCTGTTCTAGTTTATTAAGACGTTCTTCACATTTGGTAATGAGTTCATCTAGATAGCGGGCTTGCGTAAATACTTGAATATCACCATATTCTTCTTCGGCTCCGGCACTATAAGCGTCGTTCACTTTTGAATCTAATCGATTTGAAATTAATTTTAGTAAATCTTTCAACTGCGGATGGTCGATTCTATCTTGAATGAAAATATTGTCAACCAATTCTTCTAAATTTTCCATTCTTGCAATAATTTGAAACGAAATTTCCAAATATATGTCGACAATTTATGAATTAGATAATTTTGAAGCACCGACCAGAGTTTACTTATTTCTGTCAGTTGTAAACTTGAATAAACTCGTTATCCGAGAAGACGCTGTTAGGTTTATTCTAGAGAGTAGAGTAGTAAGGTTTATTCTTAATTGGTTTAGCAACCAACGTCAACCATTTGGAAGTAGCTCAAGTTCTTCTCAAAGATTTACATTGAAGGAATTCAAAAAGTTTGGTGAATGGGTGCCTTTGTTAAGTCCATTCTTGGCATTTTTTTTACCCTGGGAACCCAGCGATCTAGGCAGAAAAATCCAGCTCAAAGTTCTCTAGCTCATTATAGAATTGACTCCCAATGCGGAACACTCACAAAACAGAGTTATCTGCTTAAGATTGTTTTTTTTAAGATAAAATTACATCGTCCAATAATTTTCAAAGATTACTTATATGATGAGAACATATCTTCGGATATGTTAGGTTATGTAAATGGGTACCCTTGTTGACAGGATTGTCAACGGCTCACTTAGACCACTAGATTTCATTGTGCCCAATATTTAAAAATCCTGGGAACCTAAATATCAATCTTCGACCACTAAGTTAAACCACCCAGATAAATGTATGAATCTCGGGAGTTTGCTTAGCTCAATGTTACCTAACTCGTCCAGTTCTGAAAAGAAGTAACTGCCAAGAGCACGCAATTGACTAAAAAGTAGCTCACCCTGTCAAGCCAGTTTTGCAGTACACTGTCGATGTTTCGTCTCCTGCATCAATTCTTTGTGAATCATTAAAATAACAGTAGCCTTTAATAGTACTTCTTAAGAAAGGTTAACGCCTATTGCACTATCGAAACACAGTTATGTTCCATCCTGCTGGAATTAAGGCAGTCAAATGTGGCCTCGGAGTAAAAGCTCTATCACACATAAGACAACGTGTTTATGAACCGCGGCAGTAAGCACACGTTCTGCAGAAACACTCATTTTGTAGAGAGCTGTTAGGAGCTGGTCAGCCCTTTATAAAGCAACATTTCAGAAAAGTGTCACTGGCTTCGATATAATTGGATATCGTTCTGGGATAGCAAACGGAATGGGATCCCTACCAAACGAACATGGACAATGACCTTCAAATCTGCACGCAAAAGCAAACGTTCGGCAGAACAGGAAATGAAAACTCTAGACTGCTACCGACATCTAAGAAGTGCGATGGAATGGCCGTGCAGGAAGAGCATTTTTTTGTTGGAGGCTGCTACTATCTACTGCTGCAACCAGCTTCCAGTCACTTTAATAATCTTTTCCTGGCATTTGGAGAAAGTTGATTAGAGGCTTCAGTGACGAAGACCCTAAATGGTGAGCAATTACCACGTCGGGATGAGGGTGAAAACATATGATTTGCATTACGGTGCGATTCGAATTTGTTACCAAAGGTAGACGTCGGCATGAAGTATTAAAGGCGATGTAACCAAAAAAAAGCTTCTATGAGTCCCTCGACTGGACGTATGCAATGACCAGTGGCCAATACTAATTGTCAGATTGGCTACATCTGGCTGGATATGACACATTTCCGCATCCCCTGCCATCTAAGCATAGTGTGTAAAGATTCTACCCCTAAGGATCCCCAACGGGACGCTCACCGCCTCCCCAAAGAAACCATCAAAGGCAGATCCCCGCCTAGGTAGTTCATCAGCTCGCTCATTTCCCTCGATTTTGCACCCAAAGGAGATTGATCCTTAACCGATGACTCAGCGAGCCAAGTTCCTCCTTGCACTGTTCTACTAGCTTTGAGGATGTAGTGGCAGATACAATAGCCTTGACAGCGGCCTAGCTGTCATTGAGGAATAGCCCTACGGTGTTTACGCCTGGAAGACGCTGCACGAATCAGGAAGCCGGTAAGCCATGTTGTGGGAATCAGAGTATCAGGTGAAGATTGTTGTTTCGAACTCATTTGTCACTACGCCTATTTTCTATTCCACTTGACCTTGACGCCATTTCTAAAGTTCGCTCTGGCAGTAATAAAGTCGGTTGGATTAACTACCAGATCCCGTGGTAACAGATTCAGGATGCTGTTCTGATCATAAGATTTATTACGCACACCATTCTGCTTCTCTTAGTCTAACCGCAATACATGATCATAAATACATAATATGAAGATCGAGTGGTTAAAGGTGCAGTACTACGTTCAAGACTTCGTTGGACATGTACTCAGCTGCAAGCATAGAAAGTGCAGGCTTTCTTTACCCGCTGCCCGATGTTTAGCCTCCAGCCTACTTTTGGATCAAGTACCACAGCTAGGTATTTGCGACTGGAGGATAAGGAGAGTAATTGGTTATTTATCTGTGGTAAAGAGCATCCGTTCAATTTTGCTTGGGTTGATGCTGAATCCGCATCCAGTGGCCCATTTGCTAATCTTGTCCAAGGCACCTTTCATAATCTCACTGAATTATTGAAGGAAACATCCCTGATACCAAGTTTACACAGGATTCTGTTGATTACCATAATCCAAGGGAGAGGAGATAAGACCCTCTTACGTTCCTCTTACGACAGATATGGTGGAACTGATGTTACCTAGGGTCGAATAAGGGGGAAACCTGAAAACTATGAATACTGTGACAGCTGACTAAAAGATTTTAAGAACATAAAAAAGGAGAAAGAATTCTTCCTTGCGGCAGCCTTTACCAGCAGCTACAGGCAATAACACTTTTCCGTAGGAGGAAGGGTCTATTCAACTTTCCAGCTTTTCCCTTATACATTGGGTCGTTGAATCATTGATCACTTTACCACTGATTGCGCTTGCTATCGAATCCTTGCCGGTATAATCGAAAGCGCTCTGAAGGAGGGTGGCGGTGCTTCCGGGAACTTGCCTTTTCTATGTGCATACTAGCAAAGGGCAGATAGAGGGGCACATGATTCCATTCGGTTTCTAACATGAACATTATGAACTTCAATGAATCATAAATTAAGGATGACTGCTATTAGACGTATAGGTCTATAAGATTTAGGTAGCCCTCAAGGCCTGTTGACTTGCTCAAGGTTGAGGAACACATTTACCCATTTCCAAGTCAGTCATCCGTTATTGTAGCTTGCTCTAAATAAAAAGATTCGATACACAAATGTCAGGTTTTGTGGCAGCGATTTTCCGAACAATATATTCCCGTTGAGGTGTCTTCCAACAATGCATCCAGCAATAAGCATACTATAGTCCGAGTAAAATGCCTTCTTACGTTTTGTTTGCGACTGAAAATGTATGTGTTTTAGCAGGAATATAAAACGACCCAATAAGGAAACAATTACGCATCGAACTTACATATGTATCCGTAAAATGCTTTTATGTTATTTCTTGCTTATTAAAGTCTGGGTATGTAATCGGAAGAATTCACAGATGCAAAAGGAAGGGCACTTAATTATTTTAATGCATTCATCCTTACGTTGCAATAATGCATCAATTTTATATTAACTTGTAGAGCACTAGGCTAGACTAATTAGTTTAAATTATCAGCTTCACAGGGAGACCTTTTCAGTCCGAGGACAATTAGCAGCCATTGCGAATAAATTCCCAGAATCATCTTAAATAAATCGGAGTCCTTGAGTGAAGCAAACAAAGATATTTTAACAAGACAACTTATTGATGGTCATTTTCAACAAGACTCCAAGGAATAAATGGAATGCGGCCAGTTTGTTTTTTTTTTTTCGTGAACTCACTTAGGGCTAAAAAAATGTCTGATTATTCGAATCAGCCACATTAAGGCCAAGTTCTTCCTTTGGCTGTTAGCTTTGTTTGATTTTTTCTTCTTCCTCTCAAGGAAACATTTCATTCACAGTGGAATAATATTTCAATGATTTTAATTGCAGGAATCCCCTATATGTACCCCACCCGTAGGAGCTGTAATCTGAATTTAATTCCCACTTTCTCAGAAGCTATTAGGGTCTTCACGGGCGGCTAAGGCATTGCAATTTCGTATTCCTGTCATCTTGGACCGGTCATGTGCAATCTTGTTTGCTTGTACATAATGATTAAACAGAAAAATCGCATTAGCGACCGGCATAAGTCGGCTGCAATCTCGTACCACCGCCAAGAGGATAATCATTCATTTCAGACGCGCTCCTAACTTCGTAGTCTTGTGCGTTAAATTTAATTACCGCGAAAATAGAGTAGTCCACTCAGAGAACCATTATTAGCGAAATGGTTTGTTCTGTGCTGGTTTTCCATAAGATCCAACTTGATTTTGGATTAATCGAAGGCCATTTGTAAAAGATGCGCAGTTTAGCCAGGGATACAAAGAATACTGATTGGTCCATATACACAGATCTAGTTCTTTTAATAGCTTAAGGAAATTGCAAAAGCGCATCTGCGAATCAGAGACATTTAACTTGCTTTAATGAAGTACTCTTGACACGTAAGAGTGTACCTATTGGCGCACACATAAGACAACACTTTGAGATAAGATGTGGAAGATTTCTAAGAATTTATAGTTTCACCGCCCATAGTATAACACCTTGAAAGCAGATCAAGTTACTCAAGTTGTTTCCGGAAACATTTCTTCGCTTAGAAGGCTTCCTTGTGGCTGAGTTAAAATAAGGAAACTTAAAATGCGTGTGAGCTTCACCAGGATAGGGTAATGAAATTCATGGTGTACTGGATTCAACGTAAGAATTTATTGCCACTAAGTTTTTTATTACCATCGCATTGAAGATTGATTTCAATTAGAATTGGCGTACGACTTTGAATTTCATTAATTGATAGCAGAGCTGCTACTTATTAACTGTAGTTCGAGGTGGACTTAGACTTAAAAGAACAAGCCTCCCCAAGGAACCCCATTCTTAGCATCCAGTTTCACAGTTGTGACCAGTTGTCACCTAAGGGGAGGTCTTCCACAGAGCCATCCTTCCATGGAGTATTCGAAGACACATTTATACCTTTTCAGAGTGTCAAGCAGCACTATTAGCCAGTAGGGTCTAAGCTCGTCTGTGACTGTCAGAACCTCCGCGTCTACCTTCTATGTCATGACGATTTCGAGGGTAAGGAACAGGCTGACTGCCTGGCGAGAAGAGACTCTTATCGCCCACTCATTGGTCCTGAGATCTACTTTGGAGTACCACCAAACTCACTCCATATTCCATAACACAATGGAATACCGATAGAAGCGTCAACTACTGAAAGTTGGCCCGTCAGAGCCTAAGGTAATCGATAAAGTTCATCAACCCCTAACGATATGTAAGGCCAAAACTTTTTTCAATCTCAGCAAAGACGGCTTAAGAACCTTAGCGGGCTTTGTAATGGGACATTGTTTACTTATGTACATACCATCTGCATACAATGAAATTGTCATACACTGATACATACATATATACAGGCTTTGTGGAGAACAAAGAACATGAGACAGCAGAACATATGTATGTATTCTTTGCGTTTGTGCAGGAGCTCCAAGAAAAAGATTACTCCACTTGGCTTGAGACTAATTCAGTCTCACGTTGCAAAGGCATGCTGAGGTTTATTAAGAACCTCAATATTACTTCTGGTTAAATTATATGGGCCAGTATCAAAGATCTTATAAGGCGCACTAGATCAACATAGCATACGTAAATTCATATGTGTGTCGAGGGTGATGTAGGTTTTGTACTTTGTTTCAACTTTGTTCACTCTTAAGCCCATCTTCGCGTCTTACGTCTCCATAATGAAGAAGCCGCTATTGCCATCATGCCATCATCAGCATATTCGAGTAATTGTAAGGGCTTCTGAAACGTTGTGCTCCTGGTGTTGGCTTGCATGTTCTACATATGTTTTTAAAGAGCAATGATAACGGGATCACAGGTCAGGCACAGGACAGTGTTCGTCCCATGTAATATTCCGTCTTCATAGCACATGCTAGCTACAACAACGGCACGGCAGTCACGCTGCAAAGTCAATTAGCCTCAATCCGATATTAGATGTTATGTCATGCTGGTTGTACTTTTCAACAATATGACTAAAGGTGCTCCCCTTTTTCCTAGCTTGACATTAAAATCGCAGAGGAGAGTAGTCCTAGCTCTAGTTCTACAGCTTCAAAGTCACAACTAAGGCACTGCTGCTTATAGGTTTGATCCAGTTATTACAGTAGATGTGACAGAGTTTAAGATTTTGTCCTAAGATAACACGGCAATGGTGAGACCTATATTCAAATGTGGCAACGTTGTCTGTTGGCAAGCCGCGGACAAAGCAACCAATCTTAAGGCAATGACCAAAATACAGAGATTAGCATGCATAAACACAACTAGTGCAATGAGAACAACGCCAACAGCAGGATTGGAAACAATTCTCAACATGCTAGCGTAAGATCTCTACATGCAGGAATCTGCTGCTAGGGATTAGCCAATCAACTGGTTGGAACTCGAATCACGAAGGACATGTACGGATTCTAAAGAAACTCGTAAGTGAGGACGTAAGCAGTGACTACACGTCACCATACCGCGACTTTGAATAACCATTCTCCTGCAAGTAAAGAAGAATGGGAAACCAATAAACCAGCAAAAGACACAGATGGGTCAAAGATGGATATAGAAGAGGCACCGGTGTATTCTCCGAAAATCTAGACACAGGTACACAGCTCAATCAGACTTCCTGACCACAGCAGTGTATTCGAGGCGGAGGTACTGGCAGTGACAGTAGCAGCCAGCACGTTATCAATGTTGGCAATATCAGGAGATGATATCACCATTTTCATTCACAGTCAAGCAGCCATTAAAGCAATTTTGCTACTGAAAACAGGTCTAAGTTAGTTCGATGTTGTCGCGAAGAACTGAAGGTTCTTGGCTCGCAGCACAATATTACTCTCCTCTGAATCCCTGATCACAGGGACATAGCCGGAAACGAGAAAGCTGACGAACTGGCAAGAAAAGGGTCTACAATAGACCACAATCGAGCACTTCAATAGAACAAACCTCCAGTCTGTAACCTCAGAGAGCGAATTGAGTGTAAGATTCTAATGAATGCGGACGACAGGTGGAAATCGATCCACACTTGTGATATATCAAAGAAGCTCTGGCCAAGATATGACAAAGCTAGAACCAGCAAGCTCTTAAATAACGACAGGAAAGCGCTGTCAATGCTGATAGGTGCGCTTACTGGCCATAACCTTCTAAGAAACCACACAATGAAACTTCAACTCAATGACGACAATATCTGCAGAGGTTGCGGTGACGAAGAGGCTCACAAGGATACACCTCACTTCCTCTGTCACTGCCCAAGCCAATGTCATTTGAGAAATAGAACTTCAGGAAGTTATTACTTCCAAGGCATACATGAATTATCCAATATTTCACGAAGCGATCTTTCTATGTTCCTGAGAACAACGCGATGGCTGGAGGCCCCAATCACGAACAAGCAGCAACTTCTAACTTCTGTAATTTATATTTCCTTTCTCTACTTAGCTGCTAGGTAATGAACTAACTTTTGGTCCAAGTGTTCCTCAACCAGGGCCACTCCTAACCAACCACCCAACAAAATCCATGTTGCCATGCTACGTCGACAGGCTTATCAAATACTTTACAATGTTAACTCATTGCAGCCCTTGTTCGTGCAGTAATTTTTTGAAACTCGCGGAAGACCTTTCATAAATATTGCAGGTGTTATCTACGAATTAGAATTAGTTTCAGAGGATTCAACATCATGGATCAAACTAATTTACACTCCACAAAGGCCAGATTTACACTATGGATAATGAATCCGTGGCAAAGTGTTCATTACCCATGAAATTGGCCGGCGGAATCGATAAAGATTTATTGAGTCCGCTTCCATTTAAGCTATAATTGCACATTCCCCGAGGCCGACTCCTTCGTACATAATCAATCATTATACACAGTCTGATCCCTGAAAAAAGATTCTGACTGAAAAGACTGTCGGGAACAGGAATCTAAAGGTCCAGTAAGGGAAAGTATACATACATACATAGCTCTACCAGGCATCCAGTGATCTTTTATTTGCACCACAATTTTTGCCGCAAACGATCAGGTAAGTAGTCCAAACTCAAACGAACGTGTTATTAAATTAATGCTGTGTGACTTGGCGATTTGGGCCAACGTCCGGGACAGGGTGTATCGCATTAAATTAATATCTGCAGCCCCACATACGAATTACAAATTCATTAGTGCGTCAGATCCTAAGGCAATTGGCGGCCTACGTGTATATTTGTTTAAGCTGCGCGATGATTGTACGGTGTAAACATTTCGGAGGTCTAATTTATTGCCCCATCATTAGCACGAGGTGGCTCTAAATTCGACTGGAGCTCTGAATGTTTTGATTTCAAAGAAGCTTAATGGATTAATAATTACACGCAATCCAGATGGATAATTTATTCAGAGATCGGAAAACAGCGGACATGGTTGGTATTTTGGAAGGCATGGGCTGCTAATTTATGAGCTTGACGAGTGAGTCAGTTTTATGAATATTTCATGATTTAGATTGGCAGAGTTGGCTTGCCAAAAATTAAATCTTGTTTTGGCCCATTTATGCTATTCGATCAAGGTGTTACGAGACACAAAACGCTTGATGATATTTTAATGTACGTAGATAAAACTAAATTAATTTCGACTTAAATTTCAGGTCTAGATAAATCGTTGGGACAGCATTGCCAATTCTGTTATGGATGTGTTGAGTAATCGGCTGCAGAAAGGTTCAGAAACCTTTGTTATCAAAGTTAATGTTCAATTCCCACGCCTTGTAAAAAAGTCGTAACATTTCTTAAGGGATAATTTATTTAGATGGCAAAATACCACTGCAAATTAAATCAAATAAAAGAACAGTTGAGTATAAGCCAGCAGAGGAACAGAGGTTGATCTAAGGGGAAGAACTCATTGTAGCCGTTATACTACATCGGCTGTGGTAGCAGACAAGCCTACCAATTTTACTTTGGCATTATTCAAAATAGTTTCAAATTATCTGGTATTGATGGAGTGTGCGCAGCCTTGTTGCAGCAGGATATAAAACAGTCTTCAAGTTTCCATCTTCCTTGCACCAAGCGCGCTTAAAATATAACAGTTTCGGTCAATTAGTGAAGAACAGCTCCTCGGTATGCATGTGAAAAGTGGTGATGTGGACTGTATTTAGTATTTTCTAAAATATTTATCCATAGGGAGCGAGGCTCGAACACACACTAACAAATATCCCACCACTATCACTATGTCATAGTTAGGTTTGGTTGACATTTACTGTCGCTTGAGCTTGACAGTTTGGATCCCTTGTAGTCGATTTGATGGGATATAAGCGAGTCTTTGATACTTAGCAGTAAAGTCATCGGTTCTATGCCACACCAACAATTATGGAGAGTGGGCATTATCCCTTATACATCCATCTAATACAGCCGTTCGTCGTTAGTCGTTTACAAAAACTAAATGTTCGTCAATAAATGCTCATCTCGAAATGAGGTGGCACTGCTCTGGGTGAGAGAGCACGTAGGGACTGAGGGCAATGAAAAGGCGGAC
The DNA here is from genome assembly GCA_946965025.1 of Blera fallax. Classification (NCBI taxonomy): domain Eukaryota; kingdom Metazoa; phylum Arthropoda; class Insecta; order Diptera; family Syrphidae; genus Blera; species Blera fallax. Next base: position 32,716,669 of record OX337247.1, read on the forward strand.
TCTCTATCAAAGCAAGGCTCAACCTCGGAGTTCTCTGGTCCGGAACCATTTGCTACAATTGGCAGAGGAATGGTGGCCCACCTGATTAACAACTGGATTGTAGGCAGGCTAAAATGGCTATTAAAGGGCCGACTGGCTACACTCACAGGGACGTTCGAAGCTTGGAGCAAAGGGCACTGAAATGGGTGGTAGCGTTATGGTCATGAAAATTTCGGATATCACCTAAAGAGATGGGTCTTTTGCGCCGTGGCTCAAGTGGTTAGTGCTTTGGATCGCTGAGCGTGAGGTTCGAAGAGAACACCAAAAAGCTTTTCACGGTCCCACCTCTCGCGAATGTCTGAAAATCGTCCGAGAATAATAACTGTCAAGAGAAAGCTTCTCAATTTGCCTTTCGGATATGGCTCAAAACTGTAGGTCTCTTCCATTTATGTGAAAAAATATAACACGCACAACACGAATGGTCGCGAGAAGCTTGGCCCTGGACCACATACGGTCTGTTGCGCCAAGAACTTGTACTTGTACTTGATGGGTCTTTCGCAGGAGGATACCTGTGAACTATGCCTGGAGGAAATCGAGACGGCGGCACATATACTCTGTCATTGTCCGGCATTAGCTAGCAGAAGAGGAGAGATCTTGGGACGCCACTGGGTAGAAACTCAGAAGATGAACCAGATTTCTGTTAAACAGATGCTAACGTTGACACGAGGAATCAAAGCCAGAGAATAACTGCGGAGAAATCCGGAGAGTCTCTCAGGCTAGATGGATCGTGGAAGATAGACGAAAAGGGACCCATAACTGTGGTCTGATTCGGTATCTCTCGAAATAATATACACAAAAACATTAAGAAGATGGAAGTTAATAATGCCAACCAGGTCATTTGGTTAAGGGATCCGGTCTTATCACCCATTTTAGCAATTGACAACTGAATGTGATAAGTGAATGAGCTTGTGTAGAGATTTGGCTGTGATAGAGGAAACCCTCTTTGGGACAATTGCAGAGATATCAGCAGGACCTGAGGGTTTTTTATAATTGCAGTCTTTAAAGCCACTGATCGGGCTTATGATTTTATCCGCAATTAGCGGTTAGCAATATCAATATATGTGTTCACAAAAGTGGAAACCAGCTTCTGATCTGGTTTTGTAGTGCATATCCATTCGCAGCATCTCTCTAAGTCTTCTGAGAAGAAGTTCAAGTTTTTCTCTTCCCTATTATTTACGCTTCCTCCTTTGCTGCATGCTCAAGTGATCGGGAGAAACCCAGACGCAGTCTAATGCCTTTAGACCTATTAGTCTCACCTCGGTGTTCCTTAAGGTAATGGAAAAAATTATCGACTTCCATATTCGTAATTCCGCCTTATTAGAACTCCCTTTAAATAAACTCCAATTTGCATATCCACCTGGTAAATCTACGGTCTCAGCACTACATCATCTAGTCAGCACGATTGAAGAAGCTCTGTTAGAGAAGGATATCGCCCTCTGCTCTTTTCTAGACATCTCGGGTGCCTTCGATAATACGACGTTTCAATCCATCAAAGATGCAGCTGCTGCTAAAGGCATTGACCCGCAAGCCTCCAGCTGGATATGCTCCATGCTCAGTAGCAGGATTATTTCTGCCAAACTTGGACAATTCTCGATATCCGCAAAAACCACTAAAGGTTGTCCCCAAGGAGGAGTTTTATCTCCCCTGCTTTGGTCCATTGTTGTGGACAAAATCCTAAACGACCTCAAAAACTGCGGATTTCTCACCCAAGGCTATGCTGACGACATAGTCAATATAATAAGGGGCAATGAAGAAACCAACATCTGTGATCGGATGCAACATGCCCTTAACAAAGTTAGCAATTGGTGTCAGACAGAGGGATTAACGGTTAACCCTGATAAAACCGTAATCATTCCCTTCAACAGAAGGAGATCCTTAAATCTCTACACACTATCACTACGTAATGTACAAATAAATTTCTCTAAAGAAACAAAATATCTTGGGATAACTCTAGACCAGAAACAAAACTGGAAACCACATGTAGATAGAACCATTGAAAAGGCGACAAGAGCCTTCTGGGCCTGCTCAAGGTCTTTCGGTAAGAGTTGGGGATTAAAACCTAAAAAAACCCACTGGACTTATCTCACAATCATCACGCCGATAATTTCCTATGCATCGCTAGTATGGTGGGAGAAAACTAATCAAATCACCATCCGATCTGCCCTACAAAAGGTGCAACGATTAGCACGTGTAGGTATTACGGGTGCAATGTGCTGGTGCCCTGCCCTACAGCTGCGCTGCAAGTTCTCTTAGACCTTCCACCACTACACATAAGAATTATGAAGACTGCAGCAGCTAGTGCAATAAAGCTTCAACTTCTATGTAATAATACTAACACCAGTCTAGTAGGACATATGAAAATCCTGGAGGAAATCCCGCTACTATCATCACCAGCGATCTGTTCCTCGGATGGGCCGTGTCCAATCGGACACGTGCCGTCTCTGCCTTGAAGACACCGAAACAGCCCAACATATACTGTGTGAATGCCCGACCATAGCTCGGCTTAGGCTCAAACACTTTAACAAAGGCTTCACATCACCATCTGATGTCACATCTTCTTCAGCTCAAACTATCTATAGTTTCATTAATGAGCTAGATCTCAGCTAAAAGACAAATATAATATAGCAACTTTCAGGGGATAGCACAAAAGATCTCTTCTGGTCGCCGTGCTTATTAGGCTTGTACTCGAGCCTTATGTACCCCCACGACTCTAAAAAAAAAAAAACCCAGAGGCAGTATTTTATTGTCATGTGGACCATGAAGCCACTGGCTTTCTGTGCATACTCGACATTCTTTACGAAAAGGTTCATATTAAAAGGCCTCATGAGGTGTGATGAATCCTTTGTGAAAATATTTTAGTCTGTTACGAGCCATGGGTGGGATATTCACACAAAACGTACTCAGCGGTTTTAGTGTCCTCACGACATAGTCTGCATTTGTCATTCAGCAATGTACTTGAGTGCAGGGAGACAATTCCAAACTGGTTTCGACTAAAAGCTGTATGATTTGATAGCCTTTATAGCTGCTTGGCTATCTGACGAAATGTATATGTAACATAAATCTACGAGAATATTTTACCTTTAGTTAGGCAATACTCTGCGGTCGCGCTACTAAAAATATCCCGTATTCCTATTCCTTCCTAACGTCATGTTAGGGTTTCGAGTCGGTAGCTAAATTTATGTGTATCTGATAATAGGAATGGACTACACATTTTTCCTCCGAACCATAAGATGATGAAAACTATAAAGCTTACCATTGGAGCTGGACAAATTCTTCGTAGGTATTCTCTATTAATTAGCAGTATTCCTGCTGACACAGGACACAACCAGATGTCAGCCGATACATACAAATTTATAGTCCAACAATTTTACAGTCGCCTTTTAGTTTGTTAACATGTTTGTGCCTCTGCCTCTATCCATTGAATCCATGTCATCGTACACCAAATGCTGTAATTTTGATTGAAACGATTTGAGTTGACATTCGAGCGCCTCCGACTCGATGTAGTCTTCGGCAAACAAGTCAAAATAGTTGTTCCTCGTAATTAATGGAAATTAATTCGCCCGATGATGTCAGATCTTCGCGATGTCCTCAATGGCGAACATGTTGTTCAGGTTCTGCGAAAATTGCAAAACATGAGATATACGAAACTACCGTCCGATTGGTATCTGTACTCATCAGTTCCTGCTAGCAGCTGATACACATCGAGAAGAGGCTCTTAGGTGCGAGTACGTTTATTGGTTGCCGTTGATGAACGTTGCTCTAATTAAAGGAAAACTGTTACGTGATGATTGTTAAACAATGTATTTGAGGGTAATTAATGGAAGAGACGTCTCCAATGGATAGTAGCGCAAATCGATAAAAGCCTTAAGTCTTTGGACATAACAGTTCTTGCAAGAATTATTTGTCAAATGGTTTCATTACCTAGCTAATCTGGTTTGAATTTGTTGTTCTAGGTGGGATTCTTAGGAAACATGAGGAAGAGTCTTATCGCTTGAGATTGTGAGAACAAGGTTAGAGTAGTGATTGGTTTGCAGTTTGCGGTTTGGATTTGTTTTTACTGGAAAGATATCCCACGCCAATGAACTATTTCAGTATTTCACTATGATTTCTATCTCCTATGCCTCCTTGTAGTGGATAAAATCTTGGTAATACCAAACGAAAACGGCATAAACGCGTCTGCCTATTCTGACGACGTGATCATCCTGGTTTGAGATAAATTTCTTCCGGTCCTGAGTAAAAGACTTAACTTCGCACTACAATTAGTGGCAAATTGGGTCATCAGTAAAGTGCTGAGAGTCAATTGTTCAAAGACAGAGGTAGTACTTTTCACTAAGAAGAGATCGATTCCTACCTTCAGACCCAAATATCGGTGGTGCTCAATTCAGTGTCTAAAGTTCACTACTGGGTGTCATCAGATATCTTCGATTTTGAACTAATCCGGAAGGATAACATGGATGAACGTTCAGCAATACGCAATACGTAGAATTCGAACCTCAGCAACATAACCTCACCCACATAATTTATACAGCTCGTTTGTACATATAATCTATACTGGAGGAGTCTGGTGAGGACGCGTATGGTCATCGAACCCTTACCGCATTGCGGAGATTCGCTATATGAATTCCAAACAGAAGATACTGGAAAAACCATAAAATCACCAATGCAAAACGTCTTGGTGAACAGCACAATGACTATTTCCGAAGCTGGACAGACGAGGAAGAAGTCGAACCTGTTCGTCATCTGCTGTCATGATTGTCCTGCACTATCCATCAGAAGAAGGACTTAAATAATTTTGATGGAGGATGGTCCTCGTGACATTCATATCACTATCTGGGTGGTTCTGACACAGCGGATATATGTTCATTTGCACTGCTCCCGGGGTAAATTAATGGAACAATTTACTCAAACTGTTGATCTAAGTGAGCAATAATTTTACAAGTAGCAATGCATCCAATTACATATCATTAACAAGGGACCACAGATATGGAAAAAGAAAATAGGGCAACTTAAAAAAATTTACCAGGCTTGAGACAAATTAAGAAACTCCTGGGTAATCATAATTTGAAAAGATTTAAAGCATGCATTTCCCTAAATGAAAGCAACTTTGCTTCCGAACAGGGCACCGCAAACTTAGGGAACATTTGACGAACCTAAGTGTAGCAAAGGTAGAGTTTTAAGACGAGCCTGTAAGACTTTGGAACATATTCTGGCATCTTGTTAAACTAAGAAAATAATGAAACATCTGCTGATCATAAACGTGCTCCTCATTCTCAAACTCTCAAAAATTAATCTTAGAGAAACCATAATGGTTAGAGAAAGCATAATCAGCGAAGTAGCATCTCCAAGCTATTAGTAGGAGACGCGATACACCACGTGTTTACATTGCAAGATATGCTTCTCACAAATAATAAAAGTCAAGCTTCAATTTGATCGAACCTGGGGAATCTAAATAGTCTGTTAATGATAGGCATTTATGTTAACCCAAACCTTCGCTAAGATATGCAGATTATAAAATCAGCACAAGGTAGTGCAAGATGTGGCCCATATTGACTATACATAGTTCACACATTTGAATGGGACCCCCGTCACTTGATCTTATTCAGAGTCATGTAATCATGTTATCTAATCGGCCAGCAGTCAGTTATAAGTCAAACTCGATTATCCGATCACAGCCAGAATGCTGAATATCTAAATTTATAACATTTTTTCAATTTCTTTTTGTATTTCTTTTTATAAAAATGGTCACAATTTGCACAATGAAATCAGAATTCGGATAGTGTGCCGCTACCATCGCTTGGAGTCCGCAGTTTCCGTCCAAAGCACTGTTCCGAACAGTTGCTGCAGACAATTTTACATAAAAATTTTGTTTTATTCAAAATCGAAATCACAAGCACACTGAACCCAGCGAACTTGTCAATTCGCTTAGAAATTTGCCAGAAAATTCACTGAATTATTGAAGAGAACGACAACTTTTTAAGCATTTTTAAGGTCTGACGAGGCACATTTTGACCTAAGCGGGATTGTCACACACAAAATTGCCAGGGGTTAAAAGGAACTAAAGAGATCCTTGGTTGAGTCACTGAGTGGTGTCCAGTTTCATCAATGTGCATCTCACCTTCGGCCCTTACTATTTCGAAGACGGCTATCGCGCTGTAACGGTCAATGGCGAATGTGATGTGAGATGAGAATGAATTAAGTACATGAACTTATAAAAAAGGTATTCGGGTTTCTCTACATATACATGTACATTCTGTACATATAATCTATACTGGAGGAGTCTGGTGAGGACGCGTATGGTCATCGAACCCTTACCGCATTGCGGAGATTCGCTATATGAATTCCAAACAGAAGATACTGGAAAAACCATAAAATCACCAATGCAAAACGTCTTGGTGAACAGCACAATGACTATTTCCGAAGCTGGACAGACGAGGAAGAAGTCGAACCTGTTCGTCATCTGCTGTCATGATTGTCCTGCACTATCCATCAGAAGAAGGACTTAAATAATTTTGATGGAGGATGGTCCTCGTGACATTCATATCACTATCTGGGTGGTTCTGACACAGCGGATATATGTTCATTTGCACTGCTCCCGGGGTAAATTAATGGAACAATTTACTCAAACTGTTGATCTAAGTGAGCAATAATTTTACAAGTAGCAATGCATCCAATTACATATCATTAACAAGGGACCACAGATATGGAAAAAGAAAATAGGGCAACTTAAAAAAATTTACCAGGCTTGAGACAAATTAAGAAACTCCTGGGTAATCATAATTTGAAAAGATTTAAAGCATGCATTTCCCTAAATGAAAGCAACTTTGCTTCCGAACAGGGCACCGCAAACTTAGGGAACATTTGACGAACCTAAGTGTAGCAAAGGTAGAGTTTTAAGACGAGCCTGTAAGACTTTGGAACATATTCTGGCATCTTGTTAAACTAAGAAAATAATGAAACATCTGCTGATCATAAACGTGCTCCTCATTCTCAAACTCTCAAAAATTAATCTTAGAGAAACCATAATGGTTAGAGAAAGCATAATCAGCGAAGTAGCATCTCCAAGCTATTAGTAGGAGACGCGATACACCACGTGTTTACATTGCAAGATATGCTTCTCACAAATAATAAAAGTCAAGCTTCAATTTGATCGAACCTGGGGAATCTAAATAGTCTGTTAATGATAGGCATTTATGTTAACCCAAACCTTCGCTAAGATATGCAGATTATAAAATCAGCACAAGGTAGTGCAAGATGTGGCCCATATTGACTATACATAGTTCACACATTTGAATGGGACCCCCGTCACTTGATCTTATTCAGAGTCATGTAATCATGTTATCTAATCGGCCAGCAGTCAGTTATAAGTCAAACTCGATTATCCGATCACAGCCAGAATGCTGAATATCTAAATTTATAACATTTTTTCAATTTCTTTTTGTATTTCTTTTTATAAAAATGGTCACAATTTGCACAATGAAATCAGAATTCGGATAGTGTGCCGCTACCATCGCTTGGAGTCCGCAGTTTCCGTCCAAAGCACTGTTCCGAACAGTTGCTGCAGACAATTTTACATAAAAATTTTGTTTTATTCAAAATCGAAATCACAAGCACACTGAACCCAGCGAACTTGTCAATTCGCTTAGAAATTTGCCAGAAAATTCACTGAATTATTGAAGAGAACGACAACTTTTTAAGCATTTTTAAGGTCTGACGAGGCACATTTTGACCTAAGCGGGATTGTCACACACAAAATTGCCAGGGGTTAAAAGGAACTAAAGAGATCCTTGGTTGAGTCACTGAGTGGTGTCCAGTTTCATCAATGTGCATCTCACCTTCGGCCCTTACTATTTCGAAGACGGCTATCGCGCTGTAACGGTCAATGGCGAATGTGATGTGAGATGAGAATGAATTAAGTACATGAACTTATAAAAAAGGTATTCGGGTTTCTCAATGAAACAAAACCTAATCAGTAACCCTGTGCATAGCTGTGCTCTACCTGTTCGCCGCAATATATATGTTGAATCTTCTACATAACCTTGTATTTTAAAGCCAGTTTTCATGGGCACCATTAATTTTAGAAGACTCCGTTTTTTAAACGAATGTAGAATATTTCCTGAACTAACCTAATCTGCAAGAATCCAAAATGAAGGCGCATCATCGTCACATCGCTCTTCATCCTTTCCTGTCGCCTCTACTTCCCTGTCTTTTCTCAACCACTAAGCTTTAATGTACCTTACAAAAACAACAACTAATAACAAAATTATCCTTAATCGCGTCTTTAGGTAAGGATCCCCAGTAAATATACCACTCTACTACTTTATGAAGTAAAGGTACTCCTTGAAGTTGAAACGACGATCTTTCTACATGTGTTTTGTTGTATACAGATCCTAATAGTGCTTTAATTAAAAAAAAGAAGAAGAAACTGAGAAAGTTAATTTCCTTAGATCCCTAAGAAGAAGGGCCTTCAATAATTTGATACCTATGCGCAGTATATGTACTATATATATGCGAACGGTTTTTTTTAACCATAAAATAAAATTCCATACAGATAAATAAATTTCAATCGAAATGCTATACTGCCACTCATTGCACGTTGCAGCGACCTGTTGCCTTTGCATTCCACATATTCTTCCTTTTGTCCGGCTGTCCGCTCTCATCCCTCGTCATCACACGTAATTGTCCATTTAACTTTTACCACAACATTATCTTCCAGGTGAGCGCTTTAATTTCGTTTCTCCCTTTGTTTTGCTCCACTCGGTGTTGTTCCACACGGTTCAACCAAGCCCCAGCAGTAGATATGTATGTACGACGAGTACACGCATATCTGTTCTTGTTGCGCTATATATTCCATCCGTAGGTTGGCAGGTTGGGCCAACTGTTCTTGGCCACATACTACATTTCCAATCCGTGCACTCCATTCCAGATACACGAGTGCACGCCGAAATAGGTTGCAGCGATACGACCGACGATACCAGTGATAAGTGTAGATACGCGCCGGGAACTACATCATCGGAACACCGGTACCACAGTCGCACAGACAGGTCTTTCCTAGTGGCCAAGAGCTCTGCTCTGCTGTTCCGCAGTCGGTCGCCATTAGATAGCCGCTTAAATCTATCTACTGTGCACATACCACAGTGAAACCGGGTTGAGGAGTGTGTGTTTTTTTATTTTTGATTTTTTTTTTGTCTTTCCAATCCACGTTACATTGCGTTTTTAACCTGCCTCAACTCCAGAGCGGCGACAGCGGTACCAGCGCCATCAGTTCGATGAGATTCTTCGACTTGAATTGAGCTGTTCTATTGCTACATCGTGTCGACGTCGGTCGGTCATCTCAGCGATCCATTGGTTGTCCGCAATTTTATCGGTAATAATTTGAAGGTCCGCAAAGAGGTACCGATCAGTTGGAGATCGTTTTGTTTTGATTTGGACTCGGATGTGAATCTGTGAGATTTTGTCTCTTCGCCACTTCACCTTTATTGGCCTGTCGCTTGTTGTTGGCCAACTCGGTTTGATTACAGTGATCTTAATCAGAGCCCTTCGGTGAAGCTGTAACGTTTCGGAAGCAAAATAAATGCGTCAAAAGCGCCCTAAGTGATCAAAGTGAAGATGCCAATAAATCGATACGATATTTTGCAATTACAGTGATTTTTATTTGTTGTTGTTGTGTTTTGCGGGCTACCTGTGATTAATCAATCGGCGCGGTAAGCGTACACTGGCTGTTTGACTTACTCGAGGGTAAATTAATTCCAGCGGTTCTGGCAAAACAAAGGAGTTGTACGCCCTTTTTCCGAAGGCAGTGAAACAGCAATGGGCCTCTGTGTGTGCAATTAAATTGGGCATTCGTGTGTGCGAAAACTGAGAAAATTTACATAAATGTGTAGCATCGCTCCGTGACTGCGTTATAACGCTCCAGGAGTAAGGCGATAGCCCATCCGAGAGTGGCAGATTAAGAGATATTGTCGACGTAACCCGCCAGATGGACTGATTTATGGATTAAAATTTTAATTGGATATGCATGTTAGGAAGCTGCGCTTACAGTGACTATATGTAGCAGTTATGCCTGCTAGTTGTGGAATTGTAAAGCAATACGTTTGAGTTAATTTAGCGAGAGTACAGTTTCCTGGCCGTTATTTCTCCAGGGGCCGCAGGCCACTATGAGTGAATGTTGTATGTGCTACTTTTGATATTTTATTCAAAGAATGTAGGTGAACATCGGTCTTGAATTAACCGAGGTAGTGTAATGGTGTCATAACTGACCGAGCGGTACAATTTATTGAATTCAAGTTAAATTAAAACGTATCAGTGAGAAAGAAGTGGTACCATCGTAAGACATAAATTGGATATAAATCTGCTTGTTTCCGGTAAGTTTTTAGCTTATGCCAACTTCAAGGCTTTTTTTTCAATTGCGTAGCTATGAACAATTTATGTGTTGTATCACCAAGTTTGATAGTCGAATTCCAGAAAGTGGGTTTTTTGTTGTCAAGCCAGCAGTTTTCTTAAAGCAGTATATATTTGCATTCCACAAGTTGCTGCCAGACATCCAACACAGATAGGTAGTGTAGATCCGTCCGCAAATACATACTGCGAAGTTTTGGTATTAACACATCCTTGAGCAGGTTTCCTAGTCTGCTCAATAAATGAATGACACCTAGACATCTTAAGTTGGTTGTTCGATTTTTTTAGGGTGGGCGTCGTGGCTCACTGATTGGTTCCAAATTAGAATCCCAGAATACGTCATACCCCATGTCTATGTAGATCATTGAAATGTACGGATAAATTCATCTTCCTCAAGTGATCATGTTGACATCGGTCTTATCCAAATCATTTAATCATTCCATGAATAATAACCCTGATCTTTTTAGATGGTGGTACAGTTTGGGATAGGCTTAGGCCTACGTGGCGTAACGTACAGACATTTTAAACGTTACTTTGTTTTTTTTTTTATTATTTCTAGTGTTTCGTATCAAAACGGTGAAGCAGACTCAATGCAGTATCTGTTGGTTTGTCCGTCTGTCCGTGTGCATTTCACACGTGCATCATTTGAATATCTTTCGGATGACTAAGCCTGCTTTTTGTGAATTAGTTTCTCAGACACTTGAAGGTCCTTTGCAACTGACCTCATCGACTTCTCAGGGTTATGGAGAATACAATGTTGCACTTGTTGAACAAGCTAAAGACTTCTTTTAATATCTGAAGGTGTTAAATGGTGGCCCAAATTGAGTCGAAGCTTGTGAATGAACGATCGGTCGACTTTTTGAAGCGCTATATTTTGAGATCACTGAGGCCTGCACATATGTACGGCGCGTCTTTTTATTTCTTTTAAAAGCTGGTGTGAGAGTCCTCACTCGATTTGCTAAGACAGTAAATTTGTTTGTGACTAAAACAATTGGTTGTGTTTGTTGAGTATGTTTATCTAGACTTTAATTATTTTCTATTACGTAGTGAAGATAATCTGGGCGCCGTGGCTCAAGTTTGTTAGTGCCTTGGATCGCTGAGCGGGAGGTTTGACGTTCGAATCCCAGAAACCCCAAAAAGTTTTTCACGGTCCCACCTTTCGCGAATGTCTGACAAACGTCCGAGAGTAATAACTGTCAAGCTTCTCCATTTGCATTTCGGATATGGCTCTAAACTCTAGGTCCCTTCCAATTGTGTACAAAATATAACACGCACAACACGAATGGTTGCGAGAAGCTAGGCCCTTGACCACATATGTATGTACGTCTGTTGCGCCAAGTATTTGTTTTCGTATTTTAGTGAAGATAATACCGCTCAAGTAGCCGGCGCCAAGTTGATGCACATCCAGGCTTCTTCTACACCGTTTTCCATGATAAATTCTCCATTTTTTGTCGGATGTTCACCTCTATGTTCAAAAAGGTCTGTGGTTGATAGTATGGGTTCGTGACTTAATAAAATCCGAAAGAAAAAATTTTGGAACGGTCAATTCGGGCGATCTTGCGGGCCAGTGAGGCATTAGTGGTAACAATGCGATAGAGAAAGCTATAAATGCGATGATAAGCCCTTACGACAACACTTGGCAATTTTGTTTTTAATACCTTAGTTCTTTATTCTAGGATAACTCGCAGAACCTGCTAGCTGTACCGTTGATAGGTTGACTAATTTAACTAGTAGGTCATCGAAGTAAGTATACTATTCAGTCACCGAACTAAGTGCGCAAAATGCTATTATTTGACGGCTGGTCTAAAACGTTGCTTCATTCTGCTGCAACTATAACTTGTTCAAGCCAAAATTCCGTAATTGCGGCCACTTATTATATTTACTTGGCTACAGCCAAGCAATGGGTTACTGGGTGTGCAAATTTTTTGAAAGCCTGAACAAATGTAAATTTGTAAGTTTACTGACAGACCTAAGGTCGATAATGGATTTAGTTCTGGATTCTTTTTTATGAATCCAACGATGCTTGCATCAACGCTAGTCTTAAGTTGCTAAACTAACTTACTTACTTTAGGTCGCGCTACAGCCAGGTATAAACGTGGACCACGACTAACAAGCGTCTCTAGCCAGCTCGATTTTTAGCTACCTGCCTCCAGTTTCGCACGCTAATTTGGTGGAGGTCACCTTCTATATGCGCGCGTCACCTGAGTCTCGATCTTCCTCTACTGCGCTATCTCTTTGGGGTGGATTTGAAGTTTTTCCGGGCCATAGCACTGGTGTCTATACGCTCTACATCAACCAGCTCCCTCAGTAGTTGGACCTTCACTCTTCTGGCTAAGTCGATGTCGCTGTACAATTCGTACAGTTCGTGTTGTATCCTCTTCCTCTTCCACTCACCGCGTAGTAAGAGTTATCCTTCGTTTGGTCTGAGTCCTGGTGTCGTTGTCTCTATTAGTAGTGGAGTCTTCTTGACAGCATATTCTTGGTCTTGTCCTCTTCTGGATTCTTTTCGACATCAAATGCCTCAGTAAGTTCTTTACCGACTTTAATCACAGGACAAACGTGCGATTTTTGCAGGGATCCCAAAACCAGATATTGCTCTGTATAGCTCGTCTCTATAATTGCTGTCATACGCGGTCTCGAAATCGATGAAATGGTGGAGGGTATCGATTTAAGGTTCCTGGTTTGTTGCAAGATTTCGCCGTAGTGTGAATATTCGATCGATGAAACAAATAGTATACGATGGCTACCGGGTGGAGATGAAGTAGGCACAACTGATGTATAGTAATAGTTACAACACTGGGTATCACCTGGTGGACACTAATCAGAGTCTGCGCTATTTCTACATTACCCAGCCATCAAAAACGCATGAATTAGTTGGTGATAAAATCCACACCAGTTCTGGAATATAATTTTTTTTTTTTTCTGTCGGAACTAGCAAGGAGAAGTTTAGACAGCAGATGTGCACAAAATTGATCTTGCCTGACCTAACACAAAAGAAATCCCATTCTCTTTTCTGCAGCTTCCTGACGGCTCTCCACTAATAACAATAATAGTAAAGGATAATCCTATTTGAGCTTCCGAACGTTTTTTTTTTTTTTGATCGAAAATGTTTTGTATTTCATTATGTATTTATAAAGAATAAATGAGTTGCTTTAGACCTTCTGCGACAGTCGATTCCTTCGAGGTAATTTTCGATGACTTTGTTCTAAATTTCCTGCGGTATCTTCACTATAACATGGCGGCTGTTGGCTTTTATTCCTCCTACGTTTCAGGTTTGTGGTCGTAGACATCCCCACAAAAAAATCCAACGATGTTGAATCACTTGATCTTGACGCTACAAGTGAAATAATGTGAGCTGGAAACTTATCCGAGCGGCAATGCTTCTAGTTTCTTCAAATTTTTCACTACGTCGCGTCGTCGTGAATTGCTGAATTGTAGGATAAATAAATTGACCAAAAACTTTTCTCAAATTTCAATTCACAGTTCGAACAGAATTGTTATTTCTGCAGAACAGTTGATAAACAACGCGTTGAGCCGTAGTGAAAAGATCCATTATATATTATTACTTGTTTCAAACTAACCTTTGACACTTTCAAAACACCTGCTTGATTTACAGTGCTGCCGACATAGGAAGTTCGAATAGGATCACCCTTTATTATTGATTGTCAAATGTTGCTCAAAATGCATGTATTTAATTATATTTTCGAAAGATTCGCTTTCGAGATCAACTACATACATACGTGAATAGTTAGCAAATTCAATTACGCATTTTTGTTTTCTGTTAATTATATGTTATTTCCTTCCTTGAGGTGAAAGACAAAATGAGGAACAAATAAATCATTATTTTCCTTTACGTAGCCGGGCCTTAGTTTCACTGGAGAAGTTCTGTCCCAGTAATTTTCATTACGACTAGAAACCTCCCATTAGAGAGGAGTCAGGAAAAATTAAAGAAAAAAAAATAGTCGCCGCATACTAAACGCACCTCTGTGCGCAAAGCGTGAAATTTCTCAACCATTCCAACAGATCCTATCGCGTGTAATCTTTATTCCCACAATCCTCCTCTACTTGAAGTACAAAAAACCGCAAAACATCTCCCAACAAGCAAACGACAAACATTAAATCCTATGGCCAAGTGCACCCAACAGCCTTCCTTCCCTCCCTAACCATTTGTTTGTGTGCATAAAACAGAATTAGCGTAAATTGCACCCGAAATACCATCAAGAAAATTATAGCTGCAAATCAAGCTGCAAACGATTAAACATTACTTCGGTCCACCAAAGGAATCCTGAGTCTTTCACTAGGAATGCCAACAAAAAACACAAAACACATCTTTACAAGGTTCGTCTTCATCACAATCAGAAACAGAAGCGCTGAGAAGCAGTAGCTCGACCTCCAAGCTCCAACAATTGCCATAGAAAAGAGCTACCTAGAGGCTGACAAGTCACTCACACACACAAACACGCGCGCCAGCCAGAGTGGCAGAATGTCATCAGCTGCATCCAGAGTCGGGATCAATTTATTACCATGGAAACTGCTGCAATAAATTTCGTTTAATATTTTTTTTATTCGCAGATAGGAGTTAAATCCAAAGTCGAAGCAGGGGAATGCTTCCTAACGTTCTACTAACACTGTATGAGCCGTCGGAAGGAGCCCTTTTTTTGCAAACGGATGTGCTATTGGCTTTTTGTTCGATGATGCTCGGAAAGACACGACAATGACGGATTTAATGTTGGAGATTGTCATTGAAGAAAAGTTCCATAAGAAGCGCGCATAGGATCTTGGATCTGAGAGCCTTTTGTTGTGCGCTTTGTTGTGACAATGTACACTCTATGGGTGCGTTTTGAAATTCAGTTGTGCAACGTCCGTGAAGAGATTTGATTTTGTGTCCATCTGGAGAAGTGATTGAGCTGCTCATAAAACGACCTTTCTCGCATTTTGCAAAAAAAAAAGAGAAGTTCTTAATGGAGATTCCTTTTCAGCGATTTTCCTTTCATTTAACTTTTTTTAGTAATTAAATTTAATGAACGCAGTTAAGATATAAAATTCCATCAGGTAAATGCGCAATGACAAGCTTGTGAAATACTTAATGAATGTAAATCGTAAAAGGGATTAGGGAATAAGGAGTAGCATTCTTCTTCTACCTTTTCCTCAGCTCTTAGGGGAACATTGGGCCTCGATGAAACATCTCCATAGAAATTGATCTTAAGCGATGACTCTTATTTCACCCCACGTTTTCCTGACTCCTATAATTCGCTTTCTTCCATGTCATTTTCCGTCTACCTGGTCTTCGGCTGCCTTGAGGATTCTAAGTGAGGCTGTTAACATTTTCGTTGCTAACGTTGGTTTTGTGCTTGGCTGTTTTATGTTTTGGGAGGGTTATAGCCTGATACCTAAAAAAGATCATCTGTTTAGGTTCGCATATCTCTATGCTTAGAGGATATAGGCAGCCAAGTCTACGTCTTCTATATGATTTTTGGAGTTCCACTGGATTCCTACTTAGTTCTGCTTACAGTCCGGAGTGGACCATGGCCTCAACCGACATGCGCCTCCAGTCTCCAGCTCGGTCCCTAGCTACCTCCAATTTCGCACACCGATTTGGTTGACGTCAGTCTTCAATTGTGCGTGCCACCTATGGTAGGGTGTTCTTCTGATGGTGTCCATTCTCTATACGTGCCAATCAGCTATCTCATCCGCTGCAAACGCAACATTTTCACCAGGTCGGCGTAGTTGCAAAGCTCGTAGTTGAATGTTCTCTTTCACACTCCATTGATACAAACTAGACCGCATATCACTGGAAAAATTTTCCTTTCATAAATCAGGACGGGGATGATTACGTTCTCATTTTAGTGTGTCCTTGGTCGTTTACGCTTCACTTCTTAAGAGCCTTCCTAGCCAAAAGAAGTAAGGAGAGAAATTCTTCGTTTGATTTCCTTGCAGATGTCGTCTTGCTGCTATCCGCGAAGCCTGAGTAGGCAAAGTCTTTTACTACTTTGAAATTATAGCTGTTCATAGTGACGTTTTGGTTGAGTTTCGAATGCTGGGAGTCCTTACTCGTTGACAGCATATATTTTTGTCCTCATTTACAACGATACCCAGTTTTGCCGCGTCCTTGTAAAAATTGCACCTTTGATGTTGAACCGGATTCCTCTACGTGATTTATCTAGGACAACACTTAGTGAAACATGTCTTTGTGCCCTAGGTCATATGGGCAGTTTGCAGCAAATATTTTGTGGTCTTTTATCCGTTATTTTTATCCTACCAAAATATTACCAAATACTATAAGCGTTTCGTACCACATACTCTCCTCTCTAAAGGATGCAACAATACCAAGACATCAACGTAATAATGCTGATGCTTTGGAAGTCAATTGTTTGTATTTTTGGCATGGGTTATCCCAATAAGCACCGCGACCAAAAAAGATCTTTTTTGCTATCCCCTGAATAGTTTGTTTTATGATATTTTGCCTTCTAGCTAAGATAGTTTGAGCTTTGTTAGAGTGCTTAAGCCTAAACCGAGCTGTGGCCGGGCATTCACACAGTATATGATGGGCTCTTTCAGTGTTTTTAACACAGAGACGGCACATGTCTGATTGGGCACGGCCCATTTAGTTGAGAGATGCAATGATGGAGAGGCGATAGTTGAGAGAGCAATGTAGAGTTACGAAGTCAGTTATGATCTTAGCCTTGTGTTCGCTTATTGAAAGAATGTCTCTAAATTTTTTTTTTAAGAAATTTATAAATTTTTTGGCGTGTCGTAAACCATTTTTTGAGTTCCATTTCTTTTCATTCCCATAGATTGGTTAAACTCTATCTTTATCTGGTTCACAGAAAGGTTCAGGTCCCGTAAGAGGAGATTGAGCACCTTATCTGGCAAGTTCATTAGCGGATTCGTTGCCGGGGATGCCCTTATGTCTATAAGTGCTTGTTCGTGTTACTCTTGACATACGGTCACCATTGCTCCAAAAAGTAACGCAAAATTAGATGGAGAGAACGCATTTTGTTAAGAACAACGGCGGTGATTACATACCAAATCTCAATACCGCCAACTGATCCCTTGAATGAAAAATACTTTTTATTCAAAATTAACTCTTTATTTTATTTTCTTGAAAACAAATCATTCATAGTGTACGAGTACGTCAAACAATTCGGAATGACTGGAACTGTGGGCCTGTGGCTGCCATCTACATATGTATGTATATGCAAGGAGGAGTGCCTTAGTGAGACCAATCACTTTCGCCCAAAAACGTTGAAATCCAATCTTGTGTTGAGGCGCCCAGAGTTTACCGCCGTAAGAATAGAAGTCGGTATACAGCCTGCGTCTTAATATATTACTCATGCCACCCATTTAAATGCCCAAATGACAGAAGGACTGGTCCTATTATGAACCAAATTTCAATTATAGGTACATCTTATCAACGGAAATGTGATTAATTGGTTTCAACAATAGACTGAATTAAGTCCTGACTTCAGTTTACAAATTAGCTACCAGATTAAAGTACAACAAATGAACTATAGTTGGGGCTTGCACCCGAATCAATGTTTTTATAAAATGGCTCTTGATTAATTACATTGAATCGAAAATAGTGTTTTTTTTTACTGTGCAACAACATTTTTCATCTAAGAACCTGTTAGTTCCATAACTTACCAGGAACGGACTCCACTACTTCTTCATTCCATTCTTCTTTTATTTATGTTCAAAATATGTCAACAACAAGATTCCCTGTTCGTAAATAAAATTTAAAAACAGAAAACAACGAACGGTCAGCATGATCACAATTCCTGTTCCTGTGATTTTCTTTATGACGTTCACCTGTTGTACCTGTACCTGGATCAGCTCTATCGAAAAACCAGATTCATGTGCCTTCGTCGGCGGCTTCATTTAATCATCGATTACTGGGCTTAAATGTTTTTTTATTCTTTATGTTCTCCATTTAGGGGGATATTAAATCATTCTTCGGAGTTTGAAGTTTTTTTTTACCCAGAAAACATATCCAAAATTTTTTTTCAATGACCTTGTTGAAAGGTACTTGGGCATGGGTGCACATAAAAGAGAAATAAAATTGATCATCGTTTCGATAAATGCCGCATTTAATTATATAACCCTTTTCCCTAGAAATATGCCGGTCGGGGTTATTGAAATTTTAAGATGCACTTTAAGATACATCAGACATAAAATGTATAATCACTGTGATTTAGAGAAATATCAAGGCTTGAAAGAGCTATTAGGGGGCAATAACAGAGTCATTAGTGTAAGCAGTATAGTGATTCGTAAAATTGTCAGCTTGAAAGGCTGTGAAAATTAATGGCTTTGTGGGTGTAGATTACACTGCAGTTGATTTAATGTGCAGTTTGTCAACTCCCTGTTTTGAACTTGGCCATTCCTTTATAGACAGATCTGAACGCATAAAGATATTCAGTAGGACACTGTCTACATATTTGTCTACATCCGGTTTTAATTAAGATTTTAGTGTGGAACTCATGCGATGATTTCCTTCGAGTACATATTAGAGATTTAAATGAACAAAAGAACTTTAAAAAATTGCATCACGCTTAGGCAGTGTTGGTACATAATCTTCCTAGTTTTTATCATGAAAAAAAATGATAGAAGGCTATTTATTCTAAGAGCGCAAAGAAGATTGAATATTCCTTCATGAAAGCTTTGAAGAAGACATTTAAGAAAAGTTTGACAAAAACATTTGATGGAATCGGATCCGATGATTTAGGTAGCCTATCACACCGTTGCTCTCCATCTATCGCTTCTGATACTGTTAACTTCAAAATGCAGCCGCGTTACGCAAATGTGGCGGAAGTATAGAGGACCCAGTTTCCAGGATTTAAAGCGCTTAAAAAATATGGACTCTAGAAGTTTTAGTCAACTGTTTTTTTTTGAATAACCCTTGACCATGTGGCGGACACTGCGACCTAAGAGATGTGTTATATCTTAAGGGTCAAAATTAATCAAAGAGACGTACTACCTCCCTAATGAAGGAAAGTGTGGCCTTAGTAGCTGAAATTCTCAATTCCGCTGGCGAACATATTTCTTTGTAGAAAATACGTCTCCTTAACCAATGTAGTACGCCATACTTGGACTTTAACATACCTTTTACAGCAGCCAACCCTAGCAGGGAAGAATGGAAAAGCGGACATGTAGCTAATACCAGATAATATATACTAACGGATTGAAAATGGACACCGGTGTAGGGTCCGGCATCTTCTCTGAATCGCTAGTGATATCGAGATCCATTAAACTACCAGACCACAGCAGTATTTTCCAAGCGGAGGTCTTGACAGTGACAGCAGAATCCCGTGAGTCTGCCGTAAGGGCAATACCACAGGATGGTATCACCTTCTTTATCGACAGCCAGGCAGCAATAGTAGCAATTACTGCTACTGCAATTAAATCGAAGCTTGTGAGATGCTGTCGCGAAGGGCTTAAGGTTCTTGGAATACAGCACAAGTTATCGCTCTGCTGGGTTCCTGGACATGAGGGTATCCCAGACAATGAAAAAGCCGAAGAACTAGCTAGGAAAGGTTCAACAGATTTACTAGAACCAACTAATCTCTCTGTAAGCATCCCGCCTTGCATGCTCAAGCTTGAAGCAAGGAATTTAGCTACAAGAGATGCGAACCTAAGATGGAAGTCCATGGAAACATGTAATATCGCAAGAAAACTATGGCCGTCCTTCGATAGAACAAGGGCCGAGAGACTTATGCGAAAGGACAGAGGATCCCTTTCTACCCTCGTGGGTATCATCACGGGTCATAATAGTCTGCGGTACCACATGAAGAAACTGCGCCGGACGGAAGAATAACTTTGCGGAGGCTGTGGCGACGAGGGAGTTTTTGAGGATACCACCCACTTCCTCTGCCACTGTCCTGGACTCCAACATTTCAGAAACAAACTAATCGGTAAATACTTCTTCTATAACTTTGAAGAGCTCTCTGGCGTACCTACAAACAAGATGCTGAACTTTGTCAAGTCATCAAAGTGGTTTGCACTCGAAAACAAGTAAGTAATTTGAGTAGAGTGGATTAGACATTTACAGGGTTTCAATAGCCGGTGGAACACCTTTCCCCTCTATGGGTAACGCAATGGTTCAACACTGTCCTGAGTGCGGCAGGAGGCTTTTCTCTTTCTGGGCAACTGCAGAGAATGTGTTCGGATGATTCGTCCTCCTCCGAGCAGAACGTACATTCCGTGTCTGAGCTCAGATTTAATTTGTTAAGGTGGTCTCGATACACATTCCCATAGGTATCGAGACTTTGGTGTTGGGTCCAAAGACACCAGCTCCAACTCCTGATTACATTTTCGATCCGTCTGTGAACCAGACCAGACCTCTAGGGTCTAATACCGGAACTCCATTAGACCAATCTGCACTCTCTTATATTTCCCCTGACCATGATGTCGGGGATGGTGCAAAACATGTCTTGACTTGGGATTGAGTCAAGAATTTTCAGATGTCCCACATGGTCACCTGATTTATATGTACTTGTATTCTATCTAGACATCAAGGTATAGATGAAAATTAATTTTGAATACATATCAGTGCAATGATAACTTCGGTTGTACATAGATGCGGAATGTGCCAGTTAGGTTAGATAAATAGATAGATATGTTTATTCATTTTATGCGTGTAAACACACTGTGGCCTCCTAGATCTATTATGTCTATCGACTTGGAGCTCTAGTCAATATGATACTCGACTTAGCGGACGTCTTCCAGTCGAATTTGCTGGATGAAACATCCAGGCGTTTTATTCTTTTGTGGATTAGTGGTTCATAATCTTTAAGAAGGCACCCTGGTTTTATTATGTTTATACGGACCTTGCTTATTTTCCGGTTATAATTCTCGAGAAGCTCTTTGATGTGTTTTAGCTTAGCCAGTTCCTGCCAAAGTCTTGTTTTTGGCGGTTTTCCTCCTTTCCTAGTCCGTTAGTTAGTTAGTTAGTTAGTATACGGTTAGTGCGTTAGTGAAGTGTTTCTTATCCTGCCAAAAAAATATGAAAATAAAAAGAAAAATTGTTTGTTAACGATTTCAATTGAACGTAACACGAGCTTCGATCTCGTTGTTTAAAAAAAAAAAGAAAGGAAGATGATGTGACACCACACCAAACAGTGTACATACTATGTACTTATTTCTGGGTGTGTAATTGTAATTGTACTTGTGTAATTGGGTCTCTTTTGCACTGATCCTAGTCCATATGTTACATAGTCCATATGACACAATTAGAGTTCGATTAACGAAAATTTCTGCACCATCTTTTACGGGTGAATTCCAATGCTATAGTATGAGGGAGTTCCCTTGAGAGGTGCTTGCCCTGCGCCCATTCGGTCCTTTGTGATTCGCTATACATATATGTTTTATAGTACCGCCTCTGATTTTGTTGCCTGTCCGTTGGTCGTGAAATATACCAACCTGTTCTCTTGACAAAACATGTCACGTTCCAGAGTAAAAGTTGCTCCGGATCCTCCAGTTTTTGAAAAGTACGAGAATGTTTCTCATGCAACGTATTCGACGAATTGAAATATTGGGACAATCACACAGCAATTGTTTGATAGTTTCGTATTTCCTCTATGTTATGACTGCTTCTGCAGTATTCAGGTGATTTGATGCCTACCCTGGCGGCCATTGCGCTTATCGGGCTATGTCCAGTTAGTAAAACTAACATGATGGTAGTTTCTTTTCTGTTCATTGACAAAAGGCTCCTAGTGTCTCTTTTGCTCAGAATTTGCTGCGACATATGATATAGTCTCTTGTTACCTAAGAGGTGTTGATATTTGCTCTTGCTTTAAGGCGTGTTTTCATTTATAGTACACCAAGCTAGTAGCTAGACCCTGCCGATGCGTACCTGAATTACTCGTTTAATGCATTCCGTACTAGTCCATATGCTGTTTCGTTAGCATTAAGATTACTATAACCGGGGACCCAGAGAAGAGTGACTTCATGAGTGTTACATATTCTCTTTCTGTTTTCGATCTAATTACCACGCCATCTAGTGCCTTGGGTGCAACTTGACTATCCACGTAGATTAAGACCTCAGAGGGGTTTAATCTCTTTTCGCATATAGTCTGTGCTGCTCTTTTAGTGATGAAAATTTCAGCTTGCAAGATACTACAATCACCCGGAAGTTTGTATGAATGCAGCTGTTGGGTGATTCTCAGAAAACTCTTGCCTCCTATGTCCATTTTTGACCCTTTAGTGCAGGGTTTGGTTTCCACTCCTGTATTCTGGGAAGAAGAATGAAGTGTTTCATACAGAAGTCTATGTAAGGGACGACATATTATGCTGTTCTATCGAGATCAATTCATGTATACATATGCATATCTTTGAAATATGGATCCATATCCTTAGGACGCTTGTAAGGTGAAGGCAAAGATCTTTGCTCAACATTTTCCACGTAGTGGACGATGAATTTGGCAGCGTTGTTTAAGCGTGAGCCTACTCATAATTATTTGGGAGGCTATAACTTCATAACCCAAGAATGGCCTAAACAGCCCCAAGTAGATGCGCATGAAGTGTCTGCAGTAAATGGGTTGTGGTATAATTGGGGAAAGAATGCCAAGCACATGGGTGCCACGAATTCATTTTCCGTTTTAGGAAATAGTAAATCAGAAATGAAATATAAATATCATTTCCATAATTTTTTCAGGCCTTCACCAATGCATTTGGAATTCAAATTGTAGTTGCTAGCCAGTTAATTTACATAAATTTGTTACAGAATAAAAGTTAAACTGGTTATCTCACTCATCGCACACTGGCCATTTATTGTACGCATAGAATTCTTGGTTAATTATCTTAAACATAACGATGAACTAAGGATACCCACAATTTTATTAATGAAAAAATATTGCTGGTGAGAATGAGCTTGGAATTTAGTGATTTATTGAGCTGCTTGACGATTCTTCGGCATTGGTCAGTCAAAGCGACTACCTACTAACTTTGCCATTGAAAGACAAACCATACATGCAACCCGTCGCGCCCCATCGTGAGCACGGGTATTCTATCTTAGAGATGACTTGAATTGTACTCGTAGCATGGCCACGTTCTTGTTGCTTAAATCACGACGAATATGCGGCAACTTATCGCCCTTAAAGAGATACTAACAAGAAAATAAATTAAATAATGAAAACATCAGTGCCCTAGTGTTGTAAATTTCGTGCATGAATCCCTCTGTCCGTAATGAGATAGATATAAATATACAAACATCCCACAAGGTCTTCATTCAATCACACGCTGATTGAAACTCTGCACGCAACCATCGCAACATGTTTGCCATATGCCCGTCAGCACATCCTTATCTGCCCAAGTGTAGCTTCTTATTTGTCATGCGGTTAGTGCCTTAGTGTGCACAGTGCCAAACTGCAGTCGAGGTTCATCTCGTTTTGTCTGAAACTGAAATGATGAGGATTGAGCGTGCTTCATTCCTGCCACAGACGGCCACTCCAGATCTTGATTTCAATCTTATTACATCAAAGTTGAACGACACTTTCACAGCGCGTGTAGCATTTCTTGGCGTAATGATGTAGCCAGGTAATTATGTTGCCAATATATACTTAGATGAGATATGTGTCTAGCTGCACTCAACAAATAGAAATACACAATCACGAAACTTTCACATTCCCGACGAAGAGGACGATGACGATTACTTGTAAATACCGAGAACAGTTCTTTTGTCAATCAGTGCGGATGCAGACCCAATTTGCTTGGAAATGAATGCAACTGCAAGAGACGTCTGTAGTTCCACATCGAGGCCTACGGATGACATCTAATTGAACAAATGAATTAGAAGCGGAGAGTAATGTCGCTTCCTTAAATGTACGGATACTCGTAGTTGTTGTCTGCGCTGTGGAAATTGACGTACCAGATCGATATCGTGCAGGGAAACAACGAACTATGAGATTTTTTTTTTCTATGCTACAATGTAGTATACGCGCCAAGAACAGTGGGGCTAGCAATTGAGAGCCTTAAAAGACAGTTTTCTGTGGAGTTAGCACGATTTGGCAAATTATTCAAATTATACCTTTGTTGGTCATGCTTAGTGCATCGGTTGTCTCTCCGCTAAAGCGGGATTGTTAAAAGTGTCCCAACGGCACATTAAAATAAAACGCAAACTATTCATGAAGCAGCTACCAATTTAATTGCATTAATTTTTAAAAACTTCTGTCGGCATATGGGCCTTGAGACTGGCTCTGCAAACCACGTCCTGTCAGTCCAATTTTAGTTTTACTTTTTCCTCAGCAATTGTGGCCGTATTCCAACAATGACCCGAGGTGCTTTGGCGCCCAGAGTGCTGAAGGGTTATCAGCATAAACCAGTATCTTCACGCATCCCTTAAAAAAACTCTCCAAAGGAGTCGATAGTCGTTGATGGTAAAGCGCTGTTTTAAAGACCAAGAATTGGCAAAACAGCTAAGCAGACTAAGAAACTCTCAGGGATCTATAACCGAAAATTATTCAAAGCATGCACCGGTCTATACAAGATCTACCTACCTATCTAAATGGAACTTTGATATCTCAGAGGAAAACTTGGCTTGACAGAGGACAGCCTTTGCAGATTCTACAACGAGTCCAACCGACGAGTCAATGCATCAATAAAAGCAGCAATAGTCTCTTCAGTAAGTACATTTTCAAGCCTTGTTGTAGTTTTGAATAAATTGTACAGAATCGTCCGAGGATATTTCGAAGAAATATCTCTCCAATGAGCGACTGCGTTCATCATAAAAGTCATGAAGATCGCATAAATTTGACAGAACAGTATTTTTATTTTTCAGAAAATGTTAACGGTTTGTTGGCATTGCTGAAGCGCATAACATTCTGATAATTTACTTAATTACAATGAATATGAATTTGTGGTACTCTTAAAGAAAAAGAAAAGCCCTTATTAGCTGCAAAGTAGGCAAAAGATCTGTCTTATAGCGGCAAAGACCCTTTTTTCTACGGCAGCATATTATAGCCCAGCTATTCGAAACCGGTGATATTTGACTGTTTTGAAATTTTCGGAGACCGGTATTTGAAGTAAAAACAGTTTTCCAAAAGTTCCTGAGACGTGGCCTGCATCTAAAGTCCTGGTGCTCAACCAACAACCCTCTCCGACCACATCGATTAGTAGCTACCTGTTTCCAGATTCCCGCTTAAGGTTGCTTGCTGACATCTTGTCGCGTTCTCCTTATTATATCGTTATTGTTGGCGTTGTGAAAAACAGTGTCCCAGATGTTGGGGCATGAGTTCTGTAAAACTCTAATGAACGATGTTGAGGTCACTACTGATGTTCATGGAGCAGCCTGCATTCTCCATTGTCATCCTGCACCACCGAACGAGTTCGTCAGGGATGCGAAAACTTGACATTGCTCTACATAGTTCGTCTAGAGAAATGCTGTAATACGGAGCTTGAAAATCGATAAATAGATATTTCAGGACCGTACGGTCTTTTGGGCCATTTATGCAGCTTCGTCATTTGTGTTGCAGCATGTGTTTACGACATCCCTGATAACTTCTTGGTTAAGTTGCCACTAGAATTCATTACTTAAAGCTGGCGGCAAAGGATTCCCTGAGAGATTAAGGGACACTCGATCCGGAAAAGTTCTGGCTATCTCTTGCGGTTGTAGCGTTTGGACGAGAAACTTTCTCGGAGTATTTGCTTCTCTTTCCGGTGTTCGAAGTGCCCGCATCTTAACATTAGCTACAATAAGTTAGTGGTCCGACTCAAAAATTTCAAATATAATTCAGAAGATTTTCTTACATTCTGTGAATAAAGATAGCACATTGGACTGATTAGAGGTGGTGTCGGGCTGTACCAACTTTGAGACTGTATGTTCTTATGTTTCGTGGGGAGCTCATCCATCTTTCAACTTCTTTCTCCTCTGTGGGGCATGTGCACATATTATTCTAATGATGGCAAATTTAGCCTCATTTCACATGCCTTAAAGTGAAGACTTCTTGCATAACTCTGGATGCTATTACGACTTCGAATCACTAAAACTCCAGTGCGAATAATAACAAAAACTGTTCGGGCCAAGATCCACAGAAGCTTTTAAATTAGGAAAGAGGACAGATAATTCTGAATTTCTGAAACTCTTTGCGAGTGTGTATCCATCTTTTCCGATTTTTGGTATAAGACCCACTTTAACCAATCGCCAGGATGTCGAAATATATGCCAATGCCAATCCTCAATCCTGCAATGAAGATTCTCCTCAGAGTTGAGAGCGGTTTATACTCTTTTACAGAAAGGCTGCGATTTAAAACTATCGATTGATTATATCTGATAGCCACTGAAGGTGCAGCCATTCAACATTTGTTCGGTCCCACTGTGCCTCTGTACCCAAAGTCACCGCATCACATGTCTCTTTTAAGTTGTATACCCTTCATAGGACAACACTTTTGTGGATTTCTAACACAAAACCCTGCCAGTTCATCATGGTTAGGTGTACTCTGCTTTGTCATTACAGATTTACCCACACACTCCCCATTTTCCCCATTTTCTTCGAAGTAAATCGCGAAATTTTCCTTAAACACCGTTGCCAAGGAGTGGTTCCGATATTCTGAGTAATTAGTGTCAAGTGCAAATACTTTTGCTTCACTCCTGATATTGTTGTTGTTTATGGTACCAATCCGAGTTGATTATGCTGCTTCAGCACTTCACTGCAACGCAACGGTTCGTTTACATTTCAGCTTAGAGGTGAGGTTGCTTAACTGGATGTGGACGTATTGCTGCAGGCCAGTGGCGGCTGCTCCTTGTTGCTCATCCTGTTGTGGCATGAAAACTTGAGAATGCCTTTGGCCACTCGCTAACGCAAAGCAACAAAAAACAAACTGGTTGATAATATTCCATAAGAGATTGGATACAGTCAATCCCTTCTTTCCCGCCCAAGTGTTTGGCAGTGGAGAGGTTCTCTTACAGAACGGACGAGTTGTGCGATGGTTTATCTTCATGAGTGTATTTTAATTGCAATTAAATAGAATAAAAATAAGAATTACGAGTACACTTGCGGAACAAGAAAAAGCATTAGAGACGATGTTTAGCGAGTGGCGTGTGTACCTACACTCTTTGTGAAGATGTTCTACGAGAGAAAGAACGTGGGTGTGATTTCCGTAATAGGATTTTGAAATTTTGTAAAATATGAGCGTAATGAACTTTATTTTGTCTTTTTTGATTTCATTACAGCAAAGAAGTGGTTGCTAACCGGTCCGTGTTGATAAATGAGATCTTGTTAACCCAGTTATTCGTATTCAGCTGGGATCCCAATATTAACTAAATGAAGTCCAATAATAGTGACGTCTTACTATGTATCATAGCAAATGTCGCACACTTACACTATAAAAAGGATGATTAAGGCTGTTCAATGAAATGAATTTGTAGGGATATATAACAAATGTTTAAGCCACTAATTTCACACAAAATTGGTACCACGTTTGATATACATAAAACCACAAAAAACCAATTATCATGCCTCTGTAGAGCACTCTGTTCACCGTACCGTTGTTGCCAGCTTCTTTTTAAAGAAGTTTGGACCAATAAGGACACCTCTAACCAATCAGTTACTCTTTGAGGATGAATTGGTTGATCTAAAACTACGTGCGGATACTGGAGACCTTAGATTCTACAGTTTTGTTTCTTGATATAAGATACTTACTTATTTAGGTTAGGGCTTTGGGCTAGGTCGGTCTCCACTGCGTTGTCCCTTCGAAATGGATTCGAAGATTCTGCGGGCCACAGCATTGGTGTCCATTCGCTCTACACGTCCTAGCGACTGATCACGAATCGACCGAGTATACATAATTCCATCTAATTTCGACAGTGTCCATGTTTCAGCGCCATAAAACAGAACTGGGATGATAAAGGTCTTTTATAGATTCCTTTGTTTTTCGGGATAGACAATTACTACACAATTGGCTTCTCAGCCCAAACAAACAGCGATTGACAAGAGTTACTCTTCGTTTGATTTCTGATAAGGTGTTATTTTCAGAGTTAATAGCAGAGCCAAGGTAGACAAAGTCTCTTACTACCTCAAAGTTCTAACTGTCGACTGTGACGTTCTGTCCTTTCTTCTTCAGAGCATTTACTTGATTTTGACCTCATTTTCCGGTTATTATCACATAAGATCTCACCTTTACAATATCAACCCAATGCCGACTCTATCCATCGCGCAGCCCGTACTATCCGAGTACGTGATTCTATGTAAAACTTGGGTGAAAATCTTCTAGAATGGATCTGTTTACCCAGTGTACGACAGTGTCATTCTTAAGGAATCACATCACAACTCCGTCAGATTATGTAAGTTGCGAAAAACACACTTGTGTCGAGCTTATTTTGTTCGCACCTTTGTGATGTCGGGCATGTAGCTCTCTTAAGCAAGCTGGTATTGTAAGGACTACCGGACAAGGTCAATGATTAGGTCGAGAATTTTTATCTTGACTGATTAAGTCAAGTTGTTGGCGATACTGTATCTTTCTATAAATTTGTCTTTTGGCTATCCTGGACTACAAGTTAACATAGAGAAGAAATGTAGAGAGCAGAATCACAAAAGCTAAAAGGATATGCCTTAGAGTTCTTAGTAACAGCCCAATGAAGCCAAAGCAAGTCCACTGTGTTTATACTAGCACCGCTAGAGTATGAATTGTTAGTCTGGTGTATGATCATAGAGAGAAAAATGTTCCATTGTACTAATTACTTAGGTGGCAATACAGTTAGGAGTAGATCTGCGCTATTGCACTACTATTGAGCATTAAATATAGAATCTGCTTGGGGATAACTGGATTCCAAACAGCTGTGTCGGCTGCTCTTAGACTCAAGAGCCTGCGTTACTTCAACAAATGAACCTTAACGGACACAGAGATGTCTGAAAGAAAGTACAAGAAGCCTCTGGACTTGTCCAGTGTTACGTTATGAGTAAGGAATATCACGTGAAGAGTGGCAACAGGGTAATGCCATTCCACATGGGAGGGGTTTGAAGTGTATACGGTTCGAAGTGTTAGAGAATCGTGGGTAGGGGCTTAAAGCCGAACCCTATTCATATTATCCAGTCCCTTACGAAAAATCCATTGTAGCCCTGCTGCCTAGCTCTTGGAAATACGCGGTGACTTGTATGTTGTTGTTGCGTCTAAGCCAATCTAAACGGCCATCGGATTTCGGCAAACAGATATGCAGTCCTGTCAAACTTCAAGAAACAGAATGTAGGACAGGCGTTGACACGAATGGCAATATGTCAACCAAAATGCTGGATTCTATGTGCCCCTATGACTGTTACGCAGTTGAAAATCAGGCGAAAACACTTAGTCTTGAAATAAAAGAAATCAAAGCTGTCTTTATAACTTCGGAAGTGTGTGTTATGGGGTTATCCAAATGACAAATGCAGGTCGCTACAATTCTGGCCATATTTACAGCTGTTTAAACTTTTTCACTTAGCATTGACTTTTGATAAACATTTTGCTCTACAATGTATCCACAGGATTGATCCTCTCCCGGTTAATTTGTTCACTTCAACGTTACTGTG
This sequence comes from Blera fallax, assembly GCA_946965025.1. NCBI lineage: Eukaryota > Metazoa > Arthropoda > Insecta > Diptera > Syrphidae > Blera > Blera fallax. The sequence goes on from OX337247.1 coordinate 32,746,592, forward strand.
ACCAGGAGCCGCGAAAAGAGTGACATAGATTAGATAGATGAATAAAGATTATTGATAGGAATTTGGCTATTAATGAAGGTATCTGGGTTTTGTTTGCATGTAGGATAATGTGTAGTAGACCGATTCGATTGGTACATTCAGAGCTTTCGAGAAGACAGCACTGAAAATTGTTGCATCCAATTTTTCCAACACTGTTTTCATTCGGTCTAAGTCGGGTAGCTTACGGTGAAATCTTTTCTTAAATTCAGTTTGGAAGTGAAGTTTACCGGGGGCAACACCGGATCCCTTGGGCTCGAATCCAGCATATAACTATGACCAAAGAGATAAGCATATCATTATCCAAATTTTGTCATTCTGACCACATATAAAATACTGCGCGTTTATTATGTAAATCAAGATGGATGACGTATAGGAGTACATATGTACATACGTAAGTGCCTCAGTCGGACATGAACGAGCTCGTAATGCATACTCCTGGTGTTCTTTAAATCCAAATACGTAATTTGATATTTGAAGCTTTTCTTAGAAGAGACAGGGACTAGCTATCGATACGTGAGAGCAGGTCTTACCATGGCGGAGAGCATCAACAAGGCCCCACTCCAGTTTTAAATGGGTACAATTATATCCAAAATCTCATGCATAATAAGGATGTTATAAAGCTAGGAATATGCAATCGAAGAACCATTTTGGAGAAGAAAAGTATGAGGGGCATCATAGGTAAGAGAAGAAATACGGTAACAGAAAGACAATAATTAAAGCAACATTTTAAGTATTTCATGTTTTTAACCCTTTTCTTTGCTTTTGCTAACGAAACGAAGCTTATCAGTATATGGTTAAATTTAGCTAGCGAATAAATAGAAGCCTTAGATCTGCCCATACCAATCAATTTATTAGAGCTTGGTTAATAATCCCACACATTACGATGTGCCATTAAAAAAGTAACCATGTAATTAGAACGAGAAAATACTTGACTTTTTAACTACCGCAGATTCTAAGATACAAAAGCAGGTTCTCCAACTAGTGTGAGTCCGCAGGATGCATTTTTATGAGCCAACATATTCAGCCAGCTTGTTTATGCTAATGAACTCTAGCTTAACAGCAACACTTCAAATCGAGTCATCTGGTTTGATGTTCTAGCGAAGAGATGAGGAGTCTCCTTCTTCCCGTGTTACACTTATTCATGTCTCTAATTATTTTATAATGAGAGAAGTAAAAGTTTACTTACTGCACCTGAAATCGCTTACACGTTGCAGCTCCTCCTGTGAGTTTATCTGGCTAAAGGTAGACTGATGAAAAAAGTCGATAAATTAAAATACAATCACGTAAAGCGGAGGAATCAATTCGTTTTTATTTCATTTTACATTCTTAATTCAAGTTTTGCGAAACACTACTATGGTGATCGTAGAATTTGCGTCCTTACTTGGAAACCTGATGAAAACCCCTTGCCGGTGATGATCATGATGGAGTAAGATTACTTAAGCCAGACTTGGCGAGGAATAAGAATTTATTATCCAGTCGAAGTTTGGAGATGGGTGGATACTTGATTGGATAACAGGAAAGTGAACAACCGTTTTACTCATTAATTTCCATAGATAATCGGGCTTTTATTTTAGTTCTATAATTTAATTAAATCTTCATGTTGGGCGTAGTACAGCACCTGAGGTTGCTATGAAACTGGTTGCATGTATTGCTACAGGAAACCATATAAGTGTACAGAGTAACGTGATTTGAAATGCTTTGATCGGCTTTAATCGTATCCATATGTCTGTGCGATTGGTTCTAAGGTTTGTAATATTATAGAGTTGCCACAAGCGTTCAGTATTAGAACGATTAGCCCTTAAAATCCTCAGTGAAGTGGATTTGGCTCGATATGGTGGCTAAATCAGGAATGGTATGTTAAATGTGTAGGTGCTCTGCGCTTTATGTGAAATTGGCTCTTCGATCTATTTACAGGCTTCTCTAAAAAGTCATGTGTTTTAGTGTTTCTGCCTTTTACCGACAAATCTTTCTTTTTCAGTTGCAAATAAATTTTCCAAGGGATTGCCTGTTGTTCCTTTTAGCTCCTCGGAGGGATGGCCCCTAAATTTTCGGTGCATTGCGCGATTTCATAGTCTGTCGATATTGTGCCTCGGTGGTGCGATAGTTTCGAACGGATGTAGTACGAAGGTCCTAGTGTCCCAGTGACTAGAATTGTCACTGCGTATCACGATTTTCAAACATTGTTTAGAATAGTCAAATCGTATCTTTATCGTATAGTATATATGCAGCAAAAGATGGTGTTCCCAAAAAAACTAAAATGGTTTTTCTGTTCTACTAAAAAACTTGTACATTAGTAATGCTTACCGCTCCTTTACTGGTACGTCTACGTATATCTATGTTTCTGTCCTGTCTGTTCTATTGTATAATCGCAGTTTACTCACGGCATGTATCGTACATCTCTATATCTTAACCGTCTTTCTTTAAACATAAGTTCAGGTTCTTTATTTAGCTTCTCGCTATTTCTTACCAACTAATTACATAGGTATGGAGGTATATTATAACTATTATAACCACTTTGTTTAATTATAGTTTTAATATAAAACTTTAATTTTCGCTTAAAAATATTAAAGTTCAGCTGATTTTTTAATTCATTGGGTAGCGCATTAAAAAGATTTAATCCTTTGTACAACAAGATATTTTGAGATCTACTAATGCTATAAAAAGGAACTCTAAAATTTTCTCTATTTCTTAAATAATACGGCTGCACCTCGGCCACAATAACTAATTGACCAACTATATATTTGGATAAAAGATTATTCTTCATCTTAAATATATGTAAATAATAACACATTTATAATAGTTCTTTGGTTTACCGTTAACCAATTCAAAGCGATCTAATTGGTGTTAAAATACTGCACATTAAAATATGGAATGAGGTATTCCATTATTTTGCAGTATTTGCTGTCTATCTTTCATTTGGGTCGGGCCCAAGACCAAAATTGTGGAGCAATATTCGAAATGAGGCTTTGTCATCACGTTATAAATTTTAATTGCATTTATTGATAATTTAGTTTCATTCACTTTTTCATTTATTTTTTCATTAATAACAATGTCTTTATTTGAATCACCATTAATTATTATAGCCCTAGTCTCCCTTACGTTTAGTTTTGATTTTTTCATTCTTAGATACTTTTCAATATTCCTCAAGTCGATGTTCAGTTTATCGATACACTCGTCGTTTGAAGATCCCGATACTTATATTAATGTGTCGCAAACTGGCATATTTTCGAATGTCTTAGCACCTTATCCATATAATTTATGTTAATGATGAACAGCAAAGTACCAAAAACTGCTCCTTGAGGTACACCTAATAATACTGGCAAAAGGTTTGAGGTGTACTCAGCGACTTTTGTTCTTTGCATTCTGTTCGTCAGATAACTCCACCCCTGTTACTCCGTATTTCTCCAGTTTTTTTATTAAAATTCCCCTATCTAAGGCTCTCTGCCGGTCCAAGAAAATCGCAACTATTTTTCTTCTTGCACTCATCTCCGTTTTCCATTGGGTAACGACGAGGTTAAGTAGCGATTCACAACTGTTTTGTTGTCTAAATCCCACCTGCTATTCCGACAACAAGTTGGTGTTCTTAATATAACTTGCTAATTGTTTATGCACCGCACCACCTTTTCCAAAATTTTGCTCTCCGTGATTAACATATTTACCGGTCGCAACTACATCACAAATGTGGAATACCTGTCTTCTTAATATTTCCTGAAACTCATAATCTGCAACATTTACTAATTAACGCGGACTCCATCTCCCTTTCCCTCATCTCTGGACCAATAACTGGAAAGAATAATTTCTTACCTAACTAATGTAGATGCATAAAAAAATTTAAGACTTTTTACTGTACATACTCGTATTAAGTTCGTAAGCGATACTTTTATCAAATGAAATGAGTCATGAATGCGTTGCGAATCCTCTCTTGTGACGTTCGCTCCTCCTCCTAATATCATAAAGTATTATGATTTGCGCATAGTTAACCTCATAAATACGTAACAACGAGCATTACTAACAACGACTCATAGTTGATTAGTAAGTAATAGGCTCACTCAGATTGCGCTTGCGCCACCTAGTGCTGTTGTATGTACTTAATGGAGACCGCATTCCTTGCAAGTTGCTCATGTTTCTTGAACGATACCAAGATTTTCGGTTCACTTCCTTGATCAGCAAGCGTGTGGTGCACTGCGAGTACGTGAAAGTTTTATATAACAGCCGACCCATGGATGTTGGACATGCCGCTGTTATGATTAAGTATGGTGCACAATCCCTGCTCCACTGGGATCACAAAGAGAATTTTCAATTTATAAACCGTTTGTGCACAGATTGAGAATTGCAAGTGGCTTATTAGGTGTGGTCCTGTCCAAAAGAAATCATTTATTTTAATCATTTTTTAGGAGAAGAAAAATTGAGACGTTGTATCCGGCGTAAAGATACAATCTTTACAATATTTGGATATGAGGAACATGGGAGTGGAAATCGGGAGCAGTCAGAGAGTAGAAGGGAAATTCCATGATTTCCTATTTTTGTTCTTTTCATAGGTAAGCTATAGTAGAATGTACATACATATGTAAGTACTTATGTCCGATAAATTGTTTTTCGGTCCCATGTCGGCACATCATGTAGTTAACTCCACGAAATTGAATTTTTATTATTTATTGGCGATGACAAATTTATTGTCTTAAGAATTTTGGACTGTAGAGTGGATAATCAATTGGGACAATTCATCACCAAACTCAACGCCGTATCATTCCGATGCTTTTTGCAAATGGCATCTTATGACATCGCAACATAGAACACTTGTGAACTAAACAAAAGGAAATAGATGTAAACATATGAAAACCATGGATTGCTATCCTACTCAAGCAACATGAATTTCGTCGTTAATTTCTTGGTCGGATGGCACCATCTGAGCAAACACTGCAAACACTGGCTCGACACGAGACAGTAGCAGACGTAGCCGGCCCCGGAGCAGGAATTGAAAATATCTCCGCTATAGCTTTAGGCGTCAAGAGGACCCTCAAACAACCAAGTCGTCCTAAACCTCGACCACGACGAGGATGATTTTCCATTGAAATATCGCCTGATTTGACCGTTTTAGACTTTTTCTTTTGATTTTTTTACTGGTCACTGGTCTATACGAACAAGCTACAGACAATACTAAAGGAGAACATCAAGAAGTGAAGAATCTAGCACCAGAAGGTTTGAGAAAAGTCATGGAAAATGTTGTGGAACGAGCTGGAATGTACATTAACTCTGGTAGCGGCCATTTGACTGATATTATAGGCCCAGATGGAACAGAGTTGAAGTTCTGCGTTATCGATGGTACTGTGATTCAGTCACTTGGACTAATGAGCACTAAGTTCATCTCTTAGTGAAATCACAGCCTCCAAGTACAACAGAGACTAAAAAAAGTGTTGCTGCCTGGTGAAACAATGGACCGTATAGAATCTGAGTGCTTCTAGGATTTGAATTTATCCCTTAGCGTCTAAGTCTACTCAAAACGCTAAGGGATAAATTCACTCTCATTGCCCTTCGCTTATTATTGTCCAATTAGAATTATATTTACAGCTGATTGCAGCTTTTGTGTTGATTTTACGTTGTTCTCCCATGCCGCTAAGATTGCAGGGCCATCAGCAATGGTGGCTAATGTGCTACCTTGTGGAACTCTTGTTTTAATTTCCGTCAGTTCTAAGTACGAATATTCTTGTTGTTTGGTAGGAGACATCTTAGTAGTTTAGCCCTAGATGGCAAACTTTGTTAAAGGCCTATGCTACGTGGAAGAATACTGCAAGGGAACACATTTAATTGTTAAAGCATCATTGATTTAGTTGTGTTTGTTTAGTTAGAGCAGTAACTAAGCAGCAGATGTAGTTTCTAAGTTATTTAATATTTCACCAATTATAAGATCATGACGTTTTCTCATTTCTCACTTCGCTTGGAGTCGTAAGCCTCATTTTTTCACTTTTTCCTCCGACTGTTTCCACCAGTATGAATATATATATGTATGTATCTTGCCTGCTATAAGCTTAAAATAATTTTTTTTTAGATATTTTACGAATATTTTGGTTTTATGTTCTTCTTGACGATTTTCTTTCAATTGTTCTGATGGGTAATGTCTGCATAGTTGGCGTTTTGCTTTCCATTGTGAATAATCGGTTGTTTTTTCATTGGTTAATCCTCTAAGATAATCTTTGATTGAGTCTTCTTTTAATATTTTAATTTCTCTTCTTATCTGTTGAGTTAAACTATTTAAATTCGTTTTGTTTTTGGATGCTGTAGTATGCTGCCATATTTTTCCTAATCGTTTTCTATCCGCAATAAGATCTCTAACTTTTAACGGGGTGATTGCCTGCTTGACAGCCCTAGAAAAAGCTTTAAATCACGACTATCTGAGTAAGGTCCAAGGTTCAGCTTGTCTGTGCATAAGCAGAGCACGACGTACAAATCCCTCTGCGGCAGTGGACATTATGTTCCATCTGATACCCCTCGATATATATATGTAGTAAGCAAATGGCGGCGATTGCAGCCGATCGCCTTGAAGCTACCCAACAGTGGTCAAGAAAAGAATTCGACAACGCTTCTATTCTGAATAAATTCAAAATCTCTCTCGAAAACACCGACTACATCATCCCACGTCTAAATTTTGAGAAGCACTTCACAGTCACCATCCATTCCAGATCACTCTGGGAGAACGATGCATTTTTAGAAGATGAATCAATTCACTTCTATACCGACGGGTCAAAGACCAAAGACGGAGTTGGTGCAGGCGTTTTCTCTGATAGGCCTAATCTTAAGCTCTCTTTCCGTCTTCCAAATCATTGAAGCGTGTTCCAGGCGGAAATAATGGCGATCAAAGAAGCCCTGTCTCGGCTTAAGAAAAATGTGATATCTGTTACAGATATCCGCATTTTTTCGTCTTTTCAGACAACCAAGCAACTATCAAATACCTGGAATCGACCGCTATAAATTCCTTAGTACTTCTAGACTGTCGTTTGTCTGGGCAGTTCAACATTCACCTGTGTTGGGTGCCGGGGCATAGAGACATTCCAGGGAATTGCAAGGCCGATGAACTCGCCAGAATAGGAACAACTATACCCATCTTGCCGGGCAAAGGCACCTTAGGTATACCAATAGCTACTAATTTCTCTTGTCCAGGCTGACTGTTGTATCGTTAACAAAGTTTTCGACTTTTCTTTCCACATTTTCAGTATTGTACGTAGCCACGCTTAATTTAATTCTATCTTCCAAGGTCTTCTTGGAACTCAGTGGGTATGCTTGTTAGTTAACAGCTTTAAGTTAAGTTAAGTTAAGCTTTGTTTCTCAATTGTATTCTTAATACATAAGTAGTAGATCCTTAAAGTCGCCATATTGAAGATATAAAAGATCAAGTCTAGTATTTTAATTGTAGCAGTAGGACAGTATTTCGGTTTTCCAATTGACAGGACTTCGCGTTCGGAAAATCTATTTGCGTTGAATAATTCTTCTGGAGCTCCACAGGGCAGGTTCGTGGAATTCAAATAAAATAATATACATAAGTAGATGTCATTAATTGTATATGTCATGCGGCACAAATTAACAAAGCATTATAGGCTTCCGTTCTTATTTGCATGCATTTTAAAACGGGAGCCATAAGACATTAGTTTACTCACGAATTATTCGTTTTCTCGATTCTGATGTTCCTTATACTCCTCACCAAATCGTTGACACTTCACTAATATTTGACAGCAGTTTTCTGTGCGTTCTACTTGTACAACGGATTTTTCTTAAATCATTTCCAATCGAAGTCTATCCTCTTTAATCATCCACAAAGCCAGGACAATTTTCTAACTTCCGAAGAAGTAACAAAAGCCCGGATAACACTTTCGCATTAGGGGGTGTCGATAATAATTTGCAATTTCAACCGAACCGCCTCTCCCTGTGCATTGACTGCTATGTAGCTGTTTTCCCCTTCTAGCTATAGGTTATAAGGAAATTATATTGACGACGAACCAATTTGTGGTTAACACTTGCAAAGCCATGCTCTGTAGCATGGTAGTGATGTTGTGATCCGATGTGGCATAGTCTCCGCAATGAAGCACAAAGTACAAAGGGAAATTGATAATTGACTGATTGCGGTTAATGGCGGTTTTTGCTATTATGGCGGGCAAATTGGACCGAAATTTAATTTATTGACAAAGTGAAGGGTGTTTCTGGATTCCAATGAAAATCTAGGACTCACACGGTTAACGAATTCATAGAGCGGTGAATTTAAAATGTGCTTTCATTCTGATTGAAATTTGGGAAGTTTTATTTAAATTTAATTGTATTTTAAGAAAACTGATTGAAAGAGCTTCAGTAAGAGTGAGTGTGCAGTATATGTCATATCACTATTTCTCCTCCAGCCTTTCATTTTTTAATAGAGCCGATCGTGAGCAGATAGTTATTCGCTTCTGATTCTATACACATACACACAAGTCTGTTAGCAATGCTTCATTTCAATGAAATTATCAAACTTAAGCTACAATACACTTCCAACTTTCCGCCCAACTCACGAACATAACTTGCTGCTCCTCAAATTGCTGCTGGTATAATTGCCTTTTGAAATGAAATCCCGTCAACTGCTAGGTTGAGTTCAAGATTTCACTTGCAGATAACATCCATGTTTAGATTTGCGCTTCTCTCTAAAGTTCGCCGCAGTGACTTTCTAAGTGCACAGAGGTTTATAGCACAGACTTCAATTCAAATGCAAACCCAAATATGACTTGACTCGGCACAGATTCATTGAAGCACTCATAGATGAGTCAGGAATCCCACAATGTTACCCATTACTTTAGCGGAACTCTTCCTCAGATGTTAGCAGACATCATTTGAAACGGCCAACTGTTTACCTATGAAATCGGTCATTGAAGGAACTCCAGAAATGAATGGACTTGACTTCGCATGCCACTTTCAAGGTATAGATATGTCTCGAAACTTGATTCGCTTCTAAATGGGATTCCAGATTTTGTAAATCATGCAAAGGCATCCACACGTTCGAATACATATAGGAGTACACACACAACCAATAACTCTTAGCCCCACATAAACGTGTATAGCAATGCTCATTCTGTCATAGATTTACAGAGATAAGTACTTGCCTTTGATGGTATTCTTTTGGACTCCCCTGTGCCATTCATTTGTTGGCAAACAGAGGGACTCCTCTGGTTTCTATGGCAGAGGATTACCACAAAACTAATGCACGCTACAGTGATTGCGTGTACACACTTACACTTTTGTAATGCTACTGTATGTGAACGGTTCGATGGAGATGCAGCTGAAGATGGGGCCCCACATGCCTTCAAGGAATTAGGCTGGGTTTTAACTAAATGATATGTTTATGGATGTGGAGTTATTATACCACAAACTGATTATACGGTTTTTGTGGTATTTAGCTCCTCGTAGTTCTTCTGTTTCTCGGAGGAGGAAGTTATCTCTATTCATAGTCGTCCGGAGGCAACAAACTTTTGCTCTTTGTGTTAAGCCTCTGAGGATTGTTTTAAATGGAACACCTACATATGTATCTGTATATTTGTCGTTGCAATGGGAAATATTTAACAACGATCGAGTGTCTTAAATGTGAATAATTGTGTGCCTTTAATCATAAGGTTGCCTTAAACGAGTGCAGCGAGAATAGTTTTAGATCCTTAATCGAATGGCTTTGAAAAAGTGATGTAATTAGTTTGAAAATATTCCTGTTCGAGCTACATGATGTTCAAACGAATCTGTAATGTTGGGTATCGCTAGCTATGTGCTCTGTTATTATATTTGAGTGTATTTTAGTATGTTGTAAAATAGTGAAGAATTTAGAACTTAATACGGAAGAGTAAGTTTTAATTCTCTGGATGATATACAGGTACATACGTAGGTTTGTGCTTAAGTAAATGAAAAGCTCAGACTAGATTCTAACTTCATCCAGGTCGCGCGGACGAAACCTGTCGGTTGTCGATAGCGTTAGGTAAGGCGCGCACATGTGATTTTCTGTCGCTGCGATTAAAAATCGTGGTCGCCAAAAAATTGTACTTGTGGTTTTCTGTCACACGATTATTAGAAAATAACGCGCAGCGCTTTATGTGAATGCACGGATATGGAAACAAATACTCACAGCGTTTAACAAACTATTTTGATGACAATTGTTTTGTAGCAAAATAATCTGGACCATATGGAGAAGCATAAACCTTCGCACACTTGCTATTTGTGTGGCTGGGTGCGCATATGCGTTTTCCACAGCACGACTATTTAGAAAGTGGAACACAAGCAATCACAACGCTAAAGTGTCTGCGATTAATTTTTCTGGCGACGCGATTATTCTAAGTCCAAATGAATCATACGAACTGGCAAGTGTATACTCACACTTGCGATTTTAATCGCTAAGATTGAAAAATCGCAGTTGTAACAAGAAGTGGGTATGCACGCACTTCGGGTTTTCTGTCGTCAGATTATTCAGTCACAAAAACTGAGACACAGAGTTTTTGATGTGAATGCACACAAACGCGACTTAATAATCGCTGCAATTAAAAAAATGGAACAACTTTATTTTATTGGCGATTTTGTTGCCGCGAATTAAAATTGATCGCATGAATTAGCGTGAATCTTCGCGCACTTCTGACTTTTGAATGGCATTTCTGTCTATATAAAAAAAGGATTTCACGGGGAAGTGTTGTGTTGTGGCCCTTTTGTAGCGTTGTAAACAGGACCTGTTCACTACAGCAAGATCGTTCCTCGTAACGAGACGGTGTATGTGTATGTTTTCGCGTATTGTATATAAAAAAAATGAATATAATTGTAATTACTAAAAAACAAACCATTATTTAAACAAAAATTATTCACTATACAGATGGTCACTATAACGAACATTGACTGTATTGCATAGTTTAATTCTACAAAGACTGTTTGTTATGCAGCCTGCAGAAGTGCTCCCGCCTTATCCTCAGTATCGATTGCGGTCCTGAGACTACATACATAGGTTTCCCCCTCCGTCTCTGTTTTTCATGGTTCCTTATACAAATCATTGGACTCTTTTGCTTCCAGTTCGTTCGTCTATCTGTCTGTCACCACCTTTTAGTTCCTTAATTGTAAAAAGCTACATGCGAAATTTGTACATGCATGTAAAGTGATGACCAAAATACAACGCAGAGTGATGTCTCTTCAAAATTTTGCCCAAGAGCTTAAGGGCTTTATGCCGTTTTTTTCGCATATCAACAGCAATAATCGATTGAGCATGGTACTCAATGCGTATTAGTAAGCTCTCCGCTAGAATCGACTTCACAACTACCATTCAAAGTGGGAGAGTCGTATGTATGTACATATGTATTTGCAAGCTCAAGTATTTTGACACTATTGCCATCGCGGACTACATTCTTCGGTCCGCCAACCATATGCACGATTGGTGTTTTGCAACCAGTGTGTACCATACCATTAGAACCTCAAATAAGCATTTAATCGTCGAATTCATGGAGAGAAACGATTCGACTGCTGGTATCATTAATAAGCCCAATATTTTCTATCGTAACCTCATTGTTTGTATGCAGTGGCAGAGGAAAAACTTCAGATTCCGCTCTGCTTCTTCACGGTCGGCGCAGATAATTGTTTCCGCAATCCGATGTCAATCTTATACATCGTTGTGTCCTGTAAAAGTTTAGGGCTTGCTTGTAGATGCACGGCACTAGATGCATCCGATACACTAGGCAAAACCCTTTCATATTCACTCGGCAATTTTCTTTCGTCCATATATCCACATAGTTTTGTTCTATATTTGCAGCTCTTGCTCTTGCTCCGGTAAATAGAACTTTTTTGATTTGTTATGGCTCTTATTTCTGATTTACTGTCCGAGCAGATATCAATTAGCCTTCCTTTGGTGCAATGTGTGATGAGCACTTCCACTGCCTTCATAAGGCTAAGATCTTCCACAGTAAAACTTTTGTGTAAAACATAATATTTTGTATGCTTTCTTGTTCTTGAGTCCATAGTTGGTGCTGTGAATACCGCAAGTTTTAGTATCCACTGAAAATGTTTTCATCACTTTTAAAGTCCCAAAAACTAGCCCTACAAAAACGCATTGTAAAGAGCACAGTGCGATGCATTCTCCGGATGCCAAATACAAACCACTTCCGTACCATCCCTAGATTCGCGTTAATTTGGTAGTACTAAATACTTTATTCTTTGCGAAATAGGTGATATCTTGTCATGTGATACTACTAAACCATGGTGGTACCATTGGACCTGGTCAAGGGTTTCTGCAAACCCAAATATGACTTGACTCGGCACAGATTCATTGAAGCACTCATAGTACTAAATACTTTATTCTTTGCGAAATAGGTGATATCTTGTCATGTGATACTACTAAACCATGGTGGTACCATTGGACCTGGTCAAAGGTTTCTGCTCTGTGTATGTGCAAGTTTGGATTATACGAGGTCTTCAAAGTCTAATATAGTATCGTACAGGGCTCAGCTTCTGCTAAGTCGTCTATCTTTGTTGATAGTGCATTGTGTCCAATAGAAGCTTACTTACTTACTTACTTGAGGTGGTCCTACAGTCCGGGGTGGACCTGGGCTTCAACCAACAAATGTCTCCAGCCAGCTTGATCTTTAGCCAGCTGCCTCCAGTTTCGCACGCTTAGTTGTCCCTCGGGAATGAATTCGAAGATGATCCGAGCCGGAGCATTTGTGTCAATGCTTTCTACATGACCGAGCCACCTCAGTCGTTGGACCGTCACTCTTCTGGCCAAGTCGATGTCGCTGAACAGCCCATTCAGTTCGCTGTTGTGTCTCCTCCTCCACTCACCGTCTATGAAGACGGGACCAAAAATCAGCCGAAGAATTTTCCTCTCGAAACCTCACCTGCTTTTGACAGAGTCCATGCCTCTGCGCCATAGATCAGGACTGCGATGATTAAAGTCTTGTATTGGGTCACTTCAATTGCTGGAGAGAGGGCTTTGCTGTTCAATTGCCTTCTTAGCCCAAAAATGCAGCGATTAGCGGCAAGAGTAATTCATCGTTTGATCTCAGCGCTGATGTCGTTTTCCGAATTCATAGCGGAGCCAAGGTAGATACACTATCTCAAAGTCCAAAAGATGCTGTCAAGGTTAAAACTCAAACTGTCATCAGCTACGCCAGCATACTACGTCAAGCGATACCCAAAATTATAGAGGAAGAAGGTGTTTCTACATACTAAAGCTGCCAAGAGTCTTGGATTCATGGGAATGTGGAACGTTTTGGCACCTTGTATCATCATGATTGGTACTCTTACTGCATTGCAATGATTAATCTACGACAGTGGTAAAGTAGCTCACTCATTCAATCCATCGGCGTGTGTTTTACGTGCAATTTACTCGTTCATGCTTTTTATATAAACATGGCAACGTTACATCATTGCCCAATACTTTCGGAAAATATTTCTAGTTGGACGCTAACCTTGATTTCTCCACCCACAATAACCATCTCTACTAAAGAATTCTCCACACTTACTTAATTGTTTTTGAAACATAAAGAACCCACAATTTTTAAATTCATCCTCTTGGTACAATAACACTACGATTGAAACTTTTCGGCGACAAATTATTTTTACCGATGGACTCATTGCAATTTAATTAAGACTTGTATCGGCACCGGCAAATAGTTAAAGTAAATTAGCTGAACAAGTCTCAGGCTTTCTTCTTTAGTCAGTCTGTAGTTGCAGACATTTTTACTGCGTCGTGTTCAATTTCTTACATATTTATTCAACATTTATCATGACAAAAAGTGATCGTCCTTTCTATGGAAATTTCATTAGATTCCTTTGATTGCTATACTCCACTGGTTGGCATACACCATGTGTTCGTTAACTGTCCGACAGTAAACACAAACAGCTTTAGTGCCACATCCAGCTGGAATGCATAAACAACAAAGTTTCATTTATTTTACGACGACGACGACAATTGCCATAATAAAAAGGCTTCTGTTTGTAGCTTCTGTGACAGCGCGACGTTAAATTCTCCTCCAATGTAGGAACATACAAACGAATTATATTGAACATCAACGATGTCCGTAAGGTTTGTGGCATTCAATTGATCTCCCTTTCCGCGTAAAACTACAAATCAAACTTTCAATCATCTTACAAAGTATTCCTCCACCCTCTCGATTCCCCACATGTGGCAAACTCTCAACAAAGCAAGAAGGGTCACCAAGGACTCGCCCATGACCACCGCCTTCTTTTTCTTTTTCTTCTTCTTTGAATGCCCTCATTTCCCTCAATCAGTGTGCAGTAAAGTATGACCAATATCCTTTCTAGTTGCATCGTAAAAGTTTTCATCGCCCATAAAGGACGTCGTAAAGTGTCGGCAATGATCGTTTATGGCCAACGAAAATGTGGTATTAAACAGTTCCTTTGACTTCAGTTTCGGTTTTACCGAAACTTTTTCTTTCGTTACATTGCGAATTTTCTGGGGTTGAATGGGGATGGCATATACGTACATATGTATGGATGTGGGTTGAGTTGTGTGTTGTCCCTGTGTTAGGCAATAAAAATCCTTTTTTCCCGAAAATTTCAAATTGATTTGACAAAGTGCTTACAAAGAAAGCGATGTGCTTTGACTGGGATGTTCTTTGAGGAGTGCTTGGACTTTTCATTACTTACATTGAGCCCATGAACATTCATGAGGGTGGTGAGCGAGATGTCCTTGGGCCGAGTAACCATATACAGATTGATTTTAATGAAGCAGACATTATTGGTTAAACGGGGGTGGTGGTGAATGAGGAAAAAAACGACCAGGGCTGTAAATTTCGATTCGTATTTAAGTAATTTTTATTGACGTCACATCTGTCAATGCATCGAGTGGAAGATAAACTTGGGGGACGCTTGGTTGTTGCACGTTATAAAATTAAACACTTTGTTGAATTAAAGCGACGATGTGTATGGGTACAGCACTGCAAAAAACTGTTCTTTTAAATTATCTCGACGTTGGAGTTGCCAGGATTTTGTTTTGTTTTCAGAAGTTCAATTTGATATGGTGTCGATGACTTTCCGCGTCATACTTCACTAATATCTACTACATTTGGATGGGTAAGTTATCGAAGGTCTAGTAAGGTTAGCTACATATCACCGATAGATACATATTTGTTTTCCAAATAAAAAGAAAGTGAAAGCTGCCAAAGACCTTGCAGCTATGTATGTTATTATATCCTACACCCACCTTCATGCGATGTCATCTGAGAATTGTGCACAGGAGGGAATGAATGGCGAAAATCTTGCGCCGTAAGACAAAATAAGTGTCGGTTGGTTTGTGGTTCAACGAGCCGCAACCGTAAAAAGAACTTGCTTTGAAATCCTTTGACTATCGATAATGAGTAACGATGGGATTCGCGAGCATAACGACGAAGAATAAAAGCGATCATCAACGCACACTGGCTGTATAGAGACCATGCATGTAGCCCGCATACCACACACTGCCGCAGTTGCAATCTAACAACCGAAAACCTTACCTCATCTTAATCAAACCCTTCTTCTTCAATTCCCTTAAGGAGATCACAGAAAGAACACACTAAAGAACTTACAACTTTCTTAAATTCCACAGGTTACATGAGTCGTGGTTTAAAAACGGCACCTAGTACCGCTGATTTGTACCCAAATAAGCTATTCGAAGCAACAAATACCCGAAATGTCATCAGTCCTCCCAGTAACACAACGATCATAACCACGATTAAAGAGCTCAAATATCGAGCTTACCAAGCGCCAAGCACGAATATGTACACCGGCAAACCTTACCATCCTATCATAAGAAGTGTATGAGAAAAAAAGCTTCCCAGTTGAATGAATAAGGGGCATGCTCGCCAAGCTCCTAAAGGAGGTAAATCTAAAAGAGTGGGGAAACTAGAGAGGCATTTGCGTAATTCTAGAGTTACGAAAATAATAGCGAAAATGATGCTGCACTGAACCAAAAAACATAATGAATTTACTCTCGATATCGATCAAGGAAGATTCCGCTCGGGATCCTCCTGCATCAACCACATAATCCTTGCAGGTCATCACACGCATTTATGTAGGTAAAGTTAGGTTTTGTTAAGTGAAAGTGTAGATGCTAGCTTAAAAGGCCGACATACTTAGACCAATGATAGAATCATTGTGATACCACATGGATCTTGCGTACTCGTAGCACCAATTGGAGATTCGGAAGAAGCATAGTGGGGTTCTAATATCTGCATTTATTTGACCGCTTAAGTCGTTTAGGAAGAAAGCTCCAAAGTGAAGTTTCCTTCTTGAGAGAGATCTGGACTGATGCAAAGGAGGTTAAGAATAGTTTTCTCTTCATTAGAATATACACCAAGCTTATTTTTCCACAAAAGCTACTAGGGACAACCTCATCCGCAGCTGACAATATCTCTCTGTGGCGTATGGCAGGACTGGGTTGATCAGGCTTTTGAGAGGATCTTATAACTCAATTGCTTTTGTAGCCCATAGATACAGCGATTGGTAAGAGTGATTTTCATCTGACCTCCTTGAAGATAAACAGAGTTCCCAATTATCTTAAAATTATATCTATTTATTGCTGCGATCGGGGCGCTGCTCGTACGGTTTGCAAACACTCAAGTCCTTTTTCACAGCGTTGTTTTGTAAGCCTTCTGCTTTGTTGCAATCACCTGCATCTACAAAAGTAGCTTTTCTGATGGCTTGTTGGCAGCGGCGCTACTGATATTTCGCGCCGTGGCATATTACTATGCTGGAGATTGAGCGACACTCAATCGGCAAAATCTCAGGCGGTCTCTTGATGTGCAGTCGTTCGACGGCAAACTTCCTCAAAGTATTTTATTGGTTCAGGACCGCTATCGATGTACATACGTAGTTTGGTTCCAACTATTTAGTGGCCCTCGTCTATGTTGACCCCCCGCATTATCTGGATATCCAGTATTCTGGATGAATGTATGCATCGATCGCAATATGATAGATTTTATTGACCGTTTTTTGATCAAATGAGAGTCATTTCCCCTAGTGGATATTGATATCAAGAAACCGTGTGCAGAGTCCGCTAGCCGGAATCCATTGTCAGATGTGGTGTCATTCAATGTAGGTATGCCTTTCAACCACGCTACTAAAGATATCCCCTTTTCCCAGATTTGCATTTAAGTCGACCAAGACAATCTTGGTCATTGTGGCTAGGTCATTGCTTTAATTATTTTCCAGGAGCATGTAGAATATTTCTTTGCTTGTATAGTCGATATCCCCGTGGGGATACACATGATGCTAATTTAGCCTTGTCTCCTTGGCTGGACTTCTGATATTCTTTTCAAACTGATAAAGTAAACTGAAGGCCCGAGTGCTCTATGCACGAGCTGCCAGACTCAACACATGCTCATCGTTTATTATCAAATCCGATAATTATCCAGCAAGCACCACAGACAGTTGATAATTCGTTTTTTTTTCCATTCCGTTGTTGTGCCAATATTTCAAGATGCAAATCAGATTTTTAATTTGTTTTGCGTTTGATGGTCAGTTTTGCTTTGCTCGTCGCTTCTGGAGGACTCCCTAGTTTCTTTCGCATTTTTCCATGGAGTTTTTAATTTTCGTTTAGTATGTTTTCTGGCCGGGTGCCACCTGACACGAAGATAGCATTTTTACTATAGAGATGGATGCAACTCTTGTACAATACCCTTCCACAGTCTTGTTCAAATACAAGACTCTACCCCAACCGGTATACTTTGCCGAGCATTTGAACCAATTACTTTGGATTACCAATTACCTTCTCTCGTCAGACCTGACTTAACTTCCTACAGAGATGGACTCTATCGTTGCTCTATAGGGTTGCTCCAGGGCACGAACTTGCACGTGAGAATAGGAATTGAAAAGTAGGTTACTAATAGTTCCGCCACTTTTTTCCCCTGTTGACATACTACCGTACGTCCTTAACGAAGGCCTCAAAAATTTCGAAATTCTTTATGTCTTTTAGCTGTAAGCTACTCGTGTTTTAAATTTCAAGAGCTTAAGCTGAACTGTTTAGAACTTTACAACTAACACATTTGGGCAAAATAAACGACCTTCCACCTTCTATATTACATTCTTTTTACGTTTCTCTCAAAGAAAAAAAATTCCCTCATTCACAAACAAAATACACAGATACTCAGTGTAGACTTTTTCATAAAACCACCAAAAATCTACTACAATCCGAAGAAGAGAAGCAATCATTACTGCGCCTGTCACTATGAAACGACAATCTCTTGAATAGAAAAGAGAACGAAGAATTTCTCCCATACTTCGCAGCATGCTTCTAGGCGACACGGAAGATTTGGATTCTCGTTTCAGTTGCGGTTTGCTTTATTCGTGTGAAGGATGTGCTCGTCGCTCGCTTTCCTTTTCAATTTCCGTTTGATATTATTCTAAGGATCCGAAATTTCTCCCCAACACGGTGGTGGTGAAAGTGAAAACGCACTGACAAGTCACTAGTGAAAGTTTTTCTTTTTCTTCGCTTGCGAAATGCATCGCAAGCGTTAAGTTCAAGTGTCTTGTGTGTTGCATGCTCAGTGAATAGTGATGTGGAAATTTTCCCCAATTTTCTTTCTTTTTCTTGAATAATTTAGCAAGTGCGTAATAAGGCCTCATTTAAGGTATGCCTTCAGGCAACCAGATTAATATTCATCGTCCCATTACCCTGTAACGACTCATTTTGAATTCACATCTCTCGTCTCGCCCCATAAAGGACTTATTACTTGCCACCTGGAATAAAGCGTACGGCTTACCTCAAAGTAAGTATGTGAGAATACCTTCTGAATTTTTCACGAAAACATCTCAAATAAATGTCGAAATGGAGTGCTACGGGTAAATATGCAAATCATACTAAACGACCTTCAATTTTTCATTGCCCTATAACCCCCTCAACCGTACCCCCACCTTTAACCCCCGAGATTTAGGTTTTAGCACCTACCCTTCTGCCTAAAGTAAGGTGTCAGAATTCAACAGTATGCTTTAGGAAGCCTTATAATTAAATGCATAACTGTTAGAGGCATACGAATGAAAACTTTTCACTCCTGCCCCATCTCCAACTTAGCCGGGGGTGGATTTCACATGAAAGGCAGAAGCCACTTAAATAAAAAGGGATTTTGCATATTCATGGAAAGTGAACAACTTTGTGGTACTTTGGGGAGGGAAGTGTGCGAATCACGACGACCATAGAAGTCTCGACGGCGGCATCCTTTTGCGCTGAGGGTACACTCGTATGCCAATCTGTGGGATGTAGGATGTGAAATTTTGAGACGATTCCACCGCGATGGAACTTCACGTCGGACGCAATTCCCATGCCTGATTATGACGCTATTTTTCGTCTGGTTCACTGTTTGCATGCGGTGTCTGATAAATCTACTGATGGGATGCAGCGCAAAGTATGTATAGTGAACAGACTTCTGGAAATGTTGTTAATTTGCATTTGGAGCTCTGAGGTTCAGTGCACAATAAAACCGAGCATCGGCATTAAGCGAGGAGCTAGAACAAACCTAATTCATTTCACCGATTCAATTGCATACGCCTTTCTTTTGTGGCGCGAGATGAATGACGCTGCAGTGGTCGTCGTCGTTCTCGCTAAATGGAATAACAAAATCCTATTACGTTTGACTATTACTAGGATGGTTGGCAATATATTGTGTTATAGGGAGCTTGTTCAATGTGGGAATTTATTTCAAAGCTGGGGAAAGCCCAGGGAAAATTTCAATGTGCGATGGAGGAAAAGGACGAATTTGCTTTCTCGGAGTTTTTTCAACAGAAGACTTAATGTTTAAAAAGGATTTTGGGATACGGATAGAGTCTGTATAGGTTGATGATTGTCATTTGTATTTTTGGTTCGTTTGATATGCAAATTTTGGACCGTAAACTTTATTTATTTAACGGTGCTTTAGAATTGTTCATGGCATTTGATGAAATGGTATTTAAACGGTGAAGGGTTATTGAACGGGGGGAGTTCGTAAAACGTGTATTTATGGAGTTAACGAATAGTTCAAAGCAGTATCTGGAGTTTTGCCTGGAAGCGTTTTAACGATTTATTTAATAAACGGTGTTTTTGTCATTAGTTTGAACTAACGAGCTGTCATTCTAACCGCTTTTTTTGCCATTTACATTCAAAATAGTCCGGCACAGCATCATAAATAGAATTACGCTTGAACAACGCTACCAATTAATCCAAAGTTACGCCGTCGATTTGCAAATTCGTAGACGCCAAAGAAAATATCCAAAAATGTGCAAGAAAATCTAAATTTCACATTCATTGTCGGTCGCAGAAATTGAAGCACCGTCCGGCTACTATGTGGAAAATCTACGCAAAAGATCTCGGCTTACCATATGAGATCCAGCTGGTGCAGAAATTAAACTACAAAACATCGTTTACCTCATTCCTTTGCTGGTATAGGTCAGTCAATCCTATGCGATCCAGGGCCTAGCTTCTCGCAACCATTCGTGTCGTGCTTGTTTTATTTGTTCGCAAAATGAAAGTGGCCTACAGTTCGCAACTATACCTGAAATGGTTTTGTTTTAATTGAGAAGCTTACTCAAGGAAGTTATTACTCTCGATTCAGTAGTCCAACGCACTAAACACTGACCAACGGCACCCACAAGCTGGCTTAATGGGTTTGTCAAATTGTCCATATGGAAAGGGGGCAATTCAGAAGACCATACAAACCGCATAATATCCAGAGAATTTTGCCGTCTGATTGTGTTGATAATGGTGGGATCATCGGGCCTTATTTCTATAAAATTGAGGCCACAGCTCTTTTACGGTCGGTGGGGTCGTTACCGGACATTGATTAATAAATATTTTCTTAAAAACGTGGGAGATATTGATCTAGAAGAAATATGGTAGCAATAGGATGGCTTTATGAGCCATAAACCATCCACTTATTCAAATTGCAATTTAGTGGTAAGTTGATTTTGAGAATTGAACCTTTCCTGTCCTTCAAGATGGTGAAATTCGACATCTCTCGAAATTTTTTTTATGGAACTTGTTTTTTCTGATTAACCAGCAACAATTCACGTCGAAATTGTGTTATTAATCAAATACGGCCACCATTGTCCTGAAATTGGAAGAACAATCGCGATTTCTACATATGCATATGTTATTATCATTCTGCAGCGCAAACCATTCCATGTAACCGCATTTTCAGCCCATCACTCCACCAGCCCAAAAACCAGCACAAATTGGGACGCGTAGTGGATTATTTGGTTTCTTCTAAATCCCTCTTCAGTTTACCGCACCGCGAATTTAAAAATTTTGCTTATTTAAGTAGCCATTAAGTTGAAAATGTGCCTCATTCATAAAGATAATTTTCTTAAACAGAATTTTCGTTCACTAGATGATGTTCTATTGGTTGATAGATAGCAGAAAAAAAGTGTTTCCTGAAAACACAGATTTTTTTGAACCATGACGAATAGTTTCAGTAACACTTTCTCTCACTACGGTTATGTTATCGAGTGAATATCCAGAAAATAGTTGTAGTAATTGCATAAAATACTTTTAAATAAAGGGAAATAAATAAATGGAAATAATACAGGGTCGACGGGTTTGTGTTATCGCGCTCAAATTTGACGTAGTGACAGAACATTTTACTGTCTTAAACGGCGTGGAAGTATTAGTATATACTATGTTCATAAAAAGGATTATCTATGATGGATTTCACGTTCAACTCCGTAATAACGGTGTATTTGGCTGGAAAATTCAACGTATACAGCTCGTATAAGTGGCCATGAATAGAACTTGTGAAACGACACTTAGGGTATTGAAACCTTAACTTCATCTCAAGCCATATAAAATTCAAAAAGTGCATTACTTCACAGTAAAGCAAATGAAAGCTGGACTGAAGTGAGCAAAGAATTTAAACTTAAACTTTTCGAAGAGAAAATATTCACTACTAAAACTATATGAACGATATAGCTAAGTTTAGTTATAATTTTGAAGCACCACAAAACACGATGGTAAATCAAACCTCCATTAAGAGCAAACACTTGCTTGGATTTCTAATTAACTAGCAAACGAAGAACTATAACAACGTTAGAGCTTCATCGTGCATTTACAAGTTCAAAATACTTTTTCCAGGGACACCACAGAAAGACTGGAAAGATAGCGACCAACGCTGCTTTCCGCTTCAGTGTCAACACCCCATCCGTCTAATTCTTAGAACAGAAATAAAATCCAATTTATTGGGTGCTGCCTATCTACTTTACTTTTACATCAAGCTAGCTATGAAGTCCCAATATACGATTATGTCTTATTTATGTTAACATGGTACTCGTATGCATGCCACTTCAATGAAATTTTCTTATTAAACTATTCAGCCGTAGCGTCTTCAAAAAAGCTTTCTCCTACCGACGCGACGTAATCATTTTATCGTGCAGCTCTGTCAAAAACAACAACTCTCGTAAAAAGTTCAGATTTTGCATCGTTAAGTAAAATGTCCTTCAACCGCCACTATACCATAAAACGATGAAGTATTAAAACAATTCACACTTTTTAAAACAGTGTGGGGCACACAAGTAATAAACGCCAACAGACGTTGTAGCTGTGCTAGACATCATGGAGCCATGGTCGTGCTATGTGTACAAAGCGCTGTCTGCTGTAACATACAAACCAACCTACAGGGATAACAGCCATTTCCATTATACTGTCATAATTCGAATGACGGCACACTGCGGGATGTGATCCTTGGGATGAATAATGTAAATCATCTTTTTTGGAAGTGTAGCAAAAGGTAAACGAAGTCAGTTTAGGGGTTAGATACTCCTACGTACAGATCCAGAGACAAAAAGTCTTGCAGGGAATATGTGGATTTGTCATCCTTTTTGGCTTTTAAATCTTGCAAAGAATGTAAGAGGTAATACTCAGTGGGATATCCTGATTACGGTTTCTTTCATTTTCTTGTGTGCTGTACATTTCTCTTTCTTCTTTCAACTGCAGAATAGAACAATCTGTAAAAAAAAAAATAAATATGTCACACGCTTGTTATTTATGGAGTCCTTTATTGGTAGCGCTGACTGCCATTGCCATCGAAAACAGGATTAAATGAAGGGTGGTAATGAAAAGTCCTTTTGCTGAGTTGTTTCTGAAAATCTCTTCGTTATTTTTCATTCTTTCTTTCATTTCTCTTTCAAGAGGGTTTTTTGGCTTGTTATGAATTTGTTGAAATGGAAAAGTTTGATGCAGAATTTGTAGGGTAAATGTGGCATAGTTTCTTGTCAGTGAGAGAAGAAATTGTATTAATCGAAAATTCATTACGCAAGGATGGGTCGTAAATTTAGACAAAAAGGAGATACCATTAGCTTCGTTTGTCAGTCATGCTGCCGCTTTTGCTTGGTACACTCTAGAAATTAGGAATGGCTTGGTTTCGGTTTGGTTGTCGGCAAGTTCCTACAAAACATTCTTAAATATAAAGAGACTCTTTTCAATTCTCACGAAAAGGCTGCAGCAATCTGAAAGGTTTGATCATATATCTATGGTGTGTACGTAACGATTGATCGATTTTGGAGCAGAGTAAAAAAAAGTTACTGTAGCGCAGTCTTCCTTAAGTAATATGTTTTTTTTAAACGTGCCATGAGTTCAAAATCTTGCACTAAACGTCGTAATAATAAGTTCTTGTGGGATTTTTAGTGTTTCGACCAATAACCAATGAACAACATGAATTCCAGGTAACCGTTGTCAGCCAAATGATAAGCGATCACAATTTTATGTAAGAAAGGAATCGTATCTGTATCTGGGACGAGGGACACGATTGAGGAGATCTGTTGAGTCACATTGCTTCCAGTGTCTAGGAGTTTTGCGGAATGCGCTGGTATGGAGACACAGCATTCACGTGTTCAAACAAAAATCTGAGATTATTTTCCTCCCTTTTTTTTTGACGTGATCTCCGAAATTCTGTGGAACTTTGTAGAAAACATTAGCTCAGTCTTCGTCGAGGTAATACGTATACATCTGTCAGTCCTCTTGACTAACTTTGCAAGAGCTGCTGCAATAGGATCTCAAAGAATCGGAGAATGTTTACACTAGTGTTTTCCATTTTTCTGAGAGCATTATTGACTCCCATCCTTTCCATATTAGGTTGCCATTGTTAATTCTCTGTTGGCTAGCGATCATTCAATAGTGCCAACAAGGGGGTGTACATAACAGATGTGCATTTAATGTAAGCATGCAGCAATCTCGAAAGCATTTTTACGTTAATGTTATGGTGGCTGTGCATATCCACTAACCTTTCAGTATTTCTTAATAAATATAGCAACAACTTTTTTGGTCTGGTATGTGATGCTTTTCCGGACATCGGTAGTGAAGGTGGCTTCACTCTATTCATAGATTTGGTATGATGCCATGATGTAAATGTTAAATTCTCGTTGCGATGATTCCATCCAGACGTGCCAATTTACATGGAGAGAAAATTCGCTCATTACTTACTACTATCTAAAGTATGCGGAGTGAAGAATTTGTTTAGTGCAGTCGCTTTACAAGTTGGGGAAGTAACTTTAGGACCGTTTATAAAATCATATTTCAAGCGAGTTAATGTTTCCACCGTGGAAAAATAGATGTCCCAGCGTTTATAAGCAAGGATGGTTTTCTTAAAAATGTTTGAGCTCGAGATTTCGATCAATCTTGACGCTGTTATTATCTAGAAAATAGATCGAATAAACTATTGTATGTCCTACGTATCTGTGGGCTTATGCTCGCGTTGTATTCAACACAATATTCTGTGGATTGCCACGTTTTCGGGAGAAAAATTAAGATAAAGGTATTTATTTTTCACAAGAATAGGCAAGGACTCCCTCAAAGGATTTCTTTTTGAATTTTTACATTAAAGCTATTATTCTCTTTAGCGTACTGCTTCTTCTTTATTCTTCTTCTTTTAAGTTTATAGCTTTTGAACTATATAGCTCGTACAAGAACATGAGTTGTCATTGCCATTTTTACCGGGTTGTCCGCATGACTTCTATGCACATGGCAGTACCAACTTAGTCGGTCAGCTTCGAGCTTTTCGGCGATATGTTTCTTTATGTAAAGGCTTCCCCGTACACGCGTGTTTCTTATTTTGTCTGGCTTTGTAACTCCGACCGACATCCGTAACATTATCATCTCTGCCGTATTCATTTTGCATTTTTATGTTTCGTATATCGTCCAACATTGAGACCCGTACATTAAAGGCGGGCTCACGACTGTTGCGTATAATCTGCCCTTAAGATTTAAAGGCATTTTTCGGTCACAAAATATCGCCGAGTTCTCTTTCCATTTCATTCAACCCACACTAATACGATGTGTGATGTCGTCATCGCAGTTTCCTTGGTCATTGACAATGGAGCCTAAGTATTTTAATTTTGCGCGTATTTTTCGGACGTATTGGATCAGAAAAGCGACAATGCAATTGTTCGCTTTTTGTGCGACTGATTCTTAGTCCGCTATCTTCCAGTGACTTTATCCAGCTATTTAGTGCCGTTTGGAGGGCTACGGCGTCACGATGGGACTGTCGCCTGCATAGAGGTGGCAGGTTGTTCCGGGTTCTTCGGCGTATTGTTTCAAAAGAAAGAAATAGTAAGGGGCTTTCGCAACTTCCCAGGTGGACGTCAACCTTCACTGAAAATGCTTCCGATATTCCCGAAGAACATTTGACTTTTGTTGTTACTCCGTCATACATGTCTTGGATCATTTTTACGTACGTCTCCGGCATTTTCTGAGTTCTTAATGCTGTTTATATAAGATCTCGCGGTACTCTATCAAAGGCCTTTTCGAGAACTATGAAGATAGCGTGTAGATATTTCGTGTAGATATTTCCTACGTGCAGTGTAAGAAAAGAAAAAAGGAGAGCAGAATAGTTATGCTTACCACTATGAGAAAATCATTGATTTCCTTAACTGAAAAGATCGAGCTCAAATGTACAGCAAATCGCTGTGAATAAGACCGACTTCGAGTCAACCTGTGAAGAATATTTTGTATAAAAACATCGAATTACTTACATACATACATATTGTATGTATGCATCTTAATGTCATCAGCAATAAAATTCCACCTAACCGGATTTTTTTTATTCAGATACAAAATGAGACTGCGTACGCACACAGTTGTCTCGCAAGTAGTCCATTTGTCCATGGAGTTTAATTGTTTCTCCATAAAAATAACACGTCTTGCTGCTTCCTTAAGAGAAGCAGGTAAAGTGATGCGATCTTGTAATCTTTGCTGGCAATGGACTGTATTTATGCAATGTGAGAAAAAAATCGAATAAATACCGCATTTACTCTCTGCAAGAGAGTGTCCTTCTTTCCCATTACTCTGACGACCTTGCGATACGTAATTTTTTTTTAATTTATGTTCTTATTCATGTGAATGCGTATTTGATTCTTTACCAGATCCAACCCCCATTGAGGAGTCTTGACTTGAATGTTTTGAGAGGATACTCCTTTTAATGACTGTCAAAATAGAAAAGTTAAAGCAAACATTTAAAAAAAAAGGAGTTCTTTCTCTACGCCCACAAATGTCTGAAGGGTGGATACCCTTAAGCTCTTTGTATCAGTAGATAGAAAATCCTGTCCTGGGGTTGACTTTAATTAAAAATTTCTACTTTTATGGATGGGATGTGACTGATGAGTTTTGGTCTTCCGCCCTTACCTCCGCACGGCATATAGAAACATCATTATATTCGCCTTCTCTTTGCCTTCCTTCATCGGACTTTGTTCCATTTTATTTATTTTGTTTCTAAGATCACGAATTAAGATTACGGATTACTTTTAATTTTGAATAAGGCAGTCGGGTAAGATTTACGATTTATGACTTGCGTCCCTCCCCCAAATGGCAGCGGCGCAATTATTCTTTTCAATTTGGAGCAATAATTCATTACTTTTATGACCCAGAGATGGTGTAGGTTATAGAGATGTCGTTAGCTCTGAAGGGGAGGAAGTTTCACTTATTTCTCGGTTGGGCTTTGGGTATACAAGTATGTACATGTGTACTGTCGGAGCGAAGCGTGCGGGGTGTTTACCTGGGAAATGATAAATGTTTGGTAATAATTGGTAATAAGCATGCCGTTGTCGTGGTAGGCTTATGCTTGAGGTGTTGAAATATTTGGATCGATGGTGTGCGCATGTATTTCTTGTGAAATGAGTTTCTTAAGGCTTAGAAACTTGTAGCGTTATTTATGGAGTTTTAGGAAAAATTTCGATTTCATCGTACTTAACTGGGGATTGAAGTTTGAACTCTAGGAAGTCTGTAACGCCCAATAATAACCACTACAAAGCTATTGGAGTAACACGTTCGCAGTGGTTCTAAATTTTTGAGGCAGCTTAAGGTAAATTCCTTTAGACCGTGAGAAAATATTTATTTAGTGTACTACAAAGGCTTTATAAAGGTAGCTTTTTGCAAAGAGAAATTAACAGCCATTTACTGCCATCATCAGGCTTAAGAGTCTCTGTTGCACATTCGTGTTGCATTTTATAGGTTAATGGCGCGATGTGGCTTTCTGCTCTGAAGGTTTATTGGGCCCAATTTAATGAATACATGGCATTTCATTATGTCCACGCGTTGGGAATGGATGAAAAGTTTCTGGCGATCTCTTGTAAGTGTACCAATCCGACGTTAATCTTTCTCAGTGTTCACTTGCCCTGTAATGAGGGCATATGGCAGCCTTTATATTTTCCCCAAAATGGAAAGCAATGATTGCCCAGACAACTATGACACTTATGGAGAAAAAAAGCCAACTTTCACCAATGACAAGCGGGTAGGTCGGAAGGGTACAAAAAGCTCTGGCCACCTTCCCTTGCCCGTCATACTTTGCGTCAATTGCAAAATGATCAATCTGGTTGACGGTTGAGAAATCAGGCGACCTCGTTATGGGGGAATTACGTGCTAGCTATTTATTTTGAATCCGTCATTGGAAGTTATGTCCAATGTACTACCGTAGTAGTTCCGAGAGTACTTCTTCCTAACTTCGCTATTACCAAATAGGGTCCGGACAGTTTTAACCTATTAACTGGAATAGTGTTCAAACTTTTTGTCGCACTCAATGACGCACTCGTTCATATGCTAGAAACTTAAAACTTCTTAGCCAAGCTTGCCTCCAATCAACAGTCCGTATATAAACAAGTGCTGCTTTTGTTATCGGTAGTGTATGTTGCAGTTTTTCACCCCGTTTTGCTCATCTACATATTTCATTGCATTCAGATGTCTGGCTTTGATAGCAGCGTCGTCTAGCTAACTCCGCAATGCTCAAAGCTGAACGTTTCAAGCTATAAGCTCAAATCTCAAATCTCTAGAGCTAAGGCTCTGGACCCTGAGCTACAAGCTCCAAGTATTATGATATCACAATTTACGTAATCATTATAAACATTATCATTGTCAGTTCAGCTCTTTTCTCTTGTGAAAAATAACGGAACTTTTCAACTTTTCCTAAAATGGTTTGCATTTTCATTACTCTTTCGGGTAAAAATGGTTACTTGCAAATATGTAAAATTATTTTAATCTTAAAAAATGCAAATAGGTACAGGGGTGGTGATATAGTTATGAAATGAAGTGTATGTACGTATACACTAATTGTGACCATAGGTCCATTGTTATGCTGATAAATAACAATAAATAAATAAATTAAGATGGATTTAATACGTGTGCCAACATAAAGGAAGAAAATCAAACCCTTCCCAATACATTTACTTAGAAATCGTTATCAGCAACTTGTTCCGCATCTAGAAACTGATGCTGATAAATCGAAAAAATATCCAAATATCTCTAGTATTAAATCGATGATGATGCAAAAATATACACATTGAATTAGAAACCTAACAGTAACATTCTTTACAACGCACCTTCAACGTATGTATCCAATTTTCCAATACCTCTCAATGCAATCGATAATTTTTTTAATCGCCGTCTATAATTCAATCATAAATTTTTATCATCACTACCAACATTATCATGAGGAACTTAAAACTTAAGAAACTTGCAGAACTCTTGCTTTAAGGTACTTCAGGTGTAAAATGTCTTCAAGACGACGTACCCGGGTATGTTTATTTTAAGTTTATCTTAAGCGCAGATACTACACTTAACGACACAAATTCTAGAATATTTCCCTTCGATTACAATTTCTGGTATACCTCAGGCGATTGAAAGATGCCTATAACCATTTTCAGGTTTATCATTACTCGCATTTAATTGCTTTTTATTTTAACTGCCCAAGTTTTATAAGTCATGATCTCATTTACTTGATATGCGTTTTATTTTATTCCCAGCACTTAGCAGTTCATTTATCCCGATGGTTTGTACTTAAAGTACTCTGATTGTTTTTCCGAAGGCGGATTTTTCATATCAGCTATTCCCAAACGAGCTTCGTTCCCTTCGAACTCTATTTTAATTGGCTATAATGGATAATAAAAATGTGTAATCAAACTGATGTTGTTGATAAGTTCTCAAGTTATTTGAAAAGGTTGTCTTTAAAGAGGATTTTTTGTGGTGCTCTAATAGTTTCTCTTTTTTATAGTTTTCTCTCAAGAAAGGCGAACCTATAATACTGGAATAGAGCCCCGAGATGCCTGCAGAAACCTATTGATTCGGCGAAAACTATCTTAATATGTGTTTTTAAGAACCAGTTCGATTAGCACTTCACTCGCTGATGCGCATTATTTAATAATCGTGAAGGTGCAAGAAGTACGCCTTAGGGGACTTTCATAAGAGTACAAGAGATTTGAGCTACTCGGTTGTCGAACAGATGGGCGATCTTAGGTGCACTCTCAAATACTGTTGTACATAGTTTTTTACAAACAGAAAACTAGGTTATACCTTGTACGAACGTTAGACAGTAGAGGTAGGCAGCAAGGTGGTGTCTTATGTCCTTTTCTTTGAATCCCTCTGCTAGGCAGGCTACTAGTAAATCTAGAGGCCATGCGATATCTTACAGAAATAAGATCGCTATAGCTATTTTTAGCGGGGTTTACATTATACGATTTGCTTGACGACCGACTAAATCGTACAATTTGAACACTAATCAAGCAAGTCATCCAATTTGTAGTACCTACGGTTTTTAAATTTTTTTAATCTCCTTGACCGACTTGTCGTTTAATGTGAACGCTTGTCGTACAACTTGAGAGTATTTTTCATTTTTGTTTCTGATTTCGATGAAGAAACATCGCAGCTAAGCATAAAAATATGGTGTCGAGTTTTTTTATCTTTACCGGCAATTTCCTAAATTGAGGCAAATCATTTTTCTCACTTTCTAACGATACAAGGGCCGCAACTGAAACTTCCGCCGCTATATTCCCAGATCGAAATCGAAATCGCATATGAAGTCTATCAAGCATGTACATAGTACAATTCGAACGCTAAGCAATATTTGGTCGTCAAGCAAATCGATCAAGCAAATCGTATAATGTGCTTTTAGCAAGCACCCTACTACGCTCAGATAACTTCTTCCGAATACCCTCTGTAAGCTTATAAGTTCCGGCAGACGGCGGTACAAAATTGAGTTAGCCATCTTTTCCTGACAATTTCTCATTGTATCAACTCATTTACTTACATCAACCAATAAGTGTCTCCAGCCAGCTCGATCTTTATCTTAGCAGCTGCCTTCAGTTTCGCTCATTAAGTTGGTTGTGGGCCCCTTCCACTTGCGTGCGCTACTTGAGTCGCGGTCTTACTCTACTCAGGGGTGGGTTCGAAGAGCATTGGTCTCCATGTAGCATCTCCACATGACCCAGTCACCTCAGATGTTTGTTCTTCACTCTTCTAGCTAAATCCATGTCGCTGAACAGCTGGTACAGTACATCGTTGTATTTCCTCCTCTACTGACTGTCTATGCAGACGGGACGGAAAAGCATTCAAATAACAGATAAGAGCACCTCTGTTCATGCCTCTGATAAGTGCAAAAAGCAAGACTGGGATAATTAGGATCTTATAAAGGATTATTTTAGTTGTTCGAGAGAGCTTTGTTATTCAATTGAAGTCTTAGACCAAAATAGCAACGGCTTGGAAGAGCTATTCTTCGCTTAATCTCAGCGCTGATGTTATTGTCAAAATTAATTGCAGAGCCTAGAAGGACATGGTCCCCAACTACTTATAAGTTATATCTGTTTACAGTGATGTTCTGTCCAAAATGCCGTTCTTGGTTGTCCATTCTCGTTGACACTTGGTCTTGCTCTCATTGATCGTTAAACACATCGTTCGCAGTACTCTTCCATCAAAATACTCATGATAGCGCCACTAATACCACATTACGTTCTGCCGATTATCTGAATAAAGTCAGTGTATCCGAGTATGTCTCTGATGTTGGTACGTGAGGTTTGCAGTTTTCCCTAAAACTATTCAAGAAGTCGCTGAAAAGGTGGTGGGCATCGATTTGGAGCTCCTGGGTTTGTTCCAAGATCTGTTGTAATGTGAATAATTTATCGATTATGGACTTCCCCGAATAAAGCCGATATGGACCGATCACGTTGTATACTTTCATCCGACCTTATCTTACAGATGACTCGGTATATACTCCTTCCCAAGTCATTGCCTTCCATTTTGAACAGCTGGGCAACTAGGCCGCCAATTCCAGTAGCTTTGTTGGACTTATGATATGGCTATCTTCACTTCGTCGGGATCGGGTAGACGAAATTTGAGGCCTACATCTTCCACGTTTAATGATTCATTCTACCTGGCAGCCGGAATTCTTCGAACAGATGCAGTACTAAATTGAATTGTGGTTAAGATGGCAATCTCTGGCCATTCTAGGGTAGGCCATCGGACGTATAAAAGGTAACATGTAACATGTAAATTTCAGGAAATTAGGTCCCCGCGTGTAGTTGGCATTATTACCAGAACCACTCCGGATTCATGAGGATTGCCGCAGGGTTTCTGGAGTGTAGTAGCACATTATTGCGCGTTGGGAA
The DNA here is from genome assembly GCA_946965025.1 of Blera fallax. NCBI lineage: Eukaryota > Metazoa > Arthropoda > Insecta > Diptera > Syrphidae > Blera > Blera fallax. The sequence continues at coordinate 32,778,470 of OX337247.1, forward strand.
CTGGTACTCTCCTGCATCTACCCAACTAATTTCGCTCACTCTCCCAATGTGTCCAATTTATATCGAATGAACTCACGCTTTTATTGGGAGAATTTAGCATTCTAAGGTCCTTCGCTGCCTAAGTCCAGGACTGTTCTTGCATTTTAGGTACAATAGCCAAGAGTCGTCGTCATTTGATCATTCCATATCGGTTTCGTTAGCAGGCAGTGCTCTGTTCTGTGCTACTGGCTGAAACTAAATTTTATGGTTCCAACGATAACTATGTAAATGTATATCTCAATAGCATGTCTTTTCTTTCTAAGAGGAACATATAACAAAAATTGTCAGAAAAAAACATTTTAAGCACACTTTACATATGTAAGACAGTTTTAAGCTCGGTATGAACACGTACATTAATTACACGTCCTGATCTGAAAAATTCAGCTTAGAGGAACCAGTATTTGCAAAAGCGTAGCCCACAAATTTGAACTCTGTAAACAACAAAGAAACCGACACGTACGAGTGCTCGTATTTGCAATAATTAATTACTCATAGTAATTAATGTTCATTCAAGCGTGTAGATTGGGACAAAATTCTGTGCTCATGTTGCATGGGTGCTCGATGGTCAAAAGTCACATACCCGGTGCAGTAATTAAATTGAATAACAAAGTGAAGTTAATTAACCGAAGGCACCGCACCTTAATTTACTGCGAATGTCTTATCATTAGAAGAGGATAAATGAATGCATTATCCGGGATAATGCTTACTGGGACGTCGATGCTTACTTAGTCTATTTTTGTACCAACCCACAGTCAGGAATAGTTTCCCGAGGGATAGGGTCTGCTTCATGAGAAAACGGTTGGCCTCGGTTGGTTCTTGTGTATCAAACCGTAAGACGTTACTCCCCTGTAAAGTAAAATTGAAAGTTCATAACTTGTAGGACAAATGCAACTTCTTAGTCACTGTGCCCCCATTCACTTTTCGCAAAACGGTTCCGATGTTACTTTCTAAATGTGAAGGCGGAATCTAGTCTCCATAAGTGTTTTCACATGATAACATTGTGTTGTGCAGGGCGGAACCTAAAGTCAAAGCCTGTTTCTGTACACAAAAAAAGTTGCACACCACCACCCTGTACAAAGAAAAGTGAAATGACTTACAAGAAGTATAATAATTTAGCCGGTAACTTAATATGGCAAAAATTAAAACGTGCATCTAATAACAGCAGGCGCTGAATAAGCTACTCGTTTTGAATTTAGATTACCACTGCGAATATCCATTGGATAATGCAGTGGATGTGAATCTTATGTCTTTATCTTTGGCATCATGCTGGGGAAATTTTGTAAGCAAATGCAGTAATTCATTTAACGAGTGATTGTGCATATGAAACAGCGGGATAAGTTGTTATTAATTACTTAATACTTGGGTGTTGATGTACAACACTACATAGTCCCGTTTGATGTTTTAAATCGTACAAATTAGAAACTGAAATTTTACGTGCTTCCAATTGAATAACAAGTTTTAATTTTGTATTTTTTTGCAGATCGTTTGTCTTTTGTAGTCGGAAATGAATGCTTAAAATTGTAGGTAAGTTACTGTAAAAAAATTGTTTTCTAGCATTCGTTACCCAACCAATCCATTTACTTTCGAGCTACATAACTCACTTGCTGAGTTGAAATGAGTTACAGTAGCGAGCACGGAAATTGCAACAAGAAAATAATGCACCTTCATTTCTTCGTGTAATATTTCAGATACTTTATCAATGAACAAACAAGAAACCAATAAGTCTTTTCTCTTAAGTGTACCAACTTCTGGCAAAAACAAAAAGAGCTATTGCCTGCAGGTACAGAAACCGCTATGTTTTAGGCCATAAAACCTATAAATTTTGGAACTCAAAAAAAACTTTCCCATTTAGGGGCTCTTTTTGCAATGATCACAGCGAACTGACGTCCGTAAACATCACGAGCATCCCCCGCTTCATCAAAAGGTCCGGTGGATTTTATTAGTTGTGAGTAGCCAAAGTGGAAAGATCTACGAAATCAGAAAGGATCTCGTCTGGTCCAAGTGTGTCTGTATCCTAGTACAGACAGCCACCCCAACCTAAGCCTATTCCTGTTTGTTGATTCTTTTCTTACTGGTCTGTACTCTTCTTGCAATTTCGCTTGTTTGGATTTACATGCATATAAGCAATAAAAAGAATCCATATGGCAAACTTCCCAAGAGCGTCGATTCTTAAGTGTATTTCGAGTTCCACCTGGGGTAGTAATGTGATTAGTTGTTTCACACATTTTGTTATTTCTTTGATTTTACTTCTGAAACAGCTTAGGTTTTTTCAGTCGCTGTCCCAACAATTTACGTAGTTATTGCAGGCATTCCTTCTCATTAGCTTCGCATTAAGTGAGTTTACACAATGCACCCGACAGATAAAAGATTGTCTATGTAGTATGTATGTACATTCGTCGAGGTGAGAGTCGGGTTTATTGTCAGAGTGCAGAGGTGTTATTTCACCTGAGAAAGTGAACATTTTTTTAACAAATGAAGTGACTACATACATACATATGTATACAAATCATAAAGAAAAAATGCTGCGGAAAGGACGCATTTTGCCCGTTAAGCAGTTAAGTTGGTAGATTGCATTATCACCTACAGTTCGAGCATCAAGCGCAACATATTTTACAATTTTTTGTCCTGTTTTAGATATACAGTTCCGTACTGGTGGATTTTTTGGTTGAGTGTTTCCTGTGTGTGCGTGAGTGCTCCCCTCTGAGAATATTCTTTTTTGGCATAATTTGTTCCCGATTCATAGTTCATCCAGAAAATCCACCAAACTGTCCCTTAAATTGATTAAAATGCAGGAAAAAAACAGGCTTTGTTTATTTGAAAAAATTGTATAAATACAAATGCTTTGCGTAATAGAATCTCGGACGTTTGTCAGACATTCGCGAGGGGTAGGACCGTGAACAATTTTGTTGGTGTTTTCTGGGAATCGAGCTTTGAATTGAATTGAATTCAAATTCCCTACCGGATGAACCTAGATAAACAAGTTTCCCAGACAAACACGACTTAGCCAGCTACCTCTAGATTCGTAAACAGGACTTAAATTAAGACTGTACTATGACTGTCTCTTAAAGTATACTGTAACTGGAGGAGAACTAAGAATATCCTCAATTTAAGCAGGTTAAGTGAAGAACAGCAATAAGAATCCTGACTTGTCACTGCCTTCTAAGAAATCATGCCAAGAGTCTTTAGTTCGAGACAGAAATGTATGTTGACTTTATAATGCCAGAAAGGACATCACGCATGCCTTATGCCAATACAAGGAAATAGCTCCAAATTGTAGAAAATATCTACGTACATATGTATATGTATATTTACTTATCGAAACAATGGATGCGATAGGTCCTAATAACAAAAATTGAGAACTTAAATTCTGTGGGAACCATTTTTCGGAATATGAACATATATGAATGTTTCCTTAGATTACATGATGGACCCACGCTGATGCTCAGGGTTTTACAATGTTTTCCAATCGCATAATCCTACCTCACTTAACCTAATCATTTATGTACATAATGTTGCAAATTTAGTTTCTTTGTGGACTTTAACTGCAGAACGATTAAGTCTTTAATTGTCAAATAAATTTCTCAAATAAGTTCACAGCGGTTGGCTAACCATATCCATAAATTGGATGCTACCAAATTGACACTTATGATTATTGGAATCGTTAGAAACTATTTAATTACCTCCTGCTTGGAATAATCTGTCGACTGGGCTCCTGCATGCATTAAATTTTTATGACCAAGTTCCTTGACTTCATCTGAAATAATAACTGTCATTTGCTTCGTTCGAAGGGTAAAATGTTGACTGAAATTTAATTCCTTTTTTTATCCATTAAATCCGGTGCGCAAAATCCTCTTGAAGAGACCTATTAATTCCAAGTAATGTCGCTACTGCTGAAAGTTTCTTGACTTCTCCCATTTCAACTGGAAAATACATATTTCAAAATACAAAAAAAAAAAAAACAAATCTTTTGGCAAATATGGAACATTCCGCGTTATTTATTGCCATGACGAAGAAAATTCCATTGTCTTAACTAACAAGCGGATTCTATTACAAAGAATTGAAATACAAAACGTCCTCTTCAAAAGCCATCCACCAGTGGAACAATGAAATGAGAAATTGGCAAATTCTCTTCTAAAATGTATCTAGACCAAACCATTCTTTAATCTAAATGAACGCCAAAAAGGTGTTAACTTTCTGTTTCTATCAAAAACGTTCATGCGTCTCTAATTTGGCATAAAATTTAAATACCATTTCTATAGGATTTATTGCCTTTCAATGCAAATGGCTGTTCCCATTTCACGAGCACATCGACTCATCCATCGCCTATCGTGCACAGGCACAGTGCAACTTTCACACGACATTAAGTTATCAAGCCAAGAAAACCGAAAAGAAGACGACAACAAAACCTCGACAAATTCTCTGACATATTTGCATTATTTGTTTCCAAAACACACCACGATCGCACGCAATCATCCAGATATCACATTCTCGTATTGTATACTCACAACCTGTTAACCCAAGTCAATGGGGTACACTTGATCCCCTGCGCTTTCTCGGCACCGCCACCGCCTGCCGGCCAATGTTAAGATGGAACCAGTCTGCGTTGTTAGATCGGATCCCCTCTGCAAATGTCGGCAGTTAGCACACGATTATCTTCGTTTTTGTTTTGACTATCTCTTCTGGAGTTCCCACCACTAGCAACAGCACCATCTCACCTGTATTTTGGTTGTGGATTTTGTATCTACAACTTCAGGTGAACGGCATGCACTTTGAGGCTTCTCGCTCGACTTCTCGTTTGACTGGGCGCAGCGGACTCTCTGGCATTCCTCTCATTTCAGTTGATTCTCGAACGTGGCCGTGTGCGGAGAAAAATATCATTGATCGTGTAGATACGTCGCCGTTCGAATAAGATCGGACGCGGAATTATCTGAATGTTATGTGCGTTGTTTGTTAGTTTTGTGAATAATGTCAGATGCGATGTTTAATCAAAATAAACCCATCACCCGTAGAGCTACTTTATTGGCCTGTAAACATTGGTGGAAAGTGTGCTTTGTGCATAGTGATCAACTGAAATATTTCCAAAAAGTGTATGGTAAACCCTTGGCCCTGTCGATAAGCGACAAGTCTAAAAGTGAAATCACTTCGTATCAAGATGGTAGTGTAACCCAAACTCCGTCTCTGTTTCCAAAGAATATGCCAAGTATCCGGAGAAAGGGTAAAGCCAGTGCCAAAGGTGGAAACTCACAATCGTCGCTTTCGTCACAGTCGCCACGAAATTCTCCTAGATCGGTCAAGACCCGTAGTCATCGCACCAGGCGGTCACACAGTGCAACAAGTAGTAACAATAGTCGACCGAGTAGTCAACCAAGTAGTCGGGCAAACAGCCGCTCCAATAGTCGGCCTAGTAGCAGAGGCAGCTGTTCAGAGCAAATTGTTTCAAATGCCAAAGTCGCAGTTTTGGACGACACATTCCTTTCGTCGGGTGTGTCCTGTTCGGGTGAAACTCAGTCGGACCAAAGCGTGTGCAATGATGATGCTCCATGGCAACATGGTGATGTCATCCAAAGGGATAGCACCTTAGTGACTATGGAGAGAAAAGACGAAATCAAAATGGCAGTTAATCGTATGAGAAATCTTCCAGCTGACAGGGGCGATAATTCTCGCCCATGCGACAAAAGCAGACGGTTCGAGGAACATGATCTGCGGAATTTGTTTGTACGGCGTAACCGGAGTGCTTTGTGCGTGCTAAATAATTTAAATTTAAGCGCCAACGATGGTGAATTGCAGTTAAGTGATATTGAGGAGCAACTGGCAACAGTCAATGGTCTGCAACAGTGTGGATTAGTTGCAGACTTTTTTGACGACGATTTATGGTAAGTACGTGACAAATTTGGGGAATGGTTCTGCAGTATACTGTTATGAGTTTTGAGCCATCTACAAATCAGTATAAGCCTACTATAACACGGTATTAATGTACTTCTTACTTCTAGACAGAGGTTTCAGCAAGTAAGAGTTACCTCCTCCATTCGCGCTTTCGAAACTTGTGAGCCATTCTCCTTAATTTGAGATGTCTAAGAAAGTGCATCTAGCATTTGTAGATTGGACATTCTTTGTGCTCCACCTGGGTTAAGTTAGTAAGCTTATGTGATGGTTGGGAAAAACATCACTTCAACTCCGAGCCGCTGGCTCCATTGTAAATCCCTTTATTATATTTTATTGTCACTGGTGTAATGATAGTGCGTTTGCTCGTGATGCGAAATTATGCTTCTGCACCGAAACTCATTCTTGAATTATCAGTGAAGGGCCTGATATCAGGATTTCTTATCAATCCATTCGATTCCCAGACTTTCCCACTGGGAAATAAAATCAGGATATTCATTCTGAAGGCATAATAGGTGACTTAATGTTGCTATAATGCTTTCAGAGTTGAAACTTTTACGTATGTTCACCCTGTGCCCAAACGTGGTCTGTTTCCACTAGTTTAAGAGCTCCTTTTACTGAAGAACCTTTGAATAATAAAATTATGTGAAAATATGAAGAATAATGCCCACAGCTGTCTGCTGTTTACTCTCAGTACTCCCATGGTACCAAATGCCGCTGCCCTGTGGTATGTAATATAATATTCTATGCAATCCAGCAAACTTTAAATCTGTAAGAAATGGTGGGCTTAATGATTGCAGTGTACACCCAATATGTAAGTTGTGTGATTACATTCCCTATCTTCTCCTGAAGACTCTGGTTTTCTTTTCAATACTTTGTCTTCAAAAACTTATTTCTCAAAACCCATTTAAATATTAATTTATCGTGACTTAAACCTTGACAGTGATTAAACTTTTGTCTCCTCTTCAGTGCTTGCATTTAAGCTCTTAAAGACAGATAACAGACGAAAGCCAATAGATAATAATTGTGGCTCGTTTACATTACTGTACAACTGAAAGTCGGTAAACTCATTTTGCTGACACTTTCGACAGCATAAATTCGTTTACGATTGTGTTTTCAGCACATTAATAAGAAATGCCAATAATCTCGCCTATTTCCCTTATCTTTAGTCAGACTAAATGGTCTGCAACAGAGAGGTGGATAGTGCCCTGTTCTGAAGTCAATAAGTTGTTTGCAGTCTTTTCTACTGTAAGGCAGGAAAATATCTCGTATTTCTTAAAGACATTTCGTAGCTTTCATTTGATCTGCCTGTTTTCGAGAAAGCGTTAATGGAATTTACTGACCGAAAACATAGAAAAATGCACGGCAGATGCAAGTCCTGAAAAATTGTCCTTCGAGTCTTGTGTAGCAATAGAAGACCTTATGTCCCCTGATCAAAGTGTTTATCTTTGCGATCGAGTACAGAGCCCATTTGGACCATTTCGGAAGTAGTTACACAAAGCTCTTAAGCGCAGCCTGACTGTCACTCCAGACGAAGGTACTTTGACCATTCCACATTTTCATATTTAGTTTCACGGGAATTACGTAGTATCTTCTCTTGTCTTGGAGCCATTCGTAAAAATTCGATTACAACCCATTCCTGGCTCGGATTCTTATTGGAGCATAAAGAAAGTTGACCTGGTTGTACTCATAAAATCTCTGGTATAGCTTTGACGGATCGCTCTTTGAAGTTTAGTGAAAAGAGCTAATAGAAAACTAAGTGCGGATTAGAGTTTTTGGCTCGATGTGCTTTGACTAAAGAAGGTTTCTCTTTATTTAAAATAGGGATAGTGGCGCCATTAAGCAACGGCTTATTATCCTCATTCTCGTTAAGGAAACAGCTTCAGTTATTAAAAACTTACCGACATGCTGAGAACCATCTGTGTGTTAGCATGACTATCTCTGAACATAGTCTTATTTTCTTTGAGGCGATTTGTACTCCACGCTAAAACCTACTCAGCAAAACAGAAATGCGTACGCAGCATCTAAAGCTCATTAAGGTTATGTGTAGGAAAAAATGTTTGTGGTCTCTGTGCACTTGTTACTGCTGTACGAGCAAGCATTCTGCGTACGAGCTTTTCAATGTCAGTGGACAAACCTACACTTTTTTGCACAAAATCTTGTAAGCTGATGTAACTTTTTTCGAAACAAAGTGTGCGCATATCACCCTTCATACATTGATATTGCACTATAAACAATTTTCTGAGCTGTTGCCTTATGAAACCTGGTTCGAGGACAATCAGCTCCCAAATGGAAATAATTGTCAATAGACTTGAAATGCATTATGAAACCACGCCAAATAATGCATTCGAACGTGTAAAATGTGAAAGGTATTATTAACGCTGACCTTATGACATTTGGACACGAAGTCAGTTCTTTCTCTTGTATTAAGCATTTTGAAAGCAATGCAGGGAATTGCACTTATTGGGTCGAAATTTACACAGCTATATCCACAACTTATCTACACCTTTTTATCTAAATGTAGATACATTTTAATTTCCTTTACCTTCTGTATTCAGCTTTATTATGATATAAATTTTATCGTGGGACAGCAGGTGATGATATAATTGTTCTTCTTTTATTTAAACTGTCTTACATGTATAAAGAAGAACAATCCATCAGGCCCACCCAAGTGAGAAATTCGCTCACTCCCTCCTTCTCGTACTATTGCCGCACCGTTGGTCGACCTGACATATCCACTTAATGCCAAAGATTGAACATTAATACCGTCATTATAGCCGAGACAGAGTACAATAATTCTGCGCGCTAAAGAAAGCCGACAAGAAATTCCGCGGTTTTGCATGGCACCGAACCCTCTATACAGAAGATTTCCAACATCCGACACCACCTCACATGGTATCTGCGGGCATTTGCGAACGCATCTATGCCCCTACCTTGCTGCACCACAAAAAAAAAAAAAAACGGCTTCTGTAGGCGCACAGTTTCCCAACCGCAAAACCATAAATCATAATGAGAGAGTGCAAGGCGCAAAAACAAAGCCTCATCACGGCTACCGATGCCGATGCGAAATTATTATCATCCTTTGCATGTAGATGCTACAAATTAGCTCCCTGAATCGTCATCAAAGGTGGGGCTCGCATCTATACAAAATGCACCCTTAGGCTCTATGGATATCGACACGACATATCCTGCTACCTAAGTGGTCTACTATTACGGCGACACTTGCAATTTACGATCGTGCTCTTAGTCTAAGTTTTATGTTTTCATTTTAAAATCAGGTTGCCGGCGAGGGAAATTAGCACCTGCGTGGACATGTTCGCGGATACCATCGTCGTGTTTTTTCTTTTTTTTTTAATTTCTCTTCAGTCCATAATTGAAGGCATATCCTAAATTTAATATTCGATTTTCACACTTTCAGAGGAAATTTTCATTTTGAAGCAAAATCCTGTTGTTTGCGAGGGGAAAAGGAGTGAGATTAATGCACCACGTGACCTCTATTGGGATTCCAATTGCTTGTTCCTCGTGCGCACCAGGAGAGTGTTCCACCATCGAGCACGTACTGTGGTTTCGTATGCTCCACCAATTTTTGAGTGGAATATTCAGTAATTGAAATGGAAGACGGATAATTTTGTTGAAGAATGCAAGATTCTCAGGAAATTGGGAACTGTAGTCTTTATGCTGATTGATTCGGGTCGATGATGATTTACGTAAAGGGAATCAAATAACAAAATATTGAATGTGTTGTTATTGTTCTTAGAACGGTTAGAGAATGAGATACAAAGCAAATTGCAAGAAGAAAGTTTGCGTAAAGAATAGTTTCATCCGCGACGGATCTGTCTCAACTAAACAAGGCTGTAAAGTCAGAATGATTATTTGCCATAAGCGGATTGTGTCCGAAATTTAATGGCGGGGGTTAAAAGGAGCTCCGCTTGCTGTCTAACACTATGGGGACAATTGTGACGTATTCTGTCAGACTATGCCTCAGAGAAGTGCGGCTGATATTCTGGTTGTTGAGCTCTGCGATGAGTTGATGTTCTTTGACTTTCACGTATATTTTCGGCAACAGCAACAATTTCTTCATCTATGCGCACTAGACTGGATGGCTTTTATTATCCGTAAGCGTGCTAGTTTCACGAATTTTCTCTAGGTATTTCTATACATCAGAAAGGGTTTTATTTTGAAATTTCACAGTACCTACAAAACAACATTCATTTTGGAAAAAAAAATTGTCAATATTTCCGAGCGTTTAGGCATAAAACGATCTTACCGCGGAGGTATGACACTGTCCGTCAATATTCCAAACATGTTCGTGTTGCCATCGTCGCACTTCAAAGCGAACGAACATGATGTCTCACACTTTCTTGTCGCGTTATTCCTGTTCCATGCCCTACCTTACAGTAAGCCAAGCACTTCACTAGTGGCACCACTGCTGAGCAAAAGCTCAGATTATTTTGACTGATGCGTACAAAGATGCCGAAGGTGCCATCGCCTTTGTTATTGTTATATCTTCTTTGACAGATGATGTAAATATCGTCGGCGCATGCTAGTAGTTGCACAGACTTTGTAAATATTGTTCCTCCGCTTGTAAGTTTCGCACAATTCTTTTAAGTATGATATTAAAGAAGACGCATGACAGTGCATTACCTTATCTAAATCCTTTTTTGAATAGCGAGTATTCTCCATCGCCATCCTGCGTATATAAACAATTTGGGCACGGATACTAAAACTAAACATGGCTCGGAATAGCTTGTATCTATTAAAGCTGTTATGTGTCATATCGATTTGGAATTCTTAGTTTTTTCTCCAAGATCTGCCGAAGTGCAAAAATTGATAGGCTGTGGACTTTCTTGGCCCGAAACTACACAGCGAAAGGGTTCCAGGCGTTCACATACTTAATATGACAGACAAGATCTTGTATGCAATGCTAAGGAGACTGATACCCCTGTAATTGACGCAGTTAAGGGGGTCTCCTTTCTTGTGGATCAAGTACACGATGCTGATATCCCATTAATCGATCATACACTCGTCTGAGCAAATCTTGGAAATGAGTTCTTGCATGCTCACTACCAAGTCATTTCAAGCTGCTTTGAACAGCTCGGCTGGTAGCCCATCGGTTCCAGCAGTTTTGTTTGATTTAAGCTTTAATCTTGCTATCCTCACTTCGTTTTGACAAGTTCTTTTTGTCTTGTGGTAAAACATCCGTACATTGTTCCTGCTATTATGGCCTTGAATCTCCATCATTTTAACTTCGCTCTGTCTGCTTAGGTTCTAAGCAATACAGCCAACTTCTTTACATGAATGTTGGAAACATCTTGCATGAATTTTGACTATCAAAAATCTACTCTTATACTCAACATATCTACCTATGTAGGCATATTGATGGAGAACCGCAAACATATGTAATCCAATGATACCAAAACATTAAAGTGTGTAATAGGCCCGGCATATCCGAATTGGATCCACCATACCACAACCAATTACAGTTAAAGTGATTATAATCCCAACGGCTCTTTAAATTCTAAAACTCTTCACGGGTATTCTCCAATTTTCATCACTTCCCAGAAAAATAACACAAGTTTCCGCCTTGGCAGTTAATTAATTTAAAAAAAAAAAAAAAAAACTAATTACACACCAGAAAGTTAAATAGGCTCGCCTGAACCATATACATTGGTACATAATATGTATCTACAAAATTCAAATTTAAATTACTTCAGATGAAGGTCGATTATGATCGAAACGGAACGTGGTAGTGCACCTTTACCATCGCTAATTGTTATTCTCCATCATTCATATCTTCTTCGTACTTAATAATTTGTTATTCAGTCCAGAACCAAACGCATTTACACAAGAAAATAACGAAAAAAAATACTAAAACTGGAAAAATATTTTAAGTGTGAAATTTATGGACCGAAATGTGTACAGTATGTACATGTGTGGATGTAGAAACACGCCAATTAGAGAGAACTAATGGAAACAACACCGATTTCTACTTAACGCCCCTTGTATCACTACCGATCATTGTTGTTTGGACAGATTGTAATTTCATATGAAATTATCTTTTGTACAAGCGTACAACTTTCGAATTTTTTGTTTCGATAAAATTAACTGTAAGGCACAAAAGTTATAAGGAATGAACCTGAGGTGATGAATAGTCGATTAGTGCCGATTGAACTTGCAACAGCAGCAGCACCATGCGTGGTGTGAAGACTACGGGTTATCGATGATTTAATTGAAATTAATCGACCTTCGTGAGCATGAAAAATATTTTTTCGGGTTCATGTAGGCAGCATTTGCAGAGGTGTGGTTTGGTATTGAACGCGAATACTGTCTATGTCTGGCGTGTCTGGTTGGCGTTAAAACCTAAATCCGATTGCACTTGCTTACCTTACGATGCATTAAATACTTGTGCGTTTCATTGCTTATGGAAAATCTATGCTCACAGCGCCTTGGTTAGCTTTCATGATCGGGTATCTGCGTGGTTCCAAAATAGATATACTGCCCCTGAAATAATTTCAATGTGAACGTAAAGGTATTTGAAAATAAAATTTTGTCATTGGCAGACAAAGTCGAACATTGACACTAATAGCAAGTGTGAGTCTCCAGAATGGAACGGAATTTAAACTTTTGAGATATTTTTTGAAAAAAAAAAATACAATCTAAACACCGGTTTAGAGTTCTCATGACAGTTATAGATATGTTTAGAAAGAAAATCGTTAGAGCTGACTATCTTACATACGTAGTTAGGTAATGCAAAGAAACCGCAGGATGGCGCGTCTCGGTGACGTCGTAAGAATCGGCGAGGTAATTACTGACCTTTTTGGAGCTATGTACATACATTCTCCATCATAATTTTGTACAACAGGATGAGTTTGGAAAGCATATCAAAAGTAGACATCGCTCTATATACGCGCCTACATCGATGAATATGTAGATGTGTGTTTGTGTACCGATTCTTAATTCCTGGGTTTGCCCCCATCTCCTGCAATGTGAATTTTCGATGATGGACTTTCCTGATCTCAAACCAGAACGGTATGGACCAATCAGATTTTTGCAAAACAACTTTACGTTCTCACAAAGATTTTAGCAATCTCTTCCGATTGTAGCCATCCGACGTCAAACTTCCTTACAGTACTGCTAGTTCTTTAGATGCACGTCTGTCTTTGTTTGGTTTGAAGACTTTTTTCTCTTCGTAACCGAAATTTGTTTATGTAGTCGGGCAATTACATCAACCGCACAATACCAAAACTTGAGAGGCAGTTTTTACTGCGGGGGCCTGTGTACCACTCTTTATAGACATGGAGAGCCAGATCCTTGATTAATCTCCTAGAACAGAGGGACTACTTCTTATTGACCAGGCTTTACATATGTGTGTTTCCCGAAGTAGCTAATATAATAATTAAACTGAAACAGTAGACACAGGTGTTGATTATATTTAGAGAATTCTTTCCCTGGCGGATGGATACAAGCATGGTTACTTTAGTGTAAACACCCCTATCCCCCGTCTGCTTTGGGCCTTCCATAGAGATTTGAACTTCTTCAGTCAAGGTAATAAGCACCTTGGGTCCACCATGAAAAGGAATTAACAACAGATGTGGTTATAAAGATAAAAAGTTGGTATCTTCTGTGTCTCGAACAGTGCTCAGACAATTCTTAACTTGACGAAATACATATTTACATACAGTCTCAACTGAAGCAGTATCTAAAATAACATTTAAAATTATTATGTGGAATAAGATCTCACTGTTTGCCCAGCAAAATATCGCTCCCGTAATGGGCTTATATTGGAAAACCACAGAGCTAAACCAATATCGTTAAATGAAGTATCGTCCAACTTCAGTATCGTTGCTCTTTAATTACTCTCAGAATAAATCCGGTTACAGCAATTATTTCATTCGTTATTCTACTTTCAATTGAATCTAATCTAGAGCACCAATTAGTCTAGAAAGATTGAAACGATTACCAATCCTGTATTGCCTTACTAGCTGCTGGAAGAAAAAACAAACAAACAAACGATAACTTTGTATTCCTTCGCTTTATGTCGACTTTATTGGCAGCGTAGTTCTTTGTTAGAGATATCCGATTCGTACAAATATTTGTTCGCGGATTCGAAAGTATCCAGGTGATAAAAACAGGAAAACCCGTTCGCATTCAACATTAACTAAAAAGGAGGATTCCAGAATATTGATTTACTGCGTTCTATGCCATACTGATCCTTTGGCACAAAACGCTTTCAAATTTGTATCTCTTACATGGAAAGACATTTTTTGGCGCAAACAGCGTATACAGGGTCTAGGAACTATTCGTATCATTCGTGTTATATATCCAAAAGGCGTAATTGAAAAGATTCTCAAAATAGTTATTACTCTCTGTGAAAAAACTGTTTGGTGTTTTCTTGATTCGAACAGCTAAGCTTTCGCTACTACCTACTTTGTCATATTTTACCGACACACCCAACTTTCTCCCGAATTCGTGAGCATACCACAGTGTCGGCACAATAATCTGACTTGGTTCTGCGTACATAATATCTTAAACATTGCTACAAGACTTGACTACTTTTTATTTTACGACTTAAACTACGAGCAATGTCTGACTGTCAATGAACACACATCACAGTGGCATTGTCATTGCGGGATATTAAATTCCATCTAGATTGATTCCAGGAACTTAAGTACCGCTAAAAACTCTTAAAATCTGGCTATTCCCAGTAAGTTCCAGACCCAGTCCCGTGTACGGTCTTAGAACCATCCGTATAGATTGCAATTTAGTCAGATTTCGTCCATTCACTCTCTAAATGACACCATTTGTAAGACTGACCTTCATACACAGATTGCTCTTCTTGGGCGTGGTTGTGAGTGGATTTGGAAAAAGAGCAAACACTATTAATACAAATAATTAATAGAGTTTTATTTGTAATTTTAAGCCTCAAAACCTGTTACACACGTGCATACGAGCACATGCATGCATATGTACTTTAAGGCCCTAGCTTTATTATCTTTCTATGTTACAAGCCATGTGCTGTAGTTGGAAATAATATAAGAAAACGAAACATACGACTAAGCCTACAAGCAAGGAAATCTTAATCGAAATAAGTTCTCGATCCTTATTGCTTAGCAAATTATGCCCTGTAACTCTTAATACATAAATAAATGTAGATTGTGTAATCTATTGATCGGGGACATTTTCCCTGCTGATTTCTTGGTCAATTATGTGAACTCTACAAGCATCCACCACACGGCTTTAATTAATTAAAATTTTATAGTGTATGTAGTTGTAATCACCATTTGAAGGTGGACCACCCGTGATTTTGATTTGACTTCCACCGTATATCTAATTATTTCCCATCCTTTCGGTATCGTGAAGCTAGGGAAGACATTTTAAATTCCTTTCGAAGAATTTTGGAATGAGAGACTTATCGTTTTAGATTATCTGGTGTTATGAGCGAACGTATAAAAGACAAGTAGACGTTGAATTTTACTAATACATACGAGTATATAGAAAGGGTGCTCGGTGAAGAGCCACAATTTTATTTTTAAATAAAAAGCATTTTTTATTGAATGCATAATGGAAATTTTATTTCATTTGAAAAGGCACAATCTGCGATTAACAAAATTAAACAGACTTCCCGTAAAATGTCGTCTGATAACAAAAAACAAATACAAATACTTGGCGCAACAAACCGAATTGGTCCAGGGCCTAGCTTCTCGCAACCATTCGTGTTGTGCGTGTTATATTTTTCACACAAATGGAAGGGACCTACAGTTTAGAGCCATGTCCGAAAGGCAAATTGAGAAGCTTTCTCTTGACAGTTATTACTCTCGGACGTTTGTCAGACATTCGCGAGAGGTGAGACCGTGAAAAACTTTTAGGTGTTTCTGGGATTCGAACATCGAACCTCCTGCTCAGCGATCCAATGCACTAACCACTTGAGCCACGGTGTCCACGTCGTCTGATAACACTCCTGTTTTTTTTTTATAAACTTTTCTACGGTGTTCGTGAAGACGTGTGGCCTAAGTAAGTAGTTTGCTGATATAGGGCCTGAATTTCAAAAATATGTACATGAGATCTGTAAATTCGATACTGCTCAAAATAATTTGTCTGACAATACCTCCGTTCTGCTACAATCAGTCATTTATCGTGGCACTGTAACGAGTAACCAATAACACGTCGTCAAGAAAAGGGTGGCCTTGTTATTTCAGAAATAGTACCAAATAGTGCCTGGTCGAATATGTACTGATATCTCTGACTCTCTGTACCCACAAATCTGGTTATTTTGCTTGAAGCAATTTAAAAACTTTACGAAAATTAGTTTACAATAATAAGGCATTGCTTCTTCATGTAAAAATATAATTCGAGGCATACAATTAATAAAAAATAAACAATTACTAGGAATATAAGGAATGTAAATTATGTCCTTACATCTAAATTGATGCCTTTTAGATTCCTTAAGATTCCTGTGAAGCATAGACAGGTCCTTAGAGATCTCTACAAAAATTTCTATCATTTCATAATCATAGAGAAGCTGCAATTGAATTGAAGTTGCTGACGAAGGTTTCATCACTTATTTTCTGCCCACAAAAGTTGGTTTATTACTCTGATTCCTAGTTGCTGTGCTTGATTAGAAATGCAATAAATTGGTAAATCATCTCGCTGAAAAGTACATATATCTACGGACTGATGAAACCTTTTTTCATAATTGTTCTGAATGTCTCAATTTCTTGCAAATAAAGGTTATATCACACGACCTTAGGGAGAGCCTCCATTCTACCATCCATCCTTTGTGATCTCCACATCGTCTCCACAGCTCTTACAAAAGCCATGTGCTGATTGGCAAAACTATTTTAGATTATTTAACTAGTGCCTTTAACCAATCTATAGTTTATCTTTTCAATTGTATTCAGCTATAGAAGTGAAATTCCTAGATTTCCCTTTCTGATTAAACCTGTAATGCTGGCCATGTCTGGCGAGTTTGTCAGCTTTGAAGTTACATGTTTCTATGCCCGGCCTCCAACACTGAGAAAATTTGTCCTCCCACATTTAAAAATGAATTGTATCTCCATTGTATCATGTATGCCATGTTACGGTTTCAACTGATTACATTTAAAATGTGAGTTTTAGTGCCTATATACTTTACAGCGCATTTTCCTGCAAGCTTTTATCAAAATAAAAATTTCAAAGTATCTGCAATCCCATATAACAGGTAATTACTCATTTCAAAGCGACACATTTAGCTCATAAACCAGATTCGTTTTCCTCAAGCACCCCAATTAACACCACAGAATGAGTGAAAGAGATTTTATTGCTTGAACTCAATTAAAGTCATTAAATTTAATTGCAAATCTTTTGAGAGCAAACAAAATTCTTGACTTGGATGAGGAGAAAATCACCGAACTGGAACACCATGATCGTGCATGGTGGTGTGGGAAAATTCAATGAAAGTAATTTTTTCGGGGGAAAAATTGCGCATAGCATTGATGATTCCCTCCTTTATTCACTCACCACATCCATCACAGATGACCGCTCAGAAGACGGAAGTGGATTCCCTAAGAAACGCCTTAAGAAAATTTTTTGTTGTCCTACTTTTGATTCCCACAAAGGACTGCACAGGTATTAGGACCCTTCCTTCCTCAGAATTCTATCAAAAGGCACCAATTTAACCAATCCAGAGGCAATTAGTGTAAATCGATACGCTTGACAGGATTTTAATTTACAATGAAACCGAAAACCGAGACCGACGAAGGTTTTCTCTTATGTCATTCAATTCTTACGATCACTGATCACCACTCTGCTCCCTAGGGGGCTTATCCAAGCAATTCAACCATTTCTTCTTCTTTTTATTCTTATTCGTGTAAATCATTCTCTCACATTAGTTCCGTTTCTAATTATTAGTTTATATCCAGCATTTGTGTGAAAGTAATTTGGAAGATTACTGGAATTCCGACATAAAAACGTATCCACAGGTGCACTCTTTGTTATCTATTTCGATGACACAACAACGTACATTTTATAATCTCGGTCCTTTTGTGTGGAATTACCTTGACAGAGAATATCCGTTGTCGCTTTTGTAATCGGATTAAAGTGACTTTTCTGGAGAAATATTTTTCCATTGCTTTAGTTCTGTGCTACTATACCTACCAGATCGGATGGCTGCTGGTTGCTGATCGCGTTCGTGATTGTTTCAAGTTAGGCAAGCGTGGTCAGTACATCATATTGTGTGCATGCGCATTTGTTGTTTGTTATGCAGAACACCAAATTGGAACGTTGTCCGACGGAATAGGATGAAGTATCTGTGATAAGAATGAACGGCATCAGGTGCGCGTTCTGAAATGTTAGAAGTCAAAGAAGAAGAGGTGAAAATAAGTCAGACGTGACAGAACGCAACAAGTTGGAACAACCGGTAGGCTGACGGTAGTCTGTTGATATTTTCCATTCTCTCTACCTGTGTGCGATAATCAGACGTGTACACTTGTTGACTGTTTTGACATAAAGAACTGTTCTAGGAAAAAAGAGTGAAAAATACGTCTTCACGGGAGGTTTCTATACGTACTCTACCCTATATAAGGTATTTTTAAATGTTGACACATTTATTGTACCCCAATAATGATAGTCCTTATTAAGTGCATACATGCATACTCGTCGTATGTAGATATGTATGAGTGCACACCTAAGAACACAGTGCAGTGGTAGTATGTATGCTTTCAGCCCCGTCAGGGAATCGCAACAAAAGCCACCGAACCTAAAAGAGAAACAAAAAAAAAATCAAAGTTTCTCCAATCATAAAGGGGACACTGCCTGAAAGTACAGTGGACCGAGATGAATCTACGATAGAGTCTACGTGCTCTGGAAAGGGGGAAAAAATATTTACAGTACAAACACAGAAACCAAAGATAGATCCAATATTGATTCCAAAAAAATCTAGTTTTCCCCAAAAGCTACACAGATCACCAGAATCCTTTGTGAATCCCTGGCTTTATTAGCCAAGTCGGTTAAGTTATCACAGAATTACACTCTTATGTTCAACTTCGTGCGAATGGCGAAGGCTGGGCAAATGCAGAAGGGATGAAAAGTACTCCCTTCTGATCATACTGCTACTGCGTTTAAGAAGAGAGTAAACTACTATATTCCCTTCGCTCCAGCCGGTAGCAGGCTACAATTTTTGTGCTAGTTAATATCAGCATCGGGACTGTGCTCAGTGGTTAGAGCGTTGGACTGCTGAGGATATGAGATTGAATTTTAACAACAGAAATCGGTTTTATTGCAGCTTAGCTGTCGGTGAAAAGGTGATATCTTTTTGTGGTATTTGCCTTCAACGCAGTTTCACGGGCGGCTTTTGTCACTGCTAGGACCTACGCTTGGAAAGCATTGCTGTGGTTCGGAAGGTGGGCTGCTTTGGTTATGCCCAGCGGTTCGGAGCCTACGCCTATGTCCATCTTCGACCCATCTGTGCAACAAGAGATGGATTGTGTATCAGGTAGCTGACCATTCTTAAGTTATGTTGGTGGTCTTGCAGATGACCTGCCATCAAACGAGAAAAGTATAGATCAGTATAGGGCTTAATATAGTCGTGTACATCAAAAGTATAAGTTTTGGATTTGGTCCAAGTTTTCCCAAATATTCTACTGCATGCATAGAAGGCAGTAGTATTTTCTTATCTTTTCACTTACGTTTAGAATCCAATTTAGATTTTAATAAACCACGAGATGTAGGTATCTGGTGCTGTCTAAAGCGGCATATACACAGGTCAAACACTCATCCAGCATGTGAGAGTGTATTATTGAAAATGAGACACGTATACGTTGTGTCTGCTTGAAGCAAAATCAAAATGTCTTCTCTCTAGTCTTTCCTCATTCCAATTAGGGTATCGTGGATGTTGAGGTTTATATCCTGATAGCCATTCTTTAGTGCGACTCCATTAACATAGCTCTTCGTGTGTATCAAAGGAATTTCTTAGTGTATAAAAGCAGTCTGCCCGGGTTAATGTCAATTTCCATAAAATATGCACTCCCTGCCCACTTTGATTTAACCATCATGATGCGCCGATGACCTCACCGCTGCACTTTTTTAATTATAGTTAATTACGCCTATTCGCGGACAACCTCAGGGCCTAATTAAAAGTATTGCTCATATCTTACGATTCTTTGAATAAGGCGGTCTGAATGTAATCTGCTTCGTTATTTCTGCAGCTATTTTCTTTATTGATGCAGAGGAGTTCAAGGCAAGAGGGTCATTTATTCGACATAATTTTTACGATGCTTATCGGTTGAAGATTCATATATCGACATTGGCGACAAGGGACGGTACAAAACCTTAGCCATTTTAACCATTCCACAGTAAGATGATAGAATTTATTGTATCTCTTCTTAATGAGTATGCTGCTTTGAAGATATAAAATTTTTAGAGACGTTCCTTTGGTGTTACTACCTTTAGTACTTGCAGTGCAAATGTATTTCCATGCTAGTATAAGGTTGAGTATATGTAGATATATAAGCATGACTTTTTTTGCCCTTAGGCAGTATTGAATTATCGATGTAATTAGATATGTAAATTATAAAAATTTAATTCAATTAAATCGCGTTGATGAGATTTATCGGAGATCTCGCGTGTTATTTCGTACCAAAGAGAGACGTGGTCCTTGGATTCCTAATGTAATTTTTATGAGCCGATTTCACATAATTAAATTCCAATAGACGGCTCTCCTGTATTGAATAATTTTTCAATACTAGCTTAGAAGGTGTCGGAATTTTCTTTGATTTCGAAATATGTACATTTAAAATCTTTCACAACACGACATTCAGTCTTTAAAGTTGCCTTGATAATAGAGCTTAAGTCTAGAGCCTTTTCCACGTTAGGCGTATCTTAAAAATCACTATTCATACCGTTAAACACGTTTCTCTAATAGAAATGCAATTTAGAAACCCATTATTTCCTGGAGAGATTCCCTCTTTCTCTTGTTCGTCTTTTTTTAAATAGACAAATTGTGACGAATAGAATTTTTTTTTTCTGAAATTATCAAAAGCTATTTATGATGGAAGTGAGCTTTAGAATGTCATTTCTTTCTATTTTATCACACTTTTCTATTTAAAAATGCGCTGTTGGGTGTAGTAACCACTTTTTTTGTGTAGAGCCACTTTTTTTAAATTTAAAAGTAATTTCAAGCGATGGGTTCTGATCAATTTAATAGCTTGCTCCATTAGGTTATAATCAAAGGATTGTGATTAGAGGAATAATTTATGGATTTATCCATTTACTTTATGAGCCAGCGTGGTATCACCTCAGACATGTTTAGAAGTGTTAGAAGGGCAGTCGGTGTTAATCCATTAACACGTTTACAAACTGTAATTTTAATATTATATAGATACATATGTATGTATGTTTCCAGATGTTTCTATAGATATTTGAAGGTAGACATAACGAAATAACTATGACAAGAATCGGGTCACCTTATCCAGAGACTTCGTGGCGCCTTTTACTGCTCTATGGTTCTTTACACCATCTGCCGTTCAGTAAACACTAAGTGCCAATCGAAACGAGTCAAGTCGTCAGTCTTTTTTTTGGCAAACCATCAACGTGTGGGATACTTACACACTGAAACTAGCTCCCTCTATCATAAACATATTCTATTCCACACTACTTCAATAAAGTATTTCATCGTCGGTTGGGGTTTAGTATTCACTGATTCCAGCTCGAGGGCTATTGTGCCCTTGCTCACTGAGGCAGAAGTCAACCTCTCCATGATGTCTACTTGTCAATTTCAGTATATCCGATATCAGTCGACGAGGCAATTTTTTCTTCGAGACTTGGTTCCACCTTTGTTGTCATTGGTTCATATTTTGAATTCTTACAGTTTTCTTATTTACATGTGTTGCCGAGACTCAATCCTAATTATTTACATACTTATACATATGTATATTGCAGATTCCCTACAATTCTTTTGTGAGAATATTCCCTCGAAGTATACATGCTATAACGTCTATCGCATCATTTGATTCTGTCTGAAAAGCCTTTTAAAACCCTAAGTCCGTGCTTTTCTATGAAGATTTGGTTGGAATACGTATAATGAGAATCTGAGATCCAACCTGAGGAGATGTTGTCTGCTGTTGTTTCTGCGGTAGTGAACTCAAAAGTGTGTTATAAACGCTGAGTCTGACTACACTTCGCCATACTTACGGCATGTACGTTAGGCCGAGAACAAAGAGGTTTAAGAAGATCGTAAACGCATCCAAAGAGAATACATGTAGTGTTTATGGCCACATTTCTGTAAACTATGTTTAGTTTATCTATGTTACAACATTTGACTAAAGTAGACTACTAGTTAAGTTGCCCATAAGGAAGGAAGGCTACCATGGTTGACACTACAACAACTACTGACTTAGGTGCTCACCTTTATCAGTACCCCTCCTCGAATACTCTTATCCATTCACTCACTACGGTGTGCTTAAGTGGGGTTCTATTTAAACTGCTTTTGGCTAAGTGGATATTGGAGATGCACCCTACACGCATGACAATTTTTTTCTCAGAGCCACGTCGTAACATATTAAAATCCAAATGCTTTGCACTCTGTGTAGATGTTTACGTTCTCTATCAATTTGCCATCTTCCTGAATTCCAAATACGACTTATAGAGTCTGCTTTTCGCATGGAATAATAGTTAGAATCTATATATCTGTAATCTTTCTCTATCGGCAGCCTCATAAAGACGAAGTCGCTGTTGAAACATGAGTAGTTTCGGGATTGTAGCTTAAGTTGGGTTTATTTTTATCAAAATTTTTGTCGCATTTTTTTTTCAAATGCGTGCACTTAATTGGAAGAGACACACTTGTTTACATGGCAAAATTGCGGCATTGAGGTTGATCACCTAGCCAACTTTCACAGCAACCGAGTATCTGTTGTTACTCCGTGGTTTACTGAACGTAAGATATGTAATTACAAACGTGTAACCATCTGTAACGCAGTCGTGGATATACAAATATGTATTACATATTTACTGCATATTTGTTCAAAAAAAGATTAATGATAAGAAATGAACTTAAATATATGTGTTCACATTGTAATTACTTAAAACTGAAAGTGAAGCAAAGAAAAGCGATTAAGAAAATTGCTACAAGCGAGGCTACTAATTTTAATATGTTTTCCGAAACGAAAGTGCTTGCTTGCTCGTAGAGTGTTTTCGATTTCAGTTAAATGCTTGAAAAGAACTAATTAAATTATTTACGACTTAACAGTTTAATGATTGTTTTTTGTTAAGACGTATTTTTAATACAAATAGACGATTAGAGAAAGTTTTGCTGCAAAGTGTCGCTTTTGAAATGGTTATTCTTTCACATTTTTTTGTTGTCGAGGCTTTGAAAGAAAAAAAGACTTAAATCTTAAACTATTTTGGGCTATAGTTTTGTACGACAACCCTGCTCGGAAAAATTGGCCACATAAACGTACTGACCTTAAGAAAGACGAACGAGACATTGTAACAGTGTTATCGTTATTAGCAACCATGGACGCCTTTTGTAGCATGCTTGTAGCAGACAACCTATCTAGTAATCTATTGGTTTCCTTCATAAAACTGATGTTATAACTACACCTTTAGATATTTATGAATGGTTTCTGCTTTAATGGAGAAAGCACACCTTCGAATAGTTTATGAATAGTAATTTTATTGAAATAGTACATAGCTCATCATGTCAACCATGTCAATTGTCGATTGTTTATGACTCTATTTCACCAATATGTAGCTCGATTAATATTTTCTTTAAATTCTTAAATCCTTTATTCATCGTTGGCATCAAATCGCAGCTGAGTGGTGACCAACGTCCGTCTCCAAAACGCCTTACTAAAGACAGTGCGAAAAAAATACATTGTTCGGCGCTAAATGTGGCATGCTGCGCTACCCTACAGGAACTAAAGCCCGTCTAAGTTAAAATCGTCTAATTACGACAAAATACAATTATTTACCATATCTCTGCAGTGTGATGTTGTTGCCAGTTTCACTTTTAAAGAAATAGGGACCAGTGACGTCAGCACACCAAAACCCACACCAGCCACTTTTTGAAAAAAATTATTTGCAACACTACTCCTATGTGTGGATTTCGGAAACCCAAACCCTATAGGTTTACTTATTGACATAGAGTCCGATATAAAAATAAATTCCGTCCGAAAAAAAACAGAAATCAGGCGGATGGTCACTTTGTTTAAACTTGCAAGCCATGAATTTGAGGTCCTTATCCGATATTTTGCGCAGAGAAGTGTGACTGATGTTTAGTTGCTAAGCTCTGAAACGAGTTGAGATTTTTGAGTTTTCACGCACACTTTAGACAACAGAACCATTTATTTCATCTGCAATTGCAGATCCTTTCTTTGTCAATTTCCCTATATCAGCCACTGAACGGTTTTCATTTTGACCAAAAATATAAATATTATGTATTCGTATGTCATATTTTAAGCACATTAGTGTAGCCAGTGTTGAAATTACACCCACTTTAAAAAGAAACCAACAGTTGGTGTATTCTTTAAAAGGGTATTGCGTCATCCTTAGGCATACCCATCACCAGAATTAAAAGATCCTTTATGATCATATGATCGTTAAAAAAATTTGTCCTCTGTGAATATCGCCCAACTTGATAGAATCCTATAAGAAGGCGGGTAAAAAAAAAATAAGTGCTCAGAAAATTCAATAAAGGTCGGATGACAAAATTTGTATCAAATGTAATAGAGGGAATAGGTCGACAAAAGTATAACGTGCACGGACTGGAACTGGTCAAAAGAGTTGTTGGCCACGATATTGAATGGCATACCACCATTTACTCTCCGAGTGATTTAAAAAAAAAACACGTGAAAAACGGCCAAGAGGGCGAGTTCTTCTTAAACCCATCGGTCACCGCATTTCAAACGATGAAAGTTACGACCTATCCGAAATCCAGAGCACACTGTGATTGTTTTTTATTCCCTTTCATCAGAAATAAAATACCCACTGCTTTCAGGTCTGGTTCAGGCGCCCAAAAAATATTTAGGGAAACAATTTTAACTATGAAGTTTTCTTTGTTATCTGCAAAACTTCAAAAGTAGAAAAAAAAATATGGGTACGAGTAGATTGACGCAAACCGCCCCAGAGTTAGCTTCTCTCAATCGTAAATTCTGTTATGCTGTACTCTAAGGGCATTGAAAATATACTCAAACGGACGTCTGTCAGACATTTTCAGGAAGTGGAAAGAAAACATTGAGCCTCCTTCTGAGTAGTCCATCGCTTTCAATATCGAGCCAGGGCGCCCGGGGCCTTCTGCATGTCCACTGAAGTGATATAATTGAAATAAAAATAGTGCAAGGAATAGTGTTCCACAAATATTTTTCGCTGCACCGATGGGCAAGTATAAAGGAAGCGGCTAGATGCAAGCCAGCGCTCACTACGACTACGACATGAAGCTTTCTCCAACCGGCCAGTGAGCAGTCTAGTGTTCAGTGTTCCATCGGTCACTGCAGCCGATAGAACACTGGACTGCCAGAGGATTTTTGACATTTTTAATTTAAGAGGCCTTTTTTCCTAAATGTGTCTGTTGCTCTGAACATTAATAGGCTACAAGCGCAACTGAATGGTTCTGCATCATATTTCAGAGTGCATCCAGTAGTTCAGCATCAAATTATCCGATCTTCGCATTGGTAGCGCTTGTGCGTCAGTCGGTTTGTCTGTTATGTAGTAATCTATGTAAGAATGGAATCTTTGTGGCTGTTATTATGTACATATTTCAAACAATTTGCGTAAAAAAATGCAACCCTTGTAGTAGGAATGCGAGTTCTAAAGGCGCAGTCCACATAGAGTATCTTTTGCAGTCCTTCTGAGAATTCGTTGAGTAACAAGTCTATTAATAAGCAAGCCTTAATGGTGGAATCATGTGCGATTAAAATTATCTACTTATGTATCTGTCTATATCTACTTAACGTTCACGAAACCTTAAAATATGTCTTTCTTACTACACTCAGAAGCTGAAGGGGGACGCCTTGTTGACTGGCGATTGAAGGATAGGAAAATTGCTTACATTCTATCCTTCTGCAAACATTTTCGCGGAAATTTTAATTTCATAGTACTTTAGATTTTAATTACTTACCGTAAAAGACACTTAAGGTCTGTCAAAGGAGTTATGCAGTAGTTTATGCGAGGTCACAAAAGTACTTCACCAAAGTACCTTAAAGGAAAAAGGTGTCCGTAGCAAACATTTTATTATATGCACGTGTTAAGCAATATATCTAGTTTCGCCATTAAATTACGTGCTCATTTTTTAACTCCTCTAAGTAAAACCGGTTGAAAGCTAGCAAACAACGCCATACTAATTACGACACTGATTTCCCTCACAAGCCCCCTAATAGGCACACAACTGAAAATTAAAAACCTTAATGGGAGAGTACGCTGTCCCAAAACAGAAAACTCTGCAATCATCATTCAAAACGACTACCTAATAGTCATTTCATTAAGCCTTTCTATTAGCAGATACTCAGCTAAAAAAAAAACTTTACAAGTTACAACTACAAGTACAAAGGTAATTAAGCAAAATCTTCCCTCCGTCCATGTTACTTAATGTTCTCTGCTAAAAAGTACTTCTCTACTCTCAGTACTTTCCATACCTTTAGCTAATTTCCATGCTTTTTTGTATTGATTTAGGGACTCAAGCCAGATGGTGGCACGTAGTACATATTAGAATTCCACCAGACGAAGCAAAGCGAGTTCATAAATTCGCTAGAGAAGCACTAGTATGTGATAATGATTTCCAACGCCATCTGCTGTGGTGCATAGCGAGAACGAAGATGATGACGCGCGGGTAGGATTTGGCTCTGGAATGCATCTTCACTTGCATGTTGTTTTCTTCGTGTCTACCATCATCACCACCTAGGGAGCAATGCCTCTACTATTAGAATGCTCCCGCTTCATTAGAAAATTCACTTCACCGTCCTAATGAATGAGCAGAAGCTGTAGAGGTGCACAGATACAGCGTTGCATAGATGCAGTATTGCGTGGTTGCATATTTTAAATCCGGTGCTGAATATACTCACCATTAATTACGTCTTTGACTGGTATCTTCATCCGTGCCATGTTAGACATGTACACACCGTAGGTGCGGGCCGATCATATGCAGAGGCATTAGAATTGATGATTAGCTTGATGAAGTTTCCACTCTCCCCTGTGGAAATTGAAAAAATCCGGGCAAGAAACTCCAAGAACAACTGTTAGTTTGTTCAACTAACTGTCCATCAGACTACCACCTGGAAGATGGGAAGCTGCATGTTGGAGCTGGGCAATGTCTGCTGTTGGAACATGTGGTCTGGTTGATCGCAGCACTTCTGGGAAATTATATCACGTGGACTTCATGTTCATCTCCATCTCGCGGTGTACGCGAGCAATTTGCAATCTGCACAGATCATTGATCATGTTTAATTTCAGGTAATGCAAGGAGTGCAGGATAACGATCGGTTTATAAATTGCTGCATGTCGTGTTTAAAAGTCGAGCCACTTTCGTCATGACGAGGGGCATGGCTTAATATTATGGGAGTCTTTAATTTGTACGAAGATGTGTGTAATTTTGATGATGATTTGGTGTAACTATGTACTGCTGATGGTTGCAGTGTGGATAAATGTGATGGTCGATCTCATTAAGTTCACTTTTTAATTCGATGCAGAAATTGTTCTTAAGATGTTCCAGGAACGTGTATGGGCGTATCCGAATGTTATCACATTTTGTGGGGAACTTGCAAGCCTGAGATATTATTTCGTTGAGTTAGCCAGTGAGATGCATGTGTTGTGCTAAGAACGATGGCTGGCTCTAGCGGCTGGCTAACTACAGTTCGAATTATGATCATTTTTTTTTTAATGAAAACCAAGATTTAAGGTGTTAAGCTGATAAATACGAGTACAAGCAAAATCCTCGATTTAAGTCCTTTGGATTCTTAAGGGCTTGAATGATTCTCTCATTTTAAATGCATCTAAAGCACTCAGATATGATTTTGCCCTATTGTTATATCTGAAAATAGTGTTTTACGAAAACCATCGATATTATTCGCTTCTCTTTAATAAGCAAGCGATTGCTGTTTCACGGCGGGGCTTCAACCTGCACTAGGCGATTTGAAAGCAAACAAACTTCCTTGTATACCATTCCTATTCAACATCAGAAAGAGTTCGATACAAGAAATGATTGCAAGCAAATATGTATATTTACGCTTTTACCCGTTGCATTTAGAGAAAGTATTATCCCATAAGGTGTGCCAAACTTTATTGCGTTTCTTCCAAAAAACATTTCAAGTGTACATTCGACGTACGAGAAGAAAGGGAAATCACTGATCTTTTAAAGCCATTATTGACGTATTTAAATAAAAAGGCAGGCCATTATTGGCCACCAAGGAATGGTATACGCGCGATGATGACTGATGGAGAGTAGAAAGATGCGTCCGTAGTTAAGATGCAACGATGGAATGATGCAACAGTTCCATTAATCAGAATAAATCAAATTCAGAAGTATTGTTGGACTTAGAGGTAGGCATACCTATCTTTGCTTCACTTTGGTTAGGTAGGTTAAAATGCTTGTTGTTATTGTTCGAGGTAAACGGAGCATTGTTGCTGATAGTGGCCGTTATTTAAAACATTGACCGGAACTCAGCGTTATGACCCTACTTCCGGATAGCTCAAGGCACAAGACCGAAACGGGATAGATCATTAGGTAAAGGTTGTTTTCTTTGCTTGGATAGAATACGGTGCTCTCATTTTTTCTGCCCTTCTTAACATTTACGTTCAGTATAGCCTGACAAATCATCATATGTATATATGTACATATACTCAGGCTTGAACAACGCTACACAATTATCCGGTCGTCAATTCGCGACACTTATAGACGACTTCCTGATTTTTATGACGTCCATCTTAGCAACCCATTTCGTACCACGTACACTCAATAACACTAACGGGTCAGACGAATGAACGTATCGCCGCAGTAAAGAAATGGAAGAAATTTCCGAGATTGTCCATTCGTTGTTGGTCGGGAAAAGGCTTTGCTTTTCCACTCCGTAAAAAAATGTTCGGCAACTACTTTAGATCAGGGATTTGCTTTTACGGATTTGTTAATAAGCAAAATTGTTGCACATGTAGTGAGATCAATCCATAAGAGAACCAACAAACACCATTATATCCAGTCGTACTGCTTGGTGCTGCTTCCACGGTTGTGGCACCATCATCAAAGCCTCGAAAATGATGCTTTACTGATTGCTTGGTTCCAAATTTAAATGCAATGGATCTCGAAGACATGTGATTCCATCAGAAAGGCTGTGCGTTCCCTACCGTCACTGAAACCATCGACTTAAAATCCTAAATTGGAGAAAATTTGATTTTGGTAAATGGAATTGTCCAGTCGCTGGGTTATGGTGATAAACTAGTAACAATTGACGCCTCGTAGGCAAACACCACGTGATATTCGTTACTGCCGGCCACCATTGCTCGGAAATAAGAATAAAAAGTGTATGAACAGAATATTCTTTATCCAGCCCTGCTGCGGAACACATATGCCCGAAATTATTTTCTATTCTAAGAGTCATGAATTGGTCATTCCAATAAAAACTGATCTTTGATCAAGAATTAGTAGTTTTGTTATTGTTCATAGTTTTACCGGGCTTCAGAGAACACCTTTTAGTTTAACTTGAAATATCAACCGTGTCTTAGAAAACCCTTTATTCAAACTGGAAATTCTCTTCGCGTACCATTTGGTAATCTGATTTCAGGAATGTTTGCGCATAATTACATTTGAAATAAAATACAATTTTCATTTCAACTTTAATTAAACATATTAATCTTTCAAAGACATCTACTCACTCACAAAGCTACTAAGGCAACTTGTCTCAATCAATCTCAAATAACATTCATTTCATCAGGTTTGGAAAGTTCATGCAAGTTATATCTCACTACAATTATCCAATTATTATCAAATCGAAAGCAATTATCCAATCTGTGCAAACATGATTTTGAAATTGAAATTCTTCATTTTATCTTCCACTGGCGGTTGATCGATTGTTCATTTGCAATTACGCTGTGACTGTCGAAATGAGCCAATATTACCATGTAGAAATGCGGTAATGCAAGTTGTCAATTGCTAATTGTTGTTTTGACAAATGGTTTTAAATATTCGTCTAAACTAAAAGCGTATAATTAGCGTTGTGAAATAATTCATTGATTTGCCATCGGAACAATTGGACAGACTTGAGTGATGCACGATGGGCACACGTGCACGATAGTGCGGCCTGCCTGGCCAAATTTGAAGATGTTGTGACATTATAAGGCAGAGACAAAGCTTCAGAACCCATTAGAAACATGTTATATTCTAATGTATGTAAATTATTCATGGGCGTCGTTAAACCTGTTACGCCATGGGTTGGGTTCGATGGGAGCACTCAAATTAAGAATCCCATCTGAGGCAGCATTCATATGTTAAGTTAATGAGTCTGGGAACACTATTCGTTACGCTTTATGTAATTTGATGCTTTGTCAAGTTGCCAGCTGATGAATTTGACAAGCTGTCTATTTGACGAAGTGTTCCCAAGAACAATGCGTATTTCTTAAATCTAAATTAAATTTTATTTACGATTACATTGGAATTTCGTCTATCGTTGATTTTTCCATGGCAAAGCAAAGCTCTTGAGAATTTTATAGAAAGAAACTAGGAGTGCTACAATTCTGCGTCATAGAACTGAAGTTCATTGACTTTATTATGAATCTTTTAAACGATGTGATAAACACTTAATAGATTGTCAAATTAAGTGGCTTATATCAGTAATGTGAAGCTAACTGAGGTGTAAAGATAATATCTGAGAACGATGGACGTGAATATTCAGTAAATATGTATTTATGGAGAATAGTTCAAGTATGATATTCAAACAGTTTGTTCTAAATTGTTTGCACCTATTTTTATTAATATAGCATGCAGAAAAAATCACTTAGAGGGATGATGTTGTAATTTGGTTCGGAAACAAAACGAGGTCTTTCTACTTAGAGGCTAATTGCTCGATAATGTGTCCCAAAAAATATTGCTATGGCTTTTGATTTACCAAATTTATGAATTCTGAAAAGATCTTTAAAATTTGGTTTTATCATTCCAATAAATAGCGTCAAAAATGCACAATCGCTCCAAAAACCGGTCGACGATCTACGTGATATAAAGCATGTCCCAATAAGAGTGCCGGATTTGTTTCTGTCTTAAATACATTATTTATTAAAAAAAATATAACATTTCTAT
Source organism: Blera fallax (assembly GCA_946965025.1). Classification (NCBI taxonomy): domain Eukaryota; kingdom Metazoa; phylum Arthropoda; class Insecta; order Diptera; family Syrphidae; genus Blera; species Blera fallax. The sequence goes on from OX337247.1 coordinate 32,809,632, forward strand.
TTCATTTCAAAATACAAATCTTTTGATTAAGTGTGGAAAAAAATACTAGAAAAATACGGGCCACGGCTTTCCTGGCAAACATTTGCTCGTTTGATGAAATTTTCCATGTCATCGTCGCAGAATTGTGGTTCGAACTCCGTCTTACGTTCAGGAATTGTATGTATGTACATGTTTATGCGACTTCAAAAGACTCAAAATAAACAAGTTGCATGGTGTTGCATGGAACCACATGTCTTTATGATCAAAATCAATCGATTCTGGTCAGTAGAAATCAGGCACTGTAATCACATTTTCTACCACATTTTCGAAGAAGTACGATCCAATCACTCCACCATCTCAAAGCCCGCACAAAACGATGATGCATAGTGGATGCATTGGCTTCTCTTGAATCAATCTTGGGTTCTTCGCACCCCAATTTCCACATTTTTTTTTTTTTACGTAATCATTGAGTAAAAGTTGCTAGATATAATTTTTTTTAAATACATATAGTTGGTGTTCACCAGCTGATGTTCCAGAAACCAATACGCGCACAATCTAAAGTGATAACCTTCGCCTTTGTAAAAATGTGCCTCCGAACACACCACGTTTCCTAAGATACTGAATATGAATCTTTCTCTGTACGAGTATATGTAAATTGTACTTTGAATGGACTTTCCGGTTTCGATGCATATAAAAGAAATCTAAAAGCACTCGAAGAGCATGTCAGGTGGGTCAGCTTTAGTTTCTTTTACCATCTATTTTGGTCGCCAAATAGTCTTCTCAAACGAAGCTTATTTCCAAGTCGGACGCTATGTGAGCAACCTAAAGTGTAAGACTTTGGATTCCGAAAATTCACACGCAGTCGAACACTCGTAGATCCATTACTTGTTCAAAAAGTGACTTTGGGTTAGGGTAAAGGGAGTGCACTGCAGAGACATGATAAATATTTAGTTTATTATTGCGGCTTAAATCGGACGATTCGGACTTGGACGGGCTTTGTATCTAGCACGATGGCGCAACGTGCCATACCAGTAGTTAAACAATCGGTCATTAGCAAACCTAGGACGGTAACCTTGTTATCAGCCGTCTTGACGTAGTTGGACTTTTTTCGAGAAGGAACTGCTAAGGAGCGATATTTCTACAACGATTTAAAAACAATGGACGCACTTCAGGAAAATATCCATCGAGTTATTCGTAACATAGAGCAACAAGCATTCGACAAATTACGGCAAAACCTTCAAGATGGACTATTGCCATTTGAATTAAGTTACTTAAGTTACCATAAAGGGCCTGGCTTGTAAAAGTGCAACACGTTTTAGAGCATCTGGTATTCGGAAACAAAGTTCCTACGGTCATGCATCTGTACTTCATAGCCATGGAATCGAAGACCCCAATAAAAACTCTGACTATGTTATTCCATACGAAGACTTCAAAAAGAATTACTCCATCCTTATTCCCAAAAGACAAGACTGGGAGTCCAACACATTAATAAATGAACAGGACATCCAGGTCTAAGATGGAAATAGGATCCGGAGCATGAGTATTCTGCGAATGCTTACAGATTAAGGACTCATACAAACTCCCAAATAAATGCAGTGACAATCCTCACAAAGGAAATAAATCCATCTCGGATTACAATTTTCGTGGACAGTCAGGCATCTATCAAGGCACTGGATAATGAGACAATAAGATCCAGGACAGTTTGTAAATATCGCAAAATCTTGAATATACTTAGCAACATCCACGTGGTCAATCTCTGCTGGGTTCCTGGACATAGCGATATAGAAGGGAACGAGATAGCAGATGGACTAGACAGGAAAGGATCACCACTAGGTACAGAACATACCCACACACAGATGGACACTCCTATTAGTGTAGTGAAAGAAAGAATAAATATCAGAACCAGAGTACAAACCAACACAGCTTGGTCATTAAGAGGAGACTGTGTGATAACCCGAAGCCTATGGTCACAACTAAACGAGGGAATAACCAAATGTTTACTAGCCATGGGGAAAAAAGAAATCCGAACCTTGATAGGTGTACTGACGGGACATTGCACGATCGGCACTATGGCCAAAAGGCTGTGCATGAACTGACAGATTTCAGCAGGAGCTGTCTAGGTGAGGAAGAGGCAGAGACTATCAAGCACTTGCTTTGTGAATGCCAAAATCTCCAAAACCGTCGCCTCCTACATATGGGGCACAGATTCTTTGGAGAACTGGACGAATTGGAACACAATCTAAGGGGTATCACAATGGACCAATAGGCCCGCGTGCAAGCACCTTTTCGGTGCACATCCCCCCCCAACCTAACCTAACCTAAGATACTTTCTAGTACTAAGGGGAATATACATATGTAATGCCATGTTATTAGGTTGTTGTCTCTAAAATTTGAGATATTGTCTTTCCGAAAATACTAACGGCCACGACTAAACCTTAATTTAAATACCTCAAAAACCATAGATAGTTTCGATTGGTTCACTACAATACCTATACATAAATTAAAAATAAAAACAAAAATGGGTTTAACAAAATTGGATATTTCCCATAGGAGTGGTTCACAAACGGAAAAAAAAAATGCTAACAAAGCATAGTTTTTGCTCGTATTCTAATCACCCCGCCGCGATACAACTATACACATCAATCCATTGATGAACCGCTATTGGCAGTGATACGCGCAGATTAAGAATGAGTTAATTAAGAAACTGAATCAATGAATTATTCATATTATACCGCTTTAGGATAACAAACGCTAACTTAATTTAATTTAAAACTAAAACTTTTTTCAACTAACACAATACTGTGTAAACAATATGCATTGCAACACAGTAACATAAGAATAACTGAATGGATTTCAATACCACTTGCTTTCTGCAGTAGAGTGTGTTTCAGAGAATGTTTTTGGGTAGCTTAGCATTATTAAGCCAACATTAAGAGTTCAAACTGATCGCATAAAATTTGTTTGCACATTATCCGTGTCATTAAAAATTGCATTAATAAAGCACTTCTTTACATCAGTTTTGAGACCCAGCGTTTACTGGTTTACAGTTTAGGAAGGGTTTGATAAACTTTTGACATAAGGAAAATGTCTTCTTCCGGATAGTTTTAAAAGCTGGATACGATAAAGGGTATCCAGCAGTATTCTATTATATGTGAGATACATATGTTTGAAGAACAGTGTAATGTTTAAGATTTCTTGACTGTTATGGTTGTTAAATTAAGATTTTTATTTGATATACCTCGTGGAGTGTATAGCGTCAATACTATCGTGTGCGGAGTTCTGCAATGCGTTTCGACTATGAGTCTGTGGTACGTTTACCTAAGGTGACCCACTCTTCTACTATGTTGGGTGTGAGTAAATTCCATTGCTTAGTATTAATAGCGATATAGTGTAACCGATTCACTGCAACTTTCTTTGTCTGATTGCCTATCGGTAGGTTCCTAAGCTTTTCTCATTTAAAACCGTTCATTTAAGAAGCAGTTAACCTAAAGAATCCTAAGAATGATGCATATGCATTGATTGTAGCTTCCGAATGACAATGTTGGTGATCTTCCAGGTACTGCAGCCATACAGTTATACAAACTGAACAGTGGAGTGGTAAAGTAGCACCTTGATTTTAGTGCTGTAAATATTACTCTTTCAGATTTTGGAAAGCATTCCCGGTTCTGCTGCCCACATCAAGTTCGGAGGCCAGTATCGGTGAGGTAATACTTTCTTGACTGCTGTCCATCAGTTTGAAAGACTAAGGGGATTCTTATTAAAAAAAAACAGACGTCGTCAGTGTACTGAAAAGTTAAGAATAAGATGTCATTGTTTAACGTCTGCCACTATTTTTCACCGTCAGACCTGTACGAAGAACATAGCTAATGAGCACTAGAAACAACTTTGAGTAAATTAGGCAGCCTTGACGCACACCAATTTGGACTGTTACACGTAGGTACCCTCATAGGAAGCCTTAATAGAATCAGAGTTAGTCTGAACGATCCCTCCTCCACAAGGCATACCAGATGAAGTCGCTTTCTCAAATGACAAGACGAAGACCTATTCTTAAGGCATTGCTCTATGATTATCCGCAATGTATTTACGTGGTCACTGCAGGAGGATCCCGACCGAAAGTCTGCTTGTTCGATACCAAGAGTGAAATCAAGGTGCTTTTTGATAAAACCACCGAAAGGACGCAAACGTCTCTCCAGTTTCCACACTGTGTTCAATTTTTTTTTCAGGAATTTGATGATCTACTATTCTGAAAAGCATTCATTTTCACATGCCGTCCTTATGACAGGATGAATGAGGTCTGCCGAACTACTTGGCGCTGCTTGGAAAATCTCAGTTGTAAAGCCATCGATGCTTACCGTCTTATTTTTTTAACGCTTTGTCAGTGGTTTTGATGCTTATTCGAGTCTTTGTTGCTGCAAATGGCTTATTTGGATACGAAACAGGAGTTCTGTTATCAACGGATTGGCTTAAAATTGATTCGAAATCCTCCTTCCACCTCTCAAGTGCCCCTCATCTAATATCAGCAACGAATCGTCTAAACTTTTCACGGGATGTAGCTTGAAAGTTTGTGGACCTATCTTGTTTGTGACTTGTGGCAGGAAAAAAATGTGACAGTAGGACCTCTGCTTGCCAACGATGGCGTTGATTCCGATAAGTTTTTAAGTCTTACGTTACGACACTGCGCTGAACTTCTCCCTTCTTCGTATACAGTGATGGGTTTCCTGCTCAACTCTCACTTTTAAAAGATTAAGCAACAGCGGGATCAACGATTGTAAAACGGACTAAATGAAAAAAAGTATTGGATTTGACAACGAATTTCAAACATTTAGGTTTGAAACTTAAATTTCTCTTAAAATAAAAGATACCCAGAAGCTCGCGAGGCCCCAAAATACAATGGACACACTAAAAATACCCGGAATATGGCAGCACTGGTTAGAGCCTTACTTCTTGCAGTCAATAGTGTTGTACACTAAACTTTTTTTGCAGCACTAAAAGGGCCCTAAATGCCGTATCTGCAAGGCGGCAGACTTCGTCTGAAAGCTATTACTCTCTGAGGTTTGGTAGACCGTTCGCAATGAATGAGGCCGAGAACTAAGTTTTGTGTTTTCTGGGACACTAATTAGTCCAATGAACTTATTAAAAACAATTGTTTTTCACTTATACTAAAATTTGTTGTAATTAAATCGAGTTGCTCAAATATTTAAGAGCACATAGCCAATAATGAGACGAACGAAAAATTTGCAAAATATACCAAGATGTGTATTTACATTTGACTTCATTAGCATCAGTCTTCCCACAGTGTCCAATAAATTACGTACTGAATTGCGGGAACCACTTAAAATGGACTTTGTTTATCAATTTCAGTACATTAAATCTTAAAATATCACATTCCATACTACTGCTTAATGGAAAACTGTCATTTGCACCCAAACTTCATAAACATAACCAGAATATTATCATCAAAATGTGTCTATGCAAATCACGGAACACTGAACAACCTCATCGAAGTTCATGAATCGTTCAACATCCGAAATGGTCTGGTCAACCTTGATTTTTATCCGAAAAACCTATCTCAAACTCTAAATCACTGAAAAGAATGAGGAAATCAAAAAGAAATTTAACTTTCAGTTTTTTTTTTCTTTCATTTTTTCACTTTCGCAGAGATCTCCAAGCCCACAGAAGTGCACTACATACCCAACTGACACATTTGCATATGACATTCCCCAAAAAATAAATTTCACTTTTCATTCAAAGACTTTTCAATTGGTCCGGGAACTTGTGATACACATTCAAATCAGTTCTGGGTCCGATTTTTATCGATGAATTATTCAGTAGCCGGGCAAAAAAAGGAAAGTTCAGAGTTTTTCGTACATCACTTAGATTCCCCATGAGAAATGTTTTCGAGGAGAGCTCACAAAAAACTTAGATACTTTCACATCTTACACACACGTGCACATGTGGGACAGATGTGAGTGGATAACGTTTTTTTTGTTTGCAGTTTCCCCATTCAGTAATGGCCCCATTACAATCATCAAAAATGAGGGTTCTCTTTGGAATACAAAGTAATCGAATGGTTTTATTGATTGCAAGTCTCAATCAGAGCACAGGTTACAAACCGTAAGGTGGTTTTCTGCGAAAATGACCGCAAATCAAAGAGATACATTCACCCCACCAAGTCTCAATGAGTAGTTTTCCATTTCCATCGGTCTGGGTGCACGATCGGGAATAACAGGTTGCATGAGGAAGCAATATTCGGGCAGTTACTATTGCTACTCCACTTGTGCGCACTCTATCTTGTGGCGCATATTCTACGTTCTTCTTACGCATCTCTGGCTAACCGTTCATGCAACCGCCATGGATGATGGCTTCATAGATACGGTTCGTGCAAGGAGAATTTCCAGAATGGACCTGTTCTTCTATTGGGAGCAGAAATACTAACACCACATATATACCCGTAGAATGGCAAAGATTTATTTGCTGTAGAAATTTTATTTTCTCACTAAGCCAGGCGCACGAAATGCTGATTGTTGCCTTTAGATCGTGGATCATGGACCATGGACCGAAACCACCTGCTCGAATTTGGCCCGACGATGCTCTAAGTACGGGGCAGATAGTTAATATGACGAGAGATTCATGATGATCGCGGTGATTTCCACTGGTAATTTGTTTCCTGCGAACCATGATGATAAGAGGGTGGGGGCAAATGAATTCAATTGCTCGACGCGGCGTTCTGATGCATATGGGAGTTGCTGTTAATCCGTGCAGAGAACTTGTTTTGTTAAAATCGTGAGCATGAAATCATACCCACATATTACTTAGCTGGACCGTCTCATAAAAAATAAATTAAATTAACTTTGATTAACGTGCATTCGTTTGGCTTTAAAAGATCGTGGTGTAGGATGTGTTTCACACTTTCACCGGTTTTGTGAAAGATAACCACCAAGTTAAGCCCATCTGAGCAACAACTTGCCACCTACAAGGAAGATTATCGTTATTTTATTAAGTTTCACTCTTAAGACAATTTTTTTATTTTTATAATTTTATACAATAATCCCGCAAAAGGTCTGTTGAATGTGTACCGTAAGGATACTCTATAATATGGATTGTTAATCTCATATTCTATTTATGATAATTTTTCTGTTAAATAAAAGAAAATAAATCGTTTTGCTAAATCAATTAAAAAGTGGGACAATTTTAAAATGTTATGAGTCTTCATTGATGATTGTTGCAAAAATTCATCAATTGCACTGAGTTCTCTGTCTATTGTTTGTTTGGTACGTACATGTTTTACTTTTCCGCACAGACTTTGACTCTCAGTTTGTTAATACAATTTAGGGCAGTAAACAACAATATAGTCTCTAGTTCTTCTGTAAGGAGCCTTCTTCATGGTCATGCAGCATTCACGATCATCATTCCAGGTATCTGATTGCCGAAAGCAAGGCATTGAATGGACTTCTGGCTGTTACGTTAATTATTTTATAATCCTTTTACTGGTAATTAACATTCCTTCCGGCTAACTCGAGTTTAGCTGATTTTAGCTAGAGTCAATTCTTTGCGGGTTTCTTCACCTTGCAACTATGTACTACAATTGTGCACTATACCTCAGCATGACAAAGATTTTTAATAAGCAAAAGTGAACGATCTCTACGCAGTCGTAGAGAAACCAAAACATTCTCATTGATTAACTGCTTGGTGTGGGTTAGTGGTGGCGTCATTGGTCCATACTTGTTTAAAAATAAAGCTGGCAACAAGGTTACACTGAACGAAGTGCATTACAGAGACATGATGTTTGAAGATTTCTGAGCGCATTTGGACGATTTGGATCCGGCCGGGTTTTGAATAAAGCAGCAAAGAGCCCCACTAGCTTTCAAGTAATCGATCTTTTGTGCACATAGTTCTACAATCGTGTTATCACCGTTTTGAGGATGTACTTAGTCACCATGCAATTTCTGTTGACTTCTGGATTTTATTTAAAGCAAACTGTTAATAACCGTTATTTCTTTAATGGTCTTAAAACAACTGACTTACTTACGGAAAATATCCAATGAGCTATTACCCATGCACAATAATATACTGTTGACAGGATGCAGTAGTGTCAAGCCAGCCGTGGCAGCTATGAATGAAACCTTACAAAATAAAACCAACCGATGCCCTACTCCTTACATATTATATAAGAGCGGTGGTGTTACTGTGTCTTGTGGGCTGCCAATAGTGACATTTAAAGCCTTAATCGTTGTACCTTGTGTCTATTGGGCGCTAAATATGAAGCCCATATATGTACATATGTAGGTAAATACATAACTCAATCGAATTTATTTTTGGTACCGACTATTTATATTTGTAATCTACATTCATTAATGCATTGAAATTGATACATATAGGGACAGGGCAAAATAAAAAAATAAACTTTTCGCAGTGAAATCCTCCAGAGAATAATGGTTTACGTTCCTGCTCTCAAAAAACTAGACGCACACCTAAACAAAGCACACACCAAAAATACAAAACCCTCCTTTAATTTTCAGAAGTTACTTGTATATCTGCCCTTTAGAGACTGCTTGCCACCAGTCAGTATTCTGTTCGAATTAAGTATGTTTGCATCTACGAGTACACAATTTATCGAAGCAGCATCTTTAGCGGATAATATCGGGAGTAATTTGCACTCGTGGTCTGTCCTTGGAAGCTTCTGGAACCAGATCCAAGAATTACAATTTCACTCCCTTCGCGTTTAAAGATTTTCAATTTGAATCAGAACAAAGCTAGAATACAAATTCCAATAAAAATAGACCCGTTGTTTTTGGTAAAAATTTGGAATTCCCAACAGACCGCATGTTGTCCAGGACCTGGATTCTCGCGACCATTCGTGTTGTGCTATTCCAGTCATATCTAACAATTTCTTTAAACACTCTTCTTGAGCTAAGCTTGGAATGTGAACTGATTTGACAATCATCTGTATTCAAGACCGAGTCCACGACCTAAACAAAAATTAATTCGAAATCATATGCCAATACTTTCAAATATTTTCTGTTAGTCTGTTGGACCGTCGGATTATTTACACAATATCTTTTTTAAATCAGGTGTCTGAAAGCTTTTGAAAACATTAGCATGAGCACTTTTATTGAGTCCTCTCATGTGTTAAATTTAAAATTTTACTAAATACCCACCGTAAAACCCAATCTTGTCTTCTATGAATACAAGTTCATAAAAATAAAACTTAACTTAAATGGAAACTTAAATTGCACACCATTATATTACACTTATTTTACGCTCACAATCTGTGCATTAATCTGTTTATTGGTTCCATATAATTATGTAAATCTTGAGTAACAAAGTTGCAAATTATAATTACGTGTCTCTTCTTCTCTTGCAGTTTTAATCAAGCCAAAGTGGATGCCATGGAGTCAACGGTCTATTACACGCAAAGCGAACAAGACTTGCATCGGCTGGATGAAACGCCATTGGCCAACCAACTGCAACCGGAATCCCAGCAATGCGCCGAAAATAACCCTGAATTACGTTTACAATCACTGGGCAGCAGCAGTTCCAGCAGTGGTGCAAATAATAGCACGACAACATCGGCGACGGGACATTTTTTACCGCCGCCGCAAAGGAGGTGTGTACCTCCACCAAACCTGCCCCTGAGTACGACATCATCGCCACTTAGAAGCAATTACAAGAGTTATCACCACAGTCATCAGATGGACTTCCAAAGGAATTCGCAGTCTGATGATGACAGTGGCTGTGCTTTGGAGGAATACACGTGGGTTCCGCCGGGATTACGACCTGATCAGGTGAGCGTAAGATTGCAATTCATTATCTTTAGGTATATGTAGCTGCGCAGGGAAATAAATCAACAATTTGGCGTTTAATTCCATAACATGTTTACGTGATGCTTTTGGTGCTAATTGTGCTGTAGGAACACCACCTTTGTGGTACTAATCGGTTTTTGTAATTTATTTTCGCATAATCCAAGAACATAAGGCATGACCACACACATTGAATTTTGGACTTTTCTTTATGAATCTTAAGAGCTTATAATATTAAAGGAAGTCTTACGGACCGTTGAAATATTACCTAAAGAAGCATTTTCAGTCGACAATAACCGGTAGGCACGGCAACTCTGCGGTTGCAGTTGTAGTGTCAGCTAGAAGTCAACAGACGATAGAAGTTCAATATGTCAGGCTACATGGGTAAAAGGTAGAAATAACAGATATTCGTTTCCAAACTCCGAAACACCAACTCACATGGAGCAGCGTTGACATCACTGATGCATCAAACAAATAATCAATCACCGAACTCAAAATTGTCGATGAATTAGTCATTTAAAAGCAGGCAGGGAGGAGCTTTAAGCTAATAATCTAAGCTCAGAACGATTACCAACGCTAGTTTCTATAGCTAAATTCCAAAGAACGGCTTGTCTCATTGGGGTGTTCTCTAGAGCACGTGGCACTGTTCTAGGAGCCCTGCTGAACCTTCTCCCTCCCCCAATCGATATTTTATGCAAGCTGAAATCTATCTGTCGTCTAAGGAAAGTCAGTTTTTGGTACCATTCGCACTAGAGTTTTGATGTCTGTGATGGGAGGATTCTACTACATGGCATGCTTTGGCACAGAAGTTGTGTCCAACCCAGTGTCTCTGTCTTCTTCGTATGATGGTTTGTCTTGATTCTGACAAAAGTACTTCGATTAAATCGATCTACGTGGATTTGCAGTCAACAATTAGTAATCGTAGTCCCCTTCCAAATGTTTAAGAGCCTTTGAGCCCCGCCAGGAAGTGCAATAGACCGAAATCGAGTTTGGCTGATCAGCATTTCTCTTTACGTTCAGTAGCTTTAGTTGCTTTTCTGCGGCGGGGCTCGAACCCGCAGCCGTCACGCCACACGGCCATTACATTGTGGTCACAAAAAGATCTTGAGTTATATACAGCAATTAGCTCTTATTCAAGGCAATGTAAGCGATCTCATATAAACAGTTTACTCGAGGGTGACTTTTTCGAAAAATCCGTCTAACATGGTTAATGATATTAGCCTCTCGTTCTTTCTATAGCAGACTGTCAAGCTTTTTTTAGACATACCCTAATATGTATGTACATATCTATCTATGCGTATACAAAATACATTTGTCCTTTCATAAGATTTTCGCGTTAGGAGATGCGTTCCATTTTTATGGGCTTTGTATGTTCTTCTATTTGTAATTATTGGTGCTCTGGGCAAATGTTATCATTTGCAGGAATCGATGATATTGACTTGCAAATTGTCCTGCGGTCACATCCCTACCGGATGTCTCAATCGCTTTCAGTTTCTGTGCGCTTCTAAAACATAATTCCCTGGCATTTTACTTAGTGCTTAACTCAATATTTCTTGTAGTTACGTACAGATTTTATAATCTATGTGCCATTTTCTATCATCCATAATTTTAGCGTAATAAAAAAAACTGATCAATACCTTAGTATTGGATCAGAATTATATTGATTAAACTCTCAAATAAAACTCTTATTTCGCCTTAGGACATCAAGCCAAGGCAGCGAAATCCATGTTAAATATCTTCAACGTCGTCTGTAACTATTTGATAGCTACATACATAATTTGACAAATCAATTTCTGGAGCACAGTTTCGTTGCATCAGGCTCCACGTATGAATCTACCTCATAAAATATTCTATGGGAAGCTAAGTACATAAAAAAACTCTTTGATTTCCCTGAATTGCTTTTAGCACTAGTCAGATGGTGCAATACAATCAGCTTTCGTTATAAGGAAATGAACAGCTTTTCAGTTTAATGATGTAACACTAAACGGAATGCCAAATGGGAATAAAGATAGAAAAATTTATTCTTCTCCGACTTAGTGGATAATGACAGCATGATCATGGCTTTCAAGTTTCATAGCGGTTCCATTTCCGACCTTATCCCATTTCTAATAATCTGTCTATACATTCAGATTCACTTTCGATTCGAATTAAAAAGATGCGTGCATCTAAATATAAATGAAGACATTCCATAATTTATCGTTCATATCTCCATCATGTTCGTTTAATTAACACATTCCACTAACTGGTGTGTTTCTATTGACAGATTAGAGCGTGCGTGCATCTAGTCCAAGCGCATTCGGATTAACTTTCATTGAAAGTTCAACATGAAATGAGAAGGCCATTAAACCGTTTACACACGTTCTCCGGCCATGTCGCGGTAGGTTTTCCTCGCCGCTAGGCATATTTGGTCAGCGAAATTGAAACCCAGCACATGCGCACATTAGCACTGTAAACTTTCTTTTGGGAGTGTGGCTTGAGGGTAAGGCAACCAGGCGAACAAATGTGAATGACAGCCGGCACGGTTAATGTACCTTCAAACATATGGCTGTGTTCAGTCCAAAAGCCAAACATTAAGTGAATGAACAATTCAGCGGGAAATCTACCCCTCACCGCTTCAACAGAGTACTTGATTGAGTAGTTCACATTAAAGGCTGATTGCTTTGACCAAATGTCTGAAGCAGTGCCCCCTACAGTGCGGCCGGGAAAACTTATTGGAAGGAAAATTAATTGCTCTATTTTAAGTCCTCTCACCACAATCCATTTACCCGCTGTGCGGCGGAGAAAGTTTTCGCGTCATTAAACGTCAGATAGAGGCAACTGACTAATTTAGACTGTTTCTAACCTTTTTCTCTCCCCTTTTTTTTGCAGGTTCGATTGTATTTCTCGCAACTACCGGACGATAAAGTTCCTTATGTTAATAGCGCCGGCGAAAAGTATCGAGTGAAGCAATTGTTGCATCAACTTCCACCGCAAGATAACGAAGTGAGTATGGCAGTCGTGAAAAGTGCAAGTTTTGCTTACCATTGTGCATTCTAACCTTCTTTTTGAATTAAAACGAACGGCGCGCGTAATATGAATAGTCCTTAAGATATTTTTTTTTCTTTCCTTTATCTTTTCAAAGGTTCGATATTGCCATTCGCTCAGCGATGAGGAACGAAAGGAGCTGCGGATATTTTCAGCACAAAGGAAACGCGAAGCTCTTGGACGTGGAGCGGTACGATTACTTTCGGATGAGCGACCATGCAAAGGGGTAAGGGACTTCATTTTTGCTTTCTTTTGTTTGGTTGTTGTTTGAGAAGAAGGAAAACTTTTAATAAGTTTCGCTATGGGAGGAGTGTGTCTGGAACTGGTAACAATGCAAATTTGATTAAAAAGAAAACTTTAATGCGATGCTGCTGCTTCGAGATCCTGCAGAGGTATAGAGTTGTTTCCGCTGTTATTGTTTGTTGATATTTAAGATATGCGTTAAAAGGACTCCTGTTGTTGAGAAATATAGAGATTATCTGCGAATTAAAGAAGTTGAAAATAACCTAAAATGTTAATTCCAGCAGCTGAGAAATTGAGAACTGTGCAGATGCAGAACTTCCTTTTATAAAATTTGCTATGAAGGCGACGTTAATGAGTCAAGCTTAGCAGACATTTTCTAATTCATTGTTGTTCAACTTGACTTCCGTTGAGATATTTGCTTGATCGACATTACATTCTGCAGCATTTGAAGTTGTTTTTTTATCTGATACGATCTTGTAATTCGGGTTAATACGACAAATTGGCGGTCCAGAATTTCATACCATGCCGGTTGTCCACATCTTTACATGTAAGACTGTTGTAAGGGAGGCTTACAGATCCGCCCATCAATTCAACCATAAAAAGTGATCTTCTACAATCTTTAAGTTCATATTTTATTCATGGGTTTAAGCGATTTAATACAAATGTTAGATGTACATATGTACCTTTTGGGAAACTAGTTGGGTACACAAACCCAAAACCTGGCGGAGCCACTTTTTTCCGATTTTTAATTCATTAGTTTCAAGCTACCGTTGAAGATTACCCGGTCATGTCGGGATAAAAGCAGTGAAATAGCAGACTCACTGCCAAGACAAGGAGCTGCAGAACGCTTCATTGGCCCTGAACCATTCTGCGGAATAGGGGAACATACCATCCGCGAAGAATTCAGGAAAATGCAGAAGAAGACAGGACAAGAACCTGGAACAACACTGTAGGCCTAAGGCAAGCTAAGAAATTACTGGAACACTATAACCGGAAAAGATTTGAAGCTTGCATATGCCTTAGCAGGAACAACCTACGAATCCTAAAAGGCGTCCTAACGGGGCATTGCCAATTTAGGGAGCATTTGAGGAAACTAGGAATAACAAACGAACCCCTTTGCAGATTCTGCAATGAGTCAAGTTAGTCTCCGGAGCATATTCTGGAATCGTGTGGGGCACTGACGCACAAAAGACTGAAATACCTGGAAAGGTACCAATTATCAGTTGACGATATGCCAACCATGGACCCGCTTCTCATTCTCAGATTCTTAAAAGAAACTGGTCTGGAGAGAGCTCTAAGGTAAATTGTTCTCGCCAAGGCAAAGCTAGAGGATATCACCCTCAAGCACAATTCTGATGGAATCACAATGCAAGGGGAAGGAACGAACCTCTCCAAGGCAATTGCAGTGGGCACAACAGACCATTAGGTCGCAGTGCAAGTGATGTGCGCTTGATATACAAAAGAAGAAAATATTTGATAAATATAATATCAGATAAGGGCGTTGGTACATTCTTAAATTTCTCATAAAAACTTCTTCTGTAAGTATGCTTCAGTCTAAACAATACAGTAGCACTCTTTTGGGTCCCGGAGAATGCGAGCGTCCAAGAAAACGTAAGGCCGATCAGTTACAAAGAAAAGGCTTAGAACTAAATCAAATATTGGCTAAATGGGTTTTATAAGACCTAATATCACCTTAAACTTTCTAATAAAATTGAAGCACACTTGCATCATGTGACATTTCACGAAAACTTTCGAGAACACATTAAAAATAAGGGAAAAACAAAACAGCATCTCATGCTTAGCTGACTGCACTTAACACTTCTCATAGATATATATTCCTAATAACAGGTCATAAATCGTAAAAAGTGCTTAAGTTCAACAGAGCTATGTAAAGCATGCATCGTGTAGGTAGAAGAGGGCATGCCAAGCTTCCAATGAGATTGTTCAAATCCATGAGATCCAGAAAAGCAGCCCTTGAAGAAAACTTCGTCAAAGACGTGGTAAAGTCAAAAATTCTTTCTGAAATTGGTATGGTTCAGGATGGCCACCATTGGCTATAAGGAACTAAAAACGACCAAATATTTTTTGCTTATTTTTTCAGGTTGCTCACAGCGGATCTCACATAATGGATTCTCGGAGATCCTAATTAAGCTACACTGTATATGACGCCGCCTTAAAATGAACATAATTTTAGATTTGCAATTAATTCAACAAGCGATTCCTAGATAGCTTCAGCATGTAATATGCATTCTGAGTTTAATGTCTATAGTGTGTTCCAAGCTTTTCATTGGGCTTTACTCCCCACCTACCATGTACTTTCTACAATCCACCTACCTACCATCGTGATTAGGTTCGTTCCTAGAAAAGTCAGTTTCCATCAAATACTTTAAATTTTTATTGATTTAAGATATGGTTTGGTTAAGTACAATAGTTTAATTTCTTTGAAGAAAAAATAGACAACAACTTAAAACCTAAACACATCCTGACTCCTTTCTTTTAGTTGTGTTCGTAGCCCGTGTCCCAATTGTCTAAAGAATAACATTTCGAACTCAATTATGTACATATGTAATAAAGTAGATGGAAATACCCAAATCTCTATCCCCATACACTTCAGAAACAAATAAGATTTAATTAAAAGATGACATTAATGATGCTTCGTTTCGAAATGTTAAATATTGCAAGGCATCTATCTCCCCGCCTAATCACCATCGAACAATACAAGAATTCACTTCCTATATTCCTTAAATTTCAATAACCAAAGAAGCTCTCTTTAACCTGTTAAGTAAATGCGTCACTACGTTCACCCTTCAGCAGGCCTCGGCACTCTTTCAGTATCCACATCCGGAATCTTGGCGAATTATTAATGACACTCGTTATCGTGCCTTTCGGTACATAAAATTCAGTCCCAAAAAAGAACACATAACCGTTGACATTGCAAGGGCTACTAAATACAACCGCCAGGGGTTTTACTTTCGGCATTGTGCTCTTCATCTTTTTATGGGTACTTCTTCAACGATTCATGGGGACCTCATTCTTATCTTCATTGTTCCAAATGACAGCGTCTTCACCTCAGTACACATGAGTGCGCAATTGGACGAATGAAAAAAAAAAAAAAAAAAGAATGTATTTAACGAGGCGACCGGTCCTCTTTTAGTTGAGATTTTATTGCTCATTCTTGAGGGATTCTCTTAAAGGAAATAATATTAGGGATACTCGTATATTTTACAGTGAAAAGAAGTGAATGGATCCGTTGATTTGAATTCTTTGAAAAGAAAATGGTGAAAACGCCTCTGGAAAGAAGCTAATAAAGAAACACATATCTCCAACCTTTCGCTGTTATTTGTAGATGCAAGGAAGTGCATGAATATTTACGTAGTAAAAATACGTCAGACAAACGCATCCAGTGATTACCATAGGAATGCAACTTAAACTAAAAGAAAAAATGTTAGTCACCTACATTAATAAGCAAAACTTTTCTAGGTACTTGAGACTAAGACGTTAGGTGTTTAGATAGTCTGCTCGAGTCTGTGGTTGTGTGCAAGACTATTGTGCAAAAAAGATTTAAATCTAATACAATACCAACAAGTTTGTTCACACTTCCATCACCTGAAATAGGGCAATAAACCTCTGGGAGTAATAATTGTCATGAGGAGATACATATTGAAGTCAACATTTCGGATATGTCATTAATTCATAGGTCGATTCCATTGGTGCGAAATATGTGTATTGAACGCGCAACGAAAACATGGGAAGGTCGGCCCTAGTCCCTTAAAAAAATGGCAACAAATCTTCAGCAGTAATTGCGCTTTATACCATCTTTAGATAAATTCCTTTAAAGCTATTAATTTTAGCCCCCAATGTTCCTAGTTTTGAGGATAGGCTTTTCGACCGTGTATAATTAAACTGATAATGAACAGGCAACTGGAAATTAGAAATACTCTCCGAATGATATTATTTTTATCATCTAATAAAATATAAATTTTCCGTGAAATGTATGTGCGAATATTTGACCTTTGTTAACCAGCTCTGAATCGAACGAAGGCCTTTCTTCACTGTTCTAACAACTTGGAGGATAAGGTAGTGGATTGAAGTGACTTAGTAGTGGCTTGACTACAAATGAAGGCAGCTATAATTTGTTTGGGAATAGTGTTATGATTGATAGTCAAACACGGCTGCTCCATTGTCAGCAACTCCACTTAAAAGACTCGGAATCCATACGCAAGTCGATCGGAAACTGATATAAGAAGAATTCGGCATGGAGCCCCCAATGCATCTTGAACCGTCTGTGAAAATTACTGTATCGAACTCTATCATCACTTCATCTTTTCTGAAATTAAGCTTGAGTATGGTGCTGGTATGTGGTGAACATCACCCGATACCTTGGTAGCGAATACAGAACTCGCAAGATTAAGATTCCCTCAGTTTGCCAGAGACTCTGGTTTCGCATTTGATCACCTAATCGACCAAAGAAGAGACCACTTGACAGTTTCCTTTACCGTTCCGCGTTTTCATTACTGCCTTGCCATCGAAAGAACAGCATCAGTTCTACTCGTAAGGCATCCCTGACTACCTGGGTAAAAAACCGCGTCGAAACGTCACTGACCGAGGATGCTGTTGATTCTATTTATTCGTTTACCTTAGCTTTTTTTCTTTGAACAATTAATAATTTCAAAGCAACTCGATATTCGAAATCGTGTAAAAAAAAGTTCTTTTTGATAAAATTTGGTGAACGAAAATAACCATAGCTTAAGTAATCGGGCAAGGGCTGGTTGAGTTCGGCTTGTGGGAACAATAAGTTGAATAAGGTGATGTTGATCATTTTGGTTACAAACGCATTAAAGTGTGGAACCAAAAAAAAAAAATTAATTTGTTTAAAATCTGTTTATTGACTATTGAATACAAAGATGAAATAAAAACAGATTGCAGTGACCTTTTCCGAATTTATATATTTTTTTATAGTACTATTGTTGTCCCGCAAGTTTTGCTTTGAAAGAAAAGTCAGTCGTGGGAAAGTCTACTTCAAGATAGGTCCTTGTATACATGTTAAACCAATCGTGCCCAGGCACCAGGACAGCTGTTTTCACCAGATTTCTGTAACCACTTCCTGTTCATGAAAAAGTTGGCATAGTTACCTCCACACATGGGTTTTTAAAGTACTAGCAGCGGCTTAGCCCCTCCCACCTCAGACTTAATGAACCATATTCTCCTAGGCTAAGAATGAACGCCTATCCCAAGTGCAATTTGTAAAGCGAAGGAAAAAAATTGGCTAGTACCGAAGCTCATTTGAATGTAGCTAAAATGACACACAAAACGCAACCGAATTATTCGGAAAATTTATTCGCAGATTCTTCCTTTTCATTGTGTCAAGTTGCTAAACAATAAAATGTTAAGACCTTTATTCAAATATTTTTTCAAATCGTTCGATCTTCTCGATTTTTCCCTGGAATTCAAGTCCTGCGAATGAAGCAATTTACAAAAAAATCCTCTGTTATAATGCTTCTATGTTTTACAAGTTTATTAAGTTCCAATGCCAATCTTGAAAAATAAAACATAAAGTTCTGAACTGTTCATAAAGAATTCCAACATCCTTTAGACAGAACAACACCAGAAGCAATTTAAAACAAAGCGACTCCATAAAGAGTACACTTTTGAAGTACTTACTCCTTTATGTTGCCTTTGTAATGCTAAAACTACGTACGAGTATAATAGGAAATCCTTGCAAATTCCAAACTACCTCCCACGTCTCCCCACAGCAAAACTGCCTTTGTCTTATCGCAAAGTGAAATCTTTCCTGAGCAAAACTAATAGCGGATACGGAAGCCTCCGAAGCGGTTTCCGCCTTTTACCCAACGTTTGCCCTCCTCAGTCAATTTTTATTTACGTTCATATCCCTGCAGCGGTAAGGGCGAACAAAAAGGATAGAAAAACATTTCGTAGTTCAGCATCTAACCCTCTATTAAAGTTTAAGGAGTAAATTACTTTGGGTACGTTGTGCCTAAAGCCCAAATGAGTGGCAAACGGCTAAGGTTAAATAGTCTGGAAATCTTAGAGCTATTAATTTCATGGACTTGTGCAAGGTAAGACCATGGAATGAAGCCATTCAAAGGTTAGAGGCAATCACCGAGTCAGTGGGGTTGGGTTGGATTGTACGCTGGACAAGACTCAATTAACTTTTGTTTGTTAAGTGCACCATCTCGCTGTTTGGTAAATTAGCTGCTATTAGCCATCATTCATTCGAACTCGCTGAGTCTTGACGATGATTTTATTTTTCTTTTTCTTTCTTAAATTTATTTATTTTTTAAATATCCTTGAGGCTAAGAAGAACTGCGCCTCTGGGAAAAGTTCTTGAATATTATGTTCCATTAAGAAATAGGACCTACTGCTTATCATTAAACGATTTGACTGCGGCACAGTTAATGAGTTTGGGGACATTAAGGGGTGGATAGTCCTTGGGGCATTTTTAAATCGCATTTCCTTGAAAATGAAGCACTTAAGTGGATTTTTTTTCTGTCTTTGCAGTGCGAGGACCAACTTTCGCCTGGTGACATCGTAGTATTTGCGCAACGATTGGGATCGAATGTATGCTGGCATCCTGGATGTTTTGTATGTTCCGTGTGCAAGGAGCTGCTAGTAGACTTGATTTACTTCCATAAGGATGGGAATTTGTATTGCGGAAGGCATCATGCAGAAACAATGAAACCGCGCTGTTCCGCATGCGATGAGGTAGATATTTGTTTTTTGAAGTTATCGCGCTGAGATAATGTCTTCCAATTTTTTTATGTAGATATCTAAAGCCAAACTTTTTTTGTTTTATTTTAGATAATTTTCTCCGACGAGTGCACAGAAGCAGAAGGAAATACGTGGCATATGAAGCACTTTGCCTGCTTTGAGTGTGACAACCAACTGGGAGGTCAGCGCTACATAATGCGCGACAGCAAACCATTCTGTCTAAGCTGTTTCGACACCATGTTCGCTGAATATTGTGACTACTGTGGCGAAGTAATTGGCGTCGATCAGGGTCAAATGAGTCATGACGGGCAGCATTGGCACGCGACAGATCAATGTTTCTCATGCTGTACATGTCGCTGTTCACTACTGGGACGTCCATTTTTACCACGCAGAGGAACCATATACTGTTCGATCGCGTGTAGCAAAGGTGAGCCACCAACACCATCTGATAGCTCAGGTCCAGGACCAAGGCCATCTAAGCGAACTACTACCAGCACTGACACAGCTAAATCTCCTCGATCGGGGAAGAGGACAACGTCCAATGCAAACCAAAAAGACTCTGTCAATAAAACTCTAGATCGACTGATATTAGAACGGAATTTGGAAAAAGCTGTTTTAGATCAGGACTCCCCATTGGGAGATCATCGAAGAGAGCCAATAGACTTGTCGGAGTTAGGTGTAAGCCTTGATAATCTCCGATCCAGTGAAAGGACTGTATTTCCTGATCAAAATCTAACGTCTTCCCTACCGGAACTGCTTATGTCCAAAGCAGAAGATTCCCATAGCTACCAAAGTATCGATAAGATTAATATTAATTCTCCAAGTGCTTCCGAGATCACTCAGAGCACTCAGGAGCTGACGCAGAATGACAACGACGATATAGACAACGAAAATGAAAACGCTAACGATATTGACGATGATCGCAATGGGTGTGATGACGATGAAGATGAGGAGAATAACTACCATCCGCACCATCACCATCACCATCCGTCTAAAGAAGTACGATTTCACAGTGTACACGATACTATGTCGCGATCCAAGAGCTATACAGACAACTCAAGTGCGCGCCGACGTCGACGAAGGCGCAACCAAAACCGTAGTGCTTCAGAAATGCAAATCAATCAAAAAACCTTTAAACCTCACAATGCTCAGCAGAAGACCACCGAGCGTCCGGTTTACGAGAATGCAACTGATGTATCGAGTGTGTGCTCGACATGTTCCTCCAGTTCGTCCAGTTTGGATGAATATGTGTACAGAATTCCAGCTCGGAAGCACTATGGTGGCGTCCGCGTCTCGTACGTGCCAAACGATGCCATCGCATACGAGCGCAAACGAAAACAAAACTCCTCTAGTGACGTGGACAACAAAAATTGCATAATATCATGACAACCTGAGGAGACAACGCCGATTGAACATCATTGCTCCTGTCGGACTGGGTGTTTCAAAGGACTACTGAAGCTATTTCAAAAATCTTGCGATCCTGTACAATTGGTTTAGGATCGACCCTCATCATATCACTAAATTTGTACATATTAAACTCATACCATGAAACGACGAAGAGAATATTTATAAATTAGTCTTAAGGCACCTGTTACACTTAGTACGTAAGATGCGTTTTATTTTTTAAAAACTCATGTAAAGAATGTCAATGTACAAATAAAACTGTAACCATGTAGTTTCGTAACCGTTGTATAGAACCTGCAATATAAGACGTTGTAGAAATTCATGTTAGCTGTTAAGGATACGAACATTCCAAGAACGAACGAATGCTTCCAATTTATCATTGTTAACCTCATATCTAGCCGCACAAAAGTCGAGCATAATCAGAACGAACTACAAGTAGACTAATGAATTGTAAAGGAATTTTGTAGTAAATATCCTGCCGTTGATTTAATAGTTTTCATATCAGTTAATTCGTAAATATATGCATGTAATATAGATGTATAGGAATTGTCACAACGTACAAGTATCGAGAACAAAAGATATCATTTTTGATAACAAAATAAATAAAACTAAAGTGTAAACTTATTGGATAAACAACGTGTTTTAATTGAAGAATTTCTCAAGAAATTTTCAGAACATATGTACATATATATACATATATCATACATATGTACATATGTGTATTTTATGTAAATCCACATGTTAAAGTGCTTGGTAGACTTTTAATAACAGTGGCTACGAAAAGGAAAAAGGATCACAGGTTGATGTAAATCTAAACCATTTTTTGTCATTTTGCAGATTAGTTATGAACTGGAAAGTATCAATTGGGCCGACTATGTCTGATCACAAAATTATTGTGTTCGACATGGCAATAAAAGTTTCCCTTAAGTAATCCGAGTAAAACTAACTGGCATGCCTTCATAGGGACTCCAAATAAAATCTGATAAGTTTTGGCAAAGGGGGACCTTAATCTAGGATGTGGTAATGGACATAGCAAGTGCAAATACTAATGCATTTTAAACAATCTCTTCCGCAGGCTAAGTATGGGTGGAAAAGTTGTACGATTTTGGAGTAAAAACTTGTCAGCACTAGGATCTAATGCACGTAAGCTTTTTTTATAAAAGTTGTGCGCGACTGAAACCACCTCTGCCTCTAATTTCTGGTCCCACGGAATCGTTAAGCATTTATTTATGGGGAACGTAAGTTGTAGCTAAGCGTAGTAGAATCCAAAGGCAATAGGACAATACTTACAATCTATAACAACTAGAAAATCGTGTCGGTGTCAGACTCCATAAAATCATGGCAAAGTCAGATGAAATCAATATTCTCTCAGAAAACAAAATTAAGAATATCCTGAGAATGAGAAAAAGGAGCACTCATTTTCTTGGAAGCCACTTAACAATAACAATGGGAGCATTATTAAGTATATTAGGGATGTATTATGTGCTTATATCTCCCCTTCATTGTTGACAATATGGGTACAGATTGGTAAGATTTTCGGGGTCTACTCTATATCAGATTACGAGAATCATCCAAATCGCTCTTGATGAGAAGGAAACATTCCTAGATATATAAAGGTGCTACGACTTTACACAAAACTATCAAGTGAGCCGTGGGTAAGAAAAAAACGTTGAGACATCATATAAAAGGGACTTTAGGTTAGGTTAGGTAAATGGGTGCAATTGTTGACAAGATTGTCAACGGCTCACTTAGACTACTAAGAGTCGTTTGAGCCAAATATTTAAAAACCCTGGGAGCCTTAATATCAATCTTAAGTTAAACCACCCAGATAAATGTATGAATCTAAGGAGTTTGCTTATCTCAATGTTACCTAACTCGTCTAGTTCTGAAAAAAAGTAACTGACAAGAGCTCGTCTTTTTTTAGTGGCCAGCGATGGACAGTCACAAGGGAGGTGACGAACGGATTCTATTTCCTCTTCGTCCCTGCAGCTGCTACAATAGTCATTGTGCGGTAATTTCTTTTTGTCGTGAACTGGCCATAATGATTTAGCTGTAGCGCATGTATCAAATCAGCACCAGCGTATATAAGCCTCCTCATTGGCCTCGATGTCTATCTCACTTTGCAGTGTACTGGCCTCAGAGAGGGCCCGTCAAGAGTTCATAAGCGATTTCAGACTAGTTCGTCCACTTTTTCGTTGCTGAAGATATACGTGTGGCCAGGTACCCAGCACAGGGTTACCGTTTTGGCCGCTGAGATGTCATCCAGTCGCTTTTTACAGATTTTTACTAGCTTGGATTTTATCGATGTGGACTACAAAGCCTTAATGGCTGCTTGACTGTCGGCATAGGTGCTAATTATTTTTTTTGGAATATTTTCCTCAATAATCATGTCCGAAGCTTGTTTTATTGCAACAACTTCAACTTCTAAACGAGCAAAATGTGTTTCGCCCTTCCCCAATTGCCGTGCCTTTTCCTCAACTGTTCTGCGCCATGTGTTTCTCGGCCGACCCCTTTTTCTACCATCTTGTGTTAACGGATTGCATAGCATCACGTAGTTTGCTATGGAACTGGAACTGTCACCTTTCGAAATGTATGACCAATCCATTACCACTTCCGTCGTTGGATGATTATGCCTATTGGTGTTAGGCCAGAAAACCCTTAAGATGTTCCTTAGACACCTATAAGACACCTATTAACGAACTTTACAACTTGTGCTATATGAAGTCTGGGTATTCAGTCCAATGGCATTGGCACGGAAGATACTCCACAAAGTGCAAGGACTGGTGTGCCTCTGCATTACATAACTTGCCAATTAGTAGCCATAGAGCTTCTGGAACTGACTCCTCTGCAAATCTAGGAAACAGAAAACAACGCTATCCCAAGGAAAGCAAAAGAGAGCCAAGTTTATGGAGGATTTGGATATTGAAAATTCGACTGCACTATCCCTATAATATAATCAATCGGTCTTTCTATGATTCCTAAGCACAGGTGTCAGTTAAACCCAATTAAATATAACTGTGATTAAGAAAGGAATATTCGTTGTTCCAATTC
The DNA here is from genome assembly GCA_946965025.1 of Blera fallax. Classification (NCBI taxonomy): domain Eukaryota; kingdom Metazoa; phylum Arthropoda; class Insecta; order Diptera; family Syrphidae; genus Blera; species Blera fallax. The sequence goes on from OX337247.1 coordinate 32,833,862, forward strand.
CTAACCTTGCCTTGCCAGAGACTGGGCTAGTATCTAAAACTTTCTGTCCAATGCTAGTTTACATCCCTTCATTTACACCTTGGGTTATACTTGTATAGTGACGGACTTGTTACCAAACTCCACCGGTTTATTTGAAGCAGTTTGTGAAAAAGTCAAACCATTCCATTTCCATACAATACCTTTATTTTCAGACTCGGAGAGTTGTGGCATTGAAGCCATGTCCGACTAAGCCAGAGGACTGAGCCCCTTTATTGACCAGAGTGAAAAAATCAAGTCGCCTCTCTGCTTCCCTCAGCTAAGCGATCTTTAACTACTCTTCGGAAGATGAAATAATTATTTGCAGAACGGTCTAAAAGTCTGAGGATTCAAATAGGATCAACGACCAAGTCGCTTCTTCATGCTTCTCATGCCTTTCAGATGTAGCCTTAATTTGTAGGTCCTTCCATTTGTAGGAACAAATATTACACACACAACACCAAGTAGCGTAAAGCTGGGCTCTGGATCACAGCAGTCTGTTGCGCCAAATATTTGTATTTTTTTTATTTATCACTGGTCAGAGCAGGTGATGAGTTTCGTGTAGCCCTCCATCGTATGTGGGCGCAAAACTTACATGTTCTTTCAGAATGGTCCCAAAAGGGACAATATTTCTTTTTCCACCCAGGAGTACCTTCAAGCATTTTATCTCCAGAAGGGGTTCAGTATTATGTGTTCGGCTTGTTTGTAGGTGCATACTTCTACTTTCTTTCATGATGGTTTCTATAGTTCGTCTTACTGCGTCCAACCTTCTACCGTGAGCATAATATGCCTGGTTCTAATGTGTATTCTCGGAGTAATGCGGCATCCTTCTGGCGATGTTGAAGGTAGTTCCTCGTGCTGCAGGCATTCTTTACGTCCTCAATGGCGAAGCCTCTTATCTAAATGTCCGCGGAGTTTTGTTCCAATTTAGTAGTATGATCAGTCCTTACTTCTTTCAGCACGCATTGTAGGTGTACACAAAAACTTGCAGGTTTTGCCTGATTGCTGCCGAGTAGTGTTGGGTATACCATCGACGCCAAGTGCCTCCGGTGGGCGATGACCATGCCTTTTTTCTTTTTATTTCTCGCATGGAACTTATTGTTTCAGGAACAGATCCCTTCAGCTTCAGCATCAGCACTCAAGAAGCTGTATCCCACAGGTGTAAATCGGCTTCTACGCATAAGTCCACGAGGCTTTTTTTAGCTCATTCTGGCAGCATTTTTCAGACTAACCTTTGAATTTTTCTTGGAGTTTGTTCATGGTGCTATAGTCGCCGACACTTTCAGCTCCTCATTCCACCATTTCTAACAAACTCTTTTAAGTCATTGTGCCTGTTACTATTTCGTTATCCATATTCATTTGCAGCAACTCCATTTTGTGAATTTAGCTCTACTTCCCGTGTTTGTCCCGCGTTTAGAAGAGACGTTAAATGTTTCGTTACTGCTAAAGGTGTGCACACTTTACAAAATCGCGAGATCTATATCCAATAATGCAAAGGACTCTTCAAGTCTTTAGGGTGCATCCAACCGCATACTGCTAGCCTGGCGTTGAAATCGACTCCTCTTGCAATGGTTGCGATATATTCAATCCATCCTTCGAACTCTTTCTACATTTGTACGTGATGATTGGAGCTGTGTGGCAATTTTGTTGAGAATCTTTTCACCGTTACTGAAACATATCGATCATCGCACAGCGCCTATAGCTTACTCGAGGCATTGGTAGCACCTTCTCAGGCCGGTCCCTCGGCAGTTTGCTTTACTTTTATCTCGAGTCCGAAATTTTATCTCGAGTAGGACCTCGCGTGTCATGGCTCTGGCTTCGAATTTCTTCTCCTGAATCTTCTCCACTCTCTATTGAAAGTCTGAAGCGGCACACACTCTTACTGCTTTCTTCAGTTGCAACAGCAGGTTCCCTCATTACCATTTCCTTGACGTGGTAAATTTTTTCTTCATTTTTCTTCATTGAAGGATGTTACACGAGTAAAGTCAATGTTTACCTAGGCTACCTGTTAAAACACCGATAACAACACTTCATTATGCCTAAACTTAAACTGCTGTGATAAGTAGTGAATCAATCATGCAACATTTAAGATCGCCATCCTAAAAAAACAGTAAAATATGGGATCGTTTTATGTCTACAGCAGGCATCTCCACTACCAGTTCCAGTTATCAGTAGAACGCATCCCTTCCTCTCAAATCTTTTACTTCTGCTTCGTTTTATAGCCCTTTAAGTTGTCGTAAAGAGAATCACTTTTGATGCCGGCCGAACGGTTCACCCCCAACAATTTCCCCCAAGGACTCTCAAATAAAAGCTCACATTACCCCGAAATCAATAATTCTTGAGCCAAATGCCGTTGCCATTGCAGGAGTGCCAATGGAGGGGTGGGTATTACACCAACATTGCAAATGGCAATACCACCTCGAACTTGCGTGTCAGCATAAATTCCTCAAGGTCGTAAATTACACCTTTTCACCAGGTAGTATGGCGTGTCTTAGGGAATCACCCGAGAGATACTTTATATCAGGCTGTGTCGATGCCGGTCCTCCTGCTCTGGCAACATACATGTGTGAGTGTGTAAAAGAAGGTACTGATGAGCATTCTGAAATAGAATTCGTTTACACTCTTTACGAAGTGGAAAGTAAATATTTTATGAGGCAATTTTAAGAGGAGTCGTGATTGCATCTGCGGGAGGGAAGTTTGTCACCGTACCGCAATTGGCTGAACGTGATGAGACTTTATATCTGCATCATTTTAATATCTGTCACTGGTTCTATGCAATGGTGGAAAATTTAATTATCTTTTAAAAATAGCTTAAATTCCATTGCCAATAGAGCAGTAGACTCTTCAAAGCGTAGTCAATGAAACTGTTAAGCCAACCAGAGGTCAATCAAATTGAAATGTTTATTGGAAAGTCAATTCGGATACCACAAAGAGTCGTCCGCATTCAGCAACACCCCTCCTATCATAATTCACTTTGTATAGTTCAATGTAAGGTCCACTTGACTGATTTCAGTTGGAATAGAGTTGACCAGTATCTCCAGCTCATTGCAGATTCTCTTGGCAACGGATTCTCGTTTGTTACTTCCTCGGTTGGTTGAGCTTTTTTGTGATAGGCGGGATGAGTCGGACGAGGGGTCGACTTGTCCGTTACATTCTCTTGCAAAATCGTGTGGTTGACGTATCTACTACGAGAAATCTCATTTGTTGCAAGCAATGGTATATAACGTGTTTGTGGTGTGCTACCGTAGCACAGTGTGATCTATTATTCTGTCATAATGGAAATTCCCGATTGGGATTTGCAATTTTTTGATAAAACCATTCAAATTGTGTCGACGAAAATTTGGTATGCCAGAATTGGATTCGCCTGGCTGCACCCTGCTTCTGTAATGGAGCAAGTAATTTGATCTGTGTGAATAGCGTTTATCGATGGTTCGATAGATTGTGATTTATATGCTGGGTTTAATTAAGTTCAAAGGAAGTTGTGAATTACTTTGTAATGGGATATCATTTAATGAATTGACTTAAATTGTTGTACGTGCATACATATGTAAATATGTGTGCCATATGCACTTAGAAATGAATTCAATTGTCATTTGCAGATAACATTAATCAGAAGGCATTCAAAACTGAAGGCAAATCAAACCAAACCCAGCTTTCTTTTACAGGAAACAGGCATCAGGTAGGTACATGAAGAGGAAGATTGGGGTGAATATTATTGATCGGATCCATTTATTCTGTCAGTTTATTCTAAGCGCAATCGGAATTATTATTTTAACTTCTAATTTGGTGGCGTCTTATCCTTTTTTAGCCCCTTAATTATTATATGATCTTATGCATGACGCATTAGTGCTGCTTCTTTTATGCGGTTGGCTACTTTCGAATTCATGTGCATGTCACTCAGTGCTGGACCATTTCACAGCAGAGGCTATTGTTCTTTGGCACTTTGGTTATTTTACCAATTGTGCGATCTAAGAACTTTTGCTTCTTTCTTAATATTCGTAGGGACATCATTCGACAAAGCCTTTTTTGGAGGTCTTTTTTGTGGTAGCCTTTGCACGTAGGAAAACCCACTGATCATTTTAATAAGGAACCTTTCGAATGACTTTTACTGTAGTAATTGTGGTTTGTTTTTACACGCAGTTCGTAAGATAATTTTTAAGGATCGTGCATAAGCAGCAATTCTCTTGTCTTTGTATACCGGACGAACTGGAGGATAGATAGCTTTTTCTCTATATTAGCATGCCAGTTTTGCAAACGTGCTCTTTAAATTTCCTTACACCTCTGTCAATATTTCTACCGGGATAGTATTGGCAAGGGGGAAAAGCCTTGGGACAATTAGTACGTTGCATTATAGCGCGGAAGGTTTGAAAGATAACACCAAAACGTTTTTTCAAGGGTTTACCATTCACAAATGTCTAAAAAACATCTTAGAGAAATAAATGTTATGAGAAGCTTCTCAGTTATAAATTTTCTGATGTGTCATTAAACGTAGGTCTTACTTACAAATGACACCGAATTGAATTAAAGATGGGCTATATGTCCTGTACGGGCAAGGCCGTAATTAGGGGGGGGATTACTGGGATTTTACCCCCCCCCCCCCCCCCCCCCCCCCCGAAATTCTTAACAAGTGCACTTTTTTAAAACTAGAACAGAGCAATAAGTAGGTAACATGATTTTGTGCCAAGAACTTCGAGTAAAATGCAAATCCAAACAAAAATGAGCCAATTCGGCCACAGTGCAGTAGTTTCCCATTTACCTAAATGCAAAAAGATTCAAATCAAATCAAGCTTACTTTACCAGCATCGACATGTACACCAGAAAGAACGTTTTCGACGATGAAACGCTTAAAAACTTTTTTAAGAAACTCTGCCGGTGAAGATCGACTTACTGGTTTAGCCTTAATGCCAATTCATAGGGAGATAGAAATAAATACTGACGAAGTAATTGATGTATTTGCAGCAAAGAAGGCCAGGCGATTAAATTCAAAATTATAAAATACTTCTTTACTTTGTTATATTGAATATAGTTACTTTTTTTAACCTATTCCTACTTTTGTTATAATTATTAGTCAATGAAAAAAAATTAAATTTGAAATTATTTTAGATTATTATTATTTATTTTCCTCAATCGCTCCCAAACTTAAAAATAAAAAGATATTTTTCAAAGATCATATCCCCCCGAAATATTTGTCTGGCTACGGCCTTGTGTACGGGCAACAATGTCTGAACACTATGATGTAGAAATGAAGAAGGAAACCTTGTACGAGAGTCACAGTCGGTTTTGAGAATATGGAAAATCTGTGTCTGTAGATTGTTTAATGGCGATGAAGACCAACATTTCGTTTTCAGACCCAACTGAAGTCAAGTGGGGCTTAAGAAGAACAATACTACTGACCCATACGGCATACCGGCCGAAATATTTAAAGTACTGCAAATGAACTGCTAGAGAGCATACACCAACTCATTTTAAGAATCTGGACAGATGAGTGTATTCTGGAGACATGGAGACATCAAGGTCGGTAACGACTTCAGGATTTGGACATGTGACTTCGTCAACATCATCCTTGAAAACATAATTGGCGTAACTCAGTGGGCTCTCACCACCGCTTTTGCAACTATCTCTAGAAGCAGCTAAATTAGATCTAGCGGTAAATGAGGACAAAACAAAATATATGCTGTCAACAAGAAGGTACATATATGTATGTACGTAGATACATACATGCAATATCGATTATTCGGACAGAACGTCATACTAAACATTATCATTACCTCTAACTTCGAGGTAAGGGGCTTTGTCTATCTATTACACCTACTTAAAATATCGACGCAGAGGCCTTAATTTACGCCCGAAGTGTAGTGCCACCTAAGTTAGTGAATAACTCATTTAAGCTCTGAAGCAAAATGATCATAAACTTCGTTATTACTTGTCTGGTTTTTAAACGAATTAATTTCAACTATGACAATCTAAATAAAATGTGGACCCCATGGTTCAACTTGGACTTTGGACTCCTGAACAGGACGTTCGAGGTTAGAATTCCAAAGTGCACCAAAAGGCTTTTTCACAGTCCCATCTCTCGCAAAAGTCTGACAAACGTAAGAGATAACTTTCATGAACAAGTTTCTCAATTTAAAAAAAGCCTTTCAGATATGGTTTTAAACTTTAGGTCCCTTCCATTTGTGCACAGCACGAATGGTCACAATAAGCTAGGGCATAGAACTGAAAATGGTCTGTTGTGCCAAATATTTATTTTAAGCTAAATTATCCTCGGAGCAAAAAAAAAAGAAAGAAAGAAATACACGGGAAATTACAAGGCGATTGCTGCACTTCTTAAGACAGAATAACAATCAGGTTTTCACTAACTGTTAACGAAAGTCCAAAATATTTTTAGATCAAGAAGAAGTGATGGACGTCTTCAATATAATTATTTCCAACCTATTTTTTCCCTTGCGTTCTTCTGCTACTTTTAAGTACCAAAACAAGAACGGGAGGAGAATGAAAAGTATGTACCTATATGTATGTTCTTTTCTCTGATATATTCTCAAACTCAATTTCTGTACCTAATTACAAATTCGTAACGCACCAGCACAAAAGCAAGAAACTTTTTTAATTAAAAAATTCAGCAAAGTCATTGATGGTGACTAAACATTTCATAAAGATGCTTCATCAATGTTTTTTTCTGGAATTCCTTTGTTTAAATTCTCCCTCCAATCGTTGATGCAATCTGAACTCTAATGACGTGCGTAATACTCTCCCAACTTTACTTTTTTTCTCAAATCAGAACAATGATTGCTAAACTCACACTCAAATGTACCTAAGTACAAAATGTCATGGGTTAAAAGTCAGCCACTTAGCATAAATGTTGTTTTTCCATCCACATATGCCAGGTTCTCAAACACTTTACTCTCCGGAGGACGTCTTAAACTTTTTCAGTGAACAGCACAAGAAATGTTTTTAAGTTTACCACTCTCAAGGACTCCATTAACCCAACGAACAGATTCAATTGAAAAAAAAAAACTCAGACTGTTCGAGATGGAGTTTTCGAAACTCAAAGTGTTTCCTTCCCTTTGTTGACACTTCTTAGCAGCTCGGCTGCTTTAACCCTTATGACTCGAAGTGTGAAACCAGTAGGCACTCCTACCAATCGAACCATTCAAAGTGGTAAAAATAACGGAAAATTTAAGGACAAAAATAAAAAAAGAACTTTCATCCTGTTACTGTAATGGATGTAATGGATTTTCTTTTCCGTTTTATGCTGAAAGATCCTTTCAACTCGAAAACGGGGTACATTTGCAAGTTGAAATTAATTTCCGCCTTTTGTCCTCCATCTCCTGTAGACTCCATTATGAAATTACATATACACACACATGTATCTGCATTCCAATTTAAAATGCTCACTTATTGCGCTACCCGGTTCTTACTCCTAAAGAGCATACCAATGAGATTGGAATGGTAATTGCGGTAATTAAATTCCAATGGATAATAAAATCGTTTACTGGAATTGTAAATAGAACTTTCATCGGGCATAAAGTTCGATTTCCTGGATTGTGGTTTTGCAGTTTCAAAGGGGGCGAGAGGAATTCTTTTCTGGTTAACCACGAAAACTTTTACCGGAAACCATAAATTGGTAAAGTTTGACATTTCAATTCATTTGGGCAAACAGGGGGTGCAGAACTTTTACTGCACATTTTTCCTGACTATGCAGTGTTAATAAAACTCTATTCGATTGCTCAGTTATGTAAATGCATGAAAGAATCGAAAAGTGTACTCGCTTAAGCAGCTAAATAAAATCTGCAATCCAAAATGCTTGTCACTTAACACAGAAGTTTGCCTATGGCGCGAAGATAACTACCAAATTGATGGCTTCTGAAACTCATGATCAATAATTTTGCAAAAAGAAACATCAAAATATACGTGATCAGACGTATATACATATATATGTATATCCGCCTCGTAGCAATGCAAATATGTCCGAAAGGCGGCTTGGCTTCTTCACACTTTCCATTAAAAGCAACAACAGAATGAAGAAAAAGTGAAAAAGTGCAGACATCATTTCTCATAACGCTCGTTTAGTTTCATGTTAATATATTTTCGAAAATCTGTAGTCTAAGGCCCAAACTCCTTAAAAGGAATTTATATGACAACGACGAGACCATCCTTCCAAAATACAAACACCTGGCGCAACAGGCCGTATGTGGTCCGGGGCCTGGCTTCTCGCGACCCTTCATGTTGTGCGTGTTATATTTTTTCACACAATTGGAAGAGACCTACTGTTTAAAACCATATCCGAAAGGCAAATTGAGAAGTATTCTCTTGACAGTTATTACTCTCTGGCGTTTGTCAGAAATTATCGAGAGGTGGGGCCAAGAAAAAACACAGAAAACCGTATCATGCTTTGGCAGTCGCCTATTTTGCAAAGCAAAACACCAACTACTATTTCCACGATTTGGGAACAAAGCTTGAAAAGCATACCGACGTAAAACGAGGCTGAAAAAATACTTGTTTCTCTGTTATTTTCAAAAAACCAACAGCTACACGTGCCTAAATAGGTTTTTCTTATCATTACACCAAAACAGGTACAGATAAAAGCTAAGATCCCGAAAGCCTATTGCTCTAGATGGTGCGTCCATCCGCCTGTCTGCCACCACTTTCTAGCTCCTAAGCTATGATATTGATCTCATCTTAAAGAAGTCCAACCTATCCATGTACGCCGATGATAAAAAATCTTTAAGATAATTTCTTCCCCTTCGGATTCTCTCCTACTTCAAAGCGACCTGAACTTGTTCTTCACTTGGTGCAAATTTAGTTTCTTGGAGCTGAATGTGAGTAAATGCCAAGCTATTACCTTCTCCGCAAGCGCGTTCCTCCCTCTCCTAGGATTTACTACTTCGATAATAAACTCGTTCCCTCAGTCAATTCAATCTGTGATTTAGGTATTATTTGTGACGGAGAGCTCAACTTTAATTTGCACATCGACCACATAATTAACAGAGCCAACTCCACCCTTGGCTTCATCAAACGCTGGTCTAAAGAATTCTCGAATCCTTATGTCACCAAATCCCTTTACGTTACGTTTGTCAGACCTATCCCTGAATACGCTAGCCAAGTTTGGTCACCTTATCAACTTACGCATTCTTTGAGAATTGAAGCTGTCCAGCGAAGATTTCGCTCTACGTGGTCTCTCTTGGGATGATAGATATAATTTGCCTCGTTACGAAGATCGGGTAAAACTGATTAATTTACAAACTCTTGTAAAGCGGCGTCATGTTGCTGACATCCTACTCTTCCTACATCAACTGCTACAAATGATCTACCTAAACACTAGCCCTCGAAACCTTAGGCGTGTACCTAAGTACCTAACTATGGCCACTTTGAACGCATCTCTAGAATGATGCGTTCGGCCAGCGAGGCGCATAGGACCATTGATTTTCATTTTAGCCGATCCTCCCACAGAAAGCTCCTCCACACCTCGTCATAACTCTCCTCTCTCCGAAATCCCCCTCATACATAAATTTAAGCGTAATATTAAGTTAAAAAAAAAAATTGCTTTTAGGTTTAGCTTTTAGTTTGCTAGTTTTTAAGTTTAGCATTAACTTCTTGCTTGTACTAAGCCTAAATAAATAAACTTTAAATAAACTTTAAGAGCTACATCCATGCTTTTCATATACATATGTATATTAATTAAAGTTATGACCCAAACGATGCACTGAAACTCGTTTGCTTATAATATCTTGCATCTTTTAAGAATCCATTGGAGTCCCCTAGCTTTCTTAATCCTGTGGCCTTAAAATCTGAAAAAAAGCATACTTTTCGCTTGTATATACTGTTACTGTACTTATGCATCTGGTTTTGATGTTTTAAACCATTTTCGAGATATCTGAATTTATATGTACTAAACAGATAGTTTTTACCTTAAATTACTTCGCGTCCTTAAAGAACGACTGACAAAAAGTTTATATCGGAGGACTTCCCATTCCTTTGCTCTTTTCAGTACAAAAATCGGTTCAATAATTTAAAACTTATATCGAAAATGTCCAACAAAACTTTTCGTATGGAAAAAAAAAAATATAAGTCTCAATAATTTTCTTTCCAACGGAGCCCTTAATGCGTAAACGTAGTCACACTTAACTATTTATAGCCCGCTCAAAGAAGCGAATGAAGTGGATAATTATTTGTGCAATATTCTCCTCAGAGAAGCGCGAATCCTATTCAGTTCAGCTCTGCGATAGGAAAACGTTCTTTTGGTTTAGTAATAAAAGCAATTCGTCTGTGCGCACCGGATATGGGCGCGGATAGCTCTATTACCCAAATCACACCAGTTTCATGAACCTTCCTTATGAATTTTCTCATATTCGGCAGCTACTTTCATTTCGATCATAAATTATTTTAAAATTTTGCGCAGTTTCTGAAATACCGTACTTGATTTGGAAATAATTTTTCAATATTTCCCAGCGTTGTATAAATGTAAAGTGCCCAATATCGTACTGCGGAGGTTTGGCCCCACATACTCGTTAGTATTTTATGCCAGTTAATGTTGCCGGCGTCAAAATAACATGCACTTAAAAAAGAAACCAACAGGTGTTCAAGCAATTTTATATGATTTTACAACGTTCTTAAGCACTAAAACTTAAAAGGTAAAACTAATTTTCCGTCGAAAAGTTATTTGTACGCAAGTAATCTTAAAAAAGTTTTGAAAATGACTTTCTTAAGGACTCGTACCACTTCATCCCTGCTTCTAAATCGCCAATTTAATGTTCCATATCAGAGCAATGTACACATACACGTGAAATTAACCACAGTGGTGTTTGAAATTCCAAAGGACTATGAACGGCTTCCAATGCCATGCTAAAGTAGCATTATCTTAATTTATGCAGCAAATTATTAGGTATGAAAGTTATTCCATTAGTTTGGCAACAATTACGCTGTCATGAGTGTTTGTCACGACAGTTTCATTTGCATATTTGATGTGAAAGTGCCAACTAACCCTAATTGATAAACATTTCCTGAAGGTTAGTTAAATCTATTCGTCTTTAAAGTTGACACAGGAGGTTCCTATTGAATTGAAGCAATTAAGATAATACAGTCATTTCATTAGCAGAGAATACTTCGGTGTTGAATTATTTATTTATTGACTACACCTGGTACCGAGAGAGAAAAGTACCAAAAATGTATGTATTTATGTATGTACGTATGTATATATGTAAATATGTACATATGTACATACATATGTTCATACATACATACATATGTACATACATAAGAATACAATCGACACTTTGAAAAAACGGCTCACATGTAGGCTTAAATCTCATGCAAAACTGTACATGTTCAGAGCTTTGTAATCAGAAGAAATAAACATAAACTTAAAGATACTAGGCCCTTTTATGTAAGAAATTAGCACTACTTTAAGACTCTTTAATATTGCGAACAGGGAGCTAGTACACAAAACCCTAGAAGGCCAACGAAGAAAGGTTGTCACAGCCGGAGTAGCACAGGGATCGATCCTGGGCCCCGACCTCTGGAACGTCTCCTACGATTTCATACTCCGAATGGAGATGCCTTAAGACACCTTTCTGGTAGGATACGCAGATGGCATCGCAGCAGTGATTACGGCAACAGACACCGATAACGCGCAAAGGAAGTTAAATCAGGCCATGAGACGGAAAAATTTTTGGATGGAGGCACACGGCTTTAGCTTGGCCACCGAAAAAACCGAGATAGTCCTATTGACGAAGAAGAGGATCCCGACCATCGTCGACTTTCAAATTGGACCAGAGACTGATCAGAGATGTAGCTGAGTGAAACAAACGGAAATACGGTGAAGTCAACTACTACGTCACCCAGTTCTTCACCGGACACGGGTATTTCAACGCTTTCCTCCACAAGATTGGCAAGGCCAACCACCCAACCTGTTTTCGTCTGCAATAGGTGGGAGGCTCAACGCGGGGATCTCGAACGAAGCATCGGACTCGTCACCCCTGAAAACGTCGTCGAAAAGATGCTGACAAGAGACCAAAACGGAGAAAATATTCTCAGGACAAAAAAGACAGAAGTAGAAAACAGAGCGTGAATCCAAGAGGATTCACTTACGTCATGCCTCTGTACCATATAGAACGACTGCGATGATTAAGGTATTATGCAGCATCACTCAAAATGGTGAGCACTATAAGCACATAATAACCGAGTATTTCTTGTACGAAATCAAAGATATTGATCTGGAAAGTATGTGGTCCCAACAGGACGAACCAACTTCCCACACATCAGGTGCAACGTTAGATGTTTTACGTAAAAGGTCACGTTCTTTCACATTCTGTTAACGTCAACTGGCTGCCGCTGGATTTCATTTTGTGGGGTTACGCTAAAAATCGTGTACTCGTCAGCAAACCAGTAACGCTGAAGCAACTAAAAATCAAAATCCGCCACGTTATAGCCGAAATACCATCCAAAATTTACGAAAAATTCATCGAAAATTATCGCGAAAAAATGCTGCAGAAGGTTCAGAGGCGCCCATTTGATGGATATTATTTTTTATAAATAATCAAATACACAATATTTTCGATTGATAAAAAAAAAATTCGAAGGTTTTCTGAAATTAGCATTTTTTTTTAATTCGGAAGCTCAAATCGGATCACCGTTTAAAAAGGTATGAGTTTCTTCAACATCACATACACGATCTTGTCTGTTGTACTGTGTGAGAGCCTGAAGTCCATTTATACCAGTCTAGTACTTATGCTCGAAAAAGTTAGACTACAAGATTCTCACAACAAGTCTAAAATTAAGACTTGGCGTTCAACACCAACTGAGTCCAACAGAAACAGGATTACATAAATAACCATCTGGTTGCGAAAGGAAGCACTTTTCCTTAAACAATTGCAAGTCATTTTTGAATCAAAAGCAATGAAAATGTGTATAAGCACCAGAAAGTTTTTTTTGGTAATTTTTTTTTTTGTTTTGAATATTTCTGCTTCGAGTCAAATCTGCAAACATGGGATTCTCCACCATTGGACTCTATCTATGTATATCGTTTTCTTTGTTATAGTAAAGTAAGTTTTATTTCAGTTTTCTGAATACATACATACATATGTCCATATTATACGAGTATGTAGATGAAAATTTACATGTTTCTTAAACTTAAAACTTTTTCTTTTGACGTGGAAAATGCCCTAAGGGTGCTTTGGTATTAAGTATGATGTAAAGTATGCATTCTTATTACAGCTCTCCTCGCATTCAATTTTCATACATCGTTTGGATAAAGTAAACAATTTGTTGAATCCTTCAATATGAGCAAGTATACACAGTCTAAGTTTAACATCTCCACTTGTTTTTGGTGAATTTAGCAGTCATACTCGTACAATTCTTATTCACAGGATAACAAAAGGCTTTGTGTTGACGCAATGCAATTATCCCAACTGGCACCTAGCTTTATCTCAAGTGCATTGCCATGAAAGTCTCGGCACAGCAGAGGTTGGTAAATAAATTTCACTTTAAGGACCAGACTCTAGTAAAGTCACCCCAAAGGAATTTACGATGAAATAATTCGTCCCCACGAATAGAGGACTCAAAATAAGCGTTGAATAGGCAACTTCCCAGTCCGGATGTCATTTTTGCCACGCAATATAATTAATTGCGCTATGAAAAATAGCCATACTTTTCACTTTTAAAAAGCGTAATTATTCATAACCTGCAAGACTGTTGGTGCACGTTCGTTTAATGTACAATACAACAGTCCTTTGGGGGGTAGAAGGAGTTTTTATTGGAGCACTTGTAATCCATCGTTGAGCTTTATAATTTTTCAAAATGGAAATATGAAGAGGGAGACGAGAGAGTATTATTCATTTTACACAGTTCAGAACTCGTTGTTATTGTTTTTTATTTAATAAAGGCATTTAGTTTTATTTATAGGCTTCATTAATATAATAAATAAAAGTTATTTGGTGTAGCAGTGTAGAAAAACAAATTTATACGATGCTGATAAGAATTTGATTTAGTATCTGTGGAATTGGCATATAAATTATTTTGCCTTTGGGCCTTCGAAGTAGTACTCGATATTTGTAAATCCGGCTTTGCATATTCGATTTTCTACGCATAACGATATTGGTTATAGATTCGATATCATAATCTAAAGGGTGGACCACGCGATGGTTCCGAACACCAAGCAGTCCTTCAGAATACGGCACACGTTGGGTTGTAGGAGTCTAAAGGCCACCTATAGTTCTGTTTTGTTTTCGCACATGTAGGGGTGATAATCCCTCATTGATTTTCATTCCATTTTCATTTTTAATGCAAGTTTTATTTAGAATTCATTATCTCTTATATGCTAGACAAAAACTTTTTAAACTATCTTAACTAACTTAACTATGTTATGTACTAACTTACTGGACTATGCAGGTGCTCTAAGATAAACTTAAATCTTATTCTAATGTCTTCCAACGTAACTTAACTAAATTTATGCTTAACTATACTTAACAACTGGAAAACGAAGAAAATTTTTTTAAAAACTTGGTGAACGTACCTTTTTTAAAATCTTACATGGTTAAACTTAACAAATATGTAATTACTAAATACGTAATTTTTTTTTTTCTTACGAGTACTTCTACTCTACACCTAAACCTCAACAACCATGTAAGCCGGCCAGGCTATAAAACGCCAACTTTGCCCCTAGAAAGGCTAACCAGTATCAAAAGGAAACGACGAGGGAGTTCCCTCTCCGTCCCCTATCCACCAGAATTTCTGGTTCTGCCTCATTACATCGCTGCCCGATACCGCTCTACTAAACCGGAGACGCTCCGTCGTGCTGTGTGCGACATGTCGGTCGTAGTTGAGTCGCCTATCCACAGCTGTCCGAGCAACATGGAAGATTAGCGACACCATTAATTTGTCCTGGATCAGACCTTCTTGGTCAAGATAGAGGAATGCCTCTGTGGGGATGAAGCCGTTAAGGCGCACGCTCTCGTGATACATGTAGTTGGGATAGTAAGCCCCGGAAATCAGATTATTAACCGAGTTCATTGCTCTTGCAATGTGATCTCGAATATAATTGATCAGGAAATTATCCACTATGTTCGCCCTTTTATACAGGACCTCATTAGAATAGAATTTTTTGTACTCAGACTCTGGTGCCCTGTATATACGAAGGCAAGCCCTCTCAAACACCCAAATCTTTTCCCTCAAGCTTGCTCCCACGTTGAACCACACGGGACAACCATATGCGAGCATGGGCTGGATGAGGGCCATGTAGCAGATTACCTTCACCTTTCCTTCGAGTTGGCATCTATAAAACAGTCTCTTTGCAAGGGCGAAAGACCCTTTGGCTCCGGCCAGAGCAGCATCTATATGTTTCTTAAAATATAGATATTGGTCTAGCCAAAGTCCAAGGTATCTGACTACATTTCGACATGATAATGGTTGCCCGTGCTGTCCCACGATTGAAAACTTTCGCCAATTCTTTCTGATATCCGCAGAGGCCCCAGATAACGACGTCCTAAACAGGATGGTTTCCGACTTCTGGAAGTTGATCTTCAGCTTCCAGTTGTCGCAATATCGTTTGATCTTATCGAAGTCACGCTGCAAGAGTATTGAGTGACCTCGATCTTTGGTACGCTATCAAGTCGTCGGCGTACGCTATAGCATGGTGAAGAGATCCTACAAGATCACTGGTGTAAATGTTGAAGAGGATCGGCGAATTTACCGCACCCTGTTGCAGACCATTTTTAATATCAAACGTACCGGCAGAAGTCACATTGTCATTTTTCACAATGAACTACCGGTGCTCTACCGGTGAGCATATTACAAGGAATGTACAGCAGTGGTTTACTTATGCCCAGCCTACTCAACTTCTAGAAGAGTTTTTCTAGCTATACGGTATCGAATGCGATCTCCAAGTCAACCAGGCAGGCACCCGTGCATTGTTTCTTGCTTTTGTTCCAATGGATATCCGACGCCAGTTTGGACGCGGCATGTATACCTATACCATCCTGTTTGATCAATTTTTCGAATAACTTGCTGATATTCGGAAAGTGACTTAACGACCGGAGATTCGCCGGATTGGAAGTATCATTACCCCTTTTGGGAATACAGGATGGTATTAATTTTTACCGCTTCTGGAGAGAGGTGTCTAAGCACAATGTTAGACACTCCGTCGATACCCACGGATTTCTTTCTTCTCAACGCTTCGAAGATCACTTGGAGTTCTACCTTCGATATGAACAGGGGATGTATCACCTCATCGGCGATGGTATTATTTGCCATATTTCCCTCATTGATACTCTAAAGAACGTGCTAAAATCATCCCTTCTCTAGCCGTCTCCTGTTTGTCTCCTGAGGCATTGCCAGTCAAGGCATTCCTTCACAGGTGAAAAGTCCATCTGATCCCGGTAACTAGAATCATTTGAAACTGCCCCCGCTGTCAGTCAGGACATCAGCGTTTAAGCAGATTAAGTTATTCATATTTTGATTTTGGCCATCTTTTGCCAAATTTGATGCAATATCACAGCAACTTGCGTTCATTGGATACTGGAGCAACAATCGTTTGGAATATTGTTTTCATGATTACAGACAAAGACAACATTTTCAAAAAGTCGAATAAATAAATTGGTAAAGACTACCATTTTTCTTGTCACATTAGATGGATCGCTATAAGTTGTTAAAGAATTTAGCTTTCCCTTAACTGCTGTAAAAGTTATTCGCTCGAACTTTCTTATTTTTGCTTTGAAACTGCAGATAACCCAAGGCGAAAGCAGAATTCCCGTAGCACGTACACAGCAGTTTCCCGTCCCTGTACACATCACCCGAAACAATTCAAGAGGATTTCTATTTGAATCCTGCCATCATTATGCCAAAGGAATTGCAAATGAGCGCCTTACATGCCAAAGGCTCTCAGCTCCGGCATATAGTAGAAAGGAAAAGCAGCATATTTTTCGTAGAGCAAAAACAACAACGACAGCAACAGAATTTTAAGTTGTTCTCCACTACCTACTCATATATACATAGATGAACGAAACTCCCACATCTCATTTGCCCAATACTCCCCGAAGGACGAAGGCGCCACAAACAGTGAGAATTCATTTTAATTTAAACTCTGACTATGACACAAAGTAAAGCTCCTATTCAATTAGAAGCCTCGTTAACACGTACGCCAGGAGTAACTTTCACAGTTGGTAAAACTCTGCAATACAACAGCCACCCATCCACCGAACTGAATAGACAAAAGAATCCTAATTATGACTGTGCTGCTCTCGAATGGAAATGAAGGAACTGTGTCGGATGATTTGTCATTTTTAATTTGAGTGAGTTTTCCTCGCAAAATATTAAAGTTCCTTAAAAGGTTGCTTTCATGGAATCCATCCAGAAGGATGTAAATTTTGATAGATTGTTGTTTTGGTCACAGGTGCTAAAATGTGAATGTGCTGCGCCCTGGGCTGCTGTTCACTGCCACACATGTGGCAATGCGGCAATAATGAGGCACTCCCTTGACATTTCGCAAGGATGACAAATTGTCTCATCAGTTCGCACACGATAACAAATGTAGTCTGTTACGTGCTTTCCTTTTTTTTTTTTTGCTCTGCTTTATTTGTTTTTGTGCTTTCTCGACCCTTTTTGCCTTTTCCACTTCAATATATATGACAGGACGATAAGAGAAAATTCCTCTGACATTCCATCTGCAGTGCCACCCCCTCGAACCAGAGATGTCAAACAGAGAAAGTGAAAAATGGGACTGACTCTGACATGACATCGCATTAAGGTCGTAGGTATGCTTTTGGAACGTCGATGGATGTAAGGGTCCTGTTTGTTGGATTCATTTTTTTTTTAAAAATACATAATAAAGTTTTGGACATTTATAATGGTTTTTTTAAGTGCTCTAAAGTATTAAATATATTTTCTCTGTCAATACGGTTTTCCTTATTTTGAGACTGTTCGAAAAAAACTCCGTTCTTATTCAGTTTTCCACTAGAGACAGTAAAATGAAGACTTATGGATTCAAAACTGTGTCATTGTCATAGCTGGCCAACGCAGTTCACCGTAACTTTGTTTCCATCTTCATTTTTACAGAAGTACATATTGATCAATGATACCGCTACTGAAGATTCACTCTGTGAAGATTTATTAGCTTCTCTACGAGAATGTGTGCTTGTTTGGTCCAAGATGAAAATGAGTTCCGTCTGACGTAATTTTTCGACTCATGCAAGCAAATACAGAGAAACAATAACGAATATGATGATCATTCTGATTCAAGTATTAAGTAAGATGTACATGGTTAGGTTAGTTTGGCTGTCCGCACGGGAGTGCAGACACACTTAGACCAGTAAAGGTCCTTTGTGATACCATGGATCCAAGCCATTTGGCCACTCAGGGACTAACAGAACCAGCCGGAGCTGGTGATAAAGCTATGTCACCAAAGTCTTCAAGGAAGGGGGACCCTAAATGGAGCATTCTTTTATGTGACAGAGTTGGGCAGTTACATAGGAGGTGAAGGATACTTTCCTCCTCCTCCTCGTCCCTACAGCTTCTGCAGAAGTCGTTAGAAAAGAGGCCAAGTCTTTTGGCATGTTCGTCTATAAGACAGATCGCTTTAGTTTGACCAACTCGGCAGTACATTTATGGTCCAGCCTGGGCCAGATCTGTCTCGAGATGAGACATGTTGATTCGTTTTCCCATCTGAGGTTGGTCTTGCTAATCGCATTCAGCTTTAGTAGATGCTTACATGAAGCTAGGGGCATACCTACGGATTGCCTATCAGGCAGAATCCTTAGAGTAGTACCTTGTCTGGCGAGCTCGTCTGCCCTGCAGTTACCTGGAATGTCTATGTGGCCTGGCACCCAGCATAGGTGAATGTTGAACTGCTCTGTCATCTCCATAAGAGATAAACGGCAGTTGAGAGCGGTCTTTCAAGTAAATGAGCACGATTCCAGGGACTTGATTGCCGCTTGGCTATCAGTGAGAATGGTAATATCCCTGACAGATAGTACATTACACTTCAGCCAGGACAGGGCTTCCTTAATCGCCATGATCTCCGCCTGAAAAACGCTATAATGATCAGGGAGACGGAACGATAATTTTGGAGCTTTTCGGAGAAAACACAACATCCCACCCCGCCATCGGTCTTAGAGTCATCTATGAAAATGTGTACCGAGCTCCCGTAATAGGGGGGGAATTGACCCATTCATCCCGTTCAGGGATGCTCGTACGGAAGTTTCGATCGAAACTCATTTTCGTCGGGGTGTAGTCTGTATTTTCATGTTTGAAGTTGAGGAGATCAAGGATCGAGGAGTGGCCAATGTGATATCCAGACCACTGAGAGGAGTCTTTCAAACGGCCGCACAGGCAGCGATCTGTTTGCCGATGATATCTAGGGGCAGCAAGTTGAACATAATATCCAGTGCCGCTAAAGGAGTAGTTCTCAGTGCACCACTGATGCAAATGCATGTAGATCTTTGCACCTCAGCTAACTGAGTAAGGTGGACAGCCCTGTTAAGAGCGGGCCACCATACGATCACGCCATAAAGTAGAATAGGCCTAATAACGGACACGCACAGCCAGTGAGTGATTTGAGGCTTCATACCCCAGCTCCGACCTATGGTCTTTTTACAGGAGTAGAGAGCTACATTGGTTTTCCAGTCGCGTTCTAGTAGATTGGCTTCCCAGTTCAGTTTTCTGTCCCACGTATTTTTCTTTATCAGAAAAGGTTAGACTGGTGCCATTGGGAGGGTTTATGAGTGGGTTTATATTTCCTCGTGAAGAGGACGAGTTCCGTTTTGTGAGGATTAACCCCCAGTCCACATTTGGAGGCCCATCTGGTGAGCCGAAGGAGAGCATATTGGAGGATTTTCTTTGGAGTATCCGGGTACTTTCCGGAGGCAGCGATAGCAACGTAAGATGTACATACCTTAAAAGCAAAAAATCCAAGATTTTTATGCAATGTTCAGAGAAGAGCGACTGATATTCATTTGTAGAGCTCTGCAACTGGTTGAGGTTCTTGGGAAATTAGCGTCACCGTCAGTCTGTTCTCAATCAGATGTTCGACATCGAAATAGAGGAACACCTGTGAGGGGACACTCCCTCGTGATACATGTATCATCGCATCGACTTCATTACTCTTGCAATGTGCCTTCGAATTAACTTGATCAGGAAGTTATCCACTCTGATTAAACACACCGTGTTATACAGGACCTCATCGGAATAAAAAAAAATGTATACTCTCGTGTTCTTTTTAAACGTATGCTGGCCCACATTGTCATTCATATGCGAACATCGGCCAGAGGAGGGACATGTACAAGATTACCTTCACCCTTGCATCCAATTGACTGCTTTAAAACAGTCTCTTTGTGAGAAAAAAATCACCTTTGGTTGTGGTGCAAATATTGACCTAGCGAGAGCCTGTCTGAGACGCGACAACTTTTTATGATCTTTGATCCAGAGCACGCTGCTTCCAGTTATCCAGACCAAGCGCTCTGGCATCTGTAGTAGCTTGGTCCTTCAAAAGTAGGTTCGGTCTTTCTTGTCGTCTCAAACATGGGAACTGTGATTCGAACACCCTCTTAGCTGTGGCATGATGATGTAAATACTTAAAGTAACAAATATTTGGTTTAATAAATAAATATGTAGGTAAATAAATAAATAAATCTAGGCAGCTCCCAAGGTATCTGTCTACAGTTCGGCATGCCAGTGGCTGCCTGATTGTAAGCTTTTGCCAGTGCTTTTTGTTGTGCCTAGAGATCCTAGATAACATCATCCTAAACAGAATTCTCAAAGTTGATCTTTACCATCCAGTCGCCGCAGCTTCGCTGAATCTTATCGAAGCACGTTGCAAGAGAATTGCAATGATCTCGATCTCTGGCACTAACCTTGATCTGCGTACGCTATGGCATGGTAGAGAGATCCTATGAGATTACTCGTGATAATGTCAAAAGGGATAGGAGAAGTAAACGTATCACCACTACGCCTTGGCCGCATCTTTGTTCCTGCGCCTTAAAATCCGTCAAGGCATTTTGAAATGTTGGCTGAAAAATGTTCCATCCGCTGTTGTGGAAGTTTATACTCGTAAACGTGTTTAATAAGAAATTTGTTCGTGCTCCTTAAAATTATCCTGAATGTAATTATTCGATAGAAAATCATAATGACTTTAAACTAACTGGTATAATTTTTGGAAAACATACGCTTTAATAACGCACTTTATTTCTCCTCCTACGCTATTTAAGTTTCCCTGTCATCTTCAATAACTTAGAAAGCTTCTCTGTCCTTTGTGCATACATCTGTAATACTACAATGCGGTCAAAGTTTCCTTTTTTAACGTGTTAGGCTTCATATAAACGTACGTATCTGCCTTCTTTAATTTAAGCTACAAAGAAGAAAGTTCCTAAGGATATTACGAATGTACCCTTAATTCCATTTGTTATGAGATAAAAATACTTTGGGAGATTTCCTTTGGAAAAAAAACATTCTCCTGTTGCTAATCCTTAGCTTGTGCAGGTGTAGGAATCCATCCATCATTCTGAAAGTTTTCCCCCAATTTTTTTTGTCTGCCTTCATTATAATGAAAGGAAAGCAAAGCGACAACTTAGAGTTGTTGAAAAACATATACTTGTACATACATATGTGTGTATATGTTTTTGTGTGTTTACTTATTAAAGCAAGGAGGACTTATCCATTGAAGACTTTATCTGATTAAAAATGATATTCGTACGTAATACTTGAATAAATGTATCTATGTTTAAAGATCGGCGGTTAAGTGTGGTTTTGAAGCACAGTTTCTATTCCCATTACCGCTAACATAATATTAAATAATTTGTGATTTATAGACATATGCACGCACATAAGCATGTTCTCTAAAAGTGCATATCATACTAAAACCATAGAAACGCTATTCAAATTCATGTTATTCGAATCAAAAAGGTATTATTTTTGTGTCAATTTTAAGTAAACACTTTCCATTGCTATTTCAACAGAATAATACATTTTTTTATTGGTTTTTAGAAAAATATTTTCAAAACGATAAATCATATCGTCTGCACAGAGGTCATTTAGACTGGAACAAAACAGAACACTCATTTCTCCTGATTTAATTAACATTCCACGGATGTAGATTTATTAAAGGAAATCTCCCTTAGTAAAATAAACTTGGAATAAAAGTTCGAAAATCTGGGTGCAGATGGTATGGACAGGAATACCTTTTCCCTTCTAAATGTGGTTTCCGCACGCTAGTAGGCCATCGAAATCCTGAGATTGATATTTTTATTAGAATTCCACAAAAATCGAATTAGGTCGTTATCATGAAAAACTTTTCATTTGAGCGAAAATATTCCAAAACACGCCAATACTGAATATTTGGTAATTATGTTTTCTAAAGACCAAGTTTGCTTTTGCCTTAATGGCTGCTGAGAAGTTATGCAGGGGAGGCGCAGATATTAACACGAATTATGTGCTAATGTTATTTTCCTGGGACATATGTATTAGAAAACTTCGAATGGAAGAAAACAGAAGATACTAAGGGTATTCTGACCTCTCACTGAGGCAGTACCTATCTACTTACCTTAGCTTTTAGATATAAGGTAACTACATACTTATTTTTAAATGCTTTATGCCACTCAAGATTTATTCGTTAAAAGTTACAAGCTTAGTGATGGGGTGTAGAAAAAGAGTGGAATGAAAGGCGATATGCCTTAATTTCAAATTTCGTGGATTAAAATTTTTCGGAAACATCCGTACTACAAATACAGACCGTATGTGGTCCAGGGCATACGTAGCTTCTTACGACCATTCGTGTTGTGCGTGTTATATTTTTTCACGCAAATAGAAGGGACCTACAGCTTAAAGCCATACCCGAAAGGCAAATTGAAAAGCTTTCTGGGACTCGAACCTCTCGCTCAGTAATCCAACTCACTAACCACTGCGCCACCGCGCCCACATCCATACTAGGTGATTAAACATCCATTTTTCTAAAATTAGATTTAGGCTCATTTGCAATGGATACATATATCGGTTATGGCAGTGTTTATTTTTTTCTACTCTGCGATCTTGAACTCGGATTTGTACATACATATGTATGTATATGAACAAATTTTGGATAATGTTTGCGATACCGACTTTTATAGCTTGTTTGTTGGTTTTCGTGTTTGGAATACGTTGAAGTTAGGCGGTATTTAGTTAAATTAATTTGAGGAAAAAAGTGTAGAAAAATAGAAGTACATTTTTAAAAAAAAAATGCAGAACACAATTTGTACGATCTCGATTATGAAGCTTTAACTTACTTCCCTTGATGCGATTGAACAGGTGAACAGGCGAGACATAATTAAAAGGTGGGTCATCTGAGCTAGGTGCGAGTTACTTTAACACTGGAAACACTAACACAATTGAAATATCGAAAGATTTGTAATACCTAGTCTCCGCTGTCTGCTGGCCTTATGTTTGAAAAGCACTTGTGAATATTGAAAAATTATTTCCAAAGTTAGTGCGGTGCTGTTGAATAAACTTCCAGGGGGATGAAGTCGTTAAGGCGGGCTGTCTCGTGATACCTACCTCGTTTAGAGCTGTATGCCGCTGAGGTCAGGTTATTTATCAAGTTTATTGCTCTTGCAATGCGTCTGCGAATCATGTTGACCTAGATATTATCCAGTCTGTTTATGTTTGCTCTGTTATACAGGACCTCATTGAAAGTGACTTTTTTAAGGCTCTGGTGCTCTGACTCAAAGACAAGCCCTCTCAAACACCAAAATCCTTTCCATCAAACTTGCTCCAACGTTGAACTACATGGGACATCCGTATGCGAGCATGCGTCAGGTGAGAGCCATCTAGCAGATTACATTTATCCTAGTAGCGAGTTGGCTAATATTAAACTGTCTCTTTACAGTTCGTTAAAATAAAGACATTGAGTACTTAACCACAATTCGACCAACGATTAAGAGCTTTGGCCAGTACTTTCTGGTACCTCTTCGTTTTCGACTTCTGGAAGTTGATCTTGAGGTCACTAGTGGAAATATTAAGAAGCATCGACGAATTAATCGTACCCTGTAGCAGACCGTTTTTAAATTCGACCGTCCCAGCAGAATTCATATTGTCGACAGTAGACAGAGTGAGCATATTTCAAAGCATGTACAGCAGTAGTTTGCTTATGCCTAGCCTGCGAACTTGTAGAAAAGTCCTCCTAGCTTGAGATGGAAACCATTGACCCTTACTATTTGCCTTCTATTAGTTAAATAATTAAAAGAACTTCGCGTTAAAACATTAAAACCTAATGAAATTACCTTATATTTTTTAAATTTAATAAATCAGGCAAGTCTGAATATTACTTTTCGAATTAATTTTCTTCCAAAACGATTTACTATTTGACGTTACTTAAGACTTTGACTTGGACCATTGTCTATTGTAGGCTTTTTTGCGCTTTAGTGGCCGCTTCAGACATTTTCACAAAATGGGCGTGAAAATGGGCAGTATAACCGTCCGCAACTAACAACATCAGCAGCAAAATTCTAGAATTGTATTCAACATAGTGTACCGCCGTCTTTAGTTAGTTACACAAAGGAAACATTCTCAGGAGCAAAAATCTTACTTATTTCCAGTTGCTACTTCTTAGTGGCGGAGTCCAATACATGATTCCTTCAATACAGAAAACATGACCACCAACGCACCAAAAATCTAAAAACGAAATCGACTGGTCAGCACTTTGAAAAAAACATTATCCGAACTAACTAAGTCATGGATTATGTCGTTAGAGCTTATCGCCTTAAACCGCCTACACACAGAACATTTTCAGGCTTAGGCAGCAACCAGAACATTTCTCTTGTCGACTTTCTAATCGTTTGGTTCCAATCATCCTCGTCAATTATCTGCATTCTTTCAGTTTTCCATTGGATTTTTCTATTCTTGTGGCAAATCCCAACTAGGTTAACAACGAGCCGTTGATAACATTCAAGGATTCACAGTCTGGAGCACTACTGGCCCCCAAATCAGTACCTCCGATCTTCCGAATGCGCAAATCCCTTTTAAATGTCATTTCTTTTTATTTCCTCTCCCTCGAAATGCTACAACTGATTCCATTTAATTTCACATCCCTTAGAAGACTTCTATCTTAAACGATTTTTTACTCAGATACAGTAGCCTGTAGCGGCATTGAGAGATAAGAAAGAAAATTGCTGCAATTTGTTAAGTGGCCAAACCGATGTGGTTGCCTGTGGGAGTCTCTTTAAACTGTTTAATTTGTAAAGCCATAGCGGAGTCTCACTGAACTATCTCGCTTTTAATTAACTTGTCAGCAAAAAGCGGAACACAGAGAATTTAATAAAAACGTAAACGCCTACGCAACGCTTTCATTCTTATCAAATATTGACACTGCCAAACGGTCCCTCCTTCCACTGTAATCGTTGATGATGCTTATGAATATAAATATTGATACATATGGGACCGGCCTGCTTCGGGGAAAAAAACAAACACAAGTTAAGGCCTAGATAGCCGAAGGATATTTTACAACTTTTTCTGACATACACGACAGACAGCTTTCTAAGATTAGAAGATAAATGTTGTTCCCGTTTGTGTTGTGAATATTCCTTGTGCGGTAATAGGGGTTGCTGGTGCGGTTCTGAAAAGACAAAATCGACCCACTCCCATCCCTGGATTTCCTTGTAGGCCTATTTTTAGAATTTAATGAGATTCCTTTTCGTCTTCCATCGCAAATGGGGGTTGTTCTACCAAGACAGTCGGATACTAGGGGGAAATGACAGATTCCTTTCGGTGCCTATGACGAGAAGATGAGCTATGTTGTCTATTATGCCAATTATTCAAAACCACAGATTTATGACGAAACAAAGTAAATATGGAAAATTGGAAAAATTTTATGACGAAAACTTTTCTTGCGTCTCATCGGATTCGAATTGGGGACATGTCAATATAAAATTTGTCGTGTCGGATGAGTTTGCTTAAGACCGAAGTGTAGTGGGGTTGCAGCAGTGTTTGCTTTTAATTTTAAGAAAATGTGGATTAAACTTTTCCCCAATTGTTTTTTTTCTTTTTTATTTTGTCCTCCTAACATGGTTATTTTAAAACCACGCACAGATCGTTCCGTTTTGCCAGGAGCTTCAAACGTTTATAGAGCATGGATAACTGGTGGCGTACGTATGCAATTGTCGTTAATTTTAACGAGTGTACAAATTTTGTATGCTAATTAAAAGTGTTAAGCGATAAAGGACATGTGTTGTGGAAGTGATTTCATTTTGGAATATATGATAAATACTTTTGAATCACATGTAGTTTCATGTTATGGTGGTCACATGAGGTAGTTACAGAAAAAAAGGACTTTGGAAGAGTTGTTAAAATAAAGTATGTACATTCTTTCAGTTACATTGGAAAGCAATACTCAAATTCTGTGTTGCGTCATTCGTTAAGTGTATTAAAATATAGTTTTATTGAGTTGATACTTTAATTAGAAACGAAGTAAGAATTATTCTAGTACTGGTGGCTTCAAGCATACAAATTCACAATTTTTATGCATTCTAAACTTTTTAATGAAAAAAAAAAACAAACAAAACAAACAAACACCAACATCCGGTACAATTAACTAAGGAGTAAGGACATTCACAAAATGGACTTCAACTTCCCGTTTATTAAATTGTGACGTATGTTACCAGAATACGCGATTGTGGATTAAAAAGTTTGTAACCTGACCAACAAAACAAAATTGGAAGTTTAAAAAATGACTTTTATTTTCAACGTAATCTTCCATAAGTTTAATACACTTCTTCCATTTGGTTTCGGAAGAAATTATACCAGTTTTAAAGCAAATGCTTGCTTAAGGACTTCAAAAAATATTTTAATTGCAGTTTCAACATCTTCATCCGTGGAAAATCTATAACATCCCAAATGCTTTTTTTATTTTAAGGAACTGATAACAGTCACACGGAGCCAGATCGGGCGAATATGGTAGTGCGTAGGCGTGAATTGTCCTGTTGAAAGACAACGTTTTCCCTGAACAGTCCTGTTTTTTTTTTCTTTATTTATTCTCAAAGGCGACACAAGAGATACATGATCATCCATGATGATTCCCTCTGACTTCTCAAATAAACCGATGCCATTACCTTATTTGACCTCCTTCGGGGCTACTGGTCCAGATTTTCTTCTTCATTCTTTCAATTGCTCTTTAGTCTCAGGATGAACCTACAGTTTGTTTTAGAAAAAAATGTGTGTTAGTTTACTCACACACATGTTTGTAGCGAAATTATTTTCGGCATCGCCCATCGCTCATTGTTTTCATTTCATCAGAATTTTTGAATACTTCGGCGGTATAACATCATTACAAAATGAGTGAAGTTTTTAAAAAACGTTTCGAAAGTATTTTCTTGGTAACTCACCCAAAAGGGCCGCAAATGAGCATTAAGTCGGCAGCGAAATATTTAAAAACATCAGAGACATTGGTGAGAAAGTAAATTAAAAGGTATACGGAATGCGGTAATGTCGATGATAGCCCAGGTATGTGATTCCAAAGCAAGCACATCCTGTAAGGACAATAAAGTAATTTGTGAATTGTTTCGGAAAAACCCCACAACTAGTCTGAGGAACGCAATAGAAAAACCGTCCAGAAAAGGATATAAAGTGTCCATCAACACAATACGACACTGCTTTGCAGGATCTGGCATCAAAAACAGGAGTAGCACACCTAAACCGTTACTGACATAAAAACATACTGAAAAGAGGCTAAGTTGGGCAACGCGGAATTTAGACCGCGATTGGGTCAACATTATGTTTACAGAGAGGTCATCTTTTTTGTTTACAATTACTGGAAGAAGGCCTGCATACAAAAGGTAAAAAGTTTCTGCAACATATTGTAAAACATCCAGCGAAAGTTCATGTTTAAGGATGCTTGTCGGCTAAAGGAATCAGAAAGTTGATAGTATTTACACAAAACCTCGATGCACAGTTTATTGTAAAATTATACCAGAAGGGTTTGTTAAGGTCAGCCGAGTCTCTGTATGAACCAAACAATTTCGACAGGGTTTTGCAAGAGGATAACGATCCAAAACATTGGAGTCGCCTCTGCACTCGTTGGAAAGAGGAAAATGGTGTAAAATATGAAAATATGGAAAAAAATAGCCACGGTAAAATAACTTGCGCGGGTCTTGAAGCAAATTTGGAGAGGCCTAAGTTTAAAATATGCGCAAAAACTAAGTGAAAGATGCACTAGACGATGCTAGATCATTGATCGTAGGATCCGATGGCTCGGATTTCTATGACTTGTACTGCCGATTGAAAAACCATTAATGCTTACTCGAACATTAAATATAGAGCATGAACTCCATATGCTCGCTCTGTATATTTTGTATTCATGTATACATTGTAGGTTAAACTTACGCTGGCATGTAAGAATTTCTGTATAAAAAATACTTGGCGCAACAGACCGAATCGGTCCAGGGCCGAGCTTCTCGCAACCATTCGTGCTGTGCGTGTCATATTTTTTCATGCAAATATGTAGAAACGACCTACAGTTTAAAGCCATATCCGAAAGGCAAATTGAGAAGCTTTCTGGGATTCGAACCTCAAACTTCTCGCTCAGTAATCCAACTCACTAACCACTGAGCCACCGCTCCACCGCGCCCACATCCATACTAAGCGGAAGATATTTCGAATTGCTCTCATATGACGAATGCAATTCCTAAGCTGCCAAAACGTGCTAAATTGGCAATAAAAAAACAGAGAATATGGGCAACGAAGGATCTAGGTAGCACTTTGAAGTTTCCTGTTGAAGCACAAGTTGAACCTCCGTGCACTCACGAATGGCGAGAAAAACAAAATGCGCCCATTGATGTCTTCCGTCTAATATTTGATGAGGAAATTTTAGATAAAATCTGTGAGGAGAGTAATTTATATGCCATGCAAAAAGGACAGGAATCAAATATCTCTCCGAATGAAATTTTAAAATATTTTGCAATATTACTTTTGTCTGGCTATAACTCAAATACGCATAGGCGAATGTATTGGGAGACGAGAGAAGATACTAAATACTCACTAGTTGCTTCTGCAATGCCGAGGAATAGATTCGAGTGTATTCACCGGATTTTCATTTAAATGACAACAATAAGCTTGATCCGCAATATAGATTATACAAAGTTCGCCCTTTTATTGACCATATAAAAAAAAATTTCAAGAGCTAGCTAGACCATTAGGAAGTAAATTTTCACTTGATGAAGCAATGGTGCCTTATTATGGGCACCATTATGCAAAGCAGTTTATTAGGGGGAAGCCCAAACGTTATGGTTTTAAGTTCTGGTGCCTCAACAATTCAACAGGATATCTTCTGAAATTTGGGCCATATACTGGAGCTGCGGAGATGAAAACAAGGAACAAGCCACTTGGATCAACCATAACACAGAAGCTCTGCGTGAACTTTCTTCCTGTACATAGTACTGTCTATATTGACAACTACTTCAATTCATTGCCTTTGCTCGAATCGCTTAAAAGTGAAAATATAAACTGCCTGGGAACAATTAGGAGTGATCGAGTGGAAAAAGCTCCGCTAAAAGATCTGAAGAAAGAACGAAGACATGCCATTGCTTGGGTTTACAAGGCGCATTTCCTTATCAGAGCTCACTGTCACTCAATTTAATCTCCCTAGAAGGGTTTGCCCAAAAACGTCCTTGCAGGTAAAATGACCAAATACATATAATTTTATTAAAAGCAACAATCATAATAATTTAGGTATTACCGGAAGTGAGATACGACGAGGTTCAGAATTTGGTGGACAAAAGTAATACACAACGCCGATGTGGACAGTGTGGCAAATGTTCAAAATTTATATGTTCGAAGTGTAATATCGGACTACATCCAAAGGATTGTTTTGCTCTTTTTCATTAACGTCGTTAAATAGCAAATTTTGGGTTAATATTTATTAAAAAACATGCTGTATTTCAAAGTGCCTGCGGATCTTACTGCAATAAAACTGAAATCAAATATATGTATACCAATCTTTTACTCGTTAGTACCGAGCGTATGATTAAACATACGTTAAAAAAAACATATACATATGTAATTTTTTTTTTCCAAAATTCTCCTGTTTTTCTCGGAAAGGATCATAAGGATATGCCAAGACATAAATTCGAACGAAAAATTCAAGAAAAAAATTCTTGGGCAGTACACGGATTATGTGCTAATTTTGATTTCCTGGGACATATGTATTAGAAAACTTCAAATGGGGGAAAAGAGAAGATACTAAGGCTATTCTGACCTCTCTCTGAGGGCAGTACCTACCTACTTGCCTTAGCATTTAGCTATAAGGTAACTACATACTTATTTTTACATGTTTTATACCACTATAAATGTTTTATGCCACTCAAGATTTATTAGTTAAAAGTTACAAGCTTAATGATGGGGTGTAGAAAAAGAATTAGTTGAATGAATGGCGGTATGCCTTAATCTAAAATTTTACGGATTAAAATTTTTCGGAAATATTGAGGATGACAAATTATTCCACATCCGTACTACAAATACTTGGCGCAACAGACCGTATGTGGTCCAGGGCCTATGTAGCTTCTTGCGACCATTCGTGTTGTGCGTGTTATATTTTTTCATGTAAATATGTAGAAACGACCTACAGTTTAGAGCCATATCCGAAAGGCAAATTGAGAAGCTTCCTCATGACAGTAATTACTCTCGGACGTTTGACAGACATTCGCGAGAGGTGGGGCCGTGAAAAAACTTGTTGGTGTTCTCTGGGATTCGAACGTCGAACCTCTAGCTCAGCGATCCAACGCACTAACCACTTGAGCCACGGCGCCCATTTCAGTATAAATAGAGTAAGAATTTTGGAATAAAGCGAAGTAAATTTTGATCAAGCATATCGCGAAGGTCTTTGATTTACTTTCTTTTGAGCTCTTTAGCCAAACCTCTATATCGGGTTTGGATGGTCTTACAAATAAGCCAAAAGTTGGGGCACTGCGAGAAAAATATATATCACGTACATACATATATATATTACACTAACGAAGGCACAACTTCCTCGTAGACAATAAGTCCAAGCTAGAATCCGAATGCTATTTTTGAAATCTGCAGACGCAAAGAGGACTGGTTCTTTACAGGTAATACTTTAAGCGCTCCACAAATTATGGTGACAAAAGTTCTACAAAAGAACAGTCATTACGAGGCAACAATGTACCACAATTTCAGTTTATTTATTATAACTCTTACGATGCTTAACATATTTGCATATTCTAATTGTTGGTAATATACAAAATCTCAACCGAAAATGTTTCAAAATCCCGTTTGGATTGACCATCCTTACTTTGAAAAATTGGCCAGGAACATGAAAATCTGATAAGTTTGGATCAAGAACTAAAAAATAATAAAACATTAATGTAAGTCATTGTTAACATTAGCTATTTATAAGTTACCTCTTTAAAATATTCCAGGCTTATAATATTTACCCTGGTCGCATGCAACAACAGTGGTCTATTGGCCCTTGTCATCATAATCGTTATCATTTTTCGATACTTAGGCTTCCCTTCGTACCAATTATGATTGTACATCGAATTAATCAAACTTTCAGTCTAATGAAATAATTTATTTTTTTAGATTTAAATGGTCATAGATGCGAACTTTGACTCACAGTCTTTTGCAATTCCGTTCCATTGAAGCATCTCACGTAAGTTGGAATTAAGAATACCATAGAGGTAATAGTAAATGGGATCATATTCATGATATCGATTCCATTGAACACCGAGAACATAAACAAACATAGCGAAGCCTTCATTATGGTGAATCCGATAAATGTACTCAAACTAAAGATTTTATCGATATCATCTCTTACGCTGAAATCAAATGAAGTTTAAATAAGTTAAAGTCTTTATTTTATAGTTCATAACTCACTTTTCCAAGGCATATTGATACCTAATTAGTTTTTTGACTTGCTGCAAGCTTTCTGACTCGTTTGTAGCATCCAATTGACTCAGTAAACTATTCAGATAGTGGTAATGCATGCACAAGTACGTAACTGACGTTGTGAAGATAAAATCATCATTAAGTATAAAGAATCCTGCTGTCAAACTTGTAAACATTTGCGCGAAATAGAGTAATGGGTAAAAAATTAACCGATTCTCATCTAACGGATGCCAGCTGATGAAAGGATAACGACAAACGTACTGTTGACCTGTAAAAATCCAATCGAACAACGATTTTAAAATCGGTTTTAAGAAGTACACTACACTGCCAACAGAAGTTAATGCTCTCAGAGTTTTATTCCTTAAGATAATTGTCATAGCATAGCTGGGCAAATGATACTTCAGTTGATCTCGACTTGTTATGGGAAACAATTTCTCTAAATTCCATAACATTCTTCGCATTTCTTTTTGATGTATAAGAAGAGTAGTTCCGCGACAAAAGCTAATCACGAATGCACTGATCAGTGCTACAACTTCAATGGCTTCTGCAAATTCCATATCAAAGCCCTGGATGTATTTTACGATCTTCATTGAAAAGCAAAGAGTATACAAGAGAAGTGCTGCAGCCGCAAATGTTATTAGCTTCACACGTACTATTTCCAATGGTAATGTGGGAGATCTGCGTTGAAGAAACTTCACTTTGAACAATGATATAAACGATTCATCGAAATCATAAATTCTTTCCGAGGATGGTATATCCATTGCAGCGGTTCCAGTCAGGTTGCGATTATAGCTTGTGAAGATCACCTAAGAAGAGAGCACAATTTAAGTATAAGTTCATCATATTAATCAAAGGCACTGGAAGATAAACAAATTTGTTCTTCATTATTCTTAGACGTTGCGCAGGCTTTTGATAAAGTTTGGCATAAAGGCTTAGAGTATAAACTTCAAAGGGATCTACCTAGACAATACTATGAGATACTAAAATCTTATATAGCAAATAGATTCTTTAGAGTTCGCTATGGCACAGAGTTTTCTGAACTTAAAGAAATACAAGCAGGTGTTCCACAGGGAAACTAGTGATATAGCACATGCAAATGATACGATGATAGCCACATTCGAAGATGATACTGCTCTTCTATCAAGTGATGGATGCGTGGCTAAAGCAACAGAACAGCTACAAAATTCAGTTAATGAGATATGTAGTTGGACGCAACGATGGCGTATTAAACTTAATGAGTCAAAGTCCACCCATATCAACTTTACCAATAAAAAAATAACTAATGTTCCTGTAGTTATTAATAATCAAGTAGTTCCTTGTTCTAACACAGCTAAGTATAAGTATCACAGGGTATGAAACTGGGTGCTAAATTGAAATGGAAGGAACGTGTGAAAAAGAAAGTAGAAGTGCTGAATATTAGATATAGAAATTTTTATTGGTTGCTAGGATATTATTCAGAAATGTCCATTGAGAATAAAATCTTATTATATAATCAGATACTAAAACCTGTTTGGACATATGGTATCCAATTATGGTGTTGTACAAGGAAAACGAATGTACAAATAATACAAACATTTCAAAACAAAGTCCTTCGGGGAATAGCAAAAGCCCCATGGTACATTAGAAATAATGACTTGCATCGTGATTTGCAGATTGATCTTGTAACAGAAGTAATTAAAAAGAACGCAATGCGGCACAACGATCGTCTGCAGATGCATATTAACCCTGAGATAGCAGACGTCTTAAATGTACGATATAATATTCGTAGATTAAGAAGAACTAAACCTCATGAACTTATAACCTGACGAGTATGAGAACCCGTATTTAAACTACAATACCTTCTCAAACGCAACTAAATGTTGAAACTAAAATCATTTGTCGATCGCTCTTTGATTGGCCATGATTAAGGAAGTGTTTTTAGTGTGGTTAGCGTCCCGCACTACTGCTGGATTTCTAGCCCCTCAGGGTCTTTCCAGATTTTCACCCTCACCAACAAAAAGAAATATTTATCAAATTAATTGGCTTGGTGTTCCAAGATGTTTGGTTCAATTATCTTGTTACGCAGGAAGGTAGCACTCAAACAACAGGAAGGAATATATATTAAGGATATTCACTTTTCTCAACTTTTTTCATGTTACTCTTAAAGTAGTCGCTTTGGGTCAATTGGATTTATACGCACGCAGATGCAGATATTTTATCAGAATCTGCTGTGAGAGTTAGTCTCAGAAATATTTTCTCTCGCTACGAGGACGCAATAACTTATTGTTCGCAAGTGAACTGCTTTTAATTTTTTTTTATTATTATTGTGTATTATTAATACACTAGGCAGCCAGATGTAATTTGAAGGAAAAGGACCAAGAATTTTTCATTAGAACTGCGTCTTTCTTTACTCATTTTTGTTCAAATACGCAAAAACTAGTCCAATAGTTCTTAAAATTTACCAAAATTTAAGTGAAATAAGATTTTGGCTGATTTGATGATTAACTGATTTGAGTTGACATATGTGCTTATTAGCAAGTTTAAGAAATAAAACCACTATTTCACTGCAGTTAGTTAAAATTGTTCATTTGGAGCCTTAATAAAATAACACCTTGTAGTATACATGTTTTATTCAGCCATCCACAGGAATGGCCTTCTATTAAATTGTCAAGCTCTGTCTATTGTGCAAATGAATTGTAGCGACCGTACTTACTGTATCGAAGGCGGATGCGAGTGCCTCTCTACGTTCTAGATACGACTGCGTACGATTTCTTATATTGCTGATTTTAGCTGCTATGGTAAAAATGTCACATTGGGGACTCTACATAAATTATGTATGTTCCTTAGTGTGGATACTTGCTAATGACATATGACATTAAAGATAAGTGCTCAATTATCAAAGTGGCTATTACGCCCCCAAATATTTTCAAATATTTAACCTTTTTAACAATGTTCCTTGGCAAAGCCTGTAATAACATTTAGCTATTTATATCTTGTTTTCTATAGTATTCACCAGGTGTTATGCAAACAATAACAATGGATAGTATTGAAAGTGCTCACTTTATTACGAAATCAGTACTGACTCACTGTGTATACTATGTATGTATATCCTTCACAAGTGAGAATATTTCTTGCTCCTCATTGAAGATATCCACACATTAACATTTCTCTCAAAAAACAGACGAAAAGAAAAAGAAACAAAAAGTCAGCAAAACAAAACAAATCTTTTCAAATCCTTAGCTTCAGAGATTCATTTATTATGTTGCCTGATCGAAAAGGAAAATATTTTATTTCAATCATTACACGTATAATTTTGCCTGCATAAAAAAAAATTTTATAAAATTTTTCTCACACTAATAAAGATTTATATTTAAGTTCGGATCACTCTCTTATCATTGGTGCGATCAGCGATATAATAAATTATAAGGCACAAAATCTAAGTCCAACAAATAAATTTAATAATTTATTGTTGTTGCTGATGTATTTGCGATCCCAGCAAATGCACTTCGGTACAGATAAAGCGTACGGAGCATGGGGGGTATTATATGTCACTCGCCCCTCCTCAAGATTGATGCTCTCCTGAGTATCTTTAACTTCGTTTTTAATTATTATAGTATTTTTTTTTGTTCTGATTTTAAAAATAACAATTGTAATTAAAATAATTAAAATTATTGTAATCAATGTGTAAGACACAACATGTTTTACATTGCCTTCGTATTTAAGTTATTCTATTATCTTTCGGTTTTGAATTTGTTTTAAGCTTATCTCCTCTAGTTCCATTTTAGTGTCTAAAGTTTCTGGTTTATTATAATATGGTATTAAAATATTCTGTTTAATAGTAATTTCTTCATTAGTATACAATGTTTCGTTTATTTTAACTTTACAGTTATTAAAATGTACATATTAAGTTATTCTTTGAAAATTGATACTTCAGATTGTTACATGTATTTGTTAAATTTGTCTTATATAGATTCTTCGCTATCGCTTAGTTCTATGATTTATAAATTTACATGATCCGTACGAGTTTTTCAGTAGGTTTAGAAGACAATTTACAGTCTTTTTAAGTTTCTTTATGTACTTTTCTTTGTTATCATCATACAAAACATTGTTACAAAATATGAAATAATTTCCTAAAACAACAATTTCATTTCCCTTAAGATTAGGTATTGGCAACAACATTATTTTCTCGTATTTATTATTTGAAATGATTGGAATTCTAAGTACAAAAATTAGTTTATTATTTGATTCAATTAGACTGCTTTTAATATTTTCCAAACTCTCGATATTTGTATATCGAATCTTACATTTTCTTCTTCCGTTAGGATATTTTTGCCTAAGATTCCTAGTTTCGAAAATACATACATACAATATTATCCTGCAGTTTTTCGATTTCATTATTAAGTAACAATATATCAGTGTTAATCTGAATTGATTATAAGTTTTTTGCCAAATTCATTTGTTCCTTGTTCGTATGATTTATAAATTTTTCAATGATTTTTTGTTGTTTATTAATTCTATTAACTAAGACATTTAGATTACTTTGTAGATCAGTATTTATTCCGATCTGTTCATTTAATTCGGCAATAGAATTGTGGTTATTCTCTTCTATAATTCTCAAATTATCCTGCAACTCTGATCGCTCGTCATCATCCATCACGCCAAATAAAAAATTTAGCCCTTTCCCTACTGTATTAATCAAACCTCTTTTCTGCCGTGGATGTGGTATAACTGTATTGAGTTTAGAACGTGTGTTATTGAGTGCGTTAGTCAGTAACATTTTTAATGTTAAGTCCCCAAAGCTTTTAAAATTGTCCTCTATTGCTTCTTCTACTTGGCTGATAGCCTTGCTATAGCTTCCTAAATCAACAACATGAAGAACCTTATCATATCCTTCGATTAGTTTTATCGATTCTTGTCTTATCATCGTGTATCCTGCCTGGGTGTTTATTTCCTCTAGTCTGAAATCAGCTGGTGTAGTCTAACAGTCCTTTGAAGGATTATCGCAAAGGTAAATTCCATATTTATTCTGTGAAAATAGAAATTGTGTCTAGATATGTCAATTACTGTTTAGTTATTGATATTTCTTAATTTTAAATATTAGTCTGGTATTTATTTCGTCGCCTAGCTTGATTTTTATAATACTGACTTTCCCCTTCGGTTCTTATTGACATAATTGTTCCTAAAATCTTCTACACTTATTCTATTTCTGTTTATAAGGTTATTTCTATTCACCTTGTTCAAATGTAAACGGTTGGAGATTTGTTGAA
The DNA here is from genome assembly GCA_946965025.1 of Blera fallax. Taxonomy (NCBI): domain Eukaryota; kingdom Metazoa; phylum Arthropoda; class Insecta; order Diptera; family Syrphidae; genus Blera; species Blera fallax. The sequence goes on from OX337247.1 coordinate 32,870,968, forward strand.
TAACGTCATCTGACATTTATTTTAGCTTTAAAAACGTTATCTTTTAGTTCATCCTTATTGTTTCTATCGGCATTGAACAATCTCATATGTTCATTTAACATGGAATGCAGTCTTTTTTACATCTGAATTGCCTGTTTTCAAATAAGGGGTTGTTAAATGTAGGCTTATATTGTTTTTCAGGAAAATTTTTTTAATTATACTAGTACCTAATTCGTTGTCGGTTATTATTAAATTTGGCTTACCTAGATATTGAAATCTGAACTTCAATGCTTCTAAAATTGATATCGTATTTTGATATCGTATTTTGATATCGTATTTTGTTAGTTTATCTATGGTTGTCAAATACATAACATTCCTCTGTGGAAACCATATGTCTACATGGACTATTTCATTGTTTTGCTTAGGGGTTTCGGTAAGATTAAACTTGTGTTTGATAGGGTGTCTATCGAACTTGGCCATATTGCAAATTTCACAGTTGCTTATTAATTTATTTATTTCTTTTTGGAGATTAGGATAGTAGTACTTATTTCTTAATTCTAAGAATACTTCATTTATTCCCCTGTGGTTATTATTAAGATACTCTTTCTCTATGATTCATAATTATTTTCCCTTGTCAGCGACGTCTTCTAGAAGTATGTTGGTTTTTAAGATTTTCAAATTTTTATTTTTTGCAAAAAACTGTCTATAGTTTTCCTGGAATTTTAAAAATAATTGAGCGTCTGAACAATATAGAGCCATTAAACCTTTCTCCAGTAATATATTTTTCATAATGTTAACTAAGTTGCTCTCCGGGCCTATTTTTACAATATTTCTAACTTTTTTAAACAATATCTTCATAGTAATAGATTGCTTGTCACCTATTTCTAGTATAATCTGATTCTTAAATAGGTTAAATGCTATGTCTGTAATAGGGATAAAATCTGCACTATCAGTATCTGCACTGTGTACGGTGTTGCAATCAAAAAACGCATTTAAGTTTATCAATAATTCGTTTTCACTATTGGTTTTTTGATAATTTATTCTGCTCAGTCCGTCTGCTACCACATTCTCCTTGCCTTTGATGTATTACATTAAAATCGAATTCTGTTAGTTTAATCTTCCAGCGTTGGAGTTTGCTATTTGGTTCCTTTAAATTATTGAACCATACTAAAGGCCTGTGATCTGTTTCAATCGTAAATCTTCCGAATAAATACGGCCTAAAATACTTTGTGGCCCAAACTATGGCCAAAAGTTCTTTCTCAATGGTACTATATCATTGTTCGTGACCATTAAGAGAGCGACTTGCATAGCTAATTGCCCTATTATTTTGCATCAAGACTGCACCTAGTGCATAATTGCTCGCGTCCGTAATAAGTGTAAAGTTTTTGCTGAAATCTGAATGTACTAAGATCGGGTCATTCTTTATCAGTTCCTTAAGTTTGTTGAAAGCTTCTATATAATCTCTATCTTTTATATTAACCTTTGAGTTTTTTTTTTAGATACTTTGTAAGGTGGTGAGCAATTTTAGAATATTGTTGTTTATTGTTTAATTTCAAATTAACCATTCATTAACAATTTTACATATTCATAAAATAACTTAGTAAGTAACTAGATAATTAATTAATAAATTCATTGATAACAAAATTAAATATTATGCCACATACATATTTTATAAACAGAAACTCTGGGCATATAGAACATGGGTTATTGAAATTATATTAATACACTTTGTGGTTATAAAACAACCAGTAGCAAGTGTATAGCTATAAGAAATTATAAAATTAAGTAACGTAAAAGCCGCAAGGAGTAGGAAAACGCGATGTCGATGAGATGTGTATTTATAGAATATTCGGACACGTGCAGGTATTTTTAAAGGCAATTATTTAGAAAATATGGTTGAAATTAGGCACTCGTAACGAGAAAGAAAGCAAAGAGATTTTAATAAATGTTGTAGTATTTAAGATAAAACTTGAAATAGGGTTTCTACTTCAGATCTTGATAGCAACCAATCTTTGAGTTTTTTCATAAATCGATGACCGTGTTCAACCAGACTGGATATTTCTGACGGCAGCTTGTTGAAAATGTAAGGTGCAATAACATTGAGAGAACGTCTACTGTGCTCTTTATTAACTAGCGGGACGTCTACGGAAAACATATTTCTTCATGAGTAAACCTCATTTTTTCTAAAATGAAAATTTCCGCTTCTGACGAAGAAGACTTTGAGCGCTTTATAAATAAGGAAATATCGAAGTGGAGGTATTTTAGCTGACTGGAATAAAGGCATAGCTGGCTCAAATCTACTTTTATGAAACATCAGCCGTAGTATCTTTTTCTGAACTAACATAATAGGCATCAAGTTACTAACATAGGCACACCCCCAGCATGCAAGACCATATTCAAGCCGTGAGTGGACCAAAGCATAGTAGATAGCAGTGAGCAAGTTATGTGGAAACAGTTTACGCAGATGATACATTTTGTTTAATGCTATATAGAGTATTTTTTTCAAAAACATTATATGTGACTTCCAGCTTAATTTATTATCTATAAAAACTCCTAGATATTTAAACTCTTTAACAAACTCAAAAATAAAGCATTTGTTTGTGCAATAGACCTTGTCGCAGGTAGGATGATGAAAAATAACATCTTCAATCACAGTATTTGCCGAGGTTAAAGAAAAACACATCGCTTTAGACTTCGTGCTCAGTACAAGTTGGTGATAATTAAACCAGATTCCGAGCAAATTTAGATCTGAATTCATGTGGTTATGAATTGCTCTCAGAGAGCTATCAGCATACGAGAGTGCAAGGTCATCTGCCAATTAAGTGACCATTAACAGGTAAACTAAAAATTGTGTTTATGTAGATAAGAAAGAGGATTGGTCCAAGGACTGATCCTTGAAGGACGCCAATATTAGAGCAAGCTATTCCTTGCTTATGACTCCATTTACCCTCACTCGTTATTTCCTGTTGACCAAGAAGGACTTAAACCACTCAATTATGGGACCTCTGAAGCCAGCATTAACTTAATGGGTTAAGAATAGTCTTTGATAAATCGTCTGTAATATCCTGTTATGCCTAAAAAGGATTTGATCTCTTTCTGATTTTTCGGAACATCGATTTTATCTATGGCTTCTGCTTTCTGTGGGTTAGTTTTAATACATTCTGGGGTAATAACGTGTCCTAAAAACTTGGTTTCTCTTTTAAGAAAGCTACATTTTTCTAACTGTATTTTAAGGTTGGATTGGGCAAGGCGTTTAAGAATTTGATTTAGTGATTCAATGTGTTCTTTAATACTGGTCGAGAAAATTAGGATGTCATCCATACAGACGAGACATATTTTTCCAATTTATTCCTTCACTATATTGTTAATAAGTCGTTGAAAGGTAGCGGAAGCATTGCGTAGGCCAAAGGGCACGCGAAAAAATTCGTAATGTCTATTAGGGGTGAAAAACGCAGTTTTGTGCCTATCGCTAGGGTGCATTTCAATTTGATGAAAGCCCTTATCGAGGTCTAGGGTAGTAAAGTACTGGCATCTTCGTAACTTGTCAAATATTTCTTCAATATTTGGAATAGGAAATCGGTCTTCTATCGTTATCTCGTTGAGCTTACGATAGTCGATGACGTTTCGCCGGTTTTGCTTTCCCGATGAGTCTATCTTTTTGGGGACAATCCAAATTGGGTTATTGTACGGACTATTTGATTCTTTTATTATGCCCTGAATAAGCATTTCCTCGATCTGTCTATTAACTTCATTGTTATGAATTTGAGGGTATGTGTACATTTTGGAAAAGACGGGGAGGTCATGTTTAGTGACAGTACGGTGTTTAATTTCGTTGGTAAAGGTTAAATCATCACCTTCCTTGTACAAAGCGTTCTTGTGAGTCTTGACTACTTTATGTTGAAACATTTTCGCATGCTTATAAAGATGATCTGTACTAATAAAATCGAGTATATTGTTTTCCCTAATTTCGCTGTGAAATATTTCTATCGCGTTCTCTTTACATGATATCTTCTCGTAGTTCTCATCTTCTTTATTGAAATACAAACGTAAGGATGTTTTTTGTGTTGTTAATTGTTTATTAGAGTAATCAATGACTGCATTAAATTTCGTTAAAATATTATTCCCTATAATACCATCAAAGTTGTTTTGTAAATCGTATTCTAAGAACTCGCAGAAAACTTCATCATTTTCGTTGAATTCTTTAAAAACTGGAATTCTACACAACGTTTTTATAAAAAAAATGTCTACCCATTGCCCTTACAGGTGCTACTACTTTGGTCTTCCATTTAGGATGACATACATTAGGATTGGTGATACTAAATTCAGCTCCAGTATCAACAATAAAATACAAGGTTCTTATATTGTTTCTGATTTTTATATAGGGAGGCTGCCTAAGGCGGTCCCCGAAAAATTTCCGATTTCCATCGGCTTCATACCATGGAATCCATTATGGATTTAATTTCTATTTGAGTATTGCTTCTGATTCGGGTTATGAGGTTGATTTTTATAAAAGTATTTCTTTTGATTTAAGTTATAAAATTGATTTCTATTCAAGTATTGCTTTTGATTCGGGTTATTTTGCCCACTATAGCTTTTAGTAGTCAGGCAATATAAGGTTCATATAATTCTGATGTCTAGCTTGTAAAATAATATCGAAAGCGTCTTCCAGCTTATGTGGATTTCTGCTAAAAATCATTGATTTGGTAGGCTCAGTCAGATTTTCCCTAAAAATTTGTAAGGCTATTCTGTTAACTTCTTCATTTGTGAATGTTCCCTCTCCATTCGTTTATATTCTATTGAGTATTCTAGCCGTTAGTCTCTTTATCTCTAAAGAATACTGTTCTATTGTTGAAGATATCCTACACATTTTTAACATATCCATCAGTTCTGTACTACTTTCCTTTTCCCCATAATTTTTTATTAGTACTTCTTTGAGTTGAGCCCAATTTGTTAATATTCCGTGGTTATGTAAAACTGACCTTGCTTGTCCAACACATTTATTTACTACATACTATTATAAAATGAAGTTGATATTTCTTTGTCCGGTATTTGTGAGAAAACGGCTGAACCGATTTTAAGACTTTTTTTTTACTGATTACGGAATCGCATGGACTAGGTTTAGATAAAGCTACTTATACAGTTTTGTGCTCGGGAGACCACAAAAAGAGACAAAATAACTTAGAAACACAAATAACATCAACTTTGCCTTTGTTGATTTTAAGCAAATTAATTTTTCGTTTAGAGTTTTTAAAGACGCAAATTTCAAGTCCAAAATCATGATTCTACGTCATCTAGAAGCTGAGCAATATCAAAAATATCATTTATAAAATTTAGAATTTGATTAATTTTTCGTTGATCATGTCTCCCATCCATGTCTCAGTGGTGATAATCATTTTTTTTTCTTTATTCTCCTTTCGCTGCCTCTTCGTTAAATTTATGAGCAGAAGCGAGTGGCTGGCGATAGGAGGATACATATGTGTTTCCTTTATTCTTATATTTCTGTTATACATGCATACTGAATGTGTCGCGTGCATGTTGTGTCTATGTGTGCTGTGGTAGCGATTCCCATTGGGGATGTTATAATTGAGTTTGTTATTGTATTTCAACGAGTGTGTGGCGTTAGCTAAAACAAGTAAGAGATATTCTAATAGTCTGATATTGGACGAAGGAGTAAAGAATAAAGATACAAAAATTAGACGGATGTCTCGGCTGAGAAATATGCAAAGTTCCACAGTTAATAGACTTGGTTCTGTTAGTGAACGGTTTATGGTTATCGGTGAAAATGTTGTCCGACCGGGGAGCCTAAAGAAAAATTCATGTTTTCAATATGAATGTTTCATTTCATACGAAAAGGAGTCGCATGTTTGTAGTTTTTGTGATGCACAAAAGTGGGCAAAAGAATCTGCTGGATTGTGTTGTTCAAGCGGAAAAGTAATGTTCAGAGAAATAGGTGCACCGCCGGAACTATCACAGAGCATTTTACTGAGCGATCATCTTTAGTCAACAACTTTTTTAGAGATTCCCAGAAAGTTTAACTCAGCCCTTCAAATGACCTCCTTTGGTGATAAACGCATATCAGAAGGTAACTTTATTCCCACTTTTAAGATTTAGAGTCAAGTTTACCACCTTATCGGAACATTAATGCTTGACAGTAACGCTAATCCCAATTTCTACAAATCTATTTCAAGGGTAATTCAGAAGCTAAATGTCTTAAAAATGGCAGGGGTCGAAGCAAGGCGAGCACGGGTCAGCTAGTTTCTCATATAATCAAAAAGTATATTAAAATGATTTAACTGTGGAATAACATTTTCTATTTGGTTGATAAAATCTGGTAAATGGCTTTGATCACCGTCGAAAGGCACTACGTTTTTTATGCAATTAAGCATGAAATTGAAGGCCTCGATTGTTGCATGATTCATTTTAAAAATTATAGGAAAACAGCCCCTTCTAATTACCTAACACTTATTTCAGTATTTGCGTGTAACTTTGCTTAGAATATGTACATACGTACGTTTTTTTTCTAGTTATCACGGTTTTCACAATTAATAAAGGTAGTTTAATAAAAAAATAATAAATGAATTTCTTTTCGTGCACTTTTAACAATCACTTACTTCTATAAAAGGCAAATCAGATTCGATGTATACATATATGTATCTGCCACGAAATTTCCGAATCTACCTAACGGATTTGAGTGCAGTTTTCTCCTGTAGATTCAGAATTCTTCTGCGGAGTTTTTTCTATACCACATATTAAGTTTCTTTTAACAAAAACCTTTTAAATAAACAAAAGAAGTATTAAATTTGATATTTTTCCAATTTTTCGGTGGTTTATCTCAATTTTTCTTTACTCTAACCAAACAGAACTAAATTTAATTTACATATCTATGTAGAACTTTCATTAACAAATCCATTGGTATATATATTATCTCTGTACGTTGTCTTAGAGAAAAGTTATAACATTATTTTAACATAAAACATAATTATTTGCATTGTATTGCAAATACGATCAGTGGAGACCATTGCCACTATCGGTGCCCAAGCGGCGTTCGTGTTTATGCGTGTTCATTCTGTAGTTACATATGTACATACATATATGTATCAACTACTATTATAAAATGAAGTTGATATTTCTTTGTCCGGTGTTTGTAAGAAAACGGCTGAACCGATTTTAGTGATTTTTTTTTTATTGGGTTCTTCTGTTATACATGCATACTGGATAGGTTGTGTGCAATGTGCATGTTGTGTCTGTGTGTAGCGATTCCCACTGGGGATGTTATAATTGAGTTTGCACATTTACAGTATTGTATTCAGTTTAACCAAATCAGTTGGTATGTATTTCAACAAATGCGTCAACTAAAATTAGTAAGAAATATTCTAGGCCTGATATTGGGCGCAGGGGTAAAGAAACAAAAACTAGGCGAATGTCTCGGCTGAGAAATGTGCAGAGTTCCACTGTTATTAGACTTGGTTCTGTTACAGAACGGTTTATTGTTATCGGTGAAAATGTTGTCCGACCGTGGAGCCTAAAGAAAAATTCATATTTTCAATATGAACGTTTCATTTCATACCAAAACGAGTCGCATGTAGGTACATGTCTGAGGTTTGTAGCTTTTGTGGTGCACAAAAGTGGGCAAAAGAATCCTGTGTATTGTGTTGTTCAAGCGGAAAAGTACATGTTCAGAAAAATGTGTAGGTGCACCGCGGGAACCACCAAAGAGCATTATACTGGGTGATCATCTTTAGTCATAATTTTTTTAGAAAGTCCCAGAAAGTTTAATTCAGCCTTTCAAATGACCTCGTTTGGTGATAAACGCATAACAGAAGGCAAATTTATTCCCATTTTTAAGATTTAGGGTCAAGTTTACCACCTTATCGGAACTTTAATGCCTGACAGTAACGCTAATCCCAGTTTCCTACAAATCTATTTCATGGGGAATTCAGAAGCTGAATACGTTTCTGTCTTAAAACTGGCAGGGGGCGAAGCAAGGCGAGCACGGGTCAGCTAGTTTAATATAAAATGTTTAAAACAACTTAAAATATAAATACCGACTCCTCTCCTTCGTTGCGGTTTTGCTTTTTATTTATCTTCTTGATCGTTGCTGTTGCTCTTTATTTTCTCTTGGTCGTTGCGTTTTTTATTTTTCTGTTTATCCTCGTCGCCAGTTAGATGCTATCTTTGCACGGACAATTAAAAAAAACAGAATTTGAATTTGCTTTAGACTTTAGAACTTTATTGATTAATTCAGACCGCTGTAGTTGGAAACGAAACTGCAACTAAAAGAATGAACGCATAGCGTACAAGTTATAAAAATATGCCTTTAATGTATTAAAAAAAAAATTCAGGCAGATTGCCTGTCCTTTATTCCAGTTTACTCAAGACTAAATTCCCTACAATACTCCACATGCATTTATTGATTAATTTTTGTTTATGTCAGCTTGAATGCAATTTCATGTTCAGCCGAGCTGCGAGTGCAAATGCAGGTTCAGGTGTTCTGTCACGATCGCTTCAAGAAATTTGTCTGGACGGAAATTGGGTTGTGTCAATGACTGGCTGGCATAATCTAATTCGTGTTAACTCTTCCTGTTTCGGGTTTGTTTTTCGTTTGCGGAGGGATTTCAATGTTTCTCATCTCTGGTTGCTGAATAACTACTTTTGTGTTTTCCCGTCTGGTCAAGATTTTATAAGCTGCTAGGATGACAAGGACGATCGCAATGAAGATGATTGATTGTCCCATAGCTAATCAATGTTTGTGATTCACGTTCCAATTGGAGTAACTGAATTTCTTTTGTATTATTGATATGAAATTCACCCATCATTTCGAGGGACAGTAGTCTGTGAAAAATATTTTCTTTTGGAGTTTGTTGTAATATTGCTGGGATGATGGTATGCGTAGATGCTTCTTGTGCAATGAATATCTTGTTGTTGATGGTGATGTTGGTTTTCTCATATTTGATTAGAAAAGTACCAGTAAGGTTCCGATGTGTGGCTTCAGCTTCAAAAGTTCCGTTGAAGTCATTCAGTAATATTATTCCAGGTGATATTTCTTCAATTGTAGGAATGTGCTGACTATTCTATCTAAAGCCAAGTTAATATTCTGTAATTCTTCTTTTACAATTTTTAATTTATATTGAATCTCGAACACAATTTCATTATCGATGTATTTGTTTTCTTTTAACATTGCTTCAATTTCATTAGTAATTTTAGTTAGATTATTAATTCTTTCATTGTCTAATTTATTTATTATAATTTGATCGTTAGGGTTAGAAAGTAAGGTGTTCATTTTTCGCTTTATTGTTATAAAATCGTCGTGGTCTGAATTGCCAGCAATCCATTTCCACGCTGAGCCTATGAAGTTTAGCGATCTTTTTACCTTTCGGGGTTTAAGGTTATTGATAAGATTTTGTATTTGTTGGTATTCATAGGATAGGTAAGGAAATAGGGGATCGTTTTTCGTTGAGTTTAGTTCAAGCGTCGGAGCAATGTTGGTTAGGAATTGTTCGTACTGGTCAAGGTCGATTTCGTGGATCAGTTTTAAGTTCCCTTTCTGCATTTTTGCTTGTCCGGTATGCAGTGAAACAAATTGTGAATTTGAGAAATCTAAAATTTGGATTTCTCCTGTTACGACATAGAGTGCAAGTCTGAAATAAGAAAAGGGGTAGCGGTGTGAGTCAATTTCCTATATGGCTTTTGTGTATGGTTTTTCCTGATTCTGTTATTACTACTGTGTTTTTATTTTCTTTCACTATTTCTCTTCGGTATCGGACCGTTGATTTTGACCCTAGTCTCTTGTTGTGCTTAACGAAAATTACATCTCCCGGATTGTAAGTCTTACTTGGTTTCCGTTTCTTATTGTGATACTCAATGTCCTTTCGTTGTTTTTGTGTAACCTTCTCGATATTTTGTTGACGGTTTTTTTCGAATTCTTCAGGGGTTATTCTAGGGCATCGGCCAAGGAAGAGTTCAACTGGTTTTTTGCCAGTTGTGGAATGGACTGTAAAATTATATTCATTTGTTGCTCTTTCGAGCAGTTCTTCAAAGGATCGAGGAGTTTGTTCAGCTTTGAGACATCGTATAATCTCAGAAAGAGTGGAATAAAACCGCTCAAACTGTCCATTTACCTCACTTTTGTATGGTGGTGTTCTATAAATGCGTATACCTAATTCGTCTTCCATCATGGATGTAATCGTTGCAGAATTAAGAGCTTTTTCATTATCAATGACTACATTTTCAGGAACGCCGAATGAGAATAGCATTTCTCGAAGTGGTTGCCTAATGTCAGTTATAGCTCTTGATTGGACTATTTTGGTTTTTGCAAATTTAGTAAGTTTACATATAGCGGTTAACACTAAAATCCTTTCTGTAGAAAAAATATCAAAGTGTATAGTGTGGCCAGGATAGTTTGGGATAGGGGTTGGTTCAAGGATAGGTTTATTTGGGTGTCGTTCGTATTTGTTCTCTTTGCATGTTTGGCAATTTTTCATTAATCTCTTGATTTTTGCTGCCATTTGTGGGAAGTAAAAGTTTTCAAGCAGTTGCTTACGGTTTTCCTCTGGATTCCGATGTGCTCTTCGAAGGATTTTTAGAATTTTGTCCTCTTGTTCAGTTTCATCTTAATGTCTTCAACCATTGTTTGAGTAAACCTAACTTTGTAATTGGCAAAGTGTAATGGATAAATGTTCTGTATTCGTCCCATCACTTTTTCTTTTGTGAGTAGGCCGTTTATTGTGCAAGGGTTAAGGTATTTTTTTGAATATGTTGATGATGTCGGTGTCAGTATAACTGGGTTGAACGAAAATATGCCTATGGTAGGTTGGGAATGGAATAAGGAATTGATGGTTAGTTTCGTTTCCAATTTTGAGAATGAGCTGACTGCGGAAAACGTTAATGGGTGTTTCAACTGTTGGGATTAAATTATGGGATGAACTCTCGTCACTGTGTGGCGTCATTGTCATTGAATTTACCGGTGTCTTCTGTGTAAGTCGTGATAAAGCGACGGCAACTACATTTGATTTTCCTGGTTTGTACTTTAACTCATAGTTGTACTCTTCCAGGATTGCCTTCCATCGCTTCATCTTGTGGATGGAAATCCTATAACGTGGGAGCCTTCTGTAAAATATCTGGGCATATATGTATCTCGATAAAAAATTTACTTTTAATGAACATAATAAGCGAACTCTTAAAAAAATAAATATTGCCATTAAAATGTTGTATCCGTTCATTGATCGAAAATCATTAGTTTCGACAGAAAATAAAATAATATTACACAAAACTATTTTCCAAACAATCCTCTTGTACGGAGGCCAGGTCTGGGTTAAATGTGCTGAATGTCACATAAAAAAATTACAAATATCACAGAATAAGATACTAAAAATGATGCTGAATCTGCCCTGGCATCATTCAACATCAGACCTTCATCTCAGAGCTATTGTTGAGTTGATCTCCAACAGAATACAAAAACTCAATGACTCATTTAGGATCAGATGCGACATTCCTGAGAATCCTTCAATTAATCAATTAAAAATAGATTATCAAACTTGATGTTCTCTTACCTTGTAAGTTATTTATTTGTTTTTTTTCTTTTTTTTTTCTCTGCATTCCTTTACTTGTTCTTAAACAGACTTTTGTTAACATTTGTATTTAATTTATGTATATCTCGTATGTTAATTAATATATATGTGTGTTATATGTTAATTAATTTATTTATTTATATGCATATACATATACATATACATTATTTAATTTATTTCTCTTTTTGTTAATGTATTAAATTTTTAATTTGTTCAACTGTTAATTTATTTATTTATTTATACACACATATATACATTATTTATTTTATTTATCTTTCTGTTAATTTAATAAATTGTTAATTTGTTCATCCGTTAATTTATTTATTTATTTATATACACATATATACATTTTTTTTTTTTTTAACTATCTGTTAATTTATTAATTTGGTAATCTGCAGATTTGTTTATTTATTTTATTGTTAATTTATTTCCTTGTATTATTTGTTAATTTTGAAGTTTTGTTTATTATAACTTTTATTTTATTTATATATCTATATATATTATTATTTTTTCTGTTATTTATTTATTTGCTTGTTTTTTCTAAAAATATGCACATTTGTATTTTTTTTTTTTTTCTCTTCTTCGAATTTGAGGTTTTTTATCGTTGTTTCCTCAAGAATTTTCTTTTTGTTATAGATTTTATTTAAAAACGTACATATAATATTTCTTCAGTAGAAAGATATACCCATGTAAATCACATCTCTGTACTCATTGTAAATTGTGCGATAGCTTGTTGTAATTTTTGAACGAAATAAAAATTCTATTCTATTCTAGAATACTATTCTATCTTGTGGTTCGTATTTTTATGGCTCAGCGCATATGTTAATGGCTGGTGGTCTGTATAAATTTTCATCTTATTTGATCCGTAAAGGAAATACCTAAGCGAGTTGAGGGCCCAGATGATAGCGAGCATCTCTTTCTCGTTAGTGGCGTAGCTTTCTTCGGTTTTATGCAATGTTCTTGATAGAAACGTAATCGGTTTACTGTCCTGAGATAGCACAGCACCGATTGTATAGTCAGAAGCGTCCGTCGTGACTTCGAAGTCTTTGTCAAAATTTGGATAGGGAACAATAACTTCCTTGGGAACTAATGATTGTTTGATTTTTTGGAAAGAGTTGATGGCCTCCTTGTCGAGTTCAATGGCCTTAGAAAGATGTTTGGACACACGTCCATCTTTCCCTCTTAAAAGGGATGTTAGGGGTTTCGCTATTTTCGCGTAGTCCCTAATAAAGCGACGATAATACCCTGACATACCTAGAAATGAACGCAAGTTTTTAAGAGTTTTAGGAACTGGTAATTCTGCAATGGCCTGATCTTTTTTGGGATTGGTCTTAATTCTGTCTGTACCGATAACAAATCCTAAGAATTCTACTTCCTTTTGAAAGAACTCGCACTTGTCCAACTGGATCTTCATGTTGGCACGTTCGAGGGTTTAACCTTTTCGGATTTCAGAGAATAATCGACGTCCATGGGTTTAGGAGGAAGTGGGCGTTGGTTAGGTGGTGGTCGCTGCTGTTGGTATTGAAATTTCGTTTGAGAATAAAATTGAGGTGGCTGAGGATAGCGGGGATTATGAAGTAACTGCGGATAGAAGTCGCGCCTAGGAGCGGGAATGGGCGTTGGATGAGATAAAGTATTTCTTTTAGGAGGAACCGGGGGTGGTACTTGCTGAAATGTTTTCCGAACAGTAGACTGAGAATTGTTGGCATGTTGAGCCCGAAAGTCAACATTTTGTAGCTTTAAGCAAAGATGCAGAGCTTCTGGTAGATCTGCAGGTTCCCATATGCTGAGCAGTCTGGGTAAGTCACCCTTTAGACCTCTGACAAAGGTATCGAGTGCCTTATCACGGTAGCATCGGGTCATGTTATTTAACGATTCTTTGCTCATATCCAAAGATCCGAGCTTGTTGAGAATGAGAGATAAATGATGGTAGACCGTCTGGTAAAATTCTGGTATCGTGCTGTTACCTTGTACCAGAGTTGTCATCTGATTCTAAGTAGGTACCTAAGTCTCTCTTATCCGCATAGTGTAAGGTTAAGCATTTGGATATGTTTTCCCAATTTAACAGGGTATTATAAGATTCCAAGGCTATGTCTGCGTGTCCCGTTATTTTGTTTCTAATGACGGACAATATACCGTAATATTTCGGGGTACCCTTGAGATGTTCGTAGATTTTGAGTATCCAATCGACCCTCTTTTTCCACGAATTAAACTCTTGGGCTTGTCCAGAAAAATTTTGTAGGCTTTTTACTACGTCCGGTATTTTGTCCATCTCAGCCAAACATCTGTCGTTAGTTATGTTTATCGGTTGGTCAATGTCATTATTAATGTCTGATGCGGGATTCATGAGCGAATTAAAGATTTGTCCCTGTATTTGTAGCATTTCTGCCACTAATCTTGTTATGAGCTGTATCATATTGTTATCAACTTGCTTAGGATTCCAGGGAACGGGAGGAGCAGGAGGAGCAGCGGCGTTTTCTGCCGGTAATTCTAAGCGAGTTTGCCTAATAAAATTGCTTGGGTTCGACATTTTAATTATTAATTCTTGAACCGAGATTTAGAATAACAATGATAAGTGAAATGGAGTCTTAGTTTAATTGAGATACTTTTTTAACAATAATTATTGAAGGTGAGTCTTAGTTTAATTAGCTCTGATTTTCTTTCTCTTTACAACTTGAATTTAGTTTACAATGGTTTGATAATATGATAAAAAAAAAAATCTATATGACTTACAAAAATATAAATGATGCGGCTTTTATTTCCATAACGATATTGGGTAGGGGTTCAGGAACTGCTGGTCGTTGGATAGGGCGACTGTCTGAAAATCTGGACTCCTTTTTGTCCCTTTGTTACAGGGCTACTGGGGGGCCTCTTTCCCTTAAACGAACACTGCTTCTCTGTGGCTTGGTGTCCACTTTTAGATTTCCTTTTGTTTTATATCGCACGGTTTAGCTAAGGCATATGACGCACTCGCGTTGTTTGTAAATTACTACGCACTAACTTGATTATCGTTAGAAGCTTTAAAATAGTCGCGCACTAGCACTAACTTCGTTATCGTTAGATATTACACCCACTATATTAGATATCACACGCGCTAACTTGGTTATCGTTAGTTATACTGATTCGTGATTTAGACTTGAGCAGTGCAATGCAAGCAGTCCCTGCTCGGGCGCCAGTTATAAAAATATGCCTTTAATTTATTAAAAAAAATATTCAGGCAGATTGCCTGTCCTTTATTCCAGTTTACTTAAGACTAAATTCCCTACAATATTCCACATGCATTTATTGATTAATTTTTGATTATGTCAGCTTGAATGCAATTTCATGTTCAGCCGAGCTGCGAGTGCAAATGCAGGTCCAGGTGTTCTGTCACGATCGCTTCCACGAAATTTGTCTGGACGGAAATTGGGTTGTGTCAATGACTGGCTGACATAACCTATTTCGTGTTAAATTACATAAACAGACATCTGAAGTACGTGCAGGAATGTGCTCACGTAGCACATTCGGGACTGCTCCAGATACCGGCGCGTCGTGTGCCGATCTTGTTACTGCTGTTGTTGTTGCTGATGTATTTGCGATCTCAGCAAATGCGCTTCGGTACAGATAAAGTGTACGGAGCATGGTGGGTATTATATGTCACTATATACTGGTCCATTGTACCAGGACCAGTAGAAAACCCCATTTTTAATCTATAGTTTTTTCGTCTTTCGTGGAAAATCAAGAAGGAGCTTCAGTGATGAGGAGCTACATCATCAGCACTCACCACATCAGCACCGAAAATCCGCCACCTGATCCGAGCCAAGGCAGGACAATCACATAGGAAATATTCCGTTGTGTTGTCGCCTTTTCCACATGCCTCGCAGATAGGGGTATCACTTAAACCTAGCACACTCAGTTATTTGGCAAAGGTGAAGAGGTCCGTAAGATTGCCAGTAAGTTGTCTACAGTCCTTCCTGCTAAGGGATAGCAAGAAAACCGCCGATTTCCTACAGGCGTTAGGGGCCATTCGTTTAGTCTGAATACATCCTGGAGAGCTATGCCACCTATGCCAGAGACATGCCCCTTCTGGAAGGGAGGCAGCTTTGGGCCCAAGTGACTGGGTGGTTTCGGTTGGAGTAACTTCCACCGACCTGTCTCTCTCCGTCGTAGCCGCCAAGGGACTGCCAACAGCACTTGCGCCTTCGACTCTTCTTTTGACTCTTAGACAGGATTCCCTCGGAGCATGCCACTTCCAGAGCCCGTTCGACCTTTTCGGTTTCTCTGTTCAATGCGTCAGCAGCAGCGCTTCGGTTGGCTGTCTGTCTATTTGCGTGAAGATTAAGCGTACTTGGTTGGACCTTTCCGCTACCCTCTTCACATTTCCAGCTCAACTTACCAAACCTGTCGGAGAGAGAGCTGCAGGAGTCTTCTGGTTTATTCTGGTTTCTCCTGTATACACGCCTAAGTCGGCGGGGGGGTGTTGTTATGATGCTTGGGGCCCCCAGAATCCTTGCCGTAGCTGCAGTCGAGAAGAACACGGGTGCCTCCGCGAGTGCCACCTGCAGTAGTTAAAATTTTTCAGTTCTCCAATTATACATTGTTTTTAACTTATTTAACGTCAGAGTCAAGACGTCCTCAGCGTTTACATAGTTCGATGTCTCACCTGATGTCTCACCAATGCCCGAAATCAAATTTCTGTTCTTGGAGCACACGGCAGTTCGAAATTATTGAATGATGATCTGGCTGGACCACTTAGGAGAACGCGAATTCTTCGGTAATGCAGTTGCCAAGCGAAGCATTTTTATTGACTACGAATCATTAATGCGGCAGAGTTTCTATGGCAACAATTCGTCAACCTGCACTCAGCTCCGATTGGGTACCGTGGCATTGGACTACTGAGCGGGAGGTTCGAAGCTTAAATCCAAGAAAACACCAAAAACATTTTTCACAATTCTAACTCTCGCGAATGTTTGGCAAATGCCCGAGCTAAGAGTCAGTCAGTTCATTGGCAGTTGGGATCCCCTTACTAAAGCGGTGAGCATTGCTCAGAAAATCAGCTCCTGGCCCTAAGGAAGGCATAACTTTCTGATAAACAATAAGTCTAAGCTAGAATACGAATGCTGTTTTTGAAATCTAAATAGCGGAGTGGTTGTTAATAATTTAAGCGCTTTACAAATATAGGTAACAAAAATTCTACAAAAGAACAGTTATCATGAGGGAGGTGACAACCACTTTCATAGAAACTAGTTTTTCTCTGAAAATGTTTACTTGTGGTCGAAAATTCTCTTTAGTAAAAAACTTGGAAGCAAACATATCAATCCTTGAACCGCACTGCAAAGTTCTGCAATCAGAAAGGTAAGCATCTCTGGAGGAGGCGTCAAGAAATGGTCCCATTGGCCTCAATGAATGAGTTCTCTCTCTCTCTCTTGCAGAGGTACGACAAGACGTCCCTAATATACAGTGAACCAAAAAAAAAAAGTTGGACGGCAGCTAGACTGCAATTGCAACTTGAATATTTATGCAGAATGTAGGGATATAAACTGCAAATGAAACTTAATTCTTTAAATATTTCAAATAATTTAATTCCCGTTTTCTAAATTTTTTAATTTAATTTTAAAACAAACTTACTTACATACTTACTTAACGGGCTCCCAACCCCTGGAGGGTCCCTGCCTGAGACACAGCAGCCTACCATCCGCTTCGATCCAATGTACGCTGCTTCCAGTTTTCCAGACCAAGCGCTCTGGCATCCGCAATAGCTTGGTCCTTAAAACGGAGGTTCGGTCTTGAACCTGGGGGCTGGGTTTCGAAGATCCAAACAAATTTTCGACGCATGTTGTATTTCTCTCATAACTAAAGTTTTTTTACGTGGTACGGAAGTTACCCCGACGGCACAACCCCCAACCTAGACTGCCAGGTTCATTGTTGAGACCCCTAGGACGAGGGGCCGGTTAAACCGATGACAGTAACCCACTTCGGAGATGTGAGCGCTGCCGTTGGCCCATTAAACCTTTGTTGACCAAGCTACGAAAAAAATTACATAGGACTTTTTTTTGTTGATAATGTTGGATTTAATGGTGTTTTAAGAAGGAAAATATATTTTTCTTTTCAAGGACTCCCAAGGACGAATTTTGATGGTGGTACTCCCAAGTACCGTCGGGCAATGAGAACAAGAAATTGTAGCGAAAAGAATTATTTTATTATTTTACATATTTGTGTTTATTTGACTGTACTATTTTTAAGGTTTCAGTTAGAAGTATACAAAAACAGATTTGAATAGAAAAAAAAAAGCAAATGCTAATTACATAAACTACATGCTTTGTATTAAAAATGTACGCCAAGGTATAAGGGAAAGCAGTTTTTTTGTCATTACAGCAAAGGTAAACATTGCAGTGACAGCATTTTGAATATGGCTTTGATTGGATTTTGTTGATGCTACAAACTTCGCACCTTCCTCGCGTCTCAACAAACGGCCAGTGAACTCCAAGATTACCGAGTCAGACATCCTTCAAAACCCATTCTCCCTTGTCTCTTCGTTTTTCACTACATTGTGGTGATTCATCATTCAAGGACTTTCTTTTCAAACCACGTTTGTCAACAGCTAAGTTCTTTTGTGATAGAAGTCCAAGTGTCACACATCTTTTATACTCAAGTAGAGATATTTTTTCGTTCAATTGGCAATAAACAATGAAAGAATTCACAAAGCATGTTTCCACCATTCCCCGAAAAAGTCGATGCCACCACTTCTTAGACCTATGGTCAAGGGCGTATGCGGATCGAAGTTGATAGGCATGATCAACTCCTCCCATAAACGAATTGTAATCTTTTACGACTTGAGGACAACTTACATCTTGCTGCGTTCCTGACTTATCCCTTCTGGTTACAGTTGATTGTTCATTACCATGGTAGTTTGAAGCCAGCATAACCGTTTTCGTGTCCTTCCATTTGTAAAAGCTTATTCCATCTTTTGAAGACCGATAATCGCAGTCACCTCTCTTCATTTTTTTTTTCATCTTTCAAAACTAAAAACCCTACAGATTAGATTAGAAAAAAATTGCTTATTAGTTCAAGTGACTAGATCGCAATTATGTGGGAGGCGGTTTTAGTCGGTAAAAATCCGGCATACTGATTACTCGGATCATGAGTATCTTTTGAAGAATTGAAAATTTTCAAATTCTTTGGATTTCCTTTTCTATTGATCAGCTCTCGCGCTTATAAGTTTGGCAAGCCGGATGCGGGTGGACAACGGCCAGTATCCGACGGCTACCACTTGGAGGTAATATAAGCACAGTTGATATCTGGTACCAGTTACAACACTCGGCTTCGACAGGTTAAAACCAATCAACACCCAGCCATCAAACAAGTAACCAAAAATAAAATTTCGTAGACAAAAAAAATTGGACAGTTTTGTCCTTATTCTATCACTTGACGCTTTTTCAGGTTTTACTTATTTTTGTATGTTATTTTAAGAGTCACAGTTTAATGTTTCCGTTTGTAGTAATAGAATTATTTTCAGTACCGATTGCTTCAAAAAATTAAGAAAAAGCAGCTATCCATTGACATGAAGGTCAGGACTGTACGATAGAAAAAAGAAGAAAAAACGTGTGAGAGAAATAGGATTGTCTAAGATTACATGAATAAAATAGACTACCTTAACATCTTTAAAATAATTTACCAGCAGAGGGTACTAAGATATATGTACATAAGCAAAAGTTATTGCTTTGTTCACGATAACGACCCTGAGCACACATCCTTTATTGTACGGTAATGGTTGCTCTATAACGTAAAAAAACGTTTTTCCGCATACTCCACAAAGCCATACTAAAAATTGAAATGTATATACATATGTATGTAGGTATATATTTTTTATGTTTTCAGATTTTATAATAAATTTTTTAATTGACCAAGTTTTTTTTGCTTTAAAAACTACTTTTACTGAATTGAAACTACATATTTGAAAAACTAACAAAAATACATATGTTTCACTTGCACTTTTATTGATTTAAATATGCGATTTTATTAGATTTTATTATTGAATCTTTCTCCTGCCTAACTTTTTTTTTGTTCACTGTACTACGGACTGACTTTCTGATTGAGTTTCAGAGTCATTTGGATTTTGAAGAAATTTGCAACAAAAATCTGTCTTCTTCTTTCTGCTTCGTCATCCCAGTTAGGGACTATGTCCACAGAGGAAAATTTTCCTAAAGGGAGAGAAACGGTAGAGGAGTTCAACAGACGGCTACTGGAGCCTACGTCTAGCCTAAAATTGCTAAAAGTAGTCACAGTCAAGAAAAACTTAATTGGACATAAAAAAAAATTGTGAAGATGTCGTCTTGTCAAGACATAAAATCGGCGGATGAGAAAAAGCGTTGGAAGTTAGTAAGGTGCCCACAATGCCGGGAACCACTATGCCGTGCAGATTGAGGATTTTATAAGCGCAATCCAGGCAATTCAGCATTAGCTTTGGAAACTGCTGCAGAAATTTGAAGAAGACTTCTTAAAAAGACCAACAAACTTTGGGCGACATAATCGGCAAAATCCAGTTAATTTATTTATTTCAGTTTATTTATTATACCTCTTACGATGCTTAACATATTTGTACATTCTAATTACTTCAAAATGCCATTTAGGTTGACCACCCTTAGGTTGAAAAATTGGCCAAGAACATGAAAATCTGATAAGTTTGGATCAAGAACTAAAATATAGAAAATAATAAATGTAAGTTAATGTTAACATAAGCTATAAGTAACCTCTTTATAATATTCCAGGCTGATAATATTCAGCGAGGTCGCATGCAACAACAGTGGTCTATTGGCCCTTGTCATCATAATCGTTGTCATTATTCGGTGTTTAGGCTTCCCTTCGTACCAATTGTGATTGTACATCGAGTTAATCAAACTTTCAGTCTAATGAAATAATTTCTTTTTTTAGATTTAAATGGTCATAGTTGCGAACTTTGACTCACAGTCTTCTGCAATTCCGTTCCATTGAAGCATCTCACGAAAGTTGGAATTAAGATTACCAGAGAGGACATAGAAAATGGGAGCATGTTCATAATGTCGACTCCATTGAACACCGAAAACATAAACAGACACAACGAAGTCTTCATTATGGTGAATCCGATAAATGTACTCAAACTAAAGAGTTCATCGATATCATCTCTTACGCTGAAATCAAATGAAGTTTAAATAAGTTAAAGTCTTTTTATATGTAGTTCATAACTCACTTTTCCAAGGCATATTGATAGCTAATTAGTTTCTTGAATTGCTGCAAGCTTTCTGACTCGTTTGTAGCATCCATTTGACTCAGTAAACCATTCAGATAGCGGTAATGCATGCACAAGTACGTAACTGACGTTGTGAAGATAAAATCATCATTAAGTATAAAGAATCCTGCTGTCAAACTTGTAAACATTTGCGCGAAATAGAGTAATGGGTAAAAAATTAACCGATTCTCATCTAACGGATGCCAGCTGATGAAAGGATACTGATAAACGTACTCTTGACCTGTAAAAATCCAATCGAACAACGATTTTAAAATCGGTTTTTAGAAGTACACTACACCGGCAACTGAAGCTAATGCTCTCAGAACTTTATTCCTTAAGATAATTGTCTTAGCATAGCCGGGCAAATGATACTTCAGTTGATCTCGACTTGTTATGGGAAACAATTTCTCCAAATTCCATAACATTCTTCGCATTTCTTTTTGATGTGAAAGAAGAGTAGTTCCGCGACAAAAGCTCATCAGGAATACACTGATAAGTGCTCCGACTTCAGCTATCTCTGCAAATTCCATATCAAAGCCCTGGATGTATTTTACGAGCTTCATTGAAAAGCAAAGAGTATACAAGAAAACTGTTGCAGCTGCAAATGACATCAGCTTTGCACGTAATGTTTCCAATGGTAATGTAGGAGATCTGCGTTGAAGAAACTTCACTTTGAACAATGATATAAACGATTCATCGAAATCATAAATTCTTTCCGAGGATGGTGTATCCATTGCAGCGGTTCCAGTCAGGTTGCGATTATAGCTTGTGAAGATCACCTAAGAAGAGAGCACAATTTAAGTATAAGGAAGGAAGATAAACAAATTTGTTCTTCATTATTCTTAGACGTTGCGCAGGCTTTTGATAAAGTTTGGCATAAAGGTTTAGAGTATAAACTTCATAGGGATCTACCTAGACAATACTATGAGATACTAAAATCTTATACAAGGTGGTGCAAAATTAATCATCCAATTTTGTTTTTGAATTACTTTTTTACTAAATAAAAAAAAATTATTTTGAGTGATGGAAAGCTTTATTTGGACCTTTAAAATTTTTTCTGTTAAGTGGAAAAGATGATATCCGCCAAGTGGCTGCCGCCAGTGTTGATACACATTTGTGCCCGTTTTATCGCATTTTCCATGACTTTCCGCAAGATTTCCGGTGATAACTGTTCGCATTCCTGTCGAATATTCTTCTTAAGGGGTGCGATTGCCTGAGGCTTGTTAGCATAAACCCGTGACTTCAAGAAGCCCCAAAGAGAGAAGTCTGGGATGGTTAAATCGGGCGATCTTGCTGGCCATGCCAAATCGCCAAAAAGGGAGATTACGCGACCAAGAAAGGCTTCCTTCACAATATCCATTGTGGAGCGTGCTGTGTGCGCGGTCTTGTTGAAACCACATGTTCACCAAGCCCCGCTCATCCAATTCCGGCAGTTCGTTTATCATGGCCCTGTAGCGTTCGCCAGTAACAGTGACCGTATTGCCGATGGCGTCCTCAAAAAAATACGGCCCAATTACTCCTCCCGCGTGAACGCCGTACCACGCAGTGGCTTTGAGTAGATCTAATGGCTCTTCGTGCATCACACGCGGATTTTCAGTGCCCCAGAAATGAAGATTTTGCTTATTGACGTAACCGCTTAAGTGAAAATGCGCCTCGTTGCTCATGATGATTTTCGACACAAAATCGTCCTCTTCGTTGTTGAGATTGAGGATGGCTTGACAGTAATTCACACGCGACTGACAGTCAGGAGGCATTAACTAATGCACTGTTTGCACTTTGTACGGGAACAAGTGTATGTCTTTCACTAAAATTTGCTGTAGGGTCCGTCTGGTGATGCCCAATTGTGTGGCCCGTCGTCTGGTTGATGTTTCTTCGTTCTCAGCGACATCGGCAGCCACAGCCACGATATTCTCGGCCGAACGACCAGTCCGGTGGCGGTCACGCCCTGCATGGTCTCCTGTGGTTCCAGTCTGTTCGAGTCGAGTAGCTAAGCGCCGGAACGTTTGCCCAGTTGGTGCGACACGATTAGGAAATCGACGTCGAAATTCACGCTGCGCTAACCACCACCCACCGATTATTGGTCAAAAAAATCGACACAAGTATTCTACGCTCTTGCGGAGTATAACACTCCATTGCTTGTCTGTTTGTATACTGCAGCTGTCTAGTTCACAAATGTCAAATATGATTGACGTACGACGGCATTTGCAAAAATTACAACATCTTCCGATAGGATGATTAATTTTGCGCCACCTTGTATAGCAAATAGATTCTTTAGAGTTCGCTTTGGTACAGAGTTTTCTGAACTTAAAGAAATACAAGCAGGTGTTCCACAGGGAAACTAGTGATATAGCACATGCAAATGATACGATGATAGCCACATTCGAAGATGATACTGCTCTTCTATCAAGTGATGGATGCGTGGCTAAAGCAACAGAAAAGCTACATTTTTTTCATTTCATTTTTAATGCATTTTATTTTATGAATTCATTATTACTTACGAGCTAGACAAAAACGCTTAAAACTAGCTTAACTAACTTAACTTAATCTAATTCTAACTTACTGACCCTATGCGGGTACTCTAAGCTAAACCTAATGCTTAAAACTATGTCTTTCGACGTAACCTAACTTAAAATTAATTATTTATATAAATGACTTAACAACTAGTAACTAAGGAAAATTTATAAAAAACTTAGTAAACGAACGTTCTTTTTTATAAAAAACTTAGATAAGAACTTAAAAACTACCTTAAAAATAAATCTTAAAACTACCTTAACAATAAACCTTAAAACTACCTTAAAAATAAACCTTAAAACTACCTTATTCTAAACTATATATATACATGTATATATACATAATATATATACATATATATACATAACGCATATGCACATACATATGCATGTACATATACATATAAAATTTTTTTTTTTTTTTGCTTTTTTTTTTTTTTTTTATCTACCTAAATATAACCTACACCTAAATCTTAAACCTATGTAAGCCGGCTAGGCCAACTTTGCGCCTTAGGAGGAGCTACCCTGAATCAAAAGGAAACGACGAGGGAGTTCCCTCTCCGTCCCCTAACCACCAGAATCTCTGGTGCTGCCTAACAACGTCTCGCAAATCGCGACCTGCTATCGCTCTACTGAACCGAAGACGCTCCGTCATGCTGAGCGCGACGTCTCGGTCGTAGTTGAGTCGCCTATCCACAGCTGTCCGGGCAACATGGAAGATTAGCGGCACCGCTACTTTGTCCTGTATCAGACCTTCTCTATCTAAATAGAGGAACGCCTCTGGGGGAATGAAGCCGTTAAGGCGCACGCTCTCATGATACATATCATTGGGGTAGTAGGCCCCAGAGATCAGGTTATTCATCGAGTTCATTGCCCGTGCAATGTGCCTTCGAATCATCTTGATCAAGAAATTATCCACCCTGCTTATGTCCGCCTTGTTATAAAGGATCTCATTGGAGTAGAATTTTATGTACTGAGACTCTGGTGTTCTGTATAAGCGAAGGCAGGCCCTAAGGCAAGCCCTCTCAAACACCCGAATCCTTTCCATCGAGCTTGCTCCCACGTTGAACCACACGGGACAACCATACACGAGCATGGGCCGAATAAGGGCAATGTAGCAGATTACCTTCACCCTCGCATCGAGTTGGCTGCTATAAAACAGTCTCTTTGTGAGGGCGAAAGCCGCTTTGGCTCTGGCCAGAGCAGCATCTATATGTTTGTTAAAATATTGATACTGGTCTAGCCAGAACCCAAGGTATCTGACTACATTTCGAGACGCTAATGGTTGTCCGTGCTGTCCCACTATTGAGAACTTTCGCCAATTCTTTCTGGTATCCGCAGAGGCCCCAGATAACGACGTCCTAAACAGGATGGTTTCCGACTTCTGGAAGTTGATTTTCAACTTCCAGTCGTCGCAATATCGCTTGATCTTATCGAAGTCACGCTGCAAGAGTATTGCAATGACCTCGATCTTTGGTCCCGATCTGTACGCTATCAAGTCGTCGGCATACGCTATAGCATGGTGAAGAGATCCTACAAGATCACTTGTGTAAATGTTAAAGAGGATCGGCGAATTTACCGCACCCTGTTGCAGACCATTTTTAATATCAAACGTACCAGCAGAAGTCACATTGCCATTTTTCACAATGAACTGTCTACCGGTGAGCATGTTACAAAACATGTATAGCAGTGGTTTACTTATGCCCAGCCTACTCAACTTGTAGAAGAGTCCTTCTAGCCCTACGGTATCGAAGGCCTTCTCCAAGTCAACCAGACAGGCACCCGTGCATTATTTCTTGCTTTTGTTCCATTGGATATCCGACACCAGTTTAGACGCGGCATGTATTGTATCATGCCCCGCCTTAAAACCGAATTGGTTATCCGGAACAATATTCATGTCCTCAACCCACTTAGACAGGGCTCTATTGACAACCTTCTCGAATACCCTGCTGATGTTCGGAAGGAGACTTATCGATCGGAGATTTGCCGGATTGGACGTATCTTTACCCCTTTTGGGAATAGGATGAACCACCGCTGTTTTCCAGTGCGCCGGATAATGTGCATTATTCAGCGCATTGTTAAACAGGATGGTGTAAATGTTCACCGCTTCTGGAGAGAGGTGTCGAAGCACAATGTTAGACACTCCGTCGATACCCACGGATTTCTTCCTTCTTAATGATTCGAAGATCGCTTGAAGTTCTACCTTCGATATGAACGGGGGATGAACCTCCACATTGGCGATGACATTGTTTGCCATATTATCGTCATTGAACTCGGTGAAACCGTTGTTCTCTGATCGCCAGTGCTGTATATCATTTTGAAGGCACAAGTTGTGCACAAGGACTCGACTTTCCAGGTCGTGGTTCGGGCAAATACTATCATTCACCTTATACACTTCCTGGAAAGTCGCTCCTATAGCCTCTACCTTCTCCTGCGGATCTTCGATCACAAAGAAGTTGTCATCACTGACGGCGTTCCCTGGATCTATGCCTGCTGTTATAAGTATCTGTTCGGTGTTCGTCGTTCGGGGGATCTTAACAGAAAATCTACAAAATTCAGTTAATGAGATATGTAGTTGGACGCAACGATGGCGTATTAAACTTAATGAGTCAAAGTCCACCCATATCAACTTTACCAATAAAAAAATAACTAATGTTCCTGTAGTTATTAATAATCAAGTAGTTCCTTGTTCTAACACAGCTAAGTATCTGGGTATGAAACTGGGTGCTAAATTGAAATGGAAGGAACGTGTGAAAAAGAAAGTAGAAGAGCTGAATATTAGATATAGAAATCTTCATTGGTTGCTAGGATATTATTCAGAATTGTCCATTGAGAATAAAATCTTATAATATAATCAGATACCAAAACCTGTTTGGACATATGGTATCCAATTATGGGATACCAAACAAAGTCCTTCGGGGAGTAGTAAAAGCCCCATGGTACATTAGAAATAATTACTTGCATCGTGATTTATACGCACGCAGATGCAGTTATTTGAAGAGAATTTGCTGTGAGAGTTAGTCTCAGAAATACTTTCTCTCGCTACGAGGACGCATACATAGGTAACTTATTGTTCGCAAGTGAACTGCTTTTAATTTTTTTTTATTATTATTGTGTATTATTAATACACAAGGCAGCCAGATGTAATTTGAAGGAAAAGGACCACGAATTTTTCATTAGAACTTCGTCTTTCTTTATTCATTTTTGTTCAAATACTCAAAAACTACTGCAATAGTTCTTAAAATTAACTGATTTGAATCGACATGTGCTTATTAGCAAGTTTAAGAAATACAACCACTATTTCACTGCAGTTAGTTAAAATTGTTCATTTTGAGCCTTAATAAAATAACACCTTGTAGTATACATGTTTTATTCAGCCATCCACAGGAATGGCCTTCTATTAAATTGTCAAGCTCTGTCTATTGTGCAAATGAATTGTAGCGACCGTACTTACTGTATCGAAGGCGGATGCGAGTGCCTCTCTACGTTCTAGATACGACTGCGTACGATTTCTTATATTGCTGATTTTACCTGCTATGTTAAAAATGTCACATTGGGGACTCTACATAAATTATGTATATACATATACAAAGTTGCGAAATGGTTAAAAATTTCATTGAATTTTTAATCTAATGATCACTGTAGAATACAAAACACGTGGTTTCCTCGTTTTGGAACTGCTACAGGTGTGCATTCACTGAATGCCTTACACTACAACTGACTTTAGTTCCCAATTGCAGTTCCTTAGTGTGGATACTTACTAATGACATATGACATTAAAGAGGATAAGTGCTCAATTATCAATGTGGCTGTTACGCCTACAAATATTTTTAAATATTTAATCTTTTTAACACTGTTCCTTGGCAAAGCCTGTAATAACATTAATTTAATTATATGTTATTTTCTATCGTATCCACCAGGTGTTATGCAAACAATAACAATGGATAATATTGAAAGTGCTCACTTTATTACGAAATCAGTACTGACCCACTGTGTATACTATGTACGTGAGGATATTTCTTGCTCTTCATTGAAGATATCCACACATTAACATTTCTCTCAAAAAACAGACGAAGAGAAAAAGAAACAAAAAGTCAGCAAACCAAAGCAAATCTATTCAAATCCTTAGATTCAGAGATTCATGTTCCCTAATCGAAAAGGAAATATTTTATTTCAATCATTATACGTATGATTTTGCCTGCATAACTTCAGAATTTTAATTTATTGCACAGTTTTTAGAAAACAGAGCATGCTTCGTTCTATTAGAAAACCTTCCGGTATTATCACGTAGTCCTATATAGTAAGGGTTCAAGATTCCTGACTTAATCTAATTCAACATACCCAAATAAAGACTTTGATTTAAGTTCGGATCACTCTCTAAACACTGGTACGCTCAGCGATATAATAAATTATAAGGCACAAAATCCAAGTCTAACAAATAAATTTAATAATTGCACACCCTACTGGAGCACTCAGACTCATATACTGGTCCATTGTACTATCAGGTAGAGAACCCCCATTAATCTATAGTTTTTTCGTCTTTCGAAGAAAGTCGAGAAGGAGCTTCAGTGATGAGGAGCTTACATCATTAGCACTCACCACATTAGACCGAAAATCCGCCACCTGATCCGAGCAAAGGCAGGACAATCACATAGGAAATATTCCGCGGTGCTGTCGCCTTTTCCACATGCGTCGCAGATAGGAGTACTTATCACTTAAACTTAGCACACTCAGTTATTTGGCAAAGGTGTAGTGGGCCGTAAGATTGCCAGTAAGTTGTCTACAGTAATTCCTGCTATGGGATAGCAAGAAAACCACCGATTTCCTACAGACGTAAGGGGCCATTCGTTTAGTCTGCCTACATCCTGGAGAGCTATGCCACCTTCGATTGTGCTCATAAAAACTCAATCGTCAATGGAAGCCCTGACCAAGGACGCTTGCAAACCCAACGTGGGTTCAGGTCCTGAGAAACCTCTTTCGAACCTTGTCTAGCAAGCTCGTCGGAGATCTCATTCCCTGTTATTCCGTTGTGTCCTGGGACCCAGACGAGATTTAATGAGTTCAGCCTTTCGACCGAATTCAAGGAGCTTTTGCATTAGCGAACTTTTTTTGGAATAGGTTGAATGATTTAGTAGTGCACTTAGCGCAGCCTGGCTATCGCTATACATATAAGCAGATATTTCGCCCTTTTCACCTGTTCCTCACAATATAATCCCGCCAAAGCCAGTCCTGAACATGAGGAAAGTCGACTTCAAATTTGCATCGCAGCCGTAATTCTGATTTCATTGCATCAGGTGGCATATCCACTAGACAGGGGTCAAAGGACAGCCGTCGCTCAAGGTCATCAAAACTATAGTGCGAGTTGTGCAGAGACCACTTCCTTTTAAATGGAAAATGACTCTGAGTGTAAACCCCATGATATAAATATCAATGGGGGGGGGGGTTGTTTATCAAAGCGTCTAGAGCAGAGCAGCCCAGACAGACCGTTCTGTGGAGTTTGGCGAAAGAAGCAGTAACGTATTTACGTGAAAGCTTATTCCACCACACAACGGACGCATATGACAGGATGGGTCTTATTATTGCCGTGTAGATCCAGACGACTATCCTTGGCGATAAGCCCCATTTCTTACCAAAGGCACCCTTGCACTGAAAGAAGACTGACAGCGCTCTATAGGTCTTTAGTTCGACATATTTCGTCCAAAGAAGTTTACTATCCAGGATTACTCCTAAATACTTAGTTTCCTTGGAGAGTTGAATGGTGATGCCTTTTGACACAGGCTGAGTCAGACCAGTTAATTTTCTCCTTCTCGTAAAGAGAACCACCTCGGTTTTGATAGGGTTAACTGATAGCCCATTCCTGGTTCACCAGTCGTCAATCACGTCTAGGGTCATCTGTGCCTCAGAAGAAACAGTCGCTAGGCACGATCCGACAGACAGAACGCCAATATCATCTGATTAGGCCTGAACGTAGACGTTAGAGCTATTGAGTGTGTTCAACAGAGAGTCAACCATCATGCACCATAGCAGTGGAGATAGGACACGTTCTTGAGGGCAGCCCCTATTTACACTTGCCATAACACGCCGGCCACAGTCCGCATCTATAACCAATGTTCTATTCACCAGCACCACTTTGATCCACCAGATTCGTCGAGGAGAACTACTCATGCCATCAAAAATCGCATTGCCGAAAGCACCCTCAATGTAAATAAAAATACCCATCGCGTACTCTTTCCAATCGCGCATTTAATTCTTCTTACCAGATTCTGAAGATTCCAGTCCTCTTCAAAATTCGTCTTAAGGGACCTATTTAGAAGATTTCTGGTTTCCTTACGCATTCGCTGAAGTTGTGAGTTCCACCACGGAACTGGTCTTCTGCAGGGGGCTTTCGTCACCGGACACGTCAATTCGAAAGATCTGGTAAGGCCGCTATTCCGGTCTTGAACAGCCTCCTCTACATTTCGTCTCGTTCTGTGTTTGGGTGGAGCTCTGACAGAGTTGCCTAACTAACCGTATCCAGTTTGTATCATCGGATTCCTCCTCCTTAGCAGGAGGTGCAACTTCGCATTCGATTTGGAATTCGATGTACATATGGTGTGATAGGGTAACTTCTAGCGAAACCCTCCAGTTGGTAATCGGCTTAAAGTATCTGTATCTGACAGGGTCAAGTCAATAACCTCCTGCCTTCGCGTCGTAACAAATGTTGGTTTGGACCCAACATTGTTGATGAAAAGATCAGACAATAGTATCAAATCCAAAAGAACTGCACCGGTTTCATCCGGGATGTGTGCGCGGGCAGAGCCACAGATTGGGGATTTTTTAGAACCATCCAAGAAAGAGAATTCACCTATGACAATCATCTGCCGTTCACTGGAACTGCAGCCTTTACTGGTTGCAGCACTGGTTTCATCCGGGATGTGTGCGCGGGTAACGCCATCAACTTGGGGGCTCTCGGCGAACGTGCACGCATGAAGTGCGCGCATAATGTCCATCGATACGAGAGATCGTAACCTTCTTCCTTCGTTTACTCCTGTTCGAGCTTCTGGAAGGGAGGCACCTTTGGGTCCAAGTGACTGGGCGGTTTCAGTTGGAGTAACTTCCACCGATCTGTCTCTCTCCGTCGTATTTGTGCGAAGATTAAGCGTACTTTGTTGAACAGCTCAACTTACCAAACGTGTCGGAGAGAGAGCTGCAGGAGTCTTCGAAATCGACCATTCTGGTTTCTCCTGTATACGCGTCTAAGTCGGCGGGGGGTGTTGTTATGATGCTTGGGGCCTCCAGAATCCTTGCCGTAGCCGCAGTCGAGAAGACCACGGGTGCCTCCGCAAGTGCCACCTGGAGTAGTTAAAATTTTTCAGTTCTCCAATTATACATTGTTTTTAACTTTTTTAACGTCAGAGTCAAGACGTCCTCAGCGTTTACATAGTTCGATGTCTCACCTGGTATCTTTCCAGATCCTTAGGATCTTTGACTCTTAAGCCTTCCCGCCACGACAAGGCAGCTAAAGAATGGGAAGGTACTAATTGCAATTACTTTGAGTACTTATCAATGCCCGAAATCAAATTTCTGTTCTTGGAGCATCTACACACGGCAGTTCGAAATTATTGAGCGATGATCTGGCTGGTCCACTCAAGAGAACGCGAATTCTTCGGTAATGCAGTTGCGAAGCATTTTTATTGTTAAATGTCTCAACTGGGGATTTTGATCCAAACTACGAATCATTAATGCGGCAGAGTTTCTATGGCAACAATTCGTCAACCTGCACTCAGCTCCGATTGGGTACCGTGGCATTGGACTACTGAGCGGGAGGTTCGAAGCTTAAATCCAAGAAAACACCAAAACATTTTTCACACTTCTACCTCTCGCGAATGTTTGGGAAATGCCCGAGCTAAGAGTCAGTCAGTTCATTGGTAGTCGGGATCCCCTTACTAAAGCGGTGAGCATTGCTCAGCAAATCAGCTCCTGGCCCTAAGGAAGGCATAACTTTCTGATAAACAATAAGTCTAAGCTAGAATACGAATGCTGTTTCTTAAATCTTAATAGCTGGTGCAAAGACGAGTGGTTGTAATGTGACAAAAATTCCACAAAAGAACAGTCATCAGTGGCAACAACCACTTTTATAGGAACGAGCGGGTTTGTGAAAATGTTTATTAGTGTTCGAAAATTGTCTTTAGTAGTGGAATCGGAAGCAAACATACTCATGCTCAATGAAGAATTTCTTCCTGTCGATTCCGTGCTGGAAAGCATCTCCGGTGGGGCGGTATGGTACGAAGCATAGTCCCGGTGAGACTTAGCCTTAATTATAGAGAGTATACGGGAGGAGATAGAGCACCTAATCAAAGGCATGGCTAATAGAAATGTTATAGAATACTCAAGTAACTCCTGGGCTGTCCCGAGCTAAACAAAAATTATGCCTTTCATTTACAGGCGATAGATAATATCTTCTCGCTCTTCGAAGACAGGGAATTGCGAATCAGTAATTGTGCAGTGCGTTCTAAAATCTCATGGTCGCTACTTCATCCGGAATGCATAATGCATAACCCTAACTATCACTTTCTTGCACAATTTTACTACCACAATTTTTTTTAAACATTACCGCGTTACAGATTTAATGTGCCACAATTTCAGTTTATTAACTATACCTCATACAATGCATAACACATTTACATATTATAAGTTGTCTGGTTATGGCCAGAAGAGTCTGTGGTCCAACATGCTTGTTATCGAAATGGATGTCCCTCATTATCCTTTTTACGAACGGCTGTTCGTACGGTAGGAGAGTAAGGTGTTTTGCATCGTATGGCAAAGCTGATGCTTCTAATCTGCCTTCCACGCGTATAATACCTTTTTCGTCCAAAAAGGGGGCGAGATGGAGCTGGTATTGCTGCATTCGTTATACCGTCGTAGATAGGAGATATCGAGGCTGAACTCGTCCTCTTGCATAACCTGGATTATGGTATGAAGTGCGTCTTGTAGTTCTTGGCTGGAGAGATTTTTTCTTCGACTCATCTTCTCATCTTCTTTTCTCAGATAACGGATGAACCTAAGCATATACATATGCAGTTATCCGCTGCACTCGTTTAAATGAGTTTCCATGTGAGATTTTGTAAATAAAATGTGTTGATTCATTGTTACTGGTTGCTATGACTGACGCGCTTTGCTCGACTTTCTGATCGCACTCTGCCGATTTAATGTATGGTTTTGGCCAAGATGATTCCTGACCATGAAGAAATAAGGGGCCGTAAAACCAAAGATTGCATTCCTTTAATTTTTCTGGAGCTCTTCCCCGTGTCAACAAGTCAGCTGGATTCTCCTTAGATTTGACGTGACGCCATTGTTGTGGTGTGCTACTAGATTGAATGGAAGACACTCTATGGGCGATGAAGATGGGAAATGATTTTGCGTCCGAATTAATCCAGGCCAAAACAATTTCAGAGTCGCTCCAGAAATAGGTAGTGATTTCTTCGTATTCGATATCCTTTTTTACTCTTTTAGCGAGGTCTGATGCTAATTTCGCTGCGCACAACTCTAATCGGGGTATTGTTGGTTTCTTGATTTTGTTCTTTTCCAGTTGTGCTACTCGAGTTTTAGCACACAACAAGCGCACGATGACTATTCCAGGGTTCACAATCGATCAAATATATACGCATGCCCCATAAGCCTTTTCAGAAGCATTTTTTGCGCAAATACGTGTCTTGGTACTCGGATGTGATTTATTGTCCTGAAGTCATCACGAAACCTTGACTATTTCGAATGCAATTCCTGTGGTAGAGCTGCATCCCAATCTAATTTAAGCTGCCATAGCTGTTGCATCAAGATTTTTGCAGTGATTATCACTGGTGCTATCCTCTAACTTAGTCCGGTACCTTTCTAGTGTCCTCAATTTGGGCTCGACATACTCCGTTGTATGCTGCTTATTTGGGATTGTGTTAAGGTTAATGCCGGCCAAGCTTCGACGTAGGAGATCTGCTATCCCTTTATGTCTCGTCATTAGCTTCATTAAGCTTTCTAGCGGTTTTGTGGACGAATCCTCAGGTTTTGACCGGTCGGTACTTGTTGTCGCCTTGCCGCTGATTTGCTTGGCATTTTCCATGTTGGAAAAGGCAGCAATCTTTTGCTCGAAATAGTTTTTAAAAGTAAATTAATTTGTTCGAGTTGTGTCATACAGATCCTTCATGAAATACTCGTGATCAGTTGTCATCGAGGGTGACGTCCTAATGTTGGAGTCTGTTTCTTCGAAGATGCTCGAGGCTTCCTCCAAGCGACGCAACCTGTCCTCATAATACTCCTTGGTTGTCTTCCGAGTGTCAGAATCCTTTTTGTAATTTGATATGATTCTTGACAACTCTTCGGCGTGGACCTCTTGTTTTTTCGCCCAGTCCTCGATTTCCATGATGGATTATTCCTTTTAACGGCGTTGGTACTAGTGTATAGCCCTAGTACACGCTTTGGTTAACGAAGTTTAAATCGCGACGCCTCGTAATCTTACCAGTGTTAAAGCCCTGGTAACGCTTCTACAAAATTGTGATTTACTATTTACTCCTTAAGACAGATAGAAGGTAAATACTTCTATCACGTCGGGGTCACCAAATGTTAACGGTGAGACTATTTTGCCTCAACGACTGTAGCCAAGGTTCATGTACCCTGACTATTGCTGTGAAGATAGCTGGTTCTTGTACCAGTATCTCAATTGAGATGAAGATCAGTTAAGCTACCTTACCACGGGTGGGGGACAAGCTAACTGTAATAAAGAAGACTCTTCGATGACGGTTCAACAAAAAGTATTTATTGTTCCCTCATACGGGATTATTTATATGAACAATATTGCTTACTATGCTAAATTTACAAAGTGAATATCAAAAAAGAACAAATCCAAAATATTGCTTATTATGCTAAATTAATAAATGAACACCATACTAACATTGTAGACAACCTTGAACATTAATTCAGAGAGTCGAATTTCGGCTATGCGAAACATATACCATTTGCACTGCTGCACCTGTGTATTTGGTTGCTAGCATATGGTTCAAGGTGAACTTTGTTTTGCAAATGGTATATGTTTCGCATAGCCGGCATACTTGTCGTGTGTAATTGTTGTTTTTGTTAATATGGCATTCGTACAAAAAAACTGCGAATAGAATTAGGTGAGCTTATTTACATTGTTCGTGAACAGCCGGTAATATACAAAATCTTAACCGAAAATGTTTCAAAATCCCGTTTGGACTGACCACCCTTAGGTTGAAAAATTGGCCAAGAACATGAAAATCTGATATGTTTGGATCAATAACTAAAAACAATAAAACATAAATGTAAGTCATTGTTTACATTAGCTATTTATAAGTAACCTCTTTAAAATATTCCAGGCTGATAATATTCAGCGAGGTCGCATGCAGCAAAAGTGGTCTATTGGCCCTTGTCATCATAATCGTTATCATTTTTCGGTGTTTAGGCTTCCCTTCGTACCAATTGTGATTGTACATCGAATTAATCAAACTTTCAGTCTAATGAAATAATTTATTTTTTTAAACTTAAATTGTCATGATTGCGGGTTTTGACTCACAGTCTTTTGCAATTCCGTTCCATTGAAGCATCTCACGAAAGTTGGAATTAAGATTACCAGAGAGGACATGGAAAATGGGAGCATGTTCATAATGTCGACTCCATTGAACACCGAAAACATAAACAGACACAACGAAGTTTTCATTATGGTGAATCCGATAAATGTACTCAAACTAAAGATTTTATCGATATCATCTCTTACACTGAAATCAAATGAAATTTAAATAAGTTAAAGTCTTTTTATATGTAGTTCATCACTCACTTTTCCAAGGCATATTGATAGCTAATTAGTTGCCTTAAATGCTGCAAGCTTTCTGACTCGTTTCTAGCATCCAATTGAGTCAGTAAATTA
The DNA here is from genome assembly GCA_946965025.1 of Blera fallax. Classification (NCBI taxonomy): domain Eukaryota; kingdom Metazoa; phylum Arthropoda; class Insecta; order Diptera; family Syrphidae; genus Blera; species Blera fallax. The sequence goes on from OX337247.1 coordinate 32,906,176, forward strand.
TTCAGATAGCGATAGTGCATGCACAAGTACGTAACTGACGTTGTAAAGATAAAATCTTCATTAAGTAAAAAGAAAACTCCTGTCAAACTTGTAAACATTTGCGCGAAATAGAGTAATGGGTAAAAAGTTAACCGATTCTCATCTAACGGATGCCAGCTGATGAAAGGATACTGATAAACGTACTCTTGACCTGTAAAAATCCAATCGAACAACGATTTTAAAATCGGTTTTAAGAAGTACACTACACTGGCAACTGAAGCTAATGCTCTCAGAACTTTATTCCTTAAGATAATTGTCTTAGCATAGCCGGGCAAATGATACTTCAGTTGATCTCGACTTGTTATGGGAAACAATTTCTCCAAATTACATAACATTCTTCGCGTTTCTTTTTGATGTGAAAGAAGAGTAGTTCCGCGACAAAAGCTCATCAGGAATACACTGATAAGTGCTCCGACTTCAGCTATCTCTGCAAATTCCATATCAAAGCCCTGGATGTATTTTACGAGCTTTATTAAAAAGCAAAGAGTATACAAGAAAACTGTTGCAGCTGCAAATGACATCAGCTTTACACGTACTATTTCCAATGGTAATGTGGGAGATCTGCGTTGAAGAAACTTCACTTTGAACAATGATATAAACGATTCATCGAAATCATAAGTTCTTTCCGAGGATGGTGTATCCATTGCAGCGGTTCTAGTCAGTGTGCAATTGTAGGCTGTGGAGATCACCTAGTAAGAGGGCACAATTTAAGTATAAGTTCATCATATTTATCAAATTAGTGGGCTTGATCTTCTAAAATTGTTGGTCCAATTACACCCACGGTCTAAAAAAAACCTTCGCCCTAACTTTATTTTTATTTTTATATGTATGTAAATTAAAATTTAAAATATTCTCATTATTGCAATTTAAATGTAAATGCTTCGTTGTCATTGATTTTATTAGTTTATACATACATCAAGTGAATGACTACTTAGTTTATCGATAATCGATTACTCTTCTTTTTTCTATGACGTGGAGATAACTAAATTGTCACTTTTTAATACACTAGCAATGGCTTGGACTTTAGGGGAAAAGGCCAATATTATCGTTTTAAACAAGAGAAACTTGTAAAATTGGGATTCGCTCGTCGAGAGGATAATAAATTTATTGGAAAACTATCGATCAAAGGGAAGAAACCAGCTCTTAGGAAACAGAGGCTAATCCAGCTATGAAAGATAGGTTTAAACATGATAAGGAAGTAAGCAATACGTTGGAGAGACAGAGAGAGCTCATCAAACTGATGTAAATGTAATTCGGCTCGCTTTAACCAAATCTGTTGTCAAAATCCACTACCTTTTTTACGAAAAAAACAATTTTAAATCTATTAGATTTCACAAATTCTCGCTAAAATGTTTGAGCACAACCGCACGGCGTGAAATGAATAATCGAATCAGAAATATGTTTTTCTGAATTCTTTTTCTTTGAAAACCACCCCAGTATTGAGACGAACAAAACAAAAAAAGAATCATTCAAATCGGTCAAGCCCTTCTCGAGTTTTTGCGCACGTCAATTGATTTTTATAAATAGAAAATATTCTTTCTTCCCCCATTTTCACATGACTTTTAAAATAGTCGCGTTAGGTTATTTGGATCTTATGCGCATTCAGATGCAGATATTTTATAAGAATTCGCTGTGAGGCTCACGCATAATTCTTAAGAACGGTGACCAAATTGATGTCCTTGGAGTTTTAGTAACATTTTCCCTCACTGCGGCTCTATGTACGAGTGAACGCACGCTACTATACAGTAACTTCTTTTTTACTTCGACTGATATTCCGCAAAGTTTGCGAACTAGGTATTTCCGGAAATCTTTTCCCATTCTTATAACGTGTTTTAACAAAAATAGCGCATTGGTCTTTCGTGGGGCGCTCCATATGTGTATGTATTGTATACTAACCGCAACAATGATATATGGCACCCGCCTATCAAATTTTTAGTCATTGTTAAAAAAAAACCGAAACTCAAATTTGGGACACGCTTCACTTAAGACGAAAATTATTATTAATACGCTAGGCAGACAGTGAAGATGTGCAATATGTATACGTACTTATGTAAAAAAAACTTTACAGATGTAATTTGAAGGAGAAGAACCAATAATTTTTTGTCAGAACACATTTATAGGACCAAACATTTTTTAAAAAATGTCTGCGTTTTTCTTTATTTAATTTTGTTCAAATATTCTAAAACTACTGCAATATTTATGCATAAAATTTACCCTAAATTGTGTGAGATAAGATTTTGGCTCAAGATTTGATTAACTGATTTGATTTGACATTTGCTTATTAGCAAGTTTAAAAAATACAACCACTATTTCACTGTATTTAGTGAAAATTATTCACTTGCCAAAAAAAAAGAGTTTAAATACGTATTTTACACAGTCATGCCTCCATGAGAATTCCAAATCCTCTATTAAATTGCCAAGCTCTGTCTGTTGTGCTATTTAATTGAAGCGACGGTACTTACTGTATCGAAGGAGGATAATTTAGGTATTTCTTTGAAATTTTGAAGCGAGTACGTCTCTACTTGTGTTGTGCTCCTTTTTTGCTGCAGATATTAGTAGCTATGTTAAAAATTACATATTGTGGAGTCTAAATTATGTACATATATACGTACTATACAAAATTAAGTAATGAATTTGCAATCTAATGATCACTGTAGAACACAAACACGTAGTTTTCTCGTTTGAAACTGCTACATGTGTGCATTCCTTGAATGCCTTAAACTACAACTGACTTTAGTTCCCAATTGCAGTTCCTTAGTGTGGATACTTGCTAATGACATATGACATTAAAGGGGATAAGTGCTAGATTATCAAAGTGACTATTACGCCTCCAAATATTTTTAAATATTTAACCTTTTTACAATTTTCCTTGGCAAAGCCTGTAATAACATTTAGCTAATTATATGTTATTTTCTATCGTATCCACCAGCTGTTATACAAACAATAACAATGGATAATATCAAAAGTGCTCAATTTATCACTGACCCACTGTGTCAGGTTCTTGAGTGAGAGCATTCCTTGCTCCTCATTGAAGGCATCCACACATTAACATTTCTCTCTAAAAAACAGACGAAAAGAAAGAGAAAGAAAAAGTCAGCAAAGCCAATCTCTTCAAATCCTTAGATTAAGAAGTTCATTAATTATGTTGCCTAGTGGAAAAGGAAAATATTTTATTCATTATTATTGTGGGTGGCTTAAGTGGTTGGTACGTTGGATCGCTGAGCCGGATGTTCGACGTTCTAATCGCAGAACACACGAAAAAGCAACACACCTCTCGGGAATGCCTGACATACGTCCGAGAGTAATAACTGTTAAGAAAAAGATATGGCTCTTAACTGTAGGTCACTTCAATTTGAGCAAAAAATATAACACGCACAACACGAATGGTCGCGAGAAACTAGGCTCTGGACTACCAGAGCGCCAAGTATTTGTATTATTTTTTTGTTCATGAATCGGAAGTTTATTTTTAAAAATGTTTTTATGCAGTTCCGGTAGCGTAGAGCATTCGTCGTATAAATATGGAGTAAATCATCCAACTCAAGTGTACGTGCTCGAATTCTGGAAGAATGGGACATACTGCTAGGAAGGGGTATACATCCTCTCGTTCTCTCCGGTTGCATATCATCATGTCGGTGGATTTACCAGCTAGGAAATATGTTCCTTCTCGATTGGGTACCGCGGCATTGGACTACTGAGCGGGAGATTCGAAGTTTAAATCCAAGAAAACACCAAAAACATTTTTCACACTTCTACCTCTCGCGAATGTTTGGCAAATGCCCGAGCTAAGAGTCAGTCAGTTCATTGGTAGTTGAGATCCCCTTACTAAAACGGTGAGCATTGCTCAGAAAATCAGTTTCTGGCCCTAAGGAAGGCATAACTTTTTGATAAACAGTAAGTCTAAGCTAGAATACGAATGCTGTTTTTGAAAACTGAATAGTGGACTCAAAGAGGAGTGGTTGTTTATAATTTAAGCGCTTTACAAATATAGGTAACAAAAATTCTACAAAAGAACAGTTATAATGAGGGAGGTGACAACCACTTTCATAGAAACTAGTTTTTCTCTGAAAATGTTTACTTGTGGTCGAAAATTCTCTTTAGTAAAAAACTTGGAAGCAAACATATCAATCCTTGAACCGTACTGCAAAGTTCTGCAATCAGAATGGTAAGCATCTCTGGAGGAGGCGTCAAGAAATGGTCCCATTGGCTTCAATGAATGAGTTCTCTCTCTCTTGCAGAGGTACAACAAGACGTTCCTAATATACAGTGAACCAAAAAAAAGTTGGACGGCAGCTAGACTGCAATTGCAACTTGAATATTTATGCAGTATGTAGGGATATTAAAGTCAAATAAACTGCAAATGAAACTTAATTCTTTAAATATTTCAAATAATTTTATTCCCGTTTTCTAAATTATTTAATGTTATTTTAAAACAAGCAATTAACCAAAAATGTAATTTTGTGGACAAAAAAAAAACTTGGACAGTTTTTTCCTTATTCATGTTTTAACATATTTTTGTATGTTATTTAAGTAGTCACAGTTTAATCTTTCCGTTTGTACTATTTTCAGTACCGATTGTTTAAAAAATACGGGGAAAAATAATGAAAAGCTATCCATTAACATGAAGGTCAGGACTGTACGATAGATTTGTAAGAAAAAAAGTGTGAGAGAAATTTCTGAAATTGTAAAAAAACCTTAAATAGATCTACAGTGCATTATGTCATGCAAGTTTTTAAAAAAAAAATTTTTTGCAACGACCCAGTGGTTGTAGACGACCCAAAAAAATTACGATTTCTCAAATTGGAGGAGACAAGGTCCGGCAAATGTAAATGCTACTGTTAAACATGGTGGAGGCATTGTGATGGTGTGGGTTGCAATGGGGTCGTGCAGAGTAGGAAACATGGTGTTTGTCTAAGGTTACATGAATAAAATAGACTACCTTAACATCTTTAAAAATAATTTACCAGCAAAGGGTACTAAGATATACATAAGCAAAAGTTATTGCGTTGTTCACGATAACGACCCTGAGCAAACATTTTTCCGCATCTCCACAAAGCCATACTAAATATTGAAATGTATATACATATGTATGTATATATTTTTTTATGTTTTCAGATTTTATAATAAATTTTTTTATTGAATAAGTTTTTATTGCTTTGAAAACTACTTTTTCTGAATTCAAACTACATATTTGAAAAACTAACAAAAATACATATGTTTCATTTGCACTTTTATTGATTTAAATATCCGATTTTATTAATCGATTATTGAATCTTTTCCTGTCTCATTTTTTTTTTGTTAACTGTACTGCGGACTGACTTTCTGATTGAGTTTCAGAGTCATTTGGATTTTGAAGAAATTTGCAACAAAAATCTGTCTTCTTCTTTCTGCTTCGTCATCCCAGTTAAGGAGTATGTCCACAGAGGAAAATTTTCCTGAAAGGAGAGAAACGGTAGAGGAGTTCAACAGACAGCTACTGGAGCCTACGTCTAGCCTAAAATTGCTAAAATTAGTCACAGTCAGGAAAAGCTTAATTGGACCAAAAAAAAAATTGTGAAGGTGTGGTATTGTCAAGACATAAAATCGGCGGATGAGAAAAAGCGTTGGAAGTTAGTAAGGTGCCCTCAATGCCTGGAACCACTAAAGCCGTGCAGGTTGAGGATTTTATAAGCGCAATCCAGGCAATTCAGCATTAGCTTCGGAAACTGCTGCAAAAATTTGAAGAAGACTTCTTAAAAAGACCAACAAACTTTGGGCGACATAATCGGCAAAATCCAGTTAATTTATTTATTTCAGTTTATTTATTATACCTCTTACGATGCTTAACATATTTGTACATTCTAAATACTTCAAAATGTCATTTAGGTCGACCACCCTTAGGTTGAAAAATTGGCCAAGAACATGAAAATCTGATAAGTTTGGATCAAGAACTAAAATATAGAAAATAATAAATGTAAGTCAATGTTAACATAAGCTATAAGTAACCTCTTTATAATATTCCAGGCTGATAATATTCAGCGAGGTCGCATGCAACAACAGTGGTCTATTGGCCCTTGTCATCATAATCGTTGTCATTTTTCGGTGGTTAGGCTTCCCTTCGTACCAATTGTGATTGTACATCGAATTAATCAAACTTTCAGTCTAATGAAATAATTTCTTTTTTTAAACTTAAATTGTCATGATTGCTGATTTTGACTCACAGTCTTCTGCAATTCCGTTCCATTGAAGCATCTCACGTAAGTTGGAATTAAGAGTACCAGAGAAGTCATAGTAAATGGGAGCATATTCATGATATTGATTCCCTTAAACACCGAGAACATGAACAGACATAGCGAAGTCTTCATTATGGTGAATCCGATAAATGTACTCAAACTAAAGATTTTATCGATATCATCTCTTACACTGAAATCAAATGAAATTTAAATAAGTTAAAGTCTTTATTTTATAGTTCATAACTCACTTTTCCAAGGCATATTGATAGCTAATTAGTTTCTTGACTTGCTGCAAGCTTTCTGACTCGTTTGTAGCATCCAATTGACTCAGTAAACTATTCAGATAGTGGTAATGCATGCACAAGTACGTAACTGACGTTGTGAAGATTAAATCTTCATTAAGAAAAAAGAAAACTGCTACCAAACTTGTAAAGACTTGCAGAAAATAGAGCAATGGGTAAAACATTAACCGGTTCTCATCTAATGGATGCCAGCTGATGAAAGGATACTGATAAACGTACTGTTGACCTGTAAAAATCCAATCGAACAATGATTTTACAATCGGTTTTACATAGTACAATGCACTGGCAACTGAAATTAATGCTCTAAGAATCTTGTTCCTTAAGATAATTGTCTTAGCATAGTCGGGCAAATGATACTTCAGTTGATCTCGATCTGTTATGGGAAACAATTTCTCCAAATTCCATAACATTCTTCGCATTTCTTTTCGATGTATAAGAAGAGTACTTCCGCGACAAAAGCAAATCAGGAATACACTGATAAGTGCTACAACTTCAATGGCTTCTGAAAATTCCATATCAAAGCCCTGGATGTATTTTACGAGCTTTATTAAAAAGCAAAGAGTATAGAAGAAAACTGTTGCAGCTGCAAATGACATCAGCTTTACACGTACTATTTCCAATGGTAATGTGGGTGATCTGCGTTGAAGAAACTTTATTTTGAACAATGCTATAAACGATTCATCGAAATCATAAATTCTTTCCGACGATGGTGTATCCATTGCTGCGGTTCCAGTCAGGTTGCGATTATAGCCTGTGGAGATCACCTAAGGAGAGGGCACAATTTAAGTTCATCATATTTATCAAATTAGTGGGCTTGGTCTTCTTCTTGTAACGCAGGCAGGTAGCACTCAAGTAATTGGCAAGAATTTATGTGCATTAAGGATACTCACTCTTCTCAGCTTTTTTCATGTAACTCTTGAAGTAGTCGCTTTGGGTCAATTGGATTTACATATATGTTCTGCATCTGCGTGCAGAATTTGCTGTGAGAGTTAATGTCTCAGTAATATTTTTTCTCGTGCGAGGACACATATGTACATAGGTAACTTATTATTGTTCGCTAGGGAACTGCTTTCAAATTTTTCATTTCGACTATTTCAGCAAAAATATGTCAAATGTCATATATGTCACCCGCCTATGAAATTTGTAGTGTCCTTGTAGAAAAAAAGTAAGTGAAACTTAAATTTGGGACACGCTTCACTTAGACTAAAATTAGTATTAATACACTAAACAGCCAGTGAAGCTATGCAATATTTACAAACAAAGTATGTGCTTCCTTACAAAATCTTTCAAGATTTAATTTGAAGCACGAGGTAAAAGGCAAAAGTTTTTCGACCAAGCATTTTCAGCCAAGATTTCGGCTGAAGACTTGATTAACTGATATGAGTTGACATTTACTTATTAGCAAGTTTAAAACCACTATTTCACTGTATTTAGTGAAAATTATTCATTTGGAGACTAAAATACCGCCTTATAGTAACAATACATATGTATTTTATTCAGCCATGCCTCCAAGAGAATTCCAAGTGTAGAACCAGTCTTCTATTAAATTGCTAAGCTCTGTCTATTGTGCTATTTCATTGAAGCGACCGTACTTACTGTATCGAAAACGGATAATTTATTTCTTCAAAATTTCGATGCCAGTGCCTCTCTACGTTCTAGATACGACTGCGTACGATTTATTATATTGCTGATATTACCATTCATGCATTCGTGCATTCCCTGAATGCCTTAAACTACAACTGACTTTAGTTCCCAATTGCAGTTCCTTAGTGTGGATACTTGCTAATGACATATGACATTGAAGGGGATAAGTGCTCAATTATAAAAGTGACTATTACGCCTCCAAATATTTTAAAATATTTGACCTTTTCAACAACTCAGGGCTTCATTTTCCTTGGGAAAACCTGTAATAACATTTAGCTAATTATATGTTATTTTCTGTCATATCCACCAGCTGTTATACAAACAATAACAATGGATAATATCGTGCTCACTTTATTAAGAAATCAGTACTGACCCACTGTATCAAGTTCTTAAGTATACCCTTCACAAGTGAGAATATTTCTTTCTCCTCATTGAAGTTATCCACACATTAAAAATTCTCTCAAAAATATCAGACAAAAGGACAGCAAAACAAAACAAATTTCTTCAAGTTCTTAGCCTCAGATATTCATTGATTATGTTGCCTAATCGAAAAGGAAAATATTTTATTTCAATCATTATCATTTTAAGTGCACAACTTTAGAAGTTTGAATAATTGTCCAACTTTTACAACACAGAACATGCTTCTTTCTATCACGAAACCTTCTTTAACAATGTACCTAATGCACAAATGGAAACTGGCTTAGTTAGCGTTTCAATACATATGTACATTGTACATATATTAAAATACCCCAAAGTACAGTGAATGAGGTTTAAATGAGATGTCAAATAACCGTAGCCCAAGAAATAATCCGGAAATCGATTTAAATTACTGGAGAGGTTTTAAAAAAATGCCTCACAAAGGTGTCATGAAATTTACTCATATAATAAATGTCTGCCTTGGAAACTATCAGAAATCCTGTTAACAGGGAAAACCTGTTTATGAAGAATCTTCTTGAGATCCATATCTCACCTTCCTATTATTTCAAAAGTTTTTAAAAACATTTGCTTTTAGAATGTTTGCCATGGCTATTAAATATGTTAGCGAACGATGTTTCGGTGATGCCCTGGCTATCAAATATTTTAGCCAGATATGTATCTCTTGAACACCATGATAATCAAAAATGATAGTCACTAAGAACGATTGGAATAGAAATCAAAAATAATTAACACCCTACAATGAATTATAGACGTTTGTTAGTACATATTTGGTTTCGGACAATTGCTGAAAATTCACGTTTTTTACCCATATTTCTAGAAAATATTGAAAATTATTAAAACTCTGGAAAACATTGTGCATAATTTCATTTTTCTTAAAAAATAATGAGACGGGTTCATTCTCACACTTCTACGGCGAAGGGATTTGACGTGATGTGGGATCTTGTGAAGATGAGTTGACTTTCACGTAGCAAAAAGACTTTATTAAGAAAATAATAATGAAGTCATATGGCTGGAAAAATTGTCTAGGTGTTCTCTTTCCTCTACTCTGGATTCTTGTACTAAATAAAGTATTAATAAAACGGAGATTTAATGGTGTTAAGATCGTAGTGTATGCAGACGATTTGGCGTTACTTGCAACTGTGAGCAAATGAACCAAGCAAAAGCTTGGTCGCAAACTAGGCCTTGGACCACATACATATGTTCTGTTGCGGCAAATATTTGGCCTGAGGTCCAACTGCAGAAGCTCGCCCCTGGCTTTGAAAATCGTTGAGATTGTGTCCAAACTACATATTTGGGTTATGGAAGTAATTTTTCTCCCCGAGGAAGTATTCAATAGGAATACCGAAATTGGCTCTGTCTTCGTTCGATATTGTCCACCGTGAAATAGTTGTTGCTGAACTCAGCTTGGAACTGGCTGAGTATTCCATTTGCCTGTACTTAAGCTGTCAACTGTTTTAAGATGATGCCCGTGAATAGATTCATTGCTGAGGAATGATATGCCTTTGCATTTGCTGGGCCACTGTGACCTTCCTTTTTTTATTAAAATTTGTATTCCTTCTGAAACTGTCACGACGTGGTACTTCGCCTGCACCGAAAATGATCACTATAGCAAACAACCGAACCAACGATCCCGAATTGACCCCAAGAGTGGGCATTTGTTATTCAGATTTCAGTCCGTACTTGTCCTGAATTCGAGTCTGCATTTGGATTAAAGCTGCGGTTAATAGTTTTCCGAAAAATGAGATGTGCAGTTATATTCGTGGTTGCTGTGAGCAAGGGTAGGGCCACAGTGGCATCTTGGGTGCAGATGAAGATACTAAAAGGAAATTCTTCCATGACTTACCTTTCTTCAAGCAGTCAGTCATTGGGGCTGAAATAGACGCAAAATTGTCATCTGTAGAAACCATTGGAGTTGCTTGGGAGTTTTCGGAACGGAGAAGTTCTCGATTGACGATATTTTGTCCGATTCTGTCTAAAGACATCCATCACCGCTGAAATAGCCTAAATATTTAATTTCTTTACAATAAAACTTGCTCATTTTTGGAACTCGTTTAAGGTCGCTCCTAAAATCATTACTGAACTCAATATACAGGTACCGACAGCACACAGTAGCCCAGTCCAAGTACTTTCCCCATCAGAGACGGTGCGACTCGAGAAATTCAAGCAGCTGTTCCTCTCGTTTGCTTGGATTGAGTAAGACAAACCTCGAAGAACATATAATCGAGGTGAAAGAAGAAAATAATACCCATTGAACAGAGGCAATACCCAATCTCACCCACTATAAAAAACCTGCTATACGAGGAGCTTGACAAAATGGTGTCGTTAGGAGTCATCGAGGAAAGCAACAGCGCTTGAAGTTCTCCAGTCGTGTTGTTTCGACTATGCGTATCCACTCCCCCATATTGAAGTTCTCCTCAGCAGACTCCAAGATCTCGTACATCTCAGGTATCGATCTGAAGGACGCTTTCTGGCAGATTCCTCTAGAGTGCAATTCAAAGGAGAAAACAGCCTTCACAGTTCTAGGGCGACCATTGTACCAGTTTTTGGTGACGCCATTTGGGCTGTGCAACGCTGCCCAGAGAAGGTGCCCGGAGCTAATGGACAAAGTCATACCCACACGTTTCAAAGAGCGTGTCTTTGCCTTATTTAAATAGGTGGCGAAATGTCTACGGGAGGCGGGACTAACCATCAATATAGAAAAGAACAGGTGGTGTAAATTCGACGTCCGACGAGCTAAACCGAGCGACCGGTATGCTTGTGGTCTTCCGTCTTCCGCACTGAATATGCACCGTGGCCCTACCGTTACCCACAACAGGGTAGCAAGAATTTGCAATACCACCCACCCACTTAAAAAATTTTAGATTTTCTTCATCACCACTTTTAGTGGTGAATTAAGACCCCGCCTGGAATGAATAATTCGAGTCTTCTATTGGATTTGAGCTGTGATTATAGTTTTCGCATAAAACAGTATCGATGGTTCCGAATCAAACAAATAAACCCAGCACTGTGGTTCAGCAGTTAGTGAGGTAGACAATTGGAAACGAGTTTTAGGGTTGCAGGGACGAAGAAGAAATCGAATCTGTTCGTCATCTGTTGTGTGATTGTCCTGCCCTATCCGTCATAAGAATGAAGACTCTTGGAAGTTACTTCTTTTCGGAACTGGAGGACTTAAGAAATGTAGAACTGACGGACCTCCTGAGATTCATATCATTATCTGGGTGGTTCTAACAGCGGTTTTCTCACATGTTTCCAGGGTTACAAAGATTGGGCACAATGGACCGACCTGGTCTAAGTGAGCAGTGACTATGTCACAAGGCACCCATCTACCTACCTACCTACCTACCTACTGCACTCGGCAGGGTGTCCTGGACGGTAAAGATAAAGATTTCGCAAGCATATTTCGTTGTTCCAGTATCACCTGCGCATGCAAGGTATTGCAACAATCGTGGCTACCAGCGACAGGCTTCTGTAGCCCCAAATTGTATCAAAGAGATGCACCACGTAATGCAGATACTTTTTATGTGCCGTGGGAGTTTAGAGGAAACAGCTTAGTAACTCAGAGCAAAGATAAGGTCACAACCATCCATAAAAAGAGCATGACAAACAGATGACGTTGCGATCATAGCTAATCCTCTCGTTTTAAATATAGAGATAGTATCTTTGCTGTAACTGCCGTGAAAATATATGTTTGTTAAATTGGCTCCAGAATCCGACACATGCTCCCGAATTCACCATATTTTATCCCGTTATGGTTGCAAAAAAGTATTTATTATCACCTTACTGAAAAGCTCCCCAGATCTAGGTTGGATAGCACATTATAGCCCTTACAATTGCGTCAAACTGATAATGCTTGCTGCTATATTACACTCAGCCAAGACTCCTTTTCAGTTGCAGTTTACAGCAGTTTAAGCATTCTGGAGTTTACACTGAAAGTATTTATGGAGATACTTGTATTTCTTAACATTTTCCAATTTCTCCCCTTCCCACGTCCATTTTTCTTCTCTAGCGTATCGGCCTGTGCCTTTTCTAAAGACCACTTTTTTTACTTGCCAGTATTGTCATTAAGGTATCACAACGTCGTCAGCATACATAAGGCTTTGAATATTTAACTCTTTGCACAGAGTTTCACCCGAAATATAGGAAGTAATATCATCAAAAAAAAGTAGGGTTCTAAGAAAACATCCCTGTTTGACTCCTATTTCGGGATCAAACCAGATGAATAAATGGTTGCCATCCCACACTGCTGCTTGATTTTTTTCATACGACATGAGTACCCTTGATAACTATGTATTAGTTTTAAAATTTTATTTTGCTTGAAAATTGAAAAAGATATTAATCCGCTTCAAGCTGAAAAATTGTGCAGAAACATGAAGATCTGGTAAGTTTGCGTCAGGAACTAAAAATAAAACAGACATTAATTTAATCCAAAATAGACATTAATATCAAACAACCTCTTTAAAGTACTCCAAATGGATAAGATTTACTTTGGAGGCCTGCAACGCTACAGGCCTATTAGCTCTTATCATCATAATCGTTATTAGCTTTCGATATTTGGGAGTTCCCTCGTACCAATTGTTATCATACAGTGAATAGATTAAGCTTGCACTCTAGAACAATTAAATTATATTTATTAATGTATATGACAGACACCTGCAAACTTACAGCATCCTGCAAGTCCGTTCCATTGGAGCACCTTAGATAGACTGGAACCAAAAGTGCCAAAAATGCTAAGGTAAATGGTAGCATATTCATTACGTCAACACCGTGAAATATTGAAAACATAAACATGCATAACGAAGCCTTCATAATGCTGAATCCGATAAATGTGCTTAGGCTGAAGATTTCTTCAACATCGTTTCGTAAGCTTGCAATGGGTAAACAATTATTCTAAATTAATATTTTCTACTCCTAACTTACTCTTCCAAGTCATATTGATAGTTTATTAGGTTTTTTAATTCTTGACGACTTCTCAACTCAAATCTTGCATCCAACTTACTCAGCGAATGGCTCAGATGCCAGTAGTGCATACACATATGCGTTACCGAGGTTGTGAAAATCAAATCTTCGTTAAGCAGAAAGAAAACTCCAGTCAAACTGGTGGCAATTTGTAAAAGATACACAAATGGATAAGAAATTAACCGATTCTGATCAAATGGATGCCAGTTGATGAAAGGATACCGATAAACGTACTGTTGACCTTTAACTATGGTGTCGAACAATGATTTCGCAATGGGCTTAATAAAGAATGCTATACTTCCTAATGTACACAATGTTTTCATAATGCCATTCCTACGAAGAATTGTACTGGCGTAGCCATCCATTTGGTACCTCATCTGATCCCGTCTTGTAACCGGAAAAAGTTTCTCTAAGTTTTGTAACAACCTTCGCACTTCTTTATGATGCACAAGAAGCGTAGTTGCCCGGTTAAAGCTGATCACGTAAACACTGCCAAGAGCTGCAACTTCACCAATTTCACCCAATTCCAAAAATGATCCGTGAAAGTATTGTATGATCTTGACAAGAAAACTTATAAAATAAAGACAAAGCATTGCAGCTGCAAATGACATCAACTTTATGCGATGTATTTCGAATGGTGAATTGGGTGATTTGCGCTGCAGGAATCTAATATTGTATACTTCGAAAAACGGTTCATCGAATTTGTAAATTCTTTTGGAAGAGGGCGAATCCATCCAATTGAAAAATTTGCTGTGAATATGATGAAAATAATGAGCATTAGAGTGTTAAGAAATTTATTGAACTCGCAATCCAGTTGTAGCTGATTAATCAAAGCACTAGAAGAACTCAGTATGTGCATCTATTCGAACGATATGAAAACAACTAACTTTGATTGATTGTTGCAATTTTCTTATACTACACTTACTCAGGATTTGAAGTAACCTTCAACGAAAATAAATGCCCAATTATCTAGAGCTCAAGCGACTGTTACACCTCTCACAATTTATGTGTATTAAAAGTGTAAATATTTGAACAGCTGTCACTTAAAACTCCATGGAAAAGCCTGTATTTATTGCATGGGCATGTGTAGCCATGAGAATTTTGCACAACCGTCTTAAAAATTGTGTCAACAAAATTAAATAGCCTCCTCCTTTCCTTTGGTTAACTTTTTAATCATAATGTGAACAGATACAACACGCGTTTACCACTTACAGGGTTCCGTATACAAATCGCTCATACATCTCCGTCTTTCTGTCACCATCTTTTAGCATTTACACTATAAGACCTATGTACATGCATATTTACCTACTACTCTACTTAGATTCTGTCACCCCTCTTAAGGCGTCAACAACCCCACGCACAGATACATGCTGATTCCGGCAACGCGTTTTAATTCTCACACTCATTCCAAACGTTTCGGATACTTTCTGCGACAAATTCGGCGACACTTTTCTGCTAGATTGGTTGAACGGATTTAATTGCTTGGCATGTTTAAGTGACCAATCCAATACCACTTTCTTCATCTAATTGTTCTCGTGCAAAGCTGTCTATTCGAGATGGATAGGTCTGCAATTCATAAGGATGAAGCGTAAAAAACTTGTGAATGACAGTGTAAGTGATCTGCTAGACCCACTTTAGGCACCAAAACGTGATACCTAGCACTTTCATAGATAGCAATATAGCAAACATTTCCAGTATTATTTTAAAAAACCCCAGAAGGATGCTTGTATCTCTCCAGTGACCACCGTCTATTAAATTTTCTGGCTTAGCGAGTTTAAAGATCGTTCATCTTTTTCACTCTTTCGGTTTCCCAGGAACTTCTTATTATAGGGTGAAGGATGGCTGACGATATAGCGTTGGCGACGCATAGATAGACTTTTCTTGACCTTTTCGATCGTGGTTATAATCTCGCTGTTACTGGAAGGCCGGTACATATTTAGATATTTATTGCTTCGAATGGCTCAATTGGGTAAGAAAGAAAGATACATTCAAAACTTTTGACGAGATGAAGCTTAGAAATCTGACCACGAAATAGTCCTGCTGTCTACTATTTGCCGCTTTCTCTGCTTCTGAAGGAAGGCCGTTCACGTTCACTAGGTCTTACGCTATGCTGAACTTATTTCCTCTTCAGGCGATACAGGGTTTCTAACTCAACTTTCTTTGTGGTGGCGTTTCTACCTTTAACCGGACAAATCGTTCGGTTCCCGATGCCAAAAAGTTTTTCGCATGCTGGTGATTACGTTTTCTAACAACGTGGTTAATTGGGTGAGGTTTTTTGTCAAATATTTAGCTAATGCATCACCATTTCATAGTCTTCTGATTTTACACGTTCTTATGTCGTTCTTCTGGTTCATAATTGTCGTTGCAGTAGTCGCCTTGATTTCGGGCACACCTCAGGTTGTTGTCCTGTCCCTCTTCCAAGGAATCTAAAAAATGACTCTACCTAAAAAGGAGGAAAAGAGTAAAGTAGTTGCCTATGTAGATGACGTTGCTATTGCTGCTTTAGGTAAACATTCAAATTATCTAAGAAAACTCCTCAAGAAGCTCTCTAAATGAGCCACAATAACTGGATTGCGAACTAATCCCCATAAAACCGAACTGTACTCGAAAATAAAAGGTTCCTCAAATAAACCCTTCTTCTATAAACGTCGTCTTGTTTCTTTAGATAATGCTAAATAACTGGGCCTTATTTTTGATAAGAAACTCTACTGAAAAGCCAATCTACTTCAACAAAGAAAGCAAGTGTAGATCTTGGTGCCGTTTATACAGGTAGACCATATAGCTATGTTGATTTAAGTCCCATATTCAATTTACTGGCAAACTAGTTATTCTCCAACCAATTCGAAAACTATATTATGTGGTGATTTCAATTGTAATGTATTGAATTATGCGGGCTCCGTGACATTTGCTCAGTCCATGAAAACTCTTGGCTTGGATATTATAAACACGACTGTCCCAACGCATTTCACTCCAATGACTGTCACAATGCTTTCTATAGTCAGACTTCAGCTCCTGCGTTCTCGAAACACGATCTAATCTTTGCCACTTTCGATTTTCCGCATAGCGAAGTATGTACTTACAAAATACACATACCGAGACTTTAAAAATCCAAATACTGAAGTTGTGGAGCGCGATATTCAAAGCATTAATTGGCATCCAATTTATCATGAATTATCTACAGATACTCAGGTTGATATCTTCCAGCATATTATACTGCAATTATACAATGCACACGTGCCGCGATAAAATATCGTAACAATTCATGGTTTACACGCGAAATTATTGATTTAAAAATCAAACGTGATATAGCTTATAAGGAGTATTCGATTTAAACTCCCAGAATTTTATAACAGTTTCCGCCAACTGAATTCACGAAAGTGCAAACGACATTTAGCACAAGTACCGATCCACTGGGAATAACATTTAATGGCTTTGAGTTTGCTAGCATTGAACAAGCTGATGTCATCAAGGCTATACTTAAAATTAAGTCTAAAGCTGTTGGTATCGATGGAATTCACCCTATTTTCATTAAAATCATACTACCTTACCTTCTTCCCGTCATAACCCATATTTTTAATAATATTATACTGATTTCCATTTTTCCAAGTGCGTGGAAAATTGCGAAAATTCTTCCAGTTCTTAAAAAGGAAGCATCCTCCAACTTTCCGGCTGAGTATAGACCCATTGCCATCCTTCTCTTTTTGTCAGATGTTTGTCTTTTTCCAACCCAATAAATTACTTTGTACAAATCAATCCGACTTCAGACCTCGTCATAGATGTACGCCTGCTTTATTAAAAGTAACAAATGATATCCGAGCGGCGATGGATAAAGACCTAAGCACTTTTGTGACTCTACTTGACTTTTCCAAGGCCTTTGATACAGTGGATTATATGAAGCTCAAGAGGTTATTCGGCTTTTCATCATCTGCTATCAAGCCTATCAAAACATACCTTGGTGAAAGAGAACAAGCTGTTGCTGTTAATAATGATATATCGGACTTCATTGCAACCTCAGTGGGTGTTCCTCAAGGATCCATACTGGGTCCATTATTATTTACGATATTTATTAATGACCTTCCGAAAGTAATCAAATACTCTTCGCTGCATATGTATGTATGCAGATGATGTACAACTATACCTGAGTTGTAAACAAGGCCTCATAGACGAAGCAGCCCGTAAACTTAACGAAGATCTTCGAAAAATTCTAGATTAGTCCGCAAATAATTCGCTGAGACTGAACCCAGCTAAATCAAAATGTCTTGTTATTAGCAGAAGTAGCATGAATGAAGTTAAGAACCTTGGTGTATGGACTAACAATACTCTAATTTGGAATGATCACATCTCCACTATTATAGGCAACGTCTATGGTTGCCTAAGGAATCTGTCTGTTTCGCTGTCTTTCACTCCATTGCATACAAGATTAATGCTAGTGAGAGCTCTACTGATTCCAATTTTTACTTACGGGTGTGAAATTTTTTGTTGCAGTAGTGCATTCATTAGACGTAAACTCAACATCGCTTTCAACAACATCACACGTTATGCTTATGGATTGAGACGCTGTGACCATGTTTCACGATACGCTAAAAATATATTGGGATGTACTCTTGATAAATATCTCGAGTATTGCACAATCAAGTATCTGCATAAAATTATTATTGGCAAACAGCCTCCTTACTTATTCGAGAAACAAAATTTCACAATCAACCCGATCCTTTAGTCTAATCCCACCGCGTATCTATTACCAAATCTCAGAGCGACAATATTTCGTTCATGCTATTCATCTTTGGAAATCACTTCTTCTCAGCATTAGGAAACTCTATAATGCGAACAATTTTGGTGAAACTCTCTTTCGGCATTTGGCAGGATAAAATAAGTGCATTGTGTAATTTCATAAAGGCAAGATTATTTACTTTTACTTTTTCGTTTAATCTACTTCTACTTTATAATCTATCGTAAATTTGAACTCAACTGTATGAATTTTTGAATATTTGTATTGTATACAACTACTCACTTATAGCTTAAAGATGATGTAAAATCTATTGTAAATGATGTTACCTTATTAATAATAAATACTAAATACTAACAAAATAAATGCTAAATACTAATCTCACCACCGCCAATGTTGTCTACTGTTCTTTTATTGAATCATTGCTTTAAATTGCGTACATTGTGTATAGATCCACTTAAAATGGTAAATTTTTAGCGGTGTGCATACATACAATTGTATTAATAAGCTTTAGGCTGAAAAATTGTGCAAGAACATGAAAATCTGGTAAGTTTGGAGCACGAACTAAAAAGTAATACAACATCAGTGATTGAAAATATAAATGTAAAGATCAAATAACCTCCTTAAAATATTCCACGCAGATAAGATTCACCTTAGAGGCTTGCAACAATACAGGATTATTAGCCATAATCATCATGAGTACTACCATCTTTCGATAACGTGGTGGTCCTTCGTACCAGTTGTGATCGTACAGTGAATTAAGCAAACTCTTACTCTAGAAATATTATTTATTTAAGAATAGTATTCGAATCAGTGGTGTGAACTCACAGCCTCATACAAGTCCGTTCCATTTGAGCACCTCAAATAAACTGGGATTGTTAGTGCGAAAACGGCTAGAGTAAATGGGATCATGTTTATTACTTCGACACCATGAAACAGCGAAAACATAAACATGCATAAAGCCATCGTCATAAGGGTGAACCCGATGAATGTGCTCAAACTGAATATCTCATCAACATCCTTTCGCAAGCTGCAATAAATTAAAAAAAAAAAAACTTAAAGAAGAGTGAATCTATTTTAAAGACAATGTAACTTACTCTTCCAAATCATAGTGATAAGTTACCAGTTGCTTTAATGTCTGGCAACTCCTCGACTCAATTCTAGCATCTAATTGACTTAGCAATCTACTGAGATGCCAATAGTGCATGGTCATGTGCGTAACCGATGTTGTGAAAATCAAATCTTCATTAAGAAGAAAGAAAACTCCTATCAGTCCTGAAGCGCTTTGTAAAAAATACACAAGTGGGTAAGTAAAGGGATTGGCCTCAAATGGATGCCAACTGTTTAAAGTTAAGCGGATAAATTTTCTAGTATAGAACGCGAACTTACTCCAACACTAAAAATATACCACAACAAGGATGGGCACAATTATTTAGTGCTAAGAACCATAGACTAATAAGGTAGACGTGCGTCGTCAATATCTGTAAAACACACCATCATTTGAACACCTTTTTCACATATCTTGCAATTAATTCTTGGAAAGTAATAACTGTAAAAACATGGGGCGTAATTAAGTCCCTGCCATGAAACTATTCGTGTAACAAAATAAAAATAGAAAAAGCACTTTAAGATATCAAACCTTCGCAAGTCGGAATAATTAAATGATTTATTTGTGAAAGAACTCCGTATTAAGAATTTTCTCGATATCAATATGCATCGCAGCTCTACATGTCCATTTTTTTGGGCAATTAACTTAATGCACCAAGCTTTGCCAAAGCTACATAGTTTAGTTTTACTTTGAAGACATTTGTATTTACCAAACCAAGCCAACTTTCCCTCAAGAAAAATCAAGTAACATACATATTTGTATGTACGTATGTATTATACATACATACATATGTACATATTACTTCATGCAAATTACGCATCTACTTAAGATAAGAGTGGATTCGTGTTGGTGAGGCCGCATAACACAATCCTTGATCAGTTCTAGACTCAGATATGCCTGAACAAGTTGTCTACTTACCAAATTATCTGAAGGAGGTGAATAATAGTCAGACGCTTCCTTGCGATCCGGTAGTCACTGACTGATTAAGAAACAAGTAAGAACTGCACTCAATCTCATGAATAGAAAATTACTGTGTGCATTTATTAAATGTCTAAGAATCCAACTTCCTTCGTCGTATTTTCTTCATATGACACTTTCCCATCATTTCATGTTACCTTGACAGAGAGTAAGTGCGCAATTATATATACATATTTGTAACTTACGTAGAACATAAGCGTATGTTATGCCTCCCACAGTTTTTGCAAACAAAATCACCTCGAACAGGTCCAACATATACATATATACGTACATACATACATACATATGTACATATTCACATACATGGTGTAATATAAATTAGCTTTGTTTTATATCGTAATTATTTCTTCTTGCACCCAAAAGCCCAAGTACTGGTTAAGTGAAAATTCTTTATTTGATTTTATTCAATCTTGTTACTCTTGTTGTGAACCAGGATGAGGCTACGGGAGCAACTTCGGTGTAGGTGAGGAGGATGGCGGATGGGGTGGTTATTGTCACACTCCACCAAGATCTGCGAAAGAGATAAGTAGAGCGCAAGTTAAGTTGTAAATAGTGACAATCTATCGTCGGATCATACTATTGTGATTGTTAAAATAAACAATGTAATAATTTAAAACGAAAGTCGCCCAAAACTCGTGTATTCAATAAGCAGCAAAAAAATGCCCATTGGCAACCCAAACCAACAAGGAAAGATAATAATCCGTTGAAAATAAATTTTTTGCCATCACTTCACTTGGAAAATTAAGTTCATTAACCGTAGTTTCAGTCCAACAGTTTCTGGAAGCTGGATCTAAAATGCGCAAATAGATTGCATATTGGCGCCACAATAGGTCCCATCACTGGGCACTATCTCATAGGCGACCATGCAACAAGGCTGGGCTTGTATTCTGTCAATTTTTTATAGGCTGTATAAGCGAAGAAGAGGGTGAAACCATCCATCTCCTTCTTTGTGCCTATGCATCTCTCTCCTACACAACGATCTATGCAGTCGATGTTCAGACCCTCTTTCGTTTCATTAAAAGATTAAATTGATTCAACGAGTACACAAGAAAAATTCTCCTACAATACACGTGACATCACAATGGACGTATTTTTTGTGGCGATTAGCTTGCAGCTACTTTCGCCTAAGCTAACTTAAGAGCTTTACGTCTGCTTACATGTGTATGTACATATAATTGAGTTTTCTTACAATTATCAAATAAATTATAATTTAACGCGGAATAACTAGGAACACATCCTAAGCGATGGATGCATTAGATTTGAAACTCATTTTGGCAACAGGCACAACTAAGATGTTTGCCTCCAATGATAATATGTACATTCTAGAAGAGACAAGTATTAAATGAAATTTTTAAATTAAATCCAACGACATCCCAGGAAACGAATGTCTGACGATTTCATAAATTTCTTCATCAAGTATGTACCCAGTGATTTCTAGCATATTCCGAAACCACTTTTTCCTATTTCGTTAAGTTTTTTTACATGAACTCAAAACGATCGACATAGTTTTATCCTAAGGATATGCAATTTTTTATATAAATTTTTGTTCATGCAATGGTATTTATGTACATTTGCTTCATTTACGATTTTAAAAGTTCATGTTTTCTAATATTCAGAAGCTTCATTTACAAAAGATTGCAAAGTGGTGAATTCTCATTAAATGAAAGAAAACATTTCACCGCATACACATACATACATATACATGTATATGAACAATGCATGCTTGTTATATGCATCTGTCAACATCAGTTTGTTCTATGAAGACGTTTTAAGTCTTAAACTATTTAAAAAGCCTTAACAAATAAATATCTATGTACATATATTTTAAGCGCCCATGACTACAAAGTAAGCTGAGTTAGATTAAATAGAGTCATGCAACGGTAGGATACAGCACTAGGCACTATCACGCTTCCTGCAGAATTTATATAAAAAGCCAGAAACTTCAATAATTTCCCTTGATTCCATAAACGAAATATTATACTCTGATTGATAAAACCTACTTCGTCAATGTTACTGAATGAGCAAATTTTCGGGCTACTCCTAGCTTTCGAATAATTGCTTTCCTATAATGGATATGTCGTAACAGTGTCATAATAAGTAGCAGTAACTAAAAAGGATTCCTATCAGAGCTCTCAGCTACATATGTATAATCTGATTATTTTTAGGATTTCCCGGGGTTTTTCTTCCGTAACACTGGCAAAAGCAATACTTCTGTGCATCTGTGATATTTTCTTTTTGAAAGTACTTTTAAAATTACACCGTAAAATATTTTGTGAATAATTGCTACTAAATTGAAGAGACTGCATTTTTCGATTATGTATGGAAAAAAAAATTATTTAAAGGGCTATCGCGGCTGCTTTGATAGTAGCTCATCACATCAACATAATTTTTCAATAGATTGTCGATTGTCGACAGCCAAAGTGTGTCTTGCTGAGTTTGAGCAACAGCGGAAATTCTTTCGCCTGTGCGCATCGGACGAATAAGCGGATTGATTTTGCTATCCATAAGCGTGCAAATTTCACGAAATTTTTATGCAAATTTCTTTATACCAACTGCTAACCAAAAATGATTTTTAAATTTCGCACAGTTTCCTTAACACATATCACAAGCAAAAGGTCTAGAGCACGGTATGTGAAACGGAGACTTTTGACTGTGGCGCAGGTTCCACCCTGGATTGCAGCGCCAACTTAAGTAAGCAAGCGTTTTTGAGATACATATAAAAATATCTTTTGCAATAAGCTCATATATGTATTTACATACATATGTATGTTATGTGTAATATGTATGTCATACGAAGTTTCTCCGAGCAATTACACAGGAAAAAAACCTTTATGTATATTTATTTTGGACAGCTTTTATAACGATAAATAGATATCCTACAAAAATTCTATAATTTTAGTTATGCGAAAAGATCAAAATTTTACAGCTATGTACTGGTAATTTTCTAACCAACACTTTCATATGGCAACTTTGGCAAAGCAACCAATCTCAACTCCATGACAAAAATACAAAGACTAACGTGAAACAACTTCAACTGCGGGACTGGAACAGTTCTTGACTTGCTGCCAATAAATCTCTATATGCAAGGATCTGTGGCAAAAACTGTTCTCACAATCAGCCAGTGCGCAATCTAAGCAGGAACAAACTTTACTAGCGACTACGTGTAACCTTAGAGTTTATCAGACCTTTAATAAGATGCAGCTGAAATATTAGAAACCATATCTACATATGTAGGTATATAGATGCTTTGAAAATAGGCACAGGAGCCGGAGTCTTCCCGGGAGCGCTCAATATACCCAGCTCGATCAGACTCCATGACCACAGCAGTGTTTTATAAGTGGGAGGTCTAGCATATATTGTTATAATAATTTCTTATAACAGCAAACAACTTCATCGCTGTATGTGTATACAACTACATATGTATGTACAAAACTCTGATTTTGTGAATACATCGTTTTTATTGTATTTCACAAACAATTTCCGCACATACACTGCGCACTCTGTCTTTAATTTTCACTCCATGGCATAACCGGATCCAATTTAAACTTACCTTCGTTTCTTGTGATTTCTCTGATTGATGTCTCAGATGATGAAAATAGTAGTCAGCCAGCTTCTGTTCTTTGTCACATTGCACGTTCCAGGACCGGTTTAACCATGAAACTGCAAGTCGAATAAATTTTCTCAGGATCTTCTTCTCAATTCTTTGGAAGCAAAAAGTAAAACCATTTAAAGCACGACCACATAATATCTGTTTATTTTTTGTTCCTCGAGGGAACCGTCAACAAATAATGCCACGGGAATGGTATTCTATAAATCTACGTTTTACAATATTTAAATCACTTTCAATGCTGTGCCAACTTCAACAAATGCAGCCACACAGTGATCAATATCCTCGGTTGTGTGAGCAGCTGAGATTTGCACACGGATGCGTGCTTTTCCTTGCGGCACAACCGGGTAGCTGAAACCAATCACATAGATTCCACGACCTGAATATAGAGGGGAATAGATTGCAGAAGACGCAGTCTTAGAAAAACGATAAATCAGTTTTAACGACTAAGTCTTACCAAGCATTTGGTCAGCAAATATTGATGCTAAACGCGCATCGCCTAACATTACTGGACAAATAGGATGATTTTCACCACCAATAGTGAATCCAGCCTTTCCCATTGCATCCCTGAAGCGTCTAGTGTTGTTTTGGACTTTTTGAGTCAGATGATTAGATTGCAGAAGCATATCCATAACTTTTATACCAGTGGCAACCACTGGTGGAGGTAGTGAGTTTGAGAAGAGATAAGGACGAGACTTTTGCCTCAAGAGATCTATTAGTTCCTTGGGACCAGTTGTGTAACCACCAGCAGCACCACCTAAAGCCTTTCCAAGGGTCGAATTAATGATGTCCACTCTTCCCATAACATTGTGGTACTCCTCTGTGCCTCTGAAAGATAAGTATTTTAATTATTCCATGGATTCTGGGAAAGAACCACTAACCTTCCGGTTTTTCCGAAGAAACCCGTAGCATGGCAGTCATCCATGAATATCAAGGCATTATGTTTGTCGGCTAATTCACAGATCTTCGCCAAAGGCGCTATATTGCCATCCATGGAGAAAACTCCATCTGTGGCGACCACATTTAAGCGGGCAGTTGAGGATATTAGAAGATTTTCCAGATCTAAAAGGATTCTTATTAGCAAGGCTGTGAATATTGGCAAATGGAGTATGAAATTCTTAACTTACCAAGTAGATCTCTGTGCTTATAGCGGTATTTCTTGGCTTTGCACAACCTTATGCCATCGATGATAGATGCGTGGTTAAGTTCATCAGAGAATACAGCATCGTCTGGAGTTAAAATAGCCTCGAATAATCCCGCATTAGCGTCGAAACAGGAAGCATAAAGAATAGTATCTTCTCGATTATGAAACTTGGATATTTTTTTCTCCAACTCCTGCAAATAGGAATTTTTTATCGTTAAATTGCATACTCGTAGTTATGAATTGCAAGATGACGGTACTGTTTCGGGTGTCGGGCATTGACCTAATTGAAAAGCTCAATAAAGCATAATTAAATGTAGAGAATGTATCATTACAAAATACCTAATTTCCAGTGCTTTACCCGCAAAATGAGAATAGAATGCAAAGATTCGGCTTAAAATGTCATCTCCCTAAATGTGACAGGTGTGTAAATGAACTTGGTTCGAATGGCTCAGCTCAGCTACAGATACTCAAAAGTCATATGTCTGTTACGTGTACTTCCAGCAAATTCCAATATTTCACCGATTCCTTTCTTACTAATGTGTGTTAGGCCCTGTATTGTTGGCGACGCCAATATCTTCTTTCTTAACCTCGCTGTAGCAGGGCAGTGACAGTGGGAGTGTCCTAAATCTTCGTCCTCCTCAAAATTTATACAGATTGGTGTTTCAGCTGCTCCGAGCTTAGCGACTGATGTGCGCTATTATAAGTCTTAACATCAGCCTCCTATGTTCTGATTGAGTTTATTACTCGTTTTGCTATGTTGTTACTCGGCCATTTACTATACATAAATCTGGCTACTTTGCACGTATCTAGATTCATCCAGAAGCTATTGAGTTCCTGTCGCATCTGTCAGTATTGCGATTTGAAACTTCTCGATTATTTTCTGTAGAGCTACGCAAAGTCCTTGACTTATACTGGTAAAACAGCAACAACTGATGCCTTGAAAGCCAACATCGTTCATTTAATTCGTTACATTGTTCGAAAAAATTAGCCGAAAGTGGACGTATAACGGTAATGCCCCTGAAATCGTTCTTAAATATTAATGCCCAATTTCATTTCGACTAAGAATAGAACTAGCGCTCTATGTGACGGTGATATGTATTCCGTGTACTACAAAGCGGCGGTGAAACAAGGCATTAAAATGCGCTCTGATTGACGAGGCCTTTAAACTTTTGACAGCAACCTTAAATGCCAGAAGATTTTTATAATTTTCAAATAATCTGCGATTTGTATGCAATTTCATTCAGCAATTCGTGCCTCGTTCCATAAGTATTACGCACCATTTCCTAATTCGCGTCCTTGACTTCATTTTCTTAAAACTGAAGAGTCTGGAGAAATTATGATTGATTACGAAACGATAAGAACATAGCAAAACAATTTTTGTGTTGATTTGGTGTGAAAATTCATGAAATCTGATGGATATCGGTGAGACGAAAGGTGGTTGTTAGATAGGAAGAGAAAAATGTGAAATCTAAAATCGTACTTGGAATTTTAGTTAAGCCAAATTGTTCACAAAACAAGAATCGCTGGGATACGGAATAAGGTAAAACTACTTTTTACTACATAAATTTAAATTTTGTTTAGAGACAACATGTGAATAACATATACGTGTCAGAAGATTCGCATTAATATTCGTGTAATATGACGCATGTTCTTGCAGTTTTTTTATGTCTCCAAAAATGCCCAGATTTTTTCTTTTTACATGAAGATTTTCCTTATTTCCTTTTTGGCTTAAGCTCTCCAAGAGCCAGCCATTTGAATGAACTTATTTTCCATAAATAATCCGAAGATATTAAATGACTATCATTGAACTGTATGAAATATATGTATGTACTTATGTATGTATATCCTTCAATATATTCCATAGAACATTTTCTAGTATTGACGCATTATTTTTTTTGGATATGACCGAAGGCTTTCTTACCTCGTTATAAAATGCTACTGTTTCAACCACTCTAAAATATGTTTCTAAATGGGGTGCAATAGTAGGTACGAATATTAGAAAAATAACTCAGTTTTTCTGTCGGCACCCCTACTCGCGATTAATTGTATTCAGGGTATATGAAGATTGCTTCCATGCATATAGATATTATTACACACAACTCATTTTTATAACTTTAGTTTCAACGCTTACACAAACATTCATACATACACTGGAGTTCTTACAAATCATTTCCAACTAAAATACGAGGCAGCTTACCTTATGAATATCCTGTGTTCCGCAAATGAATCGAACAGAGCTAAGCCCAGCTCCATATTTATCCAAAATTTCCTTGCAATACTCGATGACTTGTTCATTGCTCTGAAAACATATTGAATAAGAGTACACTCCAATACTTCACAAAGGACATCATATCTCACCGATAAGCCAAGGTAATTATTGGCACAGAAATTCAGAATCTTTTTATTTGATGTTCCAACAGTGATTTCAGTCTTCTGAGCGGAAGTGATTATGCGTTCATTTTTGTACGTACCAGCGCTCTTAATTCCCGCTATTTGTTCGCTAAGAATCTCACGAAACTTATTCGCTGCAGGGGTGCTGTAGTATCGAAAATTAATAATACCTATAAAAACAAAGAAATACAAGTCTTTTTGTATAAAAAAAAATAAAATCCACTCCAACAGCTGACCGGCAAAATAATAAAAAATCACCCCCACATTCTTTTTTTAACATTTTATTTTTAAGCGGCACATGTAGCAAAAAACATACGCACAGTAATTGCGAGTCAAAAGTGGGTGTGTTAATATATACCTCTGTGAACAAATTTTGAAAAAAGCGGCATCTTGGGGGCAAACAAGTAATCTATCTCTTAGAGGACACACCGCTTCTGAAAGAGCGTCGAAACAGAACTGACTGAAGCCTGTCGAGGGAAGCCATTAGAAAGAAGTTCCCTGCTAGCCACCAGAATTGATTTAATTTAGATCAGATGGCAGAGTAAAGTGAGAGTGGAACGATGTGCTTTCTTTATTAGTGAGGGGGGTGTACACCCCGGGAAGCGTTTGTTGAACTGCTTGTGTGTGCTGACAGTTTAGTGTTAGCGCTTTGCTTGCGTACGTTTCAACGTAAAATTATTCTTGTGGCGTATATTGCGGCTTCATGCATATGCATACATAGGTAGATACACGCATACATACATGCATATGCAACAGATGCTGCTTACTCATATAATTGTCTGTCAAGGTCGAGTATGTTCGTTCGTCTACATTTACGAGTATATGCTAGTGAAAGTAAAATAAATGAGGAAATATAGAGAAATGTATAAGACATGACATTTCAATTGATAGAAATGTCTTGAATTGTATGGAAATGCTTTCACTTTAATTTAATCGGGTATCATTCATCTTTAAGGCACTAGTTGTCACTTGTAGTTAGTATTTCAATTAAAGTTGGAACACATCGCGTTCTTTTTGAAATTTGACTTATAGCATTTTAAACCAACTTGGTATTAGAGAACTTGAGAAGTATCCAAATTATTTAATACAGATAATTCATTCGATGGACAATTTGTTGAAAGAATAAATATTGATCGAAAAAATTGCATTCAGTCGGACAGTCAATTAAACTGAAAATTCATAAAATTTCACTAGGTACACTCATTCCAGCAAATGAATGTTTTTTGTTTTTCTATCCATTGTCTTTTCAACCGATTCTCCATTCGATCAATTGCCCGCTCGACGAATTGTTCTTTTAAAACGATTCTGCGACATTATACAGAAGTTCGTATGACCCCAGTGGGTTGCGACTTTGAGTAGCTAGGTAAAATATTGCAAGTTTAGCGTCAAGTCAGCAAAGTCAGTCAGTTCATCTTTATCCGGAAATACAAAATCTCATCCTTTAACACATACAGTACGAATTGTCGCCATATGCTAAACCCTGGACCACAAAATCCTATGATGCACCAAATTTTTTTAATTTTGAATCAAAGAAGAAGTATCAACACTTGATGTACATGGTGTAAAACCAAGCAAAAGGAATATTATTCTAACTCGGAAACAAAACCGCACAGAACCGTTTCAATGCAATGGAAAGTAAGGCTACCATATCCAAAGAGGATTTGATAGAAAAATTAACAATCAGACGGGTAGTCAGTAGACATATGCTTGTTAATAAAGAGCTACTGGGAGAGTCTCTTGCTACGCTCGCTCCAGCAAAAGATTTTAAATCCTACAGTACATATGTACATATGTATGTTCTTTTCGAACATGTTTCTAAACTACTGACAAATAATTTTTCTGTTAATTTTCATTTCGGTTAATTGATTCGCGATAAATTGTTCCCCGATCAATGGAACAGCTACCGAGATGATGCTGGGGAACGATATTTAATTTGCTCACAAATTCGTTTGCACCCTAAAGATTCCCACGCCTGTATTGACTGCTCTCAGTAGCTGAATAAAAGGCTGTGAACTCAGCATCGAATCAACACTGACAATACCGGTTATGAGAAATCACAAAATCTCAGCCTTCACATTGCCAAAAACTAAGTGGAGTTCCTAGATTATTTCGGATCGTAATTCGAGTAACATTGGATAGCAAATCTAATAGAAACTGTAATCTTCATGAAATAATTAGAAAAGCATTCCATACATTCCTTTATTCTGAAGCATCAATAGTGCACTGGTTTCATACCAACCAAAGTGACCTTGCCTAGTTAAAATCATAACCGTTCTAAGAAAATTTGCTGAGATCGGTCAGCTTATCTACCGATCATTTAGTCCGTCTGAAATGGTAAACGCTTGCAAGTCAAAGTCAAAATGTGTTGTTAGCAAGAATTTTTGTATTTTATACAGAACATAATACACCTATGTATGTATATCTGACGCAGCATTTAATAATTAATTAATAATTATGTAATTCCTGACATCTGCGCTCGCTTTCGATTTATTTCTTGGCTTAGTCTAAAGAAAATATTCTCCATACCTTTCTAGCATAACTTGATCCGCTCTCGTTAATTTTTTTCGGACTATCTATCGCGATTCTTTACACTTCCTGCAGGTCTTAGTAAGATGATCGCTGCTATGATAATTAAAACTGAGATTAGGCTATTTTCTCGCCTCAGATATACATCTATATATCTACTTGGGAGAAACTGTATGTACTCGTAGGTTACATATCCAGTTTTTTGCAAATTTTACAAATAAGAAATATTTCTAGCAGCAAATCATCTTTAGCGCGGAGAAGTGAATTAATTTCCTAAGTCAGGTGCAGTTGCGGAGGTAAATCTTCGAATACTGAACAACTTACGTACATGTACTTCAAAGAATAATCTATCATTGTTAAATCGTCAGCCAGTATCAGTGATTCCAAGAGTCCTTCACCATTAATTGGTGAGCATCGGTCCTGCAATCTAAACAACCGGTTTTAGCAAGTTTTAGACACAATGTTTGTGGGCGCCGTGGCTCAAGTGGTTAGCGCGTTGGATCGCTGAGCGAGAGGTTCCACGTTCGAATCCCAGAAACACCAAAAAGTTTTTTCATGGTCCCACCTCTCGCGAATGTCTGACAAACGTCCGAGAGAAATAACTGTCTTGAGAAAGCTTCAGAATTTGCCTTTCGGATATGGCTCTAAACTGTAGGTCCCCTCCATTTGTGTGAAAAATATAACACGCCCAACACGAATGGTCGCGAGAAGCTAGGCCCTTTACCACACACGGTCTGTTGCGCCAAGTATTTGTAACTATTAAACATTTAATGAAAACAATTTATTTTTCAATATGGTTCTATATGAGTTTAGATCTTTACACTTCAAACGGAGTTCAAATTTGAAATGGCCCGAGATAAGGGTTCATTCTGTAGTTTGTTCTATGCCGCGTGAGAAAAAGAAGCTCTCTTTGCCTTAATGGCCTCTCGGGAACATGAAATGGAATTACAGGAAGTAAACTTGAACTTTTTTTATGATAGCATAATGGGTCTCTTCTAAACATTACATAATGAATTTTTCTTCTTTTTGATAGGTTTGATAAACCGAGAAGTTGTCAGGGGCACAAATAAAGATATCAGAGAATGAGGATTGCAAAATTCGACCGAATTCCTTTTGATTAACCCAACCGTTGCATTTGCTTTCAAGATTATGTTGTCCAAATGACCCGAGAACATCATTGCCTGATCGAATAGAATACCGAGATCTTGAGCCGTATTTAAACGGGTAAGTTTAACAGAATCGATTGTGTAACGTTCGATTATTGGGGTTTAGCGCCTGTTAAAAGAGAAACATTTTCTTACATTTAAAAGAAGGCAGTTTTCCTAGCATCATATTGATGTAGCATCGATATCGAAATGTAATTCAACGCAATCATTTAGACTTTTGTATTCATGTCATCGGCATAATGAAGGCACTGACAGTACCTCCTTATAACGGAAGTTATGGCACTGACGAAAAGATTAAAAGTAATGGTCCGAAGTGACTACCTTGAGGTACACCTGAGCTCCAGATAATAAATGGTTTTAAATAAACAGAATCGGGCTTAACCAACCGCTCTCTATTAACTAAAAAAGAGAAGATCCACTTTAACAAAGATAAATGAAAACCAAAACATTTTAACTTATGTATTAAGACAGTGTGATCAACAAGATCGAATGCCTTACTAAAATCCGTATAAACTGTCTCCACTCGATAACCCCTTTCGAATGAATTTAGAAAAAAAGATGTGAAATAAGTGAGATTGGAAGTTGTAGATCTCCCTGAAACGAATCCGTGTGGAAATTCAGATATATGTACATATATACATATGCTCTTTTACAAAAATTCAAGTTTATTTTTTACTATGCTTTCAAAAAGCTTTGGGATGCTAGAGAGTTTGCCAATCCCCCTGTAGTTTTGTACATTGATTTTGGAACCAGCTTTGAAAATGGGAACTAGAAATGATATCTTCCATTTATCCAGTTTTAGTGACATGTGGAAAATATGCAACAATGGGTGACAAATACTATCACTACAGCTCCTTAAAACAATTGCAGGAATACCATCAGCTCCTAGATTTGATGATGATTTTAAGCCCCGGAGAGTTACAGTGTCGCTTTCAAGATCTAAAGCTACAGAAACAATGTCAACTATCGAGCCACTGATGCTGGGAGGAGGGAGCAGAGTATTATTTTTGGAGTAAACTGAATCAAAAAATTGGGTAAATAGTTCGCATGAAGATTGACCATCAGTTGACTCCGATCTCTCATATTCCACAATCTCCGTTCCGATTTTATGTAAGTCCAAAAATATTTGCTCTCAGTTACAAGCCTACTTTCGATATTCATTATGTACATAATTCATTTTCAGACCATTATTTTTAAAATGCATTAGCCGTTGGTTGTACCAGGAAATTGGCCCCAGGCCGTTTCTTGGGGTTCTTGGACAGAACTTTAAAACTTCTTCAGGAATATGTATTTGTAAAATGGCCATACGATTTATCAAGACATAGACATTTATATTCATTAGTCCAATCTAAAGAATATATCCAGTGATTTAAACCATTATAATTGACTTTATCAAAATTAGAACTTACATTACTTTTTAAAATATTATACATACATACATATGTAGAATTCACATTCAAACTCAGTTTGTTTATGGTGGATTGAAATATTGTGTAAATTATAAGATATAATTATATATATATATATATATATATAATTATAATTTGTGACATTGTTAGTGGTAGAGTATGTACGTATGTGCTTTACACAAATTTAAAATTCATTTTGCCCATTTCTTGAATTCTACCATGCAATTCAATTTGTCTAGCTTAATGCCCTCTTAAATGCATTATGTTCGACTCTGAAATGATACTTTCTAGCTAGATGCCAAATGCCTTTTTACCTAACCCGCAGTTGAACGGCAGATTATTCAATTAAATAGAAAAATAATAATCGCTGTCTTCTAAGAATTTGATAAAAATATTCTTAACACATTTTTTTCGTGTATATGCTCAAATGTCCATAATTGCCCATATTATTGTCGTGATGTCCCTGTGGGGATACTCAGCGCAGACAGCTTTGTGTGCAACAGAAATTAAAAATTCCTTGTAGACGCTGCCATATTTGGCGACAGGGATTTCTTTTTTCATTTATTTATTTATTTTTTTTTCTTCATTCGTCTGTTTCCTTTTAATTTCAAATGGCTCATTATGAACATCCGTAAGAGGAATTCTACCTTTATTCGCGGCAACTCTCGTCACACTTTCAATTTTTTCACGTCAAGGGACACAGTGTCGCGCGTTACCTCCATCTCTGGGCAAGAACGATGGAATACAAATAAAACCATGCACTTGTGCAAGAGTGTCAAACACATTCGTCACAGCCAGCAAGAGTATGGCATTAGTGTTAATCTGAAAATCACATTGGTGACAAACACGTTCTCTTTAATGCTCTTAGAAGATGGGGAGCCAGTTTTGCTTAAGGGAATCTGTTTATATAAAGTTGTAAAATTATTTTGATTTATTTAAACAAAAAAAAATAGGTACATAAAATTTTCTTAATCTGTAAGACATTAAGCACTTAAACTATTTTATTATAATGTGCACTAGGGTAAGCCCACTGGTCTGTCTGTAGAAATATCCAGAATTAAATATATTTCATTTTTATTCTACCCTTCGAGGTAGCTATCATTGTTAGTCGTTCGATCGAAGTCGCAGAATTCTAGGAGAAATATGCGGCAGGAATACTCGTGCGTTGGCCTAAGTTAATTAACAAAAATATGTACGCATGTACACTTTTTCTATTTTATAGCCAGTGGTAGTGTGCGGTGCACGTCAACATGACTTTTATATCGGGTTTAAATGAGGCGATGCCCGTTTTAGTTGACGGAATCTGCAGGAGAAGATGCATTAGTTATGCAGCTTCATTCCGATTAGAGTGAGTGGCAGTGGCAGCGTGCAGTTCAATTAGTGCGACCGTAATGCGATGGTATGCAGTGTTTTGATCTTATTACAGTGGCCATCAACTTAAACGAAGGATTATAACGCACTTAACTTATGATATAAAATACGTATGTACATATATTGAATGATTTGAAACCAAATTATCACTTCATTCAATGAGAAATCCTAGTTTTTAGAGCCTAAGTCAGGCGTGGTCCTGGGTACGAGATAAAGGAGACACTGCTTCTTCAAACACAAAATTGTTTTATTTTATATGTAGCTCTTAAAAATTAGTTTAAGACACGGCGTGATTATTGGCCGCCGGTGTAATGTGACTTTAAATTCAAGGCTCCACAGTTCAGTCGATACCATCTTCTGTCGTTAAGTAATCAGATATGTTCAAATAAGAATATGCTCGAGAGATTGTTGAGCGAACAAGAGACTAGAAGGACAGCTAGAAAAATAAGTATTTGCACGTCCCTCAAGCGTGTCCCTAATAGAGGTGGTCCATGACAAAGTTATAGACAAAGCGACGCCATATCATGCAGTTTCTTTAACTTGGAACTGAAGAAAGTGATGCGACAACACCACTGGCTCTATTTCTTCCAAGTCAATATATCTAATGGATTACGCAAGATAAGTCACTGGTACCTTCACAATCATCGAATCTGAACGCTAATATTCGATGATTCTCATAATTCCCGCCCTACTGTATAGTGCAGAAGTATGGAGGAAATCGGATAAAAATACGCTTGGAGTCTTCTAAGGAAAAGTCCTACTTCAAACTACAGTCCCAACTGTGTTGGCGGTAGATACATGAAGAAGAAGATTCAAGCCATAGCTATACAAACTGTACAGCTCACTATGGTATGACCTTCCAGTGGATGAATACCGACGCTTCGGCCAAGGAAAAAAAATTTGACTCAACCCTTGAGAAATTACGCTGGTGTGAATCTATGGAGCTCGCAAGTTTTCCTCATTTCATAATATTTCTTTTTGAGATCCAAAACACAGACTTTTAGAGGGCATACATATGTTCGGTGTCAACTTAGAAGGTGCGTTACTTCAGAAATCCTGTTTCCTATGTCAATAAACTGGAGAACATGATAGGTCCATCGGCCTTTTTGTAATTTCTCCATGTGTATCTACATATTTACATAAGTGCATTAGCTGCCTGCCTTGTTGGTTCCTATATTTTTGCGTCTCTTTGGCCAGAATGTCAATCGAAAGTAACACTGCATCTTCCGATATTGTACTGAGTGTATATGTACCTATACTGAGCATATTCGGTAAGTTGATTCAATTGCAGGCTATAATGTCTCAGGCATCTTAGGTCATTGATTCGTACTTTTTTGTCTAGATGGTGTCGATATCGTATAGTTCGTCGATGAATCTTTTCCTTCACACTCCTTCAGTACTCCGGTTAAAACAACCAATAGTATTTTTCTTAACTTTTGTTAACTTTCTTCTCGGTATATATACGCTATCACATGCTACTTTGAAATTGATAAGAAAGATAGTTATCCATCTGTGTCCTCCTCAAAATTTATTGGACTTACCTTTTGGACTTCGGCGCTTCGGCACTCCCTCTGCGGCACTGGGCATTATATTCCATCTAATACCCCTCGATATATGTATATAGCAAGCAAATGGCAGCGATTGCAGCCATTCGCCTTGAAGCTACCCAACAGTGGTCAGAAAAGAATTCGGCCACGCATCTATTCTGAATAAATTCAAGATCTCTCCCGAAAACACGGACTACACCATCCCACGTCTAAATTTTGAGAAGAACTTTACAGTCACCATCCCTTCCAGATCACTCTGGGAGAACGATATACCTTTAGAAGATGATTCAGTTCACTTCTACACAGACGGGTCAAAGACCAAAGACGGAGTAGGTGCAGGTGTTTTCTCTGATAGGCTTAATCTTAGGCTCTCTTTCCGTCTTCCAAATCATTGTAGCGTGTTCCAGGCGGAAATAAAGGCGATCAAAGAAGCCCTATCTTGGCTTAAGAAAAACGTGATATCTGTAAGAGATATCCGCATCTTTTCATACAGCCAAGTAGCAATGGCATAGAGACATTTCAGGGAATTGTAAGGCCGATGAACTCGCCAGAATAGGAACAACTATACCCATCTTGCCGGACAAAGGCACCTTAGGTATTCCAATCGCTACTCGCAAACTTAAACTTAAGCTGTATTCTGCCGAGTGTGCAAATCTTAGGTGGACAAGTGGATCAACATGTCTAGCGACAAAACAGATCTGGCCAAAGCTGGATCTAAAACGCTCTAAGAATTTGATTTCTCTCAATAGATTGCATATCGGCGACCTGATGAATGCTGACATTAAGAGCCTCCTACGCTTCATAAGAAGCTCTAATTGGTTTTAAAACGAGTAGGTAAAGAGAAACTTTTTCCCATGATTTCCCATGATGTGGTATCACAACGGACCTATCATTGGTCTAAGTGTGCTGGCGACTCCTAGCTGACAGCCATTTCAACCTTACCTAACCTACCTTTTGGACTTACTCTCATCAATTAGAATTTTGCACTTGGGCTGGTATGTGCTACTTAATAAATTCCACTGCCTTAAACAGCTCCACTGGTAGACCATGGGCTCTAGCGGCCTTATTTATTGAAGAACGTGTGGTTAATCGCGTCGCATTGATATTTGCCTGAGCCCATTTCAAGAAATATTGCTATACAGGCCGCATTTTCGAACTTCAGGTTTAACAGCACGATTGCAATACCATAATCCGGTTGTCCCCTCGAAAAGTACGTCAAATCATTCTTTGGATACTTCGTTGGGGTCGGGAGCGCATATTTTTAAATTCTGATTTACGGACATTGAAGTTACCAAATAGGCGCTGTCTTTGGCCTTTGCAGGTACAGGTCTTCAAGTACCTTATATCTAATCCATCCCATTGAATTTTCTGGGTCACAGTGCTAGGTACCAGTTTAAGTTTTCACCTTATTTTCCTGGACTGTCCGTGGTAGTTCAAAAGTAAGTTTTTTTTATTTCGCTTAATAAAGTCGTCAGTGGTCGTCGTAGTACAGTGGTTAGTTTATTGGACAGCTACGAAGGTTCGACGTTCGAATCTAAGACAACACCAAAAAGTTTTTTCACGATCCCACCTCCCGAGTAATAACCGCCATGAGAACCTTCTCAACTACCCCTTATAAATATGGCATTAAATGCAGGTTTCTACATTCGTACGAAAAATATAGCACACAACACGAATGATTGGTAGAAGCAAAGCCCTAGGCCCTGTATGGTCTGTTTGTGCCAAAAAAAGTCTTCAGTTGAAATCATGGATATCCCAATTCTTTTGATTGTTTCGCAAATGTCTTTTTTGTATGCAAAAAGTTACCCGAAGCACAGTAACGATATGAGCGAAGCATACTCGTCCTAGTACAGACTTTCATTAGTCGGGAAAGCACTTACTTAGCTACGCCTTTGGTTGTTGCTCCAGTACTCCGTTCAATGCCATGTTACTCGTATAAGCAGTTAGTTAGTGTTCCAACCAACATTCCCATTACAATGTGTTAGTTCGAAATTGTTCTTCATAAAATATTTAACAAATAAAATTTTCTCAAGCATGCAAACGGTGTGAAAGAGATTTAAAGTCTCTAAATAAATATAAAAAATATTGCGGAACACAGTAGATTTTTGCACATTAAGCAGTTCTTCAAGGTTACGTAATACCTGGTGATTACTGTTTTGCAGCAACTCCAGTATATCAATCCGAGATCACAAGACCTTATATACCAGAAACCATGTATAAATTCTAATCGTGCTTATACCGTGGTTGTTGTTATATCGCCATTAACAACATTCATGTTTATTGCTAAACGACCAAGCAGCATATTAAAATTTCACTTTCGCCCACCTGTGATTGTTCATAATACTCGTACTCCTTCGCTTAACAGAGCACTACTCGGTCTAGATGTAACAGACACATCGTGAAAATACCATAACGCCTACATACCCCTTGTTTCGCCAAGAGTCTGGTCAAGCCAATAGGCTGTCAAATTTTCCATATCGAAATCATGTGTAAGACAATAAGCACACGGCTCATGAACTGTTTTCAGAGAGCTTCAAAAGATAATTAATTTAATCGCCTGCGGTTGTTATCATAACGATTGGATCTCAATTATTGTGTCAATTATTCGCTGAGTTTGTTTATGGAAGTCCTCGTGCATGAGACTGTAGTTGCGCGCCATATTTGGTGACTGCTCAAGAGCACTGATCGATGTAACTTGCGGGAATGTATCGTGTAGTTGCTTTTAAAACTCAATGGCGGCTTTCTAAGAACTCAGCTTGATGTAGAATGAAAGTTTTGATCTGTATACGCCTACAAGTCTATGATTACAAGTTTGGAATATTTACTTTGCATACGTACATATGTATGTATATGAATGAATCATTACAGCATTTCATTCGTAAATAATTTGTCTGTCACACAATTCATGGGAAGTGGGATGATATATTTGTATTTGGAGCGGTGAAACTGACAATTTATGAGTGCGAAGTGATATCATCGAAGAGTGGAAATTGCATGCAAAACAACAAATAAATACATAAATTAATTTTGCATTGCAGTTTCAGTT
Source organism: Blera fallax (assembly GCA_946965025.1). Taxonomy (NCBI): domain Eukaryota; kingdom Metazoa; phylum Arthropoda; class Insecta; order Diptera; family Syrphidae; genus Blera; species Blera fallax. Next base: position 32,944,783 of record OX337247.1, read on the forward strand.
TGTTTTTAGATTTTTGTGTAAAGGGTGTTTAGGCTCATTAAAAACTTAATTTAAAGAAAAAGAAAAGGATTCCATGGAAATAAATAAATAAATTTGAATTGATTTCGAGAAACCAATTCCGTTCCTGAAAGGCATTATGTCTGTCCAATTTTGGGTCACTTTTTTTACCTATGATGGACATAGATAATACATATGTACATGTGTACATACATACATATGTCACGCATGACACAACAATATCGAGTTCCACAGAAAATAATCGAGAGCTGTCAAATCGTTGTCAAATGAGAGACCAATTAAGAGATTCATTTATCTAAATCAACTTATCTTACTGATCGTCGTCGAACAATGCATCAAGTATACAGCATTTCGCTACACCTGCTCATTGATTTCGGAAAAGGATTCGATAGTCCGAACATAGAGTCTAACTGACGCGCCTTTTGAAGGAGAGGTATCCGAAACAAATTGGTGGCTATTATAAAACAAGTTCTGTAGATACGGAGTTATTCGTGCTGCATGGGGTAGGTTGTCAGAATAATTTGAGACCCTAAACGCCGTTTGGCAAGGTTGCATAATATCACTACCATTTTTTATGGCAGAATTGGATGGAGCCTTCAAACACATCTGAAACAACTTGATTAAACTTACGATGTTGGTTTCCTGCTGCACAGAATCATGAATCTCAACCAATAGTTTAATGACAGGCAGACTTGGTAGAACTGCGAAGAAAACCAAAATCCTTAGTCTTGGAAGTATCGCCTCCATTGTCGGGTGGTACCGAATTAAATGTTAGCAGCTGGATATCTAAACCTAAAGCTGTGTTTAAATACAAATACTTTGCGCAACAGAACGTAATTATGTGGTCCAGAACCCAGCGTATCGTTCATATATCCGAAAGGATTTTTTTAGAAGCTTTCTTATAACAGTTATTACTCTTGGACGTTTGTTAGACCTTTTTGGTGTTTTCTGGGAAAACTAACCACTAAGTCACGGCACGAAGGCTGAGTTTGGCTTGTTGTTTAAAACATGGAGTATACCTGAAATCAGCTTAAACGCCATCGTGCGCTGCTCCGCTCTGGCGTTGAATAGCTGCTTTTATATGGTTCTAGTACCTGGAAAGTGACCGTCAATGTTACAATACAATTACTGCGAACAAAGCAGTTCTATACTTTCACCGACTATATTCAATGACCAACTAGGATCGACAAATAGCAAGGATAGATTTAAGCATCTGGCCCGTGACCAACTTTAAATTACTCCGCATAAATCGATCGATGTCACAAACCACTTCCCCAAACATGAGACAAGGCGACCAGGGTACGTGAGCTTAAGGATCTCGATTATTTCGTGGTCTGTGTATGATACAGCGCTATTTCGCTGGACCTCCGATATTTCCCCGACATTGCTCTTCCATTTAAGTCTACAAAAAGCTCCTAACATCCATAGTGCTGGCCACGGTCGATGGCGTTGCGTTCGGTTCTTCAAGAAATACCACCCAAGGTGAAGACCCTTTATGCATTATGTGTGGATTCTGAGTTCCCCAAAATTGAGCATTCTAATTGCTGACATATCGATCGTGTTTAATGATGATGAGTTCCTCGACAAAATCGTAAAATTTCTTGTTATAGTTTAGGATGGCCTGAGCATACTTGTTTCTGTTGGTGGGCTCTGGGCAGTAGCTAATGAGTCATCTCTATATATAAAATACTCAGGAAATTATGTAGCTTTCGGGGAGGCAATTCACAAAAAAAAACACTGTTAACATCGATCGATAGACAATTTTTACAATAAAAAGTTAAAAGGAAACTACATCTTTCTCTAGGATTGTGCACGTTGTTCCTCGAGTGACTTAAAATGGCTGATTGGCGTAGTCGAAAAAAAATTAAGGTAACTCTTATTCTAACAAAATATTCCATTAAAATCCCCGCCAAGGAAAAGCATAGAAACATATCTCTTTCTTCATTGAAAAGGACGGCCATTGACAAACCATCCATCTCCGGCTGATGGCAACGGTCCATTCAAACCTTTTATTCATTATTTCTCCCCATCTATAGATACTTGCCAAGAAGGAAATCTAATTTAAATTCAATTGATGCAATTCTGTCATTTGCAAATACGTTACTACCTGTACGAAGCCAAGTGCACAGGAAATCGTACTCCAGCATCTTAATGCAACAAAACGACTCTTATTCAAATTACCTTGAACCCATGCTTCCGCAGACAGTATCCCGTCACAACAGCGTCGCACAAGTGATATTTTCCCGGGCAAACGATCGATCTCCCCATTCAGATTCTTAAGCCCAAAATCGAAAAGATTTGCTGTTCGGAATTGATGATTGCCAACCGCTTGTCGTCGTTCACTTGGATACATGGCATGTCGCAGCGCCTCCTCTCAACTTATACCTGTTCGCCAAGTTCACGCTGCTTTATATGCTAATTTGGACGTCAGGCGTGCATCGCAAGTGACATCGCAGGACAAGTTCTTGTTCGATATCTTTCAATATTTTGAAAGGAATTACATACGTATCTGTATCTAAAGCTGATGCTTCGTTTGTTGCATTTTAAGCATCCGTAACGAGCCTAATGGGGAACACAATCTCTGCCAAGCATGTGTGTGTGTTGTGACACTTTCCGGGACATTTAATAATAATGTGTTTGTTATGGAGGAAAGTTTGCAGTGGTGCTCGGAGGAGCGGGTAAATTGATCCTTCAATTGGCAGAACGTGACAATACTCGGGAAAGATATCTATCGCCACCTCTGCGGGCAATGTGTGCTGATTGCCCTCCAGCCCAATATGGTAACACAGTTAGTAGCTGTGCCGGGAATCACGATTTACAAATTAATGATCTCCCAACGATGCTAAGTGCGATTGCTCTTTGTGGACTGTGTGGAATAGACGCCATACCGCCTTGTAGAGGCTTGTGTTCGGTTAGAGGTGAATGCAAGTCAATGAACCGTCGCGGTAGCTTGGGTAGGTGCACTTGTCATTTTGATTTTGCAGAGATATAGAGCAAATCATTTCCGGGTTAAGAACCAACGACATACATAACTATTCCCTAATTTGGGTGCTACATTAACATTGGGTTGTTGAACTCCACTGTTCTACATTACAGCCTTATCAAACAAATTCCACAGCTAGTTCCATGTATGTAAGTACCCACCAGAGCAATAAAAACAATCGCTCAATCGGGCGGAAAGGATTTGTGGCACTGATAGTGAGACGTTCGTGAATCATTCTCGCCGACCTACGTCGATGTAAGACATCATTAGCATTAAAATCCCATTAGTAATTAACTCCAAATGAATTTCCACGATTATTAATCAGAGCTATTCCCATCAACACTCCTTCGTTCGATAAAAAATAGAAAAGGAAGTGAAAATTGGGAGTTTTTGGAGTTTTTTTTTCAGATTTGTATTATTTACTGAAGTTACATTCGAGAGCCGGTTCCTTGTGTCGTTGGTGGCGGTTAAGTAAATATTTATTTAGGAAAATTAAAGATTCAGTTTGTTTGACGTTTTCCTTTGAAATATTGGTTTGCACTTGCCCAGGGGGAGTAAATAAAATACCGGAAAATTTTGTGGAATGTTTAATCCTTTGATAAATTAAAATAAAAACTTTTCGAAGGGTGAAGGGAGATATTTTTGTTTGTAAAATTAAAACCTGGAATGTCAATAGAAGTGTTTAAGTAAATTCATTAATCCACTTGGAAGAGGGGTTTGAGTCATATGGAGGCACCCAGAATCTGTATCCTTTTATCGGTCGAAAAAAGAAATATTTTTATTAATCATTCTGCTTTATGCAAAAAGACCGTTCAGTTCAGAAATTGATAAAGTCTAGAAGTGATATAAAAAGCAAGCTATACGATCGGAATTGAATCGATATTCCAGCAAGATGGGGTAATGTATTACTATGTGCCAAACAATAGATCTTACGTGCACTTAGTTCAGTGACCATGGTATTATTCGTTTTGGGGTCGTGCCTGGCCACCTGCTTTTGGACCTATTTACGGAATTATTAAAGACCATTGTCACTCCAACGAACCTTTAATGCACTGAAAGAAAATATTCATCGAGCCCCTTGCGAAATAGTATCTCAAACAATCACAATGTACTACAAAATTGGTTTGATAAAATGGGCTACCGTCAAACCATACGCAGAAGACATTTCAATCAATAAATTTTCGATGAATCATAAGAAGGTGTACTTGTTAGTACTATGCTTGTACTTGTTAGGCATTAATTTTGAAGAATGTTGAACGGTCTCAGTAGAAATTTCAAAAGAAACGAATAGATATTAGATCGCACATTATTTATAAGACCTCTCTATATGACTTCTTCATTGGTTTGAAGATTAGGTTAAGTATATGGGCGCATAGACTAACGATGAGTCGATTGTGCCCAATAGTAGACACCTGAGTACTAAAATTTCATTATCGACAGCTGAACTAAACCAGCCAGATGTATGTATACATAAATCTCAGGAGTTTTTTCAGCTCATTGTTTCCTAGATCATTCAGCTCCGAAGGGAAGTAGCTCCCAAAGGTGTTTTTCCTTTTGGTGGCTACTGATGGACAATTGCCCAGGAAGTGGCGAATAGATTCTATTTCTTTTTCGTCCCTGCAGTTGCTATAGAAGTCGTTATGGGGTAGTCCTAGCTGTGCTACATGATTGCCCATCACGCAGTGTCCCGTCACGACGCCGACAGCTATACGAATATTCCTGCGACCGAGTTTCATGAGATGATTTGATTTGTGGATGATTTGGCTATGGCACATGTATCTAATCGATACCGACACAATGTCTATCTTTCTGTTCAAAGTTCTAAGTAGTGTTTTAACCTCGGAAAGGGCCTGCGAGATGTTTAGATGTGACCCACTTGTGACGCTTTTACGTTACCTGCCCTATCCATGTACCCCGGTACCCAATAGAGGTTCACCTTTGCGACCACTGCGATATCACCCAGTCTTGAAAGAAAATTTTTACTGACGGAGCGTTAATAAAAATATTTAACGAATAATTCTAAATTAAATCGGAATACCTTGCCTTAGATATATACATACATATGTATGTAATCTGCTTAAAATAATGTAGGGCATAGGCATAGCAAATGTGTTCTCTTCTCCTTAACCAGGCAACTGCTTTAATTCCAAGGCTCGTCGCTTGTCTTAATATGTGTAATGCCATCTCATTGTCCCAACATTAAGCTTGCTTTTTCCCTTACGCCAACGTCGGTTGCTTACACTTATTAAGATGGTGCCGTTTCTCTTTAGGCATAGCATTCTGTAGAGATGGCAGATATAGCCATATGCTCGGCGTCTAAGTAGAAAAGTCCGATAGTCTAAGACAGTGGTTCATGCCAAGTGCCATCGACAAGAATTATTAGACCGTATATAAGTACCTTGTCATCATAGTTTTTTATTGCAGAAGTTTGTCAGACATTTGCGATATTGGACTGCAAAAGTACGCTCAGATTTTGCAATTCCGCTCGGTGTTCCAAACACGACCCACGACCCACTTTCTGGCAAATGCCAAGAACATTATCTTCCCGAGCTATCTGGCAATCTACATACACACATATGTAGACATATCAAACCAGTAAATTGTTCCATGATAATTAGGATCTTGAAAAATTCCCTACCCTTAACTCTTTGTTCAATATCTACATAAGAGTATCTTCTAAGAGAAAATCATAAACCAAGCAATCAAAGTGATTTATTTCAAATGCCAGACGTAGTCAGCGTTAAATATTATCAAACCTTCATAATTCTTACCCAGAAACATTGATTCGATTAATGAAAGACCATTTCTATCGACAAGCCCGATCTGAAAATCCATTATGTTGTTCATTACCCCACAATCAAAACAAAACCAAAACAATCTGAAATTAGTAGACATCGACACACATGGCATTCGAAGATATGCATGTTGAAGCAGCTCTCACTGCTTCTGTTGCTTCTGCTACTATGTACTACCAACATCGCCTCTCCATGCACGACATCAGTTCATCAGTTCTCACCTTCGTTGTTTGTTGTGAATATTTTGTATGAGAGCGTGAACTGGAAACCCGAAAAAGAAAAACAAAACTTTTTTCAGGTAAAACCTGAGTCTTTGGAGTGACCACTTAGCCCGGGCAACATTAATCCCAATGCTGCAGCATAAATCCTTCAGAGATCACATGCAACTCAGCATCGGTAGGCCATGCGGTTTAACTTTCAGCTTCGGACATTCATCTTGCGCGCGTCCATTCACTTTGTTGGCTCAGTTTAACGATGTCTGACTACAAAAAAAAAAAAAAAAAAAATGGTATGACTTGGGAAAAAGGAGGAAACAAGAGACCAATGTACATACAGACGTAGGTATGTATGTTAAAAGCACCTGAAAATATCTGAGGAGATTTAAATCGGATTGTGGCAGCACAACAAGTGGAAGCAAATCCTCACGTTGTTCATAGGCATTCTGATGAGATTTAGGAGTCGGAGGAAGGCATTATCAAAGTTGCAAAACACACTTGTGTGTATAACATTCGTAGTTTTTCTGTTTGGTTTATTGGCATACTTCTCCTTGATGTTGCTGCTCAACTAAAGCATATAAATAAGATTGTACTTGTATCGGTTTGTTTGGATATCACTCGCAAACGTCTAAATCGTATCTGTAAAACTAGCACTGAAAGAAAGGACACTACTTTGCTTGCTTTTCCGAAAGAAGGGCACGGGAATGACCTTCTCTCCAACTCTTCCCCAATTGTCGTGCCACCTCCTCAACTGTTCAGCGTGGTTTGCTATGGAACTGTCGCTTTTTCGAAATGTATGCCACTTCCATCGTTCGATGGTTGTGCCTTTTGGTTCCTGACCCGTTCTCTGTTAAGGTTGTTCGTTAGAGATACGGTTAGGTAGATGGATACCTTGTCACATAAAGAGTCATTGCTCACTTAGACCAGGTAGGTCCATTGTGCCGTATCTGGTCTAACCAGATACGGTTAGACCAGAAAACTCTTAAGATGTTCCGTAGACACCTCTTAATGAAAGTTTGTAGTTTTCTTGTGATAGTAGCGGTCACCTTCCAAGTGCTGCACCCATACAATAGCACGGATTCAACATTTGGACGGAACAGTCATAGCTCGGTGTTTAATCTGATTGCACTGCTTCGCCATATCCTGGAGATCATTCCAAACGCAAACTTTGATTTGCCGATTCGGTTGACAATATCCTGTTCGGTTCCACCTTTGGTGGAGAAAATACGCCCAAGATATTCAAAACTTTAAAAGTAGTCAGAACCTAGTGTTTTTAAGCTAGATTCCGGTTCATTTTACTAACAAGAATAATCCCTACTTAAATATCGTGTTTGGGAAAACCTCGATTGGTGGGCTTTCTTTCTCTATGTGGATTGAACTTGCGCCCGTCAGCTCTCAAGCAAACACAACGAACTACACCGCGGCCACTGAAAGGCGAAGATGCTACTTCCAAAACTGAGTTCAGATCTATAATCCTTTATCCAATCCAGGTTTTAAACGTTCTCGAAAATCTAGCATAATCACCTATATAAGCAAAATAATGCAATCATGCCAGGTTTTACTTTGGGTTCTGATCATTTCTATGTGTAGAACATGACTTCTTATAAATTGGTTTGATGTTGGTGAATTCTTGGTCTCTCATGCTCTCTGTTCGCCCTTGTCCTTTGGGATGTATGTATGGATGTATGTATATCGGTGATGAATACGCCTTTCAAAACTTGGCGAAATCCTCTCTGCTCTTCCGAAAGAAGGGCTTCCAAGCTTTTTTCCAGATGTTGACTGGAGCTGCAAAAAATAAAGCACTAACAATACGTATGGTTGGGAGAAGTTAAACTCTAGGCCCTATGTGGGCTGTCTGCTTCAAAGATCTATTTTTTTAGTTCGTCATTAATATAAAGTCGGTGCAAGAAAAAATACCTAGAGTACGTCAACTTTCACAACATAGGTACATTAAAATAAGCCTAAGACTAAAACTTTAATTAATCTTTCCCCAAAAAAACTGCTTAGTTTGAGTTGTCGAATGATTTTGAGGCATTCAGTGCCCTGGCTCTTGAATTTCAATTTTGTTCGTTGACCAACTACCATAGACGGGATAGAGAGCTAAAAAGGCCCCAGTTCGACAGTTACATATGTATATTTGATAAATTCGACGTTAATATAAAGGTATAAAGAGAGAGGGGAAATTTCGCTTTTTTTAAGTACGGGCTAGATAAAAGCTGTTTTCTACCTACTCGAGGAGAGACCAGGAATACGCAGTGGCTTTGCGAAAAGTACACCAACATCTACGGAAGCCCAACAGCTAAGCTTTAATACATATTAATTCTCTTCAATTTATAACCATTTATGTACTTTGAAATGTGCTACGTTATTTCACCCCTTTTCAAAAACTCTTCCCAAGTAGGATTCCACTGAAAAATGCGTTATTCGAATGCGTTACAAAGTAATTTGTGCGTCAGAGAAATTCTATCTTTTGTTTTTGCCGGCTTCAAATTGCACTCAGTCGTTACTCAAGGCAAAGCCATCCCAAGCACAAAAGAGTAATCTTTTAATTAACAAAAAAATTAAATTTCCGAGAAGAAAAAAAAAACAACGAACCGATTCCTGGCAAAAGATAATTTCACAAGTTCACAACGTCAGAAGAGTCCGGTTAAGGAAGTGAAGCTACAGAGTACAGATTCTTTGGTAGTGGTGGTGGTGGTCTTCGTTTTAAACACGCAGCATACGCGATGCATTCGACTTGTCGGTTATATTGAATTAAATTGTGGTAGGGGCCTTACCACATGACACATAAATTGCGAAAATGTAAGAGAAACTCCGTTCACGTTTTCGGTGTTAAATTTGTGGCTCTTAATTGCAGGTTTTCGGGGCCTATGCCGCCCGTTTATATTGGTTAAAAATGATTTGCTAATATACACACGTTGTTGCGTAATGGGGAGAGAACCTTCATAAAACAACACTCCTTTTAGACCTGTCCATTTGCGTAATTTTGGAATTAACATATTTACCCCGAAGGGGGTTGTATATTAACTAAGCGGCCTTCTATGATCGCTTTTGACGAGATGTTAAAACGATTTTGTTTGATGTTAAGAGCACGATTGCGGTTATACACGTTAAACGCCTAATATACCTCCAAGGACGCATAACACACTCCGAATTTATGAGAAATGTATCTTTTGTCGAATCAAATTAAAGAGATTTGTACATGCATACATATGTACATACATGGTTGTAAAAATATGCTTACTTTATGCACCGAATGTAGTGAATACTGCGCACCTTCAATAAAGCGAATAAACTAAATTGTTACACCGCAATAAAAGTAAAAGCGCTGAATTAAGCAATTTTAGCTTAATATCCGCAACCTCTTGCGCAGAGAAAAATGGCGATGCTACCGATTTATAAGAGCTTCTCGACAGAAAGGGCGCGTAATGACCTTAAAGAAATACATAATCATCCTTCATAATTTCATTGCCGATATAGGAGAGAAGAGAAATCTTTAAGGTATGGTCGGGGAGTACAGTTTGCAGGCTATTTTTGTTAAAAAAAAAAAGCCTTTTGGATATGTCTCTAAACTATAGGTCCCTTCTATTCGTTCGAAAAAATCTAACACGTACAACATGAATGGTCGCGAGAAGCTAGGCCCTGGACCACAAACGGTATGTATGTATGGTATAGCATACGTTACGAAAAATGTTTATGCGGGTGTGGGTCGATAAGGGATCGCTAAGACCATGGCAATGACAACCAATCAGCTTGTGCGCGATATTGGGGAGTCTGATGTCTAGGTAACTGACGAAGTTTAAATGGTCTCATTTCACTACTTCATCTGAGCATATATTACAAATGAGTAGGTGTAAACTCCGTTTCAAAAATCTCCAGCGGCTTTGAGTTGTTTGGCAGATAGTCAATGAGACTACCACCAGCTTTGTTGCATTTGGATTTTTATATTGTTATCTTCAATTTGTCACTTATGCTGAATGTTTCGTTCTGCTGACGGCTTATCAGTCCTTAAAAATGTTTTTTTTTAGAATTAGGTTCCCTTATTTATCTCTTGTTTCATTGGTATGTTCATTTTACCTTCTTGTACAGTTTCAAACATATTTCCGGAATAAGTACCTTTTTAAAAAACACAAATGCTTTATTTTTGTTGCGAATTATCGATATTCAGACCCTTTGCTAATACCCCTTAGGATACTTTTAGACCTTATCCCCAAATGTTTTGAAGTTGACCATAAAAGGTGTTTGCAAAGTACTGTAGTTCAGTATAACTGAATCAGCAGACGCCCTTGTTGTTTATATGTAGAGAATTTCTTTGCTGCCGCCTGGATCTAACGAAGAGTGCCTTATTGGAAAAACTTTTCATCAAGATCATAGCTTCATCCATCCATTTCAAGAAAACTAAGAACATCCTAAGGAAGCGATTGAAAACCTCTGCATCAGAGTACATACTATCTCATTCGGACTGCATGTATGTATAGATAACTTTTATAAAAGTTGAAAGGATTTTCATCAGGTAGTTAATCCTTTGTTAGGAATATCCGGTTCATCTGCCGTTTATAGATTTGAGAAGGCTTTCTACAGCTTGAATAGTTATGCTCTCTACTATATGCTACTCATGAGAGTGGTAAGTGTCATGCTTTGCACAATGATAGTGTGTCAAAGGACTTTGAAGTCCAAACCATCTAATTGCTGTGACATCTCATCTAGACTATCGTGACGCTATTTTGCACAGGGCAATAGACGACTCGGATTGTTATCTTCCAACAGCCAGATTCAGAGTTCGACTTTCCAACAAGAAGAAGCTGCAAAGTAGTGAAGTTGGACGCCTAAGCACGCCAGAGAGTACAAGAGAGCACCTGAGTGAAAGATTTTCCGCTGTGCATTTACCTTCATTAAGCTTGACAACTGGAAGATGCGAGCACGGGATCGACGAGGATGGAAGACTACCCTGACTCAGTCTTCACGTGTCGGAAGCTTGTTAAACAAAAATCAAAATCGAATTGATTCGAGTTCTATTTTCATCCTCCAAGAATATGTATGTTCTCCTTTTAATGGGCATGTCCCATAAGATATGTAATTGCTTTGGCGATCGTACTCGTTGAACGCTTTTAAAAGGTCAAATTTCAATCAATCCAGTTCATTGATACGATTGTACTATATTACCTCTAGGATTGCTTTCTATAACTCATGAAATCTGCAATTGGCCGTACGTTTATTCTATATAACAATAATTGCATCACTACCGTCCCAGAATTCCTAGAAAACACTAAGAATCTTTGTCAACCTTATCAGATGACATGATATACTGACATCAGGCAAAAACTTCTTATCTCGATGGACGCCTGCGAAAGCTGTCAGCTGGGAACACAAATCGCCATTTACTTCGTCAAAACCTGCCACTATGCCAATCCAAAGATACACAAATATCAAAATGCTTTCAAAGACAGCGCTCAACTGATAGCGTCCACCAATCGACTGCTCCAGTCAGCGATTGAAACAAGTACCAAAGATATTACTGTGGGTTTCATGAGCTGTAATTAAGGCGGTGACAGTTACACACATCAAGCTAAACGCTCCTTCGTGTAATGGGAATTGTATGCGGCTCATTAATCATTTTCCATTCCGAAAATCTGCTAGCAGAAGGGTTTTCATTTTTCTCTTCCCGGTGTTTTTTGCAGGCTTGATCGCTCTCCGTCTCTTTCTCTATTCCCTCTTATGATTGTTGCGTGGAGGCTTAAAAGGTTTTTCCTGTTCTGACATTTTTGCACAATGCTACCTCTGGTCACTGTCGTCGTCGTAGCGTGGCCGTCTTCTGGCAGCAATCCAATTGCCCAGTAGTCCTTTGCGACGACTACTGGTTTTTATTCCAACACACAAATTTGCCCTGTGCTCCTTCTCCAGAAATTCTTTTTCGTTTTTATTTTTTTGTTTTGACTACAACTACGATAGTGGACACGAAATTGTTTAACGATGCTCCACGAGCACAGGTGGATTTCTCAGTTTTTGTCGCGTGGGCTTCTGCTTCCATTCGCCATTCGCCATCGGTCGTTCCTTTGTCCCAAAGTGTAGGGTTGCATTGGTCATAACATTTTGCTCTGTCAGCTTCATCCACTTTGTCCACTTGGTGGACATCTTGTTGTGACAGATACCTGAAATGTGTGCATTTATTATAAACGTACGTCTGTTAATTATTTTAATGTAGCATTTGCCAACCGTCAGCAATGATTGGCCAAACTTGCAGTTAATGGTTTTCGTATTTACTACGTGAACTTTGTTGCCAAATAGTTGACTGAGGTGATGCCAGCAATATCACGCCCATGTACTTAGCGTTTACATCGCTAGGGAATTGTTTAATTAAGCGAGAGATTCATGAGATCTTCTGCTACACATCGTGAGGTTGTTAGGAAAGATAGTCGTACGGTATAATTTTAAGTCAACCATTGTTACACGGAGAAGGCAAGGCAGGCAAAACAACCTTGTTTCCTTCTTAAATCGGAACACATGTGGCTCTGCAGAAACGTCTTGTGTGGTAAAAGTACTGTGATCTGTGAGAAGTGTACCTTTTCTGGTAATTACATGATAATTGTGTAACAACTAAATTATTTATTTAATCACAGGACTGGGCGCTAATAAAAATCACTTAATCTGCAATAAATACCGTCTGCATAGAGGCGTTTGTAGACTATATTCTTATGTCGTAAAATGACTATTTTCTTTGGAATGGCTTTTAAGTACCACGACACAACAAGCGGGCGTGTCATGTTATTCTGATGCTGTTAATGGCCTAAGTTTATTTGATGTGTACTTTGCTGATTGATGATTATCGATTAAATGGATAGTACACTCGTTAAATGGATATACCGGAAAAACTAGAAAAGCGACTGGAAGATCGTGATGGTATGCAAGTGGATTTTGAGGTGCTGCATAAGGAGTACTGTTTCTTGAGGAATGCGGTTGAAGTTTCTATGTGTTCCTTTTATGTATACTGCGCGGACTTTATCGGTCAATCCTTGGGGATTCCGAGGAGAAGACATCCTGGCCCTTAAATACATATCTACTCCCTATATAGTCGACTGTGTCTGATGATCGTATTCTAGAAAATTACAAACGTGTTCATGTGACCTATGTTCGGAAACCAGACAGGCAAGAACATGAATCAATGGAGTAATTCAGGCGACTTATTCTGATCTGCATACATACATATATTTCATGTTAACGAACTTTAGACATTTATGAACATTCGAAAAATTCTGAAGATAAGTTCCAAGGTGAAAGGTATATACAAATATACATACATTCTGGCAATCTTTTCAGATATTGAACAAGCTTTTAACTGAGTTTAATACGTAAAAAAGGATTTTCTTTCAAATGTTTGTCTGAAGACCCATGTCGAAAACATATATCCCACGTTCTTAAAATGGGTAATAAAACAGTTGGCTTTAGTGGTAAGTGCGTTGGCCTAACTAGTAGGAGTCGCAGGAAACACCAAGAAGTGAATTTAAAAAAATCCTACGTCTGAACTGTAGATCTCCACATAAAAATCATGACTCATTTAAACTAATACGGCAAAACTTCTATCCAAATAGCCCCATAGTCAACGTTTATGCCATAAAGCTCTCTTTTTTGTACATATTCAAAAATTAATAATTTTACATTTCTTTGTTATATTGTGACGCCAACAATTAAGGAGTACCAGTAAGGCCTATAATACAGATGCTGTGCGAGTACGTTTCTCAACGGATTTGATTCTCATTGGTAACAGGAAATCGTTCCATAAATTCGGTGATCGTTTCAGACTTCTTTTTTAAACGTTCAGCTCGTTTTGTCTTAGAGTGTACAACATCCTTTAAAAACTCCACCCATTGAGTTGATAAACTTGGTACTTTGAGTACAACTGATGTAATGTCTTCGTCTTGATGTGTGGTTTCGTTTTGATTTTCGTCAACTTTTTCAAGGATCATGATGTTATTTGTATGATGTTAATATGCAACTTACAAAACTGAATTAATTTAAAAAAGCAAATGCTACACGCTTTTATACTATCCGTAAGGACATTTGGGTGGCAGGTAGACTACCTGTTAGCACAGGATGATAATTAGTGCAATAAAATAATGTCTGTAGGGGGAGAGGGATAGAGCGATTTTTTGTTAATGACAACACTTTAGGCGTAATTCATTCAACTACCTTTATAATTTTAAACCCCGTATACAGCAACTATCGGCTTGGGAAAGAGGTATAAGTACCAAAAGACATCATTCGGAGGATCATAGTATATGTACATATGTATGTAAGATCTATAGATGTGAGTATTTTTATTTTCAGTTTAATAAGTAAACAAAAACCCTAAAGCTTATAGAAAAATACTATTTTTGTTTCCTGAACCGGCCCATTTCACTTCATTGCTATGGAAAACGAAATATTAAACATTTTTCTTGCAAAATAAGTGCAATTTAAACAATTTAAGTGTAAAAACAAAAAACTTCTCTGGCTTCCATTTCCTTGGCGCCAATTTTCGGCAGAGTTCACACGTGCTTACAGGCGCGAAATTTGAGAAAGAAAAACTGAAAGTTATTAAATGCCTTAGTAAGTAAGACCATAATTACTTAGTGTTTATTAAAGTACTAATTGTGATGGGACATACATACATATGCGTGTCGGTTTCTGACTATGTTTAGCAGGTAACAAGGATTCAAGATTTCCCAAATTAGAGTACTAATTTATTAGAGTACTAATTGTTATGGGATATACAAATATATGTCGGTTTCTGACTATGTTTACCAGGTAACAGGGATTCAAGATTTCCCGCAAAAAGAAATAAAATTTCAAAGGATTAAAAAATAATCTAAAATTATTTTCCATGTAGCAACTTATTATTAGTAACCAATTTTATATGAAAAGATTTAGGGTATTACGAAATTCCCAAAATAAAACGATAAGTACTAAAACCCTTGTAAATATATTAAATGACACTTAATGATTTTATTACGTACGTATATAGGTAAATAAGGTAGTAAAACTTCTTTGCACCAATTTCAGCAAAATAACATCTGTGGATAGGCATGGCTCATATCGCCCATCAATAAAGGCACCTGCTAGAGCAATGATTTCGTTCGCTGATTCGGAGGCCATCAGGACTCTTAGTGGTTATTGAGGTCTGAGAAACGTGGGCTGGATGTGTGACAGCCGCAAAATCGATAAGCGTCTCCGGATGTCATATCATGTACTATTTCACATGCCTAGCGTTGAGGATTTCTTCCTTAAGTCGGGGTGTAATCCAAATATTTGTTGTTTTTGCTCTTTATAGAACGCACCACAGTATACATATGATACATCCAATCGCAACGCTTGAATGTAGGTAATATTTGCTTTTTAGCGGCTTAGGACCTCTTCTAGAAAATTTCTGAAAGATAGATCGCATATGAATAGATTTTATTAGATGGAATGTACCGGTCCTTATTGGGATGACGTCGATCCATATTAGATATTTGCTAAGTACAGTGTCTGGAGGCTTTTTGAGGACGTCTTTGTTAAGTCGTACTATTGATCGCCTTGATAGCAGATGCTTAAGTTTAAGTTAAGTTTCTTACCACGAATAAGACAAAAGTATTTTCAATTTTGTGTAAAGGAGAGACTGATGCCACTTATGTATCTTAGGACGGTCTATGAACTTTGTATTCCCTCATGAAAGGAAGAAGTTCGGTTTTGTAAAGATTTGCCACTAATCCACATTTAAATGGTCCCATGTGGTGAGTACAAAGAAAGCATATTTAAGGATTTCCTTAAGAGTATCTGGGTATTTACCTGAGGCTGCAATACTAAAGCCATCTGCATAGGCAACCACATTGCACCCCGGCCTTTTTAGGTCTACTAGTACTCCTTCTAGAGAAGATGGAATAAGACGCCGCCTTGGGCTGTTCCGTGACTGGCAAGCCTGCTGGTCGATGCACCGTCCAGCTGTGTATTCATAATCATGCCTGTAATCAATTGATTCATTAACTATACGAGTAATGTATCCACTTTAAGACTTGCATGGGCTTTCTTAAGATGTTTTCTCCTTTGTTAGTAATTTGGAGTCTTGAGATGAGAAATCTAGTAGCCAAGACTTGATTACCCCGTTGTTGTTTAGAAGGAGAGTAAGAGCGGCCAAAGTCGTTTTGGAGTGATGCAGGTTAACCTGAAGGAACTGTACCATTTGTTGGCTTCCTCCGATGGTGTCCGTCAAGCAAACGTCGTCCACAAGGAGAAATGGTACAGGAGTCAGAGACTCGTTATTGATAACAATGATGATTTTTCTGGAATCTTCTTTCGGCTCATCCAAGCTGGACGGTTATGGGTTCGAAAAGAATCAATACTAATCCTGATGATAACAAGGAGCATCTTTAAATCGTTTTATTCGGAGTGTAGGTACGCCTTCTTGCCTGCTTAAGATCTTGGTTAAAGGGCTTAATAATAATGTAGGTTACTACTTTGGAATAGGAGATCAGACATGAATAGGACCTAGTTTTGAAACCACTGTCTTTCCGCTAGCATTCCGGATGAATGCCCAGAATTCAAGGATTCCTCCAGAATTTACCGATATTAAGTTTCGAATGCTTTGGTGGTTGCATACTCAGTTTGGTCGAATCCTCCGCAGAGCATATTTTGAATCCGAATACCACTTTCTTCGACAAGTCAGTAGTGGTGTATTTTCTGGACTAACCGCATTTGTGAAGCAGAGCTCCGTCAGAGAACGTATCGGGATCCCAAAAAGACCACCTTTCAAAAGCGGAGGGGGCAGTAGAACGGACACACATTGGTATGTATGTACATTCATTTCAAATTGGCGACACCTCCATTACTTGCCAGACGCTGCAATGGAACTAGCTAACCTAAGAACGAAGAAGAAGAAAGAAGACAGCTAGGACAAAGTTGGGAAGAGGTGATTCATATTTTCAGAAGAACGCGATGGTGCCTAGACGTCGTGGATGCCTTAAACAGACAAGGTAAGCAACCAACATATGGATTATAATAAATCCAAACAAAAACGGCAAAACTTTAATCCAAAAAGCCACATCTCCAAAAGTTAAGTCCGTAAAGTAAGAAAAAATATGTGGATGCCCAGACACTGCAGCAAAGAGATAGTCCACTGACAAGGAACGAATTTTTCAACTAGGAATATACCCCACGAGTAGTCGTCATTGCCAATTTATTTTGCTTGTCACATCTGTATATATGAAGATTTTGCTGACGTTAGCTTGTCATCGTAGGTAAAAGCCTGAAAATGCGAAAATTAAAATATGATAGTCAAGTCATTATCAGACGAAGTATTCAGATTTCGATTTTTAAGTTTGTAATAAAATACGTTTGGTTTACTTATTTATAGTTTTTATTTAAAACAGATTAAAGCGTTCTTGTTTTTGTACATATTCAAAAATTAAAAATTTTACATTTCTTAGTTATTAATACAGGTGCTGTATATTTGTCAACGGATTTGATTCTCATCGGTAACAGGAAATCGTTCCATAAATTCGGTGATCGTTTCAAACTTCTTTTTTAAACGTTCAGCTCGTTTTGTCTTAGAGTGTACAACATCCTTTAAAAACTCCACCCATTGAGTCGATAAGCTTGGTACTTTGAGTACAACTGATGTGATGTCCTCGTCTTGATGCGTGGTTTCGTTTTGATTTTCGTCAACTTTTTCAAGGATCATGATGTTATTTGATGATGTTAATGTGCAACTTACAAAACTGAATTGATTTAAAAAAGCAAATGCTACGCGCTTTTATACTATCCGTAAGGACATTTGGGTGGCAGGTAGACTACCTTTTAGCACATGAAGATAATTTCAACCCAAGTTTTCTTAGAATATGATTATTGGTGCAATAAAATAATAAGTGTAGGGGGGAGGGATGTAGCGATAATTTGTTTCATTAGTTAATGACAACACCTTAGGCGTAACTCGTTACCACTACTGTTATTACTTTAAACGCTGAATACAGGAAAAGAACACTATCGGATTGTGGAAGGAGATAGAAATACCAATAGGCATCCTTCGAAGGTGTCAAGACTATTTGTGTTACGTACATTTTTTTTCATTTCACTTCACATGCACGTGTCTGGTAGCTTGTACATACCTATGTACATGCCTTTTAATTTCGCAATAGCTCAACAGATGTTTTCTTTAAGTTTTTCAATTGTTTGTGTCAAATCGCAGATATATCACAGTTGCCAAGACACGTCTCCAAGACGGTGATAACACCGTTGATCGATTGTTGGACGACTGATGTGATAATCCGCGCCATCCTGCTGTAATCAAAGCATGGTTTTTTTATTGTCTGCTTAATTTTTAAAGAAATACACGATCTAGGAACACATATATATGCATAAATATTCCCTTCTTTTCAACTGCGTAAGCATTTTTGGAACCCGAAATCCCTCAGTTTTTCTTGTTGATATAGCCTACGGGATCAAAATGATTTTGAAAGCCTGCACTTTCCTCAAAACTTGAATTAGTTTTCACAGAATATCACAGTTGAAGGAGAAGAATCATTGATCTCATAAGCACCCTGCAAGCCCTTATAGATCTCTGTTATGGTTATGCTCCATTAGTGAAACAGCTGATCTTGCGTGGACTAAGTTCGGTTTCTGCGTTATCAGCCTTTTTAGAGAGCCCTGGCCATCGCCATTTTAATGGGGAATAATTAAGCGCTCTTGTGGACACATTAAAGAAAAACATCCGTCAAATTATTCGCGAAATAGAGCTACATACAATCATCAATGCATTGCAAAATTATGTTGGCAGGATAAACTGCAGTTGCCACAGCCATTTGAAATTGTTTTCCTTAAATAATCGAAAGTAGCTTTAATTGCAATTTCCAAAAGACAATTTAAAATAAATAGAACTAGTAAAGCTCTTGTAGAATGTTGAAGTCCATTTAATAGATGTTATTTTCGTCCATTTTTGATCGTGCTTTGTTCTTTTTTATGTATTCAGCATTTTTTTAAGGCCAAATGCTAGTTAACAATATCTTAACTTCAGTGACATCACCCATTCAGCCTTTTTCTACATAAGATGCAATGTACATCACATTTAAAATCATTGAAAAACCAACCGCATCTTTACTTTTCTTTTCATAATGTTTTCTGCAGCAAACGAACATTTCTTTGATAGTTTAGACAATCGTTGCAGACTGTGCAGACAACTCGGAAGTGAAATTAGGGCAAAAATCAAAGGATTTAAGCAAAGACCGGGAAAATACTTTCGATAAGTGATAGGAGAAGGATTACAAAAAATTAAGAAAAAACAGAAAAAGAAATGACATCCGAAAGGAGATAAATGTGAAATCGGTGAAAAAAGCTATGAAAGATAAAAACTTAGATTGTTTGGATACCGCGTGTCAGTAGTTAGTGCGTTGGACTACTGAACAGGAGGTTCTAAGTTCGAATCCAAAAAGTCACCAAACAATTTTCTCACTATCCCACATTTCGCAAATGACTGCAAACTTTCTAGAGAAGAGACACCTTTTGAATTTTTTTAAAGCCTTGGCTCTAAGCTGTAGGTCCTTCCATTTAAGTGAACAAATATAGCACGCACAACACGAATGGTCGCGAGAAGCTAGGCCTTGGACGACATATGGTTGCGCTAAATATTTGTATTGTGGAGAGGTTCTTGGGTTTCTTTTGGGTACCAGCAGGAGTTCTGTTGTCTGTGTCATTTCAATCAAAAATTCTTTACGAATTTCTCACAGTTTCTGCAACACAGGTTAAAGTGATCCACTACACTTCGTACAAATATGAAAATATCAGACCCGAAATTAAACACACTACTAAAAGAAATAGAAAGCAGATGGGTGGTGGGTACTCGAAAAACCACCCATTCACTAAGGGACCGACTTATGTATACCTACACATTTGGTTTGAATGCACATGTACATTGAATGTACCTTCAATACAACTTATTTATAAAAAGCCTGGAATAAATTAATTTCACCACTCATACTCATCTGACCTGAATCCATTAACCATGAAAGCAACATGACCGATTCCGTACTTACCCCATGCGTAGAACCCCACATTTGTTTAAGTTTCTACATTACTTGATTCCTTTATGTTTGTGCAACGACTATAGACATCCACGATAAACAAACCAAAACAACCAAACACTTTTTTTATAAACTGACACCTAAAATAGATTTGACTATTCAAGTCGTTCCTTCTTGTAAACATTCAACAACAAAAAAAAAATGCATCTTCCCATTCGAACGTGCTACTTCAATTCCGGTAGATGTTTACTCGTAAACCTTTAACTCATGATCAACATCATCATTCATTCGAAATCATTGCATCATCTTCCGAAATCTTGTCTGTCCAAAGATAAAAAGAAGAACGAATGAGTTATTTTATCTTTCTACCATATCGGAACCATTCTTTGTGCACTATCCGCTGTATTCCATTGCATCCAACAAAACCTGTCTTAATTCCACCAACAGATAGGTGGAGTATCTAAGAGAAAAAATCCCATTGCACCTGTATAGCATTTTAACACTACTCAAGAGCAACAAGTTTTCGGATTTGAGTCGAGTGGATACGAAAACCATCACCATCACTCAGCAAGTTGAGTTTTTCACTCCATTGACTGGAAAAGGAAATGGAGATCGTTGCTGGTCTAACTCAGAGCGATCATTCAGTTCTGATCTGACTTCTTGTTGGATAGTTTGTGAATTGTGTGTCGGATCATTGAATATATTTTGTTTCGCCGGTTAAAATCGTTCGTCTACTGTATTGCCGGTAAACTCGCGTCCTCCTCCCACTTGTGCGCGCTACTGAAGGAGTTCTTCGACTCGACCTTTTCTGTGGATTTATGCTGCCATCATCGGTGTCCCGAAGGCGCTGCACAATTTTGCATTTCTAAATTATTGCCACTCATTATCTGCGGCGAACAATCGCGTTCGAAACTTTGTCTTCGCGTCGTGCATTTCCTCGTTCAATAAATTCAGCGAGGAGTCGTTCATCCGGCGACGACGACCGAATCGTTGCATGTCTCTGGATACTTAAGGTGCCCGCGCACACGCGGATCCTCTTGAAATGTCGACAAGAACGTTGGTAGCAGCCCTCAAGATCACCGTTCTGGTCGTGCAGCAGCGTTGTAGTTTTCGAGAGGCAAAAAAATTAATTTAAATAAATTATATTGAATTGTTAACGAATGCGAATGTAGTTCTCGGGTTACGTATATTAATTAATGTGCATTACGGATACAAAGTCGTGGGTAGATCTTGTCCTCTGAGTAAATATCTACAAGTGTGTATCTGTTGAATTTCTCAAGAGAAATATAAAGTTTTCAGTGTTTTTTTTTTTAGTGAAAAGTGTTTATTTTCAAGTGCATATACACACTAGTTGTCATTACCTTTGGATTACCTTGGGATTACCACCACTGCTGCTGCATATTGTGGATTATAAAACATCGACTGTCATCGGAATTTATCACCGCCATCATCATCATGGAACAGGAACTAAACAGGTATGTAACTATGTACTTTATAATCACGCGAAACAATATGCAAAGTACTAGCAAAGTGCGGCGAAAAACGAGAGGTGCGAGAGGAATACACGCTCTGCAGAGAAATGTGAAGGAACTCATCAGACCCAGAACAACCTAGCAAGTGCCTATCAAGGGTTTGAGGTGATTTAATCTAAAACGCGATATGCATACGTTGAGTAAACCAACCTATTCTGCTGAGTGAGGTATATGAAATTTATTGCCATCCTTGAGAGAGGAGCAAACGAACGGGGGTATAATCTGGCACCGAACATGTAGCTTATGACTGGAGCCACCAGCCACCTATTGAGTGCTTGGGCTCGGTTCAAACAGGCGAGTTGTTTACTTTGTGGATAATGCAAAGTTATAACAGAAAATAATCATAACGATAGTAACAATCATAATCATGACATTGTGAATGAAAAAAAAAAAAAAAAAAAAATTGCATTCACTTGGGTTCGTTGGTTTAGTTGGTTTAGATTGTTTCTTTCTGGGACATACCTCAAACTGCATGCTGCTCCTTGGGTATGTCTGGGTATGTCAGTGGTGGCGTCGGGCGCTGGCTGCAGATTGCCCAAGAGGTTGAGTACGTGGGTTGGGAGATGTCTTCAATTGAACATTGATTTGACGTCTACAGGAAAAATTTATTTTACGTGACTATTATTGTGGAAATTATTTGTTGAATGAGTGATTCTTAAGAAGATGGGAATTGTGGGATCTGACTTTGACTTTTGTACTAGAATTTTCGACTTTGCATATTTTAAGTTCAGTAAACAAAAGGCTACTACTGTATGTTTTCTATGCCCATCGGTATTATGGGAAATATTCATTAGGTAACGTATATTGATTCTATTCGTTATGCTATCTCATCATTCGAAGCCAGAAGAATTCGACTTAAAGATTTAAGAGATGTGTATGAATAATTAATTAGGCGAGATGCGCGACGCATCTTCACGTATTTATTTTGTTGTTCTATATAAATACGCCCATGTTATATAACAGAGTTTATTCGTTCACAAAATACATTATTATCGTTCCTAAAAAGAAAGCGTAGCAAAGTGGATAGTTCAGATTGAAACATATGTACAGTACAACAGGTACATATGTAATTCCGTCGGACCTTCACCCAAAAATAAATTTATCTATTATTTACTGCAGAGGGTGATTCCGGGAGGTGACGAATCTGTGGTTATATGGTTTCTAAAATGTAGGCCATCTGTTGGTTTACTTTTGCAACCGCTATCAAGACTACACTGTTTAATATCTTTCATTGTTGCTTTTCTGAAGAAAGGACACCTTCCGACTATTTACTAAAAATAATATAATTCAAATGGCATCCGTCCATTTTACCAACTCAATTTTACAGTACATTTTTAATTGCTTATGGCTTTTGCCACAAATAGCTCGATGCATGTTATCCTTAAGTGCTTCAAGTGTTTGTAGATCGTTTGTGGTCTGCAATAGAAAATTCAACGTCACCAAATTGCAGATGGGCTGTGACCAAGACACGTCTCTAAAATGGCTGATAACACGGTAACCGGCCTTAGTGGGTTATCGATTGTTGCATAATCCTGAAGCCCATTAAAGTCCAAATCGTATAATTGCGGTCGTAAAAGTCAGCTATAATGCCTCTGTAGTCCATTCTGTTCACCGGAACATTGTTGCTAGCGTCATTTTCAAAGACGTAGGAACCAATGATGTCACAACTCCAAAATCAAACCAAATTGTCGCTAATTGAATATATGTATGTACATAGGTAGAGGGTTCTCTACAAATACGTGTGGATCTCCAGAACTCCAATTCCTAGTGGTTTGCTTGTTGACATAGCTTCCGTAAGAATGACTAAGCGACCAAAATCTACGTCATTTTCAAACTTATTTGGATCCTTTAGAGAAGCAATAACAAAACGGATGGTCATTTTCCTTTAACTCTTGAGTGAGTTGGACATTGTGAGCATATTATCCGAGGTCTTTAGGTAATGTTCTTTCCTCTAGAGAAATTCGACCCATATTCAGATGTTGAGCCCTGCGAGGAGTGGAGGTTTTTGGGCAGAAAAAAAAAAAACAAACAACAACAAATAGCAACAGACCGTATGTGGTCCGGGCCAAGTTTCTCCCAACCATTCGAGCTGTGTTTTTTTTTTCTTATTCAAATCGAAAGGACCTACAGAGCCATATCCGAAAGGGTTTTTTTAGATGAAAAGTTTCTCATGACAGTTATAACTCTGACGTTTTTCAGACATTTGTGAGAAGTGCAGCCTTAAAAAATTGTTGGTGTTTTCCGAGATTCGAACCTAGAACCACCCGCTTAGTAGTAAATCGTGCAAACCACTAAGCCTTCGCGTCCATAGCATATCCTCGGCAATAGCTTCACTTCTCAGCCGCTGAAAGGCCTTCATTTTGCCCGAAAAATCTTTTCAAATTTCACAGCAGCACTCACTTTGAAAATATTTACCAGTGATATTCGTAAAACGGTCAATTTCTTTCCGTGTTACCAGGCCCACCCACATTCACAATTATATTCCACAGGCCTATTTGGTTTCAAGAAATTTCATATTTCTCATTCCAACCTTCTGAATATACATATGTACCTATGTACATATATCTTGTACTCGTACATTCCTTAATCCTTTAATCCTTTCTTAGTCTGGGAAATCTCAATACGGCAACCGCTTACTTCATGTAAATTGTAGGCCCGTGTATTCCACCAACGTTCACAGTAACGTTCACTCAGCTTCTACTTATTACTCCCACAATTTTAAGTAAAACTCTGACTCATTGTAGACTCTATCTTTACTTTGCCATTCTATTGTGAACCGAAAGCTATGCGCAGATCTGAACCTCGGATAAAATTTTATTGTAAGTCCTACTTCTCGCTTGTAATCAAAAATTATTGTTTTCAATGGACTCAGCATTTATCTCGTCAAATCTCCAATAGCATCGCCTTCTTTGGGGCTCAGTCGCAGTGTATCTAAGATTTTTTATTTCTATTGACCAACCCGAAATACAATTCCTGTTCTGCGATGAATAACAGATATTGGCAGTGGGTTAGACTCCATTTCGGTACAAGAATCTAATTTTGATTCGATTCGGCGAATAAAAAGATACAGCACCCAAAAAACCTTGTCCGAGGTACCTATTCAAACGAGATCACTCTAAGGTTTCATTTGTTTATCTGCGAGTACAATAGTTTTTTTTTTTGCTTCTATACAATTCTCTGAAACTGATGACGATGGCTTGGAATTGGGCGCAAACGTGTTCTTTGTGTACACAAACATCTAACACAGGTTGGTTGTGTTCCTTGTCTTTTCGTAAAAATCTCTGCATTTGTCTGTACTTCATCAGATAATTGTCAGTACATTATGGAGTGTTCTTAAGGTCTTCGAGCATGAAGTCAACGGAAGTCTGTTCAGTTCTTTGTACAGCGAAAAGTTTTTTATTTTTATTTTGACTTAATGGTCTTCCTACACACATTCCATTAGTATCGTTATTTGTTGAATTTAACTTCAAGTTGCCGACACGTTATCTCCTTAGTGAATACTACTTTTCTTTTGAAATAGGTTCTAAATTTTTTTTTTAAGTTTTCCAATATAGAATTCTGATTAGTTTAAGAGCGAAATGATGTTTCCGCATAGGTTCTTAGAAATACAAAAATTGCGGATGTACATATGAAATAAACATATAACTTGAAATGAATGTATGTATGTACAAACATTTCTAGCTATAAATACATAATTTTCTCTTTGATGTCAACATCATATCCATAGTTTTAAAATAGATGAATAACACGGAACCGAAAGCCTATTAATCACGTAGAATGTATTGAAGAAAATGAAAGTAAAAGTGAAAGCACTGTCGATTGTCTAATTTATTTCTGCGTAGTTAGAGTGTACATATTTCTGATCGAATAGAAATATGTGTATAGGGTCTGATAAAATTTTATTATTAACCTATTCTTTTGTAGTATACTAAAGTTAACCTGTTTCGTTGAGAGTGTAGATTTTAAAATATGAAGGCTGCATGTGTTCGCATGATCAAATGTTTTCTCAAGATGTGTATGTAACGCATTGGCCTTTTTCAAGTAATTATGTAAATTTTGTGCACAATCTTAAACGAAATCGCTCAATTTTCAAAATTTTGTTGCACAGCAAGGATTCAAATGTCGAAGCAGAAGTGGCTAAAATGGATTTGGTTCTAAATGAGAATATGGAGAATGGAGTACATGCTGTACAAACACCGAGACACAACATCAGTGTTTTGGCCAAAACATTACGTTAGATAACTATAATTTCGAGGTAGTGGATGAATTCATTTACCTAGGCTCTGCCAACAACATTAGCACAGGGATGAAACCTAGAATAACACCTAGGAACCAGTTGTTTGGTATGGTACTGTCGAGAAATGCTACACTAACCCCGTCCTGCAAAAGCACAGACATTGTCAAAATCAGATGGAACATAAGACAGCAATATCAACTAGTCAAAGAAATACTTATTCAACGCCTAATTGAAAATTCATGTAGAGCCGATGGACACCGCAACTCCCGCTTCACCCCTGAGAGACTACGCAGAAGAGGACGACTTCATTGATCGCGTGCGCAAGTGGTGAATTGCCTCAACCAGCTTCGCATTAACGACACTTGTTGGTTGAGACCTTGATACACTCCGAACTGAAGTGCCATCAAAGTAATGTAGGGAAAGCATTCGAGAGCTTTTTAATTTGTTATTATTCCACTTGCAAACAAACCGCTTCAGCCAGATCTAAATACAGCTACCTGCGTCAAGTTTTATGTACTAAGTTGGTGGGTGTTCCTCTCCAACTTTGAGCTCCACATAAGGTAGGTCATCCTGTGCTACGTTATATCACCGGGTAACTAAAATAATTTTCGGGCCAGCACGCTTGTGGTCATATGTATGTACAAACTACACACCTAGGTCCCCAATTCACTGCAAAAGCCTAACTCATGTACATATGTTGTATGTCGTTGAATTTTCGCCTTCACTCAACCGTACTAATTTGTTGCAATACTTGTAACCGCTTCAACGATAACTCGCAGTGATATCAGTATCGTTGAAGTTTGTACACAGTTGCACAGAAATATTGCATATCTAGTGTTAGCATTAGAGCTTGGTGTTGTCCTTTCAAGTAAGACTTAAAATAAAGTCTCATGTGGAGTCCAATGCAGTTTCCATCGCCAATTTGCATAAACGGCCAAGCTTAACAATAATTTTTAAACCCAACATGTGACTTAAAAATCGATAGAGAAGTGGGGAACACCGATTTATAGTAAAGTTTTCAGTCTTTTGATTAAACAGTTCTTCGTAAGACTCATGCATCTTTTATCTCTCGATAAAAATATCCTTATGTAGCTCTGCTTTATTAGACACTGTCTTTGGTTCCTTTCCCTTTTTTGTAGTCGATTGTAGTGAAATTATATCCAATTCACTTGGCAAAAGTCCAGTCAGTCTTTGGGATTCTAGTCGTTGCACTTCGAACCTTCTCACAGTACTGATCATGTGGCGATTGTCCATGCGTAGTTTAACTGCAACCAAGTAGAGACCTAGTCGATGTTGGCTATCTACTGCAATATGTCAAATCTGGTAACCAGTTGGTTGATCTCCCTTGCGAATACCGCGGTATTGGAAACCATTGCGATTGCATGAGTCTCTATGAAAATGTTTTCATGCGGCATATGCTTTCTAATCATAATAGCCCAGATACACCACCTGCCGACTTATAGTTCAGTATGATTTTGCCACGTTCATACGTCCTACGTGGGAGTTCTTAGAAGCATTCTTTGTATGTAAATTATCTCCTCCTTGGACAAGTCTTCCTGTAACCACAAATCCACTGTCTAGTAGGCGGAGTTTCTTATTTTACACTTATGATCGGTCCATCCCATTAAGCTACGGACTTAGTGATATCTGTTTTGTGATAGTACAGGTCCTCCGCGAGTTGTTGAGCAACAAGTGGTCGTCAAAAGAGAAATCATCAATATTCGAGGTGTATTGTCAGGCATATGGGAGATTCATCATGCCCAAACCTGTTCAGATACACTTTAAAGCAGCCATGTCCGCCCAGAAGCTGGCTGATGTAAAAGTCCACTTCTCCGTGAGGCCGGTTCATCTATTTGTGTACATCTGGTATGAATCGATAGTTTCATCTTCCATCTCACCTGCCATGCTGTCATTCTTCGTTGTTTTTCTTCCACCTTGATATCTTAGACTGCGGACTTGGTTGATGAATTTTGGCATTGAAAATCCTCTGTAGTTCGTTAGCCAAGATATCAACTGGTAGCATTTCCTGGGTTATCTGGGTCCTCCAAAATGTTGCATTATTGTGGATAGCTTTGTCACACGATCTTTTTAACGTTCATTGTAAGCTAGTCTAGCGTCTAACAGCACACCTAAGTATCTGATGACCAGTTTTGAAGTCCTATCGCCTACCATGATGGTATTTGTCTCCCTCTCTTCTTGCAGCTACTCAATAGTACTGCTTCCGTTTTTTGTTCTGTGATCGCTAGCGCCGCTGATGCCACCCACCGCCTCGCTCTTGAGAAACATTGCAAGTATCCTCTACGCCTTCCAGATGTTCCGCCACCACCACAACTGCAACATCAACTACGAAACCCATAAATTCGCTTCATTTGGGTTTCTAAGCCTCAGAACATCATCATACATATACACCTAATGTTCTACGGGATAGGTCCTAATATCGATCCTTGTGGAACTCCGCCAGTTATGTGATACTGTTTAACTCCATCGTCGATATCGAAGTGTAGAAGCCTTTCTCAAAATAGTTTAGCACTATTTTCATTGTGAACCATGCCACTATTATTGTCTTAAGGGCCCCGGGTTTGCAGCGTTGAACTCATTTTTGACATCCAATATCTCCACACTTCTTTGAATAGCATATTCCAAAGTTGTAATCTGTAACTACCCACCTCATATCATCTACTGTAGGGCGAGCTTTTCTAAAGCCATATCCCCGGCCAGGGTCGCAAAATAAATATGTTACTTACAATTTTGGCTAGATGCCCAATGTAATTCAAAATTCCTTATAAATTTCAGGTAAAACTTACTAGATGGTGTGAGCTAAAAATCTACTGCTTACCTTGCTAAAGAGTTTAACCCTTAAGTCGGTTCGTTCGAGGAAAGTTCGTGACTCCTTCATATGAGTCACGAGTAAAAAGAAATCACGTTTCAGCCCCTATATGTTCAAAATGCTCAACCTATTGGGAAGTGTGTACATCCTTTTTCAGATACTAAGCAAGTAAAGCTAAAATTTCGGATCGTTATCTCTGCCAATCAATGCAATTACTGTGCAATAAAAAGGCTAATCAATATGAATGCCACTTTCAATGCAATACATAATAAAACGTGATATAATTGCATCGGAAAAGTTTTATTTTTAAACTAAAGTCCATCGCATAAATCTTCTTATAGAACAAAGTTTAATTTAAATTCAAGTTCATTATCGATTTCCATTTGACACGATAACCCTGTTCATTCCATGAATACCTTCTTCTATGGACCGAAGCAGCTTTATTGTGCTCAATGGAAGTATATAGGTACAATTAAATCTGAAATATTATTATTAAATGTCTGTTGTCAATACCTCAACACAAATCATGCAGCAAACCCACACACAGTCATTCGAATCCTCTCACCAAAGTCCAGCAAATAGAAAACTCTTTTAGGAATCAGGAAATATTCAAGGGTCCCACTCTTCCATGTTCTTGGTTACTACCGTGTGGGATGTTGTCGTGGCTCCAGATTTTACTTTTATGTCTCTCAGCAAAGAACTCTTCTTTTACCTTAGTTCATGAACAAAGCGAAGCAGCCACTCACGTACCAGCCAATCTTCATCTCTATTAGAAAATTTCCCGAGGCTGTCATTTAGTGACTAAAGATTTCGTGCAACTGCACAGCTTGCACACCACCAAGCCTCCCAACCATAACTCTTCAGCGATGTGGCAAAGTTCCTGCTTCTTCCTGAACTATCCAGGAGGAGAAAAAATATCATAATCATTGATTGTTCACTTTGTAGATACTCTCAAGTGCTACTTGTCGTCTTTATTCCTGCCCTGTATGGAACGTGTTCCCTTCATGCATGAACGAACAACTGGAAGTTGTGACACTCGGTCTTTTTGATTTTTATTTTGTTGCAATTCTCTTACACGAACTATGTTTAGATGAAAGATTCGTTAGATTCTTGTTCAAATCCATCTGTATCGCTTTAATCCCCAGCTTGGTTGTATTTATATTTTTTCCAATTGCATTATTTGCCCAATACTTATTGGCTGAAATTGGTCAGTGAACTGGGGACTTTTTATCGGAATACCTGTTCAGGGGTGAGGTACCTACAAGATACACTCTCCACGCAGGCTACTATCGCATTTATCTTACCTGTCAATCGATCGGCTGTCTGTCTTTCGCTTGTTGTTTGCTTATATTTTCGTTCGAAGTCATGATACGTGGTCAAAATAAACACCTTGATTGATATTTTTGGATTTACTAGTACGTGTCCAGACGATTTCGTATCAGTGATCGAAGTAGGCCCTTAATTAAAACTGATATCAACGAATTAAGAGAGCGACCGTTTTGGGGAAAAGTATCTCGTTTTTTTTACGCGCTGAGAAAAAAAAATCGTTTTATTTTTTAGGAAAAAAATTATCTCACGTTTTGCCTCTTATTGAAGAATTCCAATTTGTTAACTGTATCCACATTAAGATTATGTAGAGTCGGCTAATGACTGAGCTCTTCAGCCCAAAATACTCGCATTATGTAAATCAGGTATCGGTCTAGTGCCTGGGAGGTGAACTTTTTCTAATGTTTTGACGTTTATACGATAGACACGATACGATTTCATGGTTTAAACAAAGTTTTATGTTTATAATCCACTGGTGTTCTAGCCTGAGCATGTGTCTGAATCTTTTTTGAAAACAAAAAAATTCGCCACGAGGGTATAAATTAAGTGGAATTAATAATTCATACATTGTCTTGAGCCAAAGCGCCTTAGGCATTTTTTTTTTATGATTTTACTGTTAACACGATAAATTATCTGATATTCACTTTCTGTGGCTATTCCATGTATCTATGAAATTTTGTACTGTGGGTCAAATAATACGTACATACATATGTAAGTCAAACAAAAGGTTTTCTTTAAAAATTATTTAACGAATATTTTATAACAACGCGTAGTATATTTATGTCTGACGATTCATTTAATTCGAACACTGTAAGCTGTCAATAAGCACTTGTTGTCAAAGTATCAAAGATTAGTTTGCAACAACACATTTACAAGATGGATCGTTTAACCAGAGCTTAACGCGTTAAAACTGTTCAATTGTTCTACAGAAAGTGAACATGTACAAAGTGTGCGTCGAAATATTCGGAAAGTTTTTTGTCAATTGAATCGTCTTACAGAGCGAGCGTGACATGCGTGACGTGAAAAAATTTGAAAAGATTGTAAACATAGGCTAAGACCTGTGCATCATTGTGGCGTCCATTCAGGTGAAAAACTGCTGTTGTAAGTGAAAGTGTGGCCGGAGACCACATGTCGACTCCATTCAATGCCGTTGAATTTAATTTTGTGCTGTTACGCTAGAAGTCGTGTCAAAGCCAACAAACTCGAAACGTTGGAGCAACTCAAAACCAACAACCGCCAAGTTGTGGCCGAGATAGCACCAGAAATCCATGGAAAAATAAAAAAAAATTACCTCGAAAAGATCGACTACTGCAGAAGGTGCAGAGGCGCCTATTTAATGGATATTATTTCTTATACATAACTGTTTCAATTAAAAAAATCTATGATTTCCCTAAATTTGTATGTTATTTTTTTAAATAAAAGTCCGAAAGCTCAAATTGGATAAACCTTTATTTAGTTGAATTTTTCAGACTGCTAATTATTTCTTGATGTTTACGTGATGTTCAAGCGGGATGTTCAACTCTGGGTTGAGGGAATTTCAAAACCTTTTCTGACGAAAAACGTTAAAATTGTACGAAACAACCAGAACAAAACGTGTCTGTGAAGATAAATGTGCGCCAGTCACAATCCGAGTTCAAATAATTTTTGAATGTATGTTTCACCACGAAAAGACTTCTCTACAGTGCTCTTAAAAGAGGCTTGGCTCAAAGTCTTGCCTCAGTTTCAAGGTATAATTCAGCTTGAACATCTCAACGATTATCTTGTCTTGCTATGTTTTGTTCTTTCAACTGGTTCATCATACCCCTAACCAGTTCCTTCGTAGCGGCTAGAACTATCTTACCAGAGCAGGTGTTTGTAGTTCTGATTTAATTTGTTACTCGAATCGTTTCTTGTATTTCATGCTCATCGTTGCCGAAGTCAAGACTACCTCGCAGGACTCGAAATTAGCCCATCTACATATGTGTATAAGATACCTTTTTTAGGTGCGTAGGCGGTTGTTTCTTTCCCCTTTTTACTGCAAGGCGTGCGATGCCTTCTGTGGCTTACTTGGGCTTTTCAAATTTTTAACCGAATTCTATTGCTATCTTTTGTGAACTTGACAGTGTAAGCTGAGCGATCGCAGGCTCCCTGCATGCGGGGTCGCTCTGAGCTTGAGTGGACCTTAGTCATTTGAGAGACAGCTTCATCACTCAGAGAAACAGCGTTTGGCAAAATTGATTTTTCGTCTGATCTCTTTAGGTTAGGTTGAGGTTAGGTTGAAGTGGCTGCCAGCTAAGATTCGCCAGCACACTTAGACCAAAGAGGTCCGTTGTGATACCACGTGGATCATGGGAGAAACCTCCCTCCAAACCAATTAAACCAATTAAAACCAATTAGAGCTCCTTATGAAGCGTAGGAGGCTCTTGATGTCGATATTCATCAGGTCGCTTGTATCATTATAATAGGGAGCTCCTAAGTCTGATCTCTTTGCTTACGTATATTATTTGCGAAGGTCGCCATAGAGCCTAAGTAGATAAAGTCACTGACTACTTCAATGTTTGTCCATTGCTTCGGTCTGACAAAGGAGCCGTTGTTGAGAGTCCTTTTCGTAGATAGCACACATTTGGTCTTGCCCTTATTCATCGCTGAACCCATCGTGGGTGCATCTAACTCAATATTCGCAATTGTCCCAAGACCTACTGAATTCTCCCAATAATATCAATATTATCGGCTTAAGCGAGCAGTTAGACAGATTTATGAAAGATTGTTCCACGGTTACGTTCAATCCTCTCAAGTATAATATGTACTGAGAAAATCGCATGGTGGCGCGTCAATAAACAGGTGATGGTGATAATACCTCTGTAGTTGGCGCAGTTGAGAGGGTCTAGGTGATATACTTACTTAGCAAGTCATCTCCTCTAGCTCTAATGCTGTCTTAGTCTTTTACAGAAATTTGTATCAAATCTAAGCGCGGTTACCAATGTCAATTGATTTGACATATTTTCCATTTGAAGTAATAAATAGTTACTTAAATAATTTCATATTCGTCAAAGGTTGAGCCGAAATAAGGACATGGTCCACAATGGTGAATCATAATACAGTACTCTTTATGTTGAGTATAATAAATATGTTGTAGTTTTTATTTTATCTATCCTATCGAATTTTATTTGAATCGATTCAGTTTAATTAAATAATTTTCTAATCGGCTCAGCATGTATTTAATATATTCAAACTTCTGATCACGTAATAGAGTTAGCCAGTAGAACCACAAGCCGATGATATCTTCAAGATATCCAGATACAAGGCTTTCTATACTCAAACAACCATTGCAAGTCAAATCTTTCACCGTATGAATCATTTCCATTAATGCTACGAACTGATCGAGTATTTTAACCAAGTAGTGTAGTATGGTCATAAATATGTATACCGACCGATAGTTATCTATTTTTGATTGTTTCGAATAAGCTTGGAAACCTGTTTCCTTTTATAGTTGTACAAGCACTAAATTTGAACTCTTGACAATTCATATGATGAATTTCAGCTACTTGCGTATTGCTTTGGTTGAGCATATAGATTCCATGAGTTACACTAGCATTTGAATTCTAGGTTAATACTTAACAGGGTATTTTATGCAAAGTTGCTCATTTATGGCCTTCGTAATGATTTATAGTTACGCAGATTTCTAGTGTCGTGTATTGTGTGTCAAGCGAAGGAAATTGGAATCAGGAGCACTCATGCTGACACTTTTTAGTGGACAAAATTTTATTTGAGGTATTTAAAAATGTATTTTTTTATGGTTTATGTATGCAGTAACACAATGTCGAATTGCTTTAACAATAGGTACTGGTAATGATTCTCCTTAAAGCGTTTGTGCTTTATATAGACCATTAAGACTTCTTTCTCACCTACGCGTTATAGTTAACGCTCCTAGTAATGTATCTCCAGTTCACTTTTGTTTGGATGTCCTGTGTCCAATTTCTTGCAGGCTATCCACTCTTCTTCCAGTAGTGTGCATCTGTGCAGTTTCGAGTCTTCTGACTCGCAGATTATGATCAATCCATTGTCACTTACTCTTCTGCATAATCGTACGTAATTAAATATAACACCTTCTCTTATGAAGCTGCTGGTATAGAACACTAGCAATTTGTTTTTAAGATTAACGAATAACAAAAGTTTCTTGTGACAATGGTGGCCAATTTCTTTTCGCTTGTACTCTCTCAGAAGGTGTTTTTAAGCCCGATTGGACTTAGTATGTGGCTACCATGGTTGTTTTTGACGAAACTCATTCAAACGTCCGAGAGTAATAACTGTCAAAGAAAGCTTTTCAAGTGGCCTTTCGGATATGGCTCTATGTAGGTCCCTTCCACTGGAGTGAAAAAATATAGCAGGCACAAAGGAATGATCGCGTGAAGCTAGGCCCTGGACCAGGTGCATTTCTCGAAATTAACTTATCGTCAAACTTTGATTCCAATAAGTCGATGGTTTCGGTCGCCATAGCAGGTAGCGCCACTGGGTAGGAACTACTTGTTTTAAAGAACCATTGCATTCAAATTTAGAAACAAATAATCAGTCATCATCGTCCTGTAAGCCTTCCACTGACTGCAACGCGATTTAATTTTAGAAGAAATGAGGTTATCATCAGCACTGTGGAAACCGTACCAAATGATTGTACGATAAAAAAAAATCATCGAAGAAACGACGGAAATGACGGTCGCTTTAATACTTGTACCAACTAGACCCTTATACGGGTGAACGCTAAGATTTTCAACAAAATTTTCCACGTAATGGACGGGCAGTGCCTTATTTGCTGTGATGGGCAACGAATAGATTTATATGAATTTTTTATCTTCAGGCCTTCAAGGTTTGTCGATTCTACAATTCTAAGTGATGGTAAGCGGACATCTTTGGTATAGTTAAGATGTTTGAATTTAAGGTTTGACTGGATTCCATCATTTCGCATACACAAAACACTCCAAAGAATCTAATCATCACTTCCAGATAAGAAGGTACAGGCAGAAACAGTATTGTTGCGTCCTTCTCAAATCCTAAATTCTTTCGACAGCCTATTCCTACCTTAAAAATTGTCACCAGTTTATCCAATATGCTCCTTCTGAGTAGTGCATGCATAAAAAAAAACAAGAAAGTCAAACTTAATGCATTTTTCACAGTGGCCATGGTGTAGTGATAATGTGTCTAATTGGGACGTGAAAACATCCACCGACCGTAAAAAAGAGACAAATACAGTCCCCAACTACTACAGCAAAAGGCGACTACTGCTGGTAGTATTTATAATAGACCAAGATGAGTCTGAGCGCTCTCCCTTTTTTATAATCAGGGCAGGATCACGCAGAACAGAACCTCGTTTAATTATTTCCAGGAGTGTTTTTCAGATGTTCCTCGATGCGTCCGAGAGTTACGAGTATTTTTACTAGTAATTTGGTGATTCCATGAAGCTCATACCTCTCTAGGTTGCCTATTCTTCATTCATTCATTTCGTCAGAAAATATTTTGCTTTCCCAAGCGTTTTCTACGAAAACCTACTGCTTTTTTTGTGAGCGTCTGCGATCGGGTTAATGAGCCGAAACGTTATATCTAAGAGCTGAGGATAGCTCGTCCCGACTTAAATGCATATCCCCCTTCAAAATGAGAAAATGGTAGGAAAAGGTTTTTTTTATCTTTCAAACTTTTCCTTATATGAAACCAGCAACCAACCATCTCAAATCTTCAGCACATACTAACATGAATTGTTACCACGTATCAACTCCTTCGTTGCTTCGCAATCGCATGTACCTACTGTTCCTTTGGCCAATAAATGCACGTTACTCGGTCATTTTCGTATGCTTCTACTACTGCTTGGGCTCTGTTGAATAAATGTACATAAATCATGTGATATTTCAGTAACTTAACATTCTTAGGATTTGCTACATACAATACACTTGCAAACAACCTTAGATAAATAAAAAGTGAGGAAAAACAACGTTTCGAATTCATCTCTGCTGCATGCCAGGAAATAGAGCCAGAAAGGGTACGACTCCTAGGACTTAGCTTAAATGACAAGACCTAGATATACCCCTCGTTACATCTACTCAAGCTGAACGCTTTCAGCTGCATCAACCCAGATGAAAAAATGGATTGACGTGTCTGTGGCCTAAGTTGGATGAGAAACGTAGTGTGATTTTGGTTATGCTAAAAGGATCAGAGATCAGCTCCTCACAGGACACTGCTTAATAGGCCAATATAATGAAAAGTTGAGCATCTATTCCAATTACTTCTGGTGGAGCTGTAGGAAAATAGATAGGGCGAAATCCATCTTTCACCTCCTATGAAACTGTTCATCCCTGCTCCAAGGAAGATTTCTCAATTTAGTGGCTCTTTTTTTCAATGACCTCAGCGAACTGGCGTCCAAACGTCTCGAGCATCCTTCGCTTCATTCAAAATTGTTCTGGTAAAAGTATGTCTGCATCCTGGTACAGACCAAACTTAAACCTAAATCCTCTCGAATGTATCTATGTATTCAATCCAAGTTTCAGCTTGTTAATGTCTTTAGAATTTACATACTTTTCTTGTTTTACCGATGAAATCGTTGTTGTGCAACTTTGTTCCACTTAATATGTACATATGTAGCATTATGAAGTGTAGGCCCAGAAAACATAATCAGGGTTAATTAGTCAAACGATGTTATTAAAAGTTATATGAAAACTGATACTTAGTTTCGAAAATTGTAACTGCTTACAACGATTAACATATGTAACGTTATATTCCATTAGAAAAGCGCTTATGTATATATATGTATAAAAGTACGTTTAAACCTTAATTTTATGGTAAAAACGACATCCAATTTGCCATAATAATCGTTAATTGTGTCTTTTATTAAGAAGTTCGCGTTTTGTTTCTTTCTTTTACCGGTGTGTCCACCAATATTTGTTTAATTAAAATACAAGATATTTTCAGATATCTTTCTCTTAAATGAATTCAATAAATCGGAGACAGACAAAAATTAATTGACAATTTTTTTACGGCCGTAGGCTGCCATTAAATCGTTGATCGTAAAATTTTTATGACTTTATGAGACACAAAACTTCAAGAACGTAGCATGTAGGTGTGCTTGTCAGCAGCCTCACTGGTAGTTTAACGTCGCACTGATTCTACATTTGTTGAAAGTTTTAAGATGTTAAGACTGGTTAAGACTTACCGTTTTATTTTATATCTAGAACAACCGTCCTGATATGTAAATTGATGGAATTATTTCAGACGTAATTTAAATTGCAATACGTACAACAGTATTTGTTTACATTTGGGATTATGGCTTCGCAAACGTATCATATTTTTAATCCTTATGTATTTTAAGTCAATTAATTTTACTTTTCAAGGTTTCAAACGCTGCAGAGCCTTCGAATTTGACACAGAGGGACAACGCAGTAGAGAACGATCTCGTCTAAAGTGACGCGCACAAGTAGAAGGAGGCATCAACCAACTTGGAGTGCGCAGATGGGGAAAGTTAGGTAAGGACCAGGCTAACTAGAGGGGCTTGTTGGCTGCGGCCAAGATTCACCCCGAACTGTAGCGCCACCTAGAAGCTCAAAAGCTCCAGAAAGTGTAGGCGGCAGAGTAATAACTCAAAGTATAACAAGCTATACTCGTAGTCACAGTAATATCAAAATTTTGAAAATAACAGTTACGTTGACGTTTTTTACATAAACATTTATGTTTATTATTGTAAAACAAAACGAAACTAAACAGTTCTTTGACTTTACTTAAGAAAATAGCTTTGAAAATATTTTCGGACTTTGGTATCTGGAAGCAGAGACTAATTCTGTACAGTTTAACAGATGATTCAACAAATCCACATTAAAAGCAGTCGAAAATCTGACAGTCAGAGAATCGGTGTATAGTGATGCATTACAAAAAAAAATACAAATTCTTGGCGCAACGGACCGTATGTGGTCCAGGGCCTAGCTTCTCGCGACCATTCGTGTTGTGCGTGTTATATTTTTCACACAAATGGAAGGGACCTACAGTTTAGAGCCATATCCGAAAGGCAAATTGAGAAGCTTTCTCTTGTCAATTATTACTCTCGGACGTTTGTCAGACATTCGCGAGAGGTGGGACCGTGAAAAACTTGTTGGTGTTCTCTCGAACCTCACGCTCAGTGATCCAACGCACTAACCACTTGAGCCACGGCGCCCACATAGTGATGCAATGCTGTGATTAAAAACGTGCCGGGAAAAAATTGTATTGTACCAATCAGCACTGACCAAACATTGATCGTCCAGTAAAACAGAGGCAACTTGACCTGTACGTTCTAAAATGTGCAACCGTTGAGAGTTGAAATATCAATCTCGTTGGTGCTGGTGTGTTTCACTGCCATTCAACATTGTTATTATTTGCCTATGGTAAAAGCGAGGTTCAAATTACTGAGTACACTCATATAAGTACACTCATATAAAGTGTTACTGGACGTTCTTTGATATCTAGAAATTTAAGTTTTCTGAAGCTCCCATAGAGCTCTGTTTTGAAAAAAGAAGTAAATAAATAAAATAAAAGCTTCTATCAGACTAAAGCACATTTTAGGTATATCCACAGAGTGTTGTTTTTTATTGTAATATTTTCTAAGTGGTATTGAGATAATTCTAATTTTATTATTATTATTGTGAGGCGAGTTTTGATCTCGACGGAAGGTTTATTGTTTCATGTGATTTTAAAATAAATTGTTCACTTTAGAAGCTTGGTGGATATTTTTCTTCCTCATATAAAAGTCCAAAGGCTTCAAATCGCCGATGCGGGTGGCCAAGATACGTCTCCAAAACGACTGTTAACATGATTTTGCAAAAGACCGATTTTTGACGGTTGGTGTGGCATAGTTCAATTGCGGCCACGGTTTCAGCTCTAGGGAATATGTGACAAACGTAGAAGAATATAAGCTAGGCCTTAGACCGTACATAAATACTTATTTTTGTAAGGAAAGTATAAAATATCGTCGATTGGTCATTAGCGAATCCTTTTAGTTATTACAATTATGTATTTCAATGTCTATCCGGTAGACGGTCTATGACATTGTCAATTTAGACTTTGCTATGAAATTATTTTAGAACAATAAATCTAATCCAGTCTACATCTCTCTGTATTTTTATTCCCTCTATACGTGTCACGGATATAATTTGTTTGACCCAGGATGTGGGTAACTTAACCCTGCGTAGCAATCCAGATGGCTCCTCTAAGCCTGACTCTAAGATCGCTTACAAATTAAAGGTGAGGAGGGCTTAGCAGTTTTTTTTTCCGTTAATGGCTCAGGATGAAAATGTCATTCAAGTATTTATAGTGTTTTTGCTGGCAAGACAACTTGAACCATAATTGAAAAACCATAAACATTAACATCCGCATAAATTAATATTCCAGCCTTTCTGATGTCAACTAAGAGGAGATTGAATTGAACTAAGCCATTAAACTTTATTAGTTGCATGCCCCGGTGTACGTAGCACTAAAAATTGATTTAACACACTGCATGTAGACCACGCAAGGTCGAGCAGTCTCTGACGAATTGACTGAAAAAAAACTTATTTTCCATATCATGACAGGCATTCATACCTTGGGTAAGTTCAAAAACTTGTATGGAGTCGGCAAAGATAAAACAAACTTCCATTTTCATAGCCGCATAGTAGTAACAAAAAGCGAATGTACTAGTGCATATCTAATCCAGCATTATATGACTGAAGTGACACTTGCAGAGAGCCCCTTTCATTCTCTATTCATTAAGACTGCCTTTGAGTTATTACCTCCTCGTAATATTCAACCAGACCTTGACATACTTTACACAAAGAAAACCGCCTTTCATCAGCAAAATGGGAAAATAAAAATACTAGATAATAGGTTCGGTAACTTACAAATAATTTAAAACAAACCAAATGAATGCATCTGTCTATGGTGGCTTACAACTTCCCTTTGAAAATGTTATCGTGAAATATGTAGACAGTCTGTCGATGCATACTTTTATCGTGCTGACGATTTTCTTGTCTGCACGACACAATCTCGTTCTGGTGGAACTTACGTCGCCAAGAATGCAGCATTGTTTGGCGCAAATTTGTTAACAGAATTCCATTGGACTGGCTTGAAGATAGTGACTAATTTTAGAGATACCCAATGACTTCTGTCTGTGCGCATAAATACAGCTTCCGAACGTGTTGTACTGAGATAAAACAAAATGGTATTCAGTTACTGTTGAGAAGAAGGTGTGACAAAATGGCCAACAGCTTTGTCTAGTGTCTCTTAAAACCGGCCAAACGACAGTTCCATGGAAGCCTGTTTATCTTTTGTTTCTTTTCATTACTTGGCGGTTGTTTGGAAGCAGAGGCAAATAAAAATACATTCGTTTGTATAATTTTTCTCAATTATGCTTCAAGAAAAGAGTACACAACTCGTAGAGGGATGTTATTGTTGATCAGTTGAATATGTTCTGATGGAATGGATCTCGGTGTTTTATGGAGATACATGCTTACATCTGACAAAGAATTTGTGGATCGCCAGATAAATTAAAGTTTGAAGTGAAAAAAACATAAATCTCAAGGCATGTCTCTGAAGAGAAAATGGGGAAAAAATGTGAGTCCTTCAGCTCTGGCGCAACAATCGACTGTTTTAGAAAAATGTTAAATAAATGCACTTGCCGGATCAGGGTATTCTTACGCATTCAATCGCCTATTATTGTTCAAAGAAATACAGAAGAGGCGCACCTCTTGGTGGAGGGTGTCTCAATAAGAGCTCCTCATTTAGTTTTAAATTTAACACATTATATTTTTTTTTTTCATAGGTGGGTGGGTAATTTTCATAGATACTATTAGGAACGGCGTTTGTCTCTGTCAACGCGCCAATACAAGCAGCTACTCCTTACTGCGATAAGTCGAAGAGTTTCGTTTTTCGTAGTGGGCGCAAAGGATTTGTCAGGTTAAGAATTTAGAGTATGTTGTTTGTTATATCATAATCGATGGTAGGTATCTCCGTGGATATCATTGCACTCCTAATATACCATGGGGCATTCACGATTACTTTTACTACT
Source organism: Blera fallax (assembly GCA_946965025.1). NCBI lineage: Eukaryota > Metazoa > Arthropoda > Insecta > Diptera > Syrphidae > Blera > Blera fallax. The sequence goes on from OX337247.1 coordinate 32,985,763, forward strand.
TTTCCTTAGACAAATTGTAGAATATTCCTACTGCTTTGTTCAGCACTACATACCTCAAAGTTAGTTAGTTAGTTAAATCATCTGACCGCTCGTGGGGCATAGGGCGTCAACAACGCCTGCTCGCCATCGTGTTCGGATTTCCGCAACGCGCTTGAGCTCTCTCCAAGTCATCCCCAATGATGTGAATTCCTCCTCGGCTGTCCTTCTCCATGTCTGCCTAGGGCGGCCCACTCGTCTGCCTGATTGGGTGAGTAGATTCCATTGCATGGCATACTTCGCAATGGAACTGTCTTCGCGCCGTAGGGTGTGACCAATCCGCTGCCACTTTCTCCTCCGTATTTTGACGACCATTGGCTGGCTGGCCCGTTATCGCGTATAAATTGATCGTTCGATATACTGTTTGGCCGGAAGATCCTTAAGATGTTGCGAAGACATCTATTTACGAATGTTTGCCGCTTCCTCTGACGGTGCTGGTCACTTCACAGATACTATACCCACAAAGTGCTGAAAACATTGCTTTTCCATATTTTAGACAGCATACCGAAGGCTGGTTTATTTATGCTCCATGCACCACCATTCAAACCCCTACATATGAAAATTTTTTAATGTCAGTTTTTATTCCGATAACTTCGAAGGAAATGCTACATATACCGCTGAATCAGTGTTTATAGACAAAATGTAAGCTGTTTTTTAATTTAGCGAATCAAAACAAAACTTCAACTCACAAAGTTAGGAAATAAATTAATTAATAAACAATTAAATAAAATAAATTTAATATTTGGTTGAATCACCTTTCGATTCCTGGACAGCTTAAGTCTTCTTGGCATAAAAAAGACTAGATTTTCGGTGAAGTCAGGCTTAATTGAAGCCCAAGCAATCAAAAGAGCCGTTTTAATGAATTCTGATCTGTCGTTTTAAATTTGCGAATCCTGCGCTCCAGTTTATCCCAGATGGGTTCTTTGCATTTAGATCTGGAGATTGCGGAGGGGGATGAAGTTGTTTTAACCACCAGCCAGTCTATTTTATTTTTTTGGCATATTCTTAAGGTATTGTGTTGGTGAAGTATCCAGCAAAAACTAATTTCCAGATACCGATCTATATTCCCTTCAATAAAAACTATCCTTCCGACACCAGGAGCTGCCATTGCCCCCTAGACCATCACGTAGACGGTAGGTACCAAAATCTTCGCCTCCATTTCTGGTTAGCCCTGCGCCGTACTTTTTGCTTGCCATCGGCTCCGAAGACAGTAAACTTACTCTCGTCCAACCAGAATATGTTATGTATCTAGTAAAAAAATTAAATTTAAATCTTATTTATAAGCATTGATCTAGCTCTTTTCAGGGCTACATGTAAACTTTCGTGACTGACTGTAGTTCTTACAACAATCAAGGAAGCTAGAATCACCGGATTTGATCGATTATACGTAGCTTTTACAAAATCTTTTAAGAATATCTCTGCGCAAGACAAGCTAAACAAACTTCTAGCTAAAACTCCTCCAAATCAATGGGGGGCAGCGAATCACCCAATGATGCAGGACGTTAAAGAATGATCCAGATCTGAAAGCTACTTGTTTTGCCATCTGTTACAAGTATACATACATACATATGTATCTTCAAAGTATACATATATTCATTTAAAACATTTGCAATATTTTGTAGCAAAGCGTTTCATAATTTTGTTTTTCTTCTACCTACATCGAATGATGACCGTAAAGTAGACTTCGTGCGTTTTGAAGAGAACTGTCAAAAAATCGATATGTTTAGCTGCGATATTCCCCGCCCTCATTGAATGTGTATGCAAGTTGATCTCATGCGTTTGTGGCCACGTATTTATTTCGAAGCATCGTCATGGCATCTTTCTAACGTTCAAGTCAGATGTCAAGATTCAACCTACGCAATCGAGAAGCAAAGTTCTTGTACATCAATTGGCTGTCAGATTTGCGTACTTATCTACATGTAAGATGCCACCTAATGTTAATAAACCGAAAATAAATCATTTCTCAGTAGGAAATCACCTACCTACACAGAGTGCCGAGTCAATTACCAGTGTAACTCTTGATTGTGTAGATACGTCGTAGATTTATCGCGATTGGGGTAATTTTCTTTCACTTTTTCGAAAGCATTCTTGCTGGTACCTGAGATTCTAGGCATAGATTATTCACTCGCACGACGGCGTCGGACAACAACAACTATGGTTACCGCCACAAACGCCACGAGGAAGTAAAGCGGGTTGTTACTTCTGAACGTGCATGAATTTTACCTGCAATTACATTTGATTTATACCCTCTAATAAACCGTTATAAAGTTTCTACATGAAGTCTGAATAACATTACGTTGTGCGAATACGATACGATGATAGACGCGTCATTCGCGCAGTAGACTCGATATGCATGCGATGCTTCAATAAATAACCTATCTTGAGACACAATTCCCAACATACATACATATGTACATATATAAAATAGTGTCGAGCGTCAGGAGTTCATGTTCCCCTATCGCTGTTGTCCGAAAAGAAGATCGCAGTCGGGATGTTATCATCTCTTCATTCGATTGTCCCATTAGCACTTCATTAAACAGCAGTTACATACATAAATCCGTACAGACGACAAACTCATTGCATCATAAGATTACGTTTGCAAAACGAGCGCCTTGGCTTCGTTCATGTGATGGAAAAAAATTCGCACCGCGTATAATTATGCATAATCGCCGACAGGTATTTAATTAATTGATCGACATTCGTCCTAAACACAGCATTGGATTTGATTTATTGCCATCTCTTATGCGACAACATCAATTAAAAACTGAATTCTGAGTTAATCAGAGGTGAACATGCGTGAAATGAGGTCATGTTTATTTTCAAAATCAGATACAAATGCAATTGGATGCTGAGATACTTGTAGAGCGTGGGTAACGTGGGTAGTGGATTACTTTGTAGTACGAGTACAACATTTAAATTGGTTAACTGATATTTGTTGACACCCGTGACAAGTTGAATACTTAAATGGTGGTGTGTATTAATTTGTCTACATTCTGTAAAATTTCCACGACTTATTGATGGATAACTTGAATTACAAGGAGTGTTGATTTTTTAATTGCACTCTGTCCACTTACTGGTATACAATGCTTCCAGTCACAGATTTTAGCCGAAGATTATTGAATCTTGTTCTTTTAGAACCCCTTTCTCAAATGATTCATCACAATGGAATGCGATTAATCAGGAGCTTTTCACAGTTCGTGCTCAAACTTAGTCAAAGAAGTACACACTCATAGCTATCGGATGGATAACCGAGAGAAGAATATTTAAAGAGTCAAGCGAATCCAATTCCTCTTCTTCTGTTTTAATAGAAGAACGTTTTTCAGTTTAACTAAAATATATTTGGCTTCCGAAATCTTCGAAGGTGACTAATGGTTCTTTAAGGTGCCTTAAGTGCCAAATCGAATTATGGACTTATGTTCCGATGGAGTGGGACATAAAGTCCAACATAAAATGTTAGGTATGTATATAGGACCATTTGAACTGAATAATTAAAGCAAGTTTAAGGCGCTTTAAAGAACCATTACTCACCTATGTCCCGAGGACTTATGTCTTATTTGGGTCTTCCGCAGGCTGCTTTTGATTGCTTCAGTGCTCACATTGTTGAATGCTCCTTCAATGTCAAGGAAGGCACTTAATGTTTATTTAATATTTTGAAAGAGTTTTCTATTGTAGGGACTACCCTGTGGAGGGCGGTATCTACAGATCTACACGTTGTGAGATTTCGACAAATAGCTATCCCCAATTCCATCTCTTACTTGCATATCAATTAACCTTTGCAGTGTTTTCAATAAGGATGAGGACAGACTCATTGGTCTGTAGTCTTTGGCACTAGAATGATTTATTTTACCCGATTTTGGTATAAGACCGTTTTAACTTTTTTGCCAAGATTTTGGAATATAACTCATTCTGAGACTTACTTACTTTAAGTGACGCTACAGTCCGGGGTGGACCTGGGCCTCAACCAGCAATCCTCTCCAGCCATTTCGGTCTTCAGCCAGCTGCTTCCAGTTTCGCACACCAAGTTGGTTGAGGTCCCTTTCCACTTGAGCATGCCACCTTATGCGAGGTCTTCCTCTACTGTGTCGTCCTTCCGGGGTGGATTCGAAGACTTATTCTGAGATACCAATCATAAATGTGTCTGAGCCATGGAATGATAGATTCCCCTAAATCTTGGTACATTGTAAGATGTACATAAATATCTCGTCCATACCGGTTGTTTTATAGCGTACGAATGAATTAATTCCCAATTTTCTGATCGCTAGTTACCTTGTCGGTTATTTCAGTCACCGTGGTGTAACTACGGAGGGACGAGAGGTCCCTCAGGGAAGTGACATTGCAGGAGATCATCAAGCGTATTTTCCTAGGCTCTGTTTTCAACTCCAACAGTACGAGTAACATCAGCGCTTAGAACAAACGAAAAATAACTCTCGTGAACTGCTGTTTCTTTGGTTTAAGAATGCAATTGAGTAGCAAAGCCCTCTTTAAAGTAACCAGTCCTTCTATACAGCGCAAGAACGCTGGTATCATATTGAAAACATACATTCCGTCCATCCGCCTTCAATTTAAAATTCTTCTTTGCGGAAGTCGAATTCGAAACAAGGATCTGGAGCAACCACCAAAGCGCTCCAATTTTTTTGTAATTGACTGATTTTCTTATCACCTAACTGACCGTGGAGGACGAAGCAACGACAGTTATCCAATAATATGAACTTTTTTTGTGATGATAATGCTAAAAGAAGAAAGGCACCCGAATGCTTCAACTGTAATCTGAAACATGAGTTATCGGCAAAGTGTAAAGTAAATTAAGGACCTAAGCATAGCAATGAAAGACGTTATTTGAGAGATAATAAGTACATAACTTTATTTTTAGCTAAACATATTTAAACGTAAAATACATAGACCAAATTGTTTTGGACTAGTGTTTTTATAACAGAGAAAGAAGTACTGAAAGAGAGTATGTAGACTGTAGGTGGTATAAATTGGCATAAAGATGAATAATGAATTTAAGTAAATATTAAACAAAATCCTTTACAATTACTCCACAACACCGTTGTCTTTACTGGTACATTTGTTGGTCTCCATAAGCTATGAAGATCCTGTGAAACTCATTCAATTGGAAACCTCTGCATGAAGTCAGTTATTGATTCGGACTGCCTGCAGAACTTTGCAGTACGACCAATATTTGAGTGTGCGATGTCATCCATAATTTGCTTCCACAGTGAGGACGGACTTGGTAGGTTAACTATGTATGTTCCGGGCGATGTACTAAGGTCTACTGTACACTCCTCGAGGTTTTCATTTGCGTCGTATCTTAAATATTCGAAAGACATTGCGTTAAGAAAATTTTATTGTTTCACAAACTTGATAGAACTAATAGCCTTAAGTAAGAGTAACGCGCTTTTATATACTCGTTAATTGCGAGGATCCTCGACAGGCAGTTCATCCTTTGCCAGAACGAGGTATTCGAAGGGTTTAGAATATAATTAAATGGATGAAAAAATGCAATCCTATGAAAGGGCGTAGGTATAGGAGCATATTAATAGGAGAAAGAGGGACGGATGCTGGAAAAGCCAATTTTTTAATTACTGGAACACATCATTAGCAGCTACCTGCACAAAAGCGTTTGCATTCTTGATTACATTAATTAACTATATTAGGCTTCTGTTAAAATTTTTTTGTAATTTTGTGTTTTCCCAAAACACAATTTATAACAATTTTAAAGAACATAATGCTTTTGTTTGCACTATTTTCTTGGATATGCATTAATGCTAAGCACTTTACTTACTTAACATATATTTTCCCAGTAATATCAGCTGTACAAAGTCAACATTTTTCAAAAATACATATGTACATACATATATATAAAAGAAATATCTACATATATTATCTACATACCTAGAGAAGTACAGCAGTAATGCCATTTTGAGAACTATTCATCTACAATTAGAGATTTTCTAATATTTGTTGTTCAAAATATGGAAGCAGATTATTAAATTGGCGAATTTCATCTTATAATATTTGCACGCAGTAGATTTTATTAGACTTAATGCATGCGTGGCTATCGAACTGTTTGCATTACTCAAATGCTACTTTGCCAATCTATGTAGATACAAGTTGAAAATGTCCATACAGTTTTAGCTTTCACCTAAAATTGCTAGTATTAGACAAAAAAAAATACAAATTCTTGGCGCAACGGACCGTATGTGGTCCAGGGCCTAGCTTCTCGCGACCATTCGTGTTGTGCGTGTTATATTTTTCACACAAATGGAAGGGACCTACAGTTTAGAGCCATATCCGAAAGGCAAATTGAGAAGCTTTCTTTTGACAGTTATTACTATCGGACATTTGTCAGACATTCGCGAGAGGTGGGACCGTGAAAAACTTTTTGGTGTTCTCTGGGATTCGAACCTCGAACCTCACGCTCAACGATCCAACGCACTAACTACTTGAGCCACGGCGCCCGGTATTAGACAGTTTCGTCGGAATTTCGATCTCGACATCAACTACTAATTTAGTGAAACTCGAAAAAGTGGGTATCTCAATAGTGTCGGTCCATCAGGCCGGCCTTCTGTTTTACAGAATTAAAATTATGGAAATTTAGTTCGAGATAGGATGGACTGTTTTTTCGCAAAAAATCGAAAAATTTTACTTTATCTAGTGAACGGTTTTAACAAATCGACTTTATCGACTGTTAATTGGGCGATTTTGTTTGCAATTTCACGTATGCAAGGCCATGGTGTATTAAGTTTCAAAAAATTGTCAGAAAATTTTAATCAGGAAATTGAAAAAGCTCTGACTCAAATCTGCTAAATTTTTCTTTAAACGCACACAGTTCGTACGCATCATCTGGTGTTCCACAAGGAAGCCACTCAGTCCTCCTTTTCTTTTTTATTTACTTTTATTCGCAGTGTTATTAAAAATCATAGTATATTTTGCCCAAAGTCCTTTTGCCTTGTTAGGTTAGGTTAGGTTAGATAGGCTTATGAGGAAAACCTCATAAAACACTAGGCACCAGAATGGGCCCATCGCGATCCCTGTGGATCCTCCATAAAAAGCAAATGGAAACCTAAACACTTTCCCTGACACACTTGATTTCCCTACAGAATCTAAATAGCCTGTTTTGGTGGATAGGACCTACCTCTTCTAGGTTGCTGAAAAAGTAGTTACCTAGGTATTTCCTACGATTTCAAGCTATTCCTGGCATTCACATAGTATATGTGTGATATCCTCTTCGACGCATATGTCGTTACAATATCTATGTACATACGTCCGTGTCTGTAAGGCCCAGTCTCTTGGCGTGCTTTCCCAGAAGGCAGTGCCCGGACAAGATTCATACTGCTGTTCTTAGCTGAATTCTGTTTAGATTCAGAATTTCCCTAGTTCTTTTCCGGTCAAATTTTGGCCACAAGGCCTTGGATACCCTGTGACCTGCTATGTCTGACCATCTTTGCTTGGCTGTTTTGTATACTTTGCCTTAAATGGTAGCCTTAACTTCGCACGAAGGTGGTTTGATATCCAAGGCTTCGCCTACTGCCAATTCTCCTCCATGCCTTGCCAGTTCACGAGCAAGTTCATTCCCTTTTATACCGCAATGTCCTGGCACCCAGCATAGTTTTACGCGGTTCTGCGTGCATGATACCTTTAGCATTGTGCGGCAGTTCCTGACTATTTCGATTTTATGATGTTTGATTCTAGCGCATTGAGTACAGCCTGACTATCGATATAAATGACAATATCCTTATTGGACATTGATTTCATCTCTAGTAGTTCCACAGCCCTGAGTACAGGTGGAACTTCTGGTTGGAAGACCCTGCATGTATGTGGCAGTCTCAAAAAACATTCAGGTCCGGATTCTCAGAGTATATTCCAGAGCCCGTTCCTTCGGATGTCTTTGATCCATCCGTATAAATTGCGATTTCTTTTTCAAAGTGTTCTGCCTTATCAATTTGTTTTATTCGCCTTGGTAGGCTTGCAGACAGTCGCTGCAATAATCAGTGTTAATTTTTGCCCATTGTTCTTGTGCTCACTCTCAGAGAATGGCTTAAGACGATGGCGGTGACACGTAATCTTTGGCAAGACCAGTTTTGAGGTAGGCCTGAAGATGATCTATAGGGTTCCGATCAGGCCTTTGAGCTGGCCAGTCTAGGACTTCAAATAGCAAAGTGACCTCTATTAGGTGTAATTTTTCAACCCCGGAAGCACTCATGCAACCCTACAGCATAATTTAGCTGTGCTATACGGTTTGTATAACATGATGTGGCTTTAAAGACTGGCCTTGCCTTTTCAAGGCCAACGTGTGACCATATTACTTACTTCCAATCTTTTTCCGACCACTTAACGTAGTTCAATTTATATTTCACGTTTTTCTTTGAGAGTGCTGGCTTTTTCTTCATATCAATCGCTACCACAACCACAAAAATATCGGGACAAATTAACAACAAAATAAGAACCAGAAGCAGTTCTGCACCTAACTGTATGTATGTTGCGTTTTAAGAAATTTAAATTCTGCGTTCACTTGTTTAACTAACATATGTATACTCCTTCCTTAAGTCGTTTTCTAAGCAATGCAGATGCATATGTACGTTGGTCGGGATATATACCAAGTCCGTTCTCACTGTAGAGCAAATTTTAGATGAAATCGCAAAAAATAATTGCATAAATAATATCATTTTTTTTAATTTTTAATGCATTTTTATTTTTGGAATTCATTATTTCTTACAAGCTAGACAAAAACGCTTAAACTAACTTAACTAACTTTACTTAATCTTATTCTAGCTTACTGACCCTATGCGGGTACTCTAAGCTAAACCTAATGCTTAAAACTATGTCTTTCGACGTAACCTAACTTAAAATTAATTATTTATCTAAATGACTTAACAAACTAGGATAACTAAGAAAAATTTGGAAAAACTTAGTGAACGAACGTGTTTTTTTTAAAATAAAAGTCTTACATCTAAAACTTAAAAACTACCTTAAAAATAAACCTTAAAACTACCTTAACAATAAGCCTTAAAGCTACCTTAAAAATAAAGCTTAAAACTACCTTATTCTAGACCATACATGTATATATCCACATATATATATATTTCTATATATATATAGATATACACATATATAATACATACATATACATATACGTATATATATGTATATATACATATTTTTTTTTTTTTTTTTATAAATAACTTACACCTAAAATAAATAATATCATATAATACTTCTGTGCTTCGGTCCTTGCTTACTTTAAATTTTTTCGATTTTCTTATCCTTTTCCAGATCACAATTGAAGTAGTCGGATGTCTTTCTTTTTCTGTTTTATCCCAAAAGAAATTTAGAGTATCATTTTAACAGCTGTTGATCTCTTGCATCAGAATGTTTTATGCTTATAAGAATAATTAAAACTGAAGCACACTTAAACGTTTATCTGTTTACCTACATAGTGCTGCCTGATTTATAGGTCTGCTCTACCACCAACAGATTGCTCCAGTCCAGTTAACATAAATATGACGAACATGCTTTTCGCGCCACCTGCTGAGAAGACTTTTGATGTCTAACTCGAAGTTTTCGGAGTACTGTCACTGTTTTTCCTCCTTAATCGCAAATGTAGGAAATTTATAAGCCAGTGTAACTTTCAGTTATTTGTGAAGCGTTTCCTACTGATATCGTTTCGGTCTATAATTCTTATACATGCGCCAAGGTTGGGTGAAACGCCAGCATCTGGTCTGATGTTCCCAAAAGTTCCCTACGAAATGGAATTCAGAATCAGGTGTTAATATGGTACAGAAATAGAGCTGAGTCGACAGACTTCTTTGACGCCACTTACACTTTTCTCTCTCTCTCTCTCTCTCTATTTAATTTTTTTTTTCTCCGCAAACAGTATATCAGTAATTCGTCCCTCATTATCCCTCATCACTCCATGAGTGCATACCATCTTACACTTAACACCATCTTTAGATGTGTTATCAAAAACAAGTATTATTTCTTCGTACAATACGAATTTGGAAAGCTTTAGCTCACTAAGTCCACAACAAACTAAGAGCATTTAAGGTCAATGCGCACATAAAAAATGTGATGAATGGGCTATCTCTTAGTTTCTTTTTGAATTGTGTGGTATTTCGATGCTGGCAACACCAAAACGATTAATATAATGATAGATTTGAAATGTCAGACAAAGCGAGGGCTCTGTGCAGAAACTGTCCGCAATTTCAAAAGTATTCTGGTCGAAATAAAGCTCGATCATTTGACAAACATACTTATAACTAACAGAAGTTATCCGCTTGCTCGTCCGGTACGCACGGATGAAAAAAATCGCTGCTGTTGCTGCATAGTGTAAAAATCCAAGAATTTTAACTAGTCGTTGACTCAACAACTGAACATTAGTCGGACTTCTCTGAGGAGAATATGGCATCAAGACCTTTGACTATTTTCTTACTTGATCCAACTCATCCAAGGTACAAGAGTTGCAGCAAACCGATCTGTTCTCAATTAAGCGTTAAAGAAGTTGAAAAATGACGTGGATTCTCATTCTCATTCTTATACATATGTGATAATATGTGATTTAGCAAAACTGTATAACTTGGAATTCCGAAAATATTCGTGTAGTCATAGGGAACATCCTCAAAGGGTTCTTTTTTGAAAAAGATCTTTGCATAACGATGAACGAAGTGTGTTTCAGAGACTTGATATCAGTTTTTTGCGGCTTCATTTGACCGATTTGGACTTTGGGGTGGGCTGTGGTAAAACAATGGATCTGTTGCTGCATGCTTGCGATGATTACATATGTACATGCATATGTTTTCGAAAATGTGTACAGCACATCTAATTCTCAGCAAGACTCTATTTCTTCAATGTAAAACAAAAGACTTAGACTACAGTTTCCTATGGGTTTTTATGTAGGTTTAACCGATATACATAGGTTATTGTTTGAGGTTGTGTAATAAAATAAAATAAATGTGGACGTTAATATGCTTAATTTCAAAGTTTTACTTTTATTTGCATCCCACGCCCTGTTCCTAATAACGTCACATGGACCAATATAATGATGACTTGCTGACGTTTAAGTTTTAACGCATTTCCTAACCAACATTTCCTAACTGTGTATAATGTTAAAACAAATTAACAAAATCGTAAAACCACAAATTTCATTAGTGACTTTCATAAAATTAAATTCTACCCAATAGTTAAGTATGCTCATTTATAACCTTTGTGACCCTTTGATTTATTGCTCCAACACAGGCAATGGTTAAAAAAAAAGAAGAAGAAATATTTCAATTTTTTACAATCTCAAGCCTAATCAAATCGAATTCGCTGAAACTCTGCTCGTACCATACTCAAGACTTTAAATTACCTTGCCTTGGACTTAGCAGGTGGGCGACGGATTTTTTCTTGTCTTGTTACCATTCCACGAAATGATTAATGACATTTAGATTTAAATATTAGCCCGTAACACGAAGCCTTGCAAGATCAGTTATAGAATGTTCGCCATCAAGCGTTCAAGGGAAGCAGCATGAATCCGTTTATCAAACTCGTGTAATAATTTCCAGATGTTTATTATTCCCTCCTCCCTTCATTGACCGGATGAAAACAGTTAGAAAACTTATTATAATTGCTACATCGATCTGACCTATTTTTCCCCAAGATACAGCGAACTCGTACTTAATGTACGTATGTACACGCAACGCAGCAATAGTAAATGAAGCAATAACTTATTGTGTACATATGTATATTGCATACGCCTATGGAAGCATCGGCGTCTATTCCGGCATTTTATTTATGTTTTAATACAGCCGGTTGCTGTTCAGGACGCATGTAGTATCTGAAGATCAAAGAAGCTGATGTGGAGTGTGCGCATGCACATCCGCAGCCCATCAACGTAACGAAGCGTAATTAATGAAGGTATTCAGAGGTTCTTGTGTGATAGAGGCGCTTCGTTGCGTTTTTTTTTAGAAATTAATGAAGCGCACTTCGGTAATTTTCTGAGTCACATACTGTCTTGCATAAATTAGAAACATAGATGCGTTTAGTTCTCAGATCACTGTTAATAGATACTTCTTGGATATGAGTAGATTGATCGCAGTTTTGCATATACATATGTAGAATCGGTCGTAATCAATATTTAATAATTTATAGATGGCCAAAGGGACCGATAATTTTAGAGGAAATTGCTGCTCTGGCGATAGAAGATACACTTCAGGGAGGTTGCAACATGCTCTTAATTCATTGCTTCCATTCCATTGATTCTGGGTATGGCGCCAGTGTTACTGCAGTAGGCAGCTAATTGAAATTGCACAACCTTTAGGTACCAATGGGAGGAAGTATACCCAGTTATTACGAGTGGAGGGGGTACTGACCGAGGAGTGTAGCAGTACTCACTTTCTGGTTAAGCAGGAAAATGAAGGGAATGATACTTGGGCAAGGAGAAATGTACGCGATTTGATCGACGTTGTGGTTAGGATGAATTATAAATAGTATAAGGTACAGGTTCACCCCGAACTGTAGCGCCACCTTAGTAAGTAGATGTATTTATATGACATTGTCGGTCCTAGGAAAAAAAAAGGGAAAAAATACCATGTTGCATTTGTTCTTGGATCTGAATTTTTATAGAAGGACTAACATAAGTTAATTAACACAGATCCGTGCAGCTAGGTCGTTATAGCCTTTCAAGTTCTAACAGTGTATAAAATCTTGGAAAATACAAATAAATACAAAATACTAGCTGCAAATACACACTAGAAGTTGTGCGCCTGAAGCAAGCTAAGAGTGTAAAGCATGTGCAAAAATCATAAATCATGCGAGGCTTTGACCCCCAATAGCGAAAGGTATGTCACAATTTACTGAACAAAGAAAAACTTCCTACCTATAGGCCCTTCTATTTCTAAAAGAATCTTAACTAAATGAATCTTAACTCTCTGATAAAGCAAAATAACTGGGTCTTATTCTGGACAGAACACTAAACTGGAAAGCCAATCTACTAGAAAGCCAATGTAGCTCTCTATTCCTGTAAAAAGGCCATAGGTAGGAGCTGGGGTATGAAACCTCAAATCACTCACTGCCTGTGCGTGTTCGTTATCAGGCCTATTCTACTTTATGGCGTGATCGTATGGTGGCCCGCTCTTAACAGGGCTATCCACCTTACTTAGTTAGCGAAGGCGCAAAGAACTGCATGCATTTGCATCAGTGGTGCACTGAGAACTACTCCTTCAGCGGCACTGGATATTATGCCTCCTCTCAGTGGTCTAGATATCACATTGGCCACTCCTCGATCCTTGATCTACTCAACTTCAAACATGAAAATACAGAATCCACTCCGCCGAAAATGAGTTTTGACCGAAACTTCCGTACGAGCATCCCTGAACGGGATAAATGGGACCTATCGATGGAAGCTCGGTACACATTTTCACAGATGGCTCTAAGGCCGAAGGTGGGGTGGGTAGTGGTGTTTTCTCCGAAAAGCTCAACCTAAAATGATCGTTCCACCTCCCTGATCATTGTAGCGTTTTTCAGGCGGAAATCATGGCGATTAAGGAAGCCCTGTCCTGGCTGAAGTGTAATGTACTATGTGTCAGGGAAATTACCATTTTCACTGACAGCCAAGCGGCAATCAAGTCCCTGGAATCGTGCTCCTTTACTTCAAAGACATGCCAAAAGACTTGGCCTCTTTTCTAACGACATCTGCAGAAGGGCACCGTTATAGCCTGAATGACTTTTCTACTACTAATGAGAACTACTTGGTTTTTTTCCTCTGCTAGTTGTTGTCGCTAAGTCATGTGCCATGACAGCTACGTCGTCAGGAAATTTATTATTTTAGTTGTTAATTGTACGCACTCTAAAAACATCATCATACATTAAGTCACATAATAGTGCACTTAGTACGGAAGCTTTGGCACCACCGCATATGATATACTGTCTCATTCAATCTTCGGTGGCATACAGAAGTACTCTCTTCCAAAAAAAAATAAAAAACACAAAAAATCCTTCGTCTGTATGTACCCAGCAATGTTGCTACAGGGTATACATATGTCAGTTGCTATCAACTCTAGCGGCTTTTATTCCCAAATTTAGTAGAAATACTACATATGTACTTACGCACCAAGTATTTCTATCTTTCTTCTTACTGAAAAGCTTAAAGAGCCTGATTGAGAGAGTAACTAATGCAAAATAACTTTGAAATTGCATCCACTACAGGAGATCCAACATCCTTATCAGCATCGAACATTTTGCGGGACTGCGTTTCAAAATATAGTTGATAGAATTGAATTGAGTTGGCATTAACGTCGTCCATAAAGGGTGTTTTTGACAATGCGACCTTTGACTTTTTTTGTGACCTGGAAGACGACAGGGGGTAAACTGGACATAAGTACTGTTGATTCAAATTACTCAGTGGCAGCGACAGGCGGAAATGCCTGCACTGACGTTCTGTCTCGACATCTGTGTCCGAGTTAGATTCCCTCTATCATCTACGGTCAGGCTAACGAGGATGATGTTTCAGCACTCTGTCAGACCATGTCTGGAGACTGTCTGTTCTAACTCAGAGATGGCCCTAGATATGATCGTTAAATGATGAAATAAGAATGGTCTTTCGGTTTTAATTATGTTCTAATTTTGTTCTTTTTATGTTGTTCAACTTGACCGGTCTGATTAAACCAGTGCTAAAAGGAGTAATGACTTAGTGTAGCCTTCCTCATGTTAGCAAGCGCAGCACAAGTGCACAGGAAGTTAAGGACTGCCTCTTCCTCTTCATCTCTGCAACTCATGCTGAAGTTATTACAGAAGATACCCAAACTTTGAGCATACCTATCGGCCAGTGTCCGGTTATTACGTTAGTTAGCGTAGAGAGGGTTCCTTTCTTATGCTTTAAAAGTCCGTTAGATCTTCTTTGGTCTAGTTTTGGCCATAGTTGCACAGTGATAAGGTATTGGCCAAGTTGGCTCCTTCTATTGGTACCTTCTTTTAGTACATCGGCGTGGATGAGATACTTAGCATAAGACATCGGTATCTAATGCTCTTAGTACCGGAAGACCCTCATCTAGCCGTACAAAAAACATATCTGGGCAAAATATGTCGAGTCGGAGATTGAAGACGCACTCAGTAAAAATATGATCTGGATATATGCGACTATAAAAGAAGACAGGTTGGTGGATATGCGTCGGTAGTTTGGTGCACCAGGCTTTCGCGAAAAAAGTGTCTGTCTTTTGCACCAAACCATATAGAACGGCCTGCCGTCTTAGGCGAGATGTATTTAGGAGACTTATGAAATCCTCGTGGCCATGAGGCTTGTTGTTCTAAGGAATAGATATAAAGGTCGGAGTGACTACGTCTTTGGTGACACTCAGGCTGAACTTATAGCGCTGAATGCCCACACAGTACTCCTCCAGATTCATATTTTACGTTCAGGGTGATGATGGCACATTCATAGCAGCAAGGTTTGTTCCATATCAATCACACTATCAAATTATTGCAAAGGATATCGCAAGGATTTTTACCTTACTGCATGCTTGGCTCATAAAAAATGTCATGACTTTAAAATACTCACGATAAGGGGCCTTAAATTAAAAAAAAAAAACTGGAAATTTGATTTTCTATAACAAACGGTTAGCATTGGGAAGAACAATATCGCTCACACGTCGCACTCAGGCACTTATCAGACACGCATTATTTATGCATTAATGACTTGCATTTGTTTCGTTGCTTAACCACTGGATACACTCTGCCCAATTGTACCCGTAAGCATAGCGTACATTCTTCAGAGGAAATCAGTAGGACCACACGCAGTGCAAAGCATCGTGCTCACGGAAATTTTTAAAATAAATATTTTACTAGACTTGACCGTGTGATTCATGTGAAGGTTTACCTCAATTGGGTTTGACCTCTTTAATGTTATTTTGCATTAATGCAAATTACAGTTAGTAGTTTAAGGCCGACACTGTTGCAGAGCCACTGAACCAAAACTTAGTCTTCTAGCGCTCGATCGGGTCTCCATTTCACTGTTACACAATCGAGCGAAAAGCAATTGTCTTGCTGCAAACTGCCCGTAGCGACTACAAAATCTTCCGGTTGCACACGAAATACGCCACACCATCGACGCAAGACCTCTTTTCAGATCGTTGCATCGCTTGTTCCAGGCATAGTGATGCATTCGTATCTTTTGCACTTCGCGCAAATGTTCAACACTCATACGGGGCAGAAGGTTTTTTTTTTTTTTGGCGGTTCGTTCCCTCCGTAAACTGGATTGTCCAGAGTCAAATGCGAAAAACCGGTGGTGATGCCGGTTGAAAAGTGTCGGATCCGGTGCTGCTGCATGCAGTAACGGATACAAAGACCAGTATGTGCCAAGACCACGCCACAATATGGGGCTTAACTGCCGCAACATGTACATGTGCAGCTAATCTGGACGCGCTGCAGTGATGTCGACGCAGCTGAATTGTTGGTAATATTCGTCATGGTTCATTAAGTGCACTTATGAAAAGGCTTCGCCATCTCAATGGGTGGTGGTTGTGCACCGAAGACCTAGGCACCTTGGGCTATTCCAAATCTATTTTACACAACAATCGGATAAAAATAGTTTCCCCAAATGTCAATGGAGGCATTTGAGTAACTTGTGTTGGGTTGGGCACTTAACAAGACCAAAGTCGAGTAGCAGTTTTGCTTGTATTTTGCTGAACTGCACAGATTTTGAAATGAAATGAATTGAGCTTTGACATTTAGTGCTATTTACCTCTGCAGACACTTATTCAACGATCAGCAGATCACTTCAATCAAACGTGAGAGAAACGGGTAAATTAATTTGTTTGGTTTATGGTAAGTTAATGTTGTAAATTAGAGGTGGTTTCGAGGACGTTATAGTTAGAAAATATAACTAGTGAATACTGCTAAAGTGATTTTTGGTATAGAAGGTGGACCTAAAATTCCTTGATTTGTGAAAAGCCAGGGCTGGAACATTTGTATGTCTTACTCAACCTGAAGCGTCAAGTCCATTTCAGCTACTTCGTTTTTAAAATAAAAAGAACAAAAATCCATCGTTTATAATTTTTAGAATTCAACTTAGTTTAAGGTTGCGTATTTTTATCCCTTATTGTTTGGATTTTTTTCCCTTAAAAGAAGCTACGAGTAACAAAAGTTTCCTTAGATGTCCATAGCCTCTTGAAATAGAAAATGTATTGGAAAAAGCTCACCACAGACAAAACGCATTATTAGTCTTCCTACCTAGGTGACAAAACTGAACACCTGTCTACACACCGGATGCAACATGTACAAACCAAATTTTATAAAAAGATCTTGGAAAAAACACAGGAGCTTCAAATCGATACACACCACCCTTTCATCGATTTTAAGGCCGCGTATGACTGCATTTATAGAGACGAGCTATATAGAGCAATGTCTAGTTTTGGCATCCCTGCCAAACTCGTCCGTTTGTGCAGGATGACGATGGAGAATGCACGCTGCTCCATCAAGGTCGGTAAAGACTTTACCGAGACCTTCGATGTCAAAAAAGGATTTAGACAAGGCGACGCGCTGTCATGTGACTTCTTGACTTCTCACGAGCCAACACCAGAGGCACAATCTTTCAAAATTCCGTCCAATTAATTAGCTAATTAGCGGTTAATGAGCGCAAGACTAAGTATATGCCGTCAACAAGGAAGGACAACCAACATCGACGTCTCGGACAGAACGTCACTATAGACAGATATAACTTCGAGGTAGTTAGGGACTTTATCTACCTAGGCTCTGCTATGAACTCAGAAAACGACATCAGCGCTGAGTTCAAACGAAGAATAACTATTGCCAATCGCTGCTTCTTTGGGCTAAGAAGGCAATTAAACAGCAAAGTCCTCTCTCGAGCAACTAAAGTGACCCTATACAAGACTTTAATCATCCCAGTCCTGCTCTATGGCGCAGAGGCATGGACCCTGTCAACAGCGAATGAGGTCGCTCTTGGCTGTTTCGAGAGAAAATTCTTCGGGTGATTTTTGGTCCCGTCTGCATAGACGGTGCGTGAAGGAGGAGATACAACAGCGAACTGCATGGGCTGTTTAGCGACATCGACTTGGCCAGAAGAGTGAAGGTCCAACGACTGAGGTGGCTGACACAAATGCTCTAGCCCGGAAAATCTTCGAATCCATTCCCGACGGTCGGCGCAGTAAAGGAAGACGGCGACTCAGGTGGCGTACGCAGGTGGAAGGGGACCTCAACCAACTTAGCGTGCGAAGCTGGAGGCAGGGTTTTAGATGTGATGTTTCTGGAGTTTCTTGGTACTAACGTTTGCTTTTCTTACTGCCAAATTCACTTATCCCCATTTAGTTCCATTTATAGCAGAACCTTTAAATAGCGTCTTATAGTTAGGTTTTATGAGCTTTATTATCTAAGATTCTGGTTCGATTCAAAAGTAAGAAGTAAAAGTCTTGTTCACGGTCGTTAATCTCAAACAAACGTTCGATAGTAGCAACTGTCATGAGACATGAGAAACTTTTTAATTAACTTAGCTTTTCGCATACGGGATAAGAAAGGTCTCCTATTTGTGCCAAAAATAAAATATGCAGCCATACGATTATTTCCCACAAATTACATTATAAACCAGGTAGTTTTGATAAGTTTCGAAGGTACATATCATGGAAATTGGATCAAACGTTTTGATTCTGCAACTTTTCGTAGACTGCCTGGTGTAATTCATATTAAGGAAATCTCATTTAAAATGACACTACAAATGTTAGCTGGGCCAGCACATAAATGACCAGGTCTGACCACTTCTACGCTATAAGATTGTTTGATAATTGAATGAGTTTTTTTTGCCAAACCAAATCCTAGACCACTTAGACACATCTCTAAATCCTCTTACTAATCAGTAATCCGATTTTTGGCTAGAGATTCGAGGAACGTAGATTTTATTTCCGTCTCTTTTATTATTTGGTAACTATGGTTGCTATTCCTCCGGGGGGCGCGAATCTCCATCGTCATTCGTCGCAAGAAAACACACTACCACTATATAATTTTTAAACTTATAACTGAATGAAAGAAAAACATGAGAATCTTGAAATAATAAATATGAGAAATAATGCACAGTATAGACTCGCAAGCCTGGAAACATGAAAAGTTGATACTGCCCGGAATGCTCGAATGTCCGGATTGTGGAAGGGAAAAACAAATTAAATTGTTTGAATTTTTTTAGGGCTTTACTTAAGCAAAAATGCCTCAGTGGTTTGTACATACATACATACTGAGCGTTGATATCACACCTATCAGCCAATAATTTCCATTAAGCCCACTTACTTTGCCACGGGATTTTCGTGATCGTTGCATCAGATCAGTATTTATACATACATATGTATGTATATGTATGTTACTATCTCCCATGGGATCGACTGGGTTGACTTGAATTATCTTCATCAGTGCTTAACCTTTTTACCTGTTTCCAGTTGTCCTTGGAGAAGCTTTCTATGATTGACCTATACCTGCGTGGGGTAATTGCCAAGTGTTTTTTTTTATTATTGTGCCCTCTAAGTACCGACATTTATTTGTGCTTCAACAAACTACAATATCCATGACCTTTCAATGTGTGTGCTATCCCGCTTCTAACCAGCCGAATCCAAAATAGTGAACACTAGCAAATCTTTCTCTTGTACAAGTCGATTATCGACATTTGCTGATATATTGGGGCGTAGATTTGTTCCCCACATCAAAAAATAAAACAACATACGCTGCTCCACCAATTTCCACATCGGTAATTAATCTTCAATCAGGGTTATTTTTTTTTTGTCGATGCCTGGAAACCCGCAGTGCTTGGCGGGTTAATTTACTTAGCTACGAACTTAGTGCAGGTGTTTTCTCAGATAGGCTTAATCTTAAGCTGTCTTTCCGTCTTCCAAATCATTGTAGCGTGTTCCAGGCGGAATTAATGGCGATCAAAGAAGCCCTATCTTGGCTTAAGAAAAACGTGATATCTTTAAGAGATATCCGCATCTTTTCAGACAGCCAAGCAGGAATCAAATCTCTGGAATCGATCTCTATAAATTCATTTGTAACTCTAGACTACCGTCCGTCTCTTGTGGAGATGGCTGAGCAGTTCAATATTCACCTGTGTTGGATTCCGAGGCATAGAGACATTTCAGGGAATATTAAGGCCGATGAACTCGCCAGAATAGGAACAACTATACCCATCTTGCCGGACAAAGGCACCTTAGGTATTCCAATCGCTACTCGCAAACTTAAACTTAAGCTGGATGCTGTCGAGAGTACAAATCTTAGGTGGACAAGTGGATCAACATGTCTAGCGACAAAACAGATTTGGCCAAATCTGGATCTAAAACGCTCTAAGAATTTGATTTCTCTCAATAGACTGCATATCGGCACCACAATAGGTGTCATCACTGGACACTGTCTAATAGGCAAGCATGCTACAAGGCTAGGCCTCTTTGCGAACGAGTTTTGTAGAAGGTGCATGGATGAAGAAGAGGAGGAAACTATCCCTCAGGAAGGAAGCTTCACTTAGGAGCTCCCTATTACAACGATATAGGCGACCTGATGAATATTGACATTAAGAGCCTCCTATGCTTCATAAGAAGCTCAAATTGGTTTTACCGGGTAGGTAGAGAGAAACTTTCGCCCGCGATCGACGTGGTATCACAATGGACCTACCATTGGTCTAAGTGTGTTGGCGACTGCTAGCGTTGCTTTAGGGAAGCGTTAAACAGCGTTAGCGATAAACACCCCTATGCACTATGGTGATACCTCATTAATCATGCAATGTCGGTACCTAAAAGTATCAACAAACTCTACAAACTAACTCCTACGAGTTTTGTAGTAAGATATGTACATACTTGCAAGCCATTTGTCTAACTTAAGCACCCACAGCTAATACACATTTTCCAGTAAACTTACTTTTATTCATTTTTCTGTTCTACTTTTCCCCGACCCAGCAGTGGTAGTCCTGACTGTATCTTGTAGCCACTGTACTTTGGACGGTGATGATTTCTGATGCAATCTACTACGCATGCGAATCTCTTGAGTCACGAATTGGAAATAAGAGTCGTATTTGCCCCAGAAATTAGCTCATTTTGCACTCGAGGCAATAATAAATCGTCAATTGCTGCTTCCTACAACATAACCGAGTTGTGACGTAATCCCCTTATACACAGCGTTTGCAATAAATCATAAGCGTTCCAAAATCGTCCAGCATCAGAATTATAACCTCTTGATCGTCTACATTCGAATATCATCATTCTTCCATACCGGTATACTTGTACATTGAAAATGATTTCTTGAAATAATTACATGCTCCAACTAGAAGGCTGATCTACACGTATAACAGAGCAGCCAATCGAATGACGCAGTGACCGGTCCTGACCCCACGATCTACTGTGCTTGCCTCTGCATTGAAGCCATAATTTGCCTCAATGCCCCTAATAGAGCAGAAATTATGGCATCACGAAATGAAAATTTATAGGACTCACTACAAGAGTGGAGCTTATGCGCGCACGTACGGATGCATGTATAACAATGATTCCGAACCGGCAGTGAAGCTGTGCGTTTTTCACTGTTCACTGATCGCCATGGTCCGGCGGTCGAAGATGTAGATGCTCGTAGGTGTGCTCTTAGAAGACAAACAACAGATGCCCCCTCGTGTGTTCTGGCCTGTGAAACCTGAAAATGGTAAAATCGTTTGCCCATTAAGATGAATTTACGACGTTTGATTGCGCGAACCTTTGAGGGAAGTCCTGTCAGCTTTTTGCGATTTTGCGGATTTTTCCTTGTAGAATTTATGGCTAACGAATTATATGGTTACAAACATCGAAATGCGTTATTAATAATGTTCGTGTTGTAAAGCGGATATTGTAAGGATATGTTGAAAACTTAATTACGTTGATGGAATCCGATAGGCTGTTAAATTTATCCCGGTTCTTTGGATGAAAAGTAATATAAAATATAATAATTAATAACCTTAATGCTCAGACAGTTATTGTATATTGGTGCTGTGGTGTACTCCTATGGTGGTTTTACGGCGAGCTTCCGACTTCGTCGATTGGTGTTTGTTTTAAGTTTATTACATATCGCATGTTGTAAGACATCAACGTCGTATTTTTGAAAAGTTATTAAAAAAGGAAACTATTTCTGCATAACAAGCTTAAAACTTCTTTTGTTAGAGAGGTGGGATCGTGTTTTCTGGTATTCGAACGCGCAACCTCCCGCTCAGCGACCCAACGCACTAACCACTTAAGCCACGGTGCCCACAAAAAACTAGGTTGCAACTAATGAAACTGGACTAGTAGACCTTGCTGCGCATTGAAAAGTAACCATAGCTTGTACGCAGTTGATAAAATACAGAAGTGGACAGACACTTGAAGTTTCCTTGCAATGTCCTTTTCCACCGGGTGTAGCAAACACGATGTTGAACTTGTTGATTAAGGTCAGTGCTTTTCTTGCTGTTCAAACTTGAGCTTGAGCTTAGGTGTCGGAACAGGGGAAACATCGCCACCAGATGCTTCCAGCTCAACGTTAATCTTGTAAGCGAATCAGCAACTTTCTGTCCGTATATGGCAACACTCACTATCCTATAATTTTTTCTGTCAGGTACTTATGGGATATTGTATTTGGAAAACTTAAATAGCTGCTATCTATGTACATATGTATGCGATCAGTACTGCGACTTAACAAAGGCATGTCCTCAAATAGCCTCCGCATAATCTGCTTAGTAAATATCTAATTTGGATCGACATGTTCAGAACTCAAGTCACTAAGGACCAACCAATAAAATAAATTCATGTACGATCTATCTTTCAGAAATTGTCTATAAGAGCAAATATTATCTCCATTGAAGCGTTACGATGGGGTGTATCATATGTATGTATAGCGCAGTGCGTTGTATAAAGGGCAAAAACAACAAATATTTGGATTACAGCCCGACTCTAGAAACCTTTAACGCTAGGCATGTGACATTTTATTTGGGAACTTCGTAATACCCTAAATCTTTGCATATAAAATTGGTTACCAATTATAAGTTGCTAGATCGAAAATAATAATTTCTCGTTATTTTTTAATCCTTTAAAATTGTATTTCTTATTTGGGAAATCTTGAATCTTTGTTACCTGCTAAACATAGTCCGAAACCGACACACATATGTATGTATATCCCATCACAATTAGTGGAAAAGAGTAAGTAAAAGGGTTGACAATATTTTGTACTATAATAAACACATTAGTAAGTAAGGTCTTGCTCAATAATTTTCAGTTTTTCTTTCTCAAATTTCGTGCCTGTCATAAAAATTTCATGTAACATCAAGGGACTTGATACCTTCGGAGGATGCCTATCGGTATTTCTAATGAATTCCGCCTGAAATGTTGTCATTTACAAATAAAAAAAATGATCGCTCCATCCCTCTCCCACTACAGACATTATTTTATTGCACTAATTATCTTCCTGTGCTAAAAGGTAGTCTACCTGCCACCCAAATGTCCTTACGGATGGTATAAAAGCGCGTTGCATTTGCTTTTTTAAATCAATTCAATTTTGTAAGTTGCACATTAACATCATACAAATAACATCATGATCCTTGAAGAAGTTGACGAAAATCAAAACGAAACCACGCATCAAGACGAGGGCATCACATCTGTTGTACTCAAAGTACCAAGTTTATCGACTCAATGGGTGGAGTTTTTAAAGGATGTTGTACACTCCAAGACAAAACGAGCTGAACGCCTAAAAAGGGACTCCGAAACAATCACCGAATTTATGGAACGATTTCCTGTTACCGATGAGAATCAAATTCGTTGACAAATATACAGCACCTGTATTAATAACAAGGAAATGTAAAATTATTAATTTTTCAATATGTACAAAAATAAGAACGCTTTAATCTGTTTTAAATAAAAACTATAAATAAGTAAACCAAACGTATTTTATTAAAAATCGAGTTCTGGTTAAGGATAAGAATATTTCGTACAAGGTTCCTTCTCGGGTCTTGACTTATAATATTTTTTATTTTTGAATTTTCTGCTGCGTTTACTGTTAATCATACCTTGTCATTGGTTTTTGAGCCGTGGGTGTGGAAATGAATTGACTCTTCTCTTAAAAATACTTCTTCCTTCCAGAATGATCTGGTGGGGATGATTACTTGGAAGTTTTCATAAAAATTTCAACGCAGAACGGCTTACTCCAAGTTTTCGGCAGAGATTCGGAATTGTTTCACAATGTATGACTATCATCTATCATCATCATGGCTATCATCTTTTCTATACCTTTGTAAGTTTAAGAGCGAACTACTGCACTAGCTGCTGTTTGCCAGCCAAAGATGTCGAGAGGTATCACGTAAAAAGGATGTTCAGTGCTGCAGAGGGTGCTGCACGAAGAGCTCCGTTAAGGAAAAACAAATTGAGCATTGGACTTCACTTAGATAATCGCGGTTTACGGATTTATCTAATACTCTCCACCAGGCAATCACCCCATGTGTGAGTATCGGGCTTATTACCAAAATGTAGAGCTAGTGAGTAATGCGAAGTTGCAAACCCAATTCATTCTCCATAACTTTTTGCAAACAAAGAGTGCTACTACAGCTTTCTTGATTCTTTCTTAAATATCAGGTTTACATCTTAATTTCTAATGCAAAATAAGATTCAAATATTTTTCCCAGTCAGAGAAAGTTAAGCTTATACCTTAGAGAGTGGGTGGACGAACGGAAAATTATATTTTCTTGCAAAGAGTATCAATTCAATTTTTTAGAGGTTCACACCTAAACCACGTATAGTATGAAGTAGGCTTTGCAAAGTAACCTGTTAGCGAATGTAATTCAGTTTTCACTTATTTGCCTTATATGCATGCTGAACCGCTGGCAGAAGTCATGCATCAACCTGTACATCAATCAGTCGTTCTAATGTGCTTCGAAAGAATGATGATAGACTAATGTGTCTGAAATATTTTCAATTTGTATAAGGACATTAACCAGCTTCGTCTTGGTGGTAAATTCTTACAAAACCTAAATTGTTCTCCTAAGATAATTGGCATCAGTCTCTCCTTTACACAAAATTCAAAATGCTTGGGTCTTATTTTTGGTAGGAAACTTAACTGAAAACCTAAACACCTGCTATCAACGCGATCAATACTGCGACTTAACAAAGAGATGTTCTCAAATAGCCTCCAGACACTGTACTTAGTAAATATCTAATATGGATCGACGTCATCCCAATAGGGACCGGTACATCCCATCTAATAAAATCTATTCATATGCGATCTATCTTTCAAAAATTTTCTAGAAGAGGTCCTAAACCGCTGAAAAGCAAATATTACCTCCATTCAAGCGTTACGATTGGATGTATCATATGTATACTGTGGTGCGTTCGATAAAGAGCAAAAACAACAAATATTTGTATAACACCCCGACTTAAGGAAGAAATCCTCAACGCTAGGCATTTGAAATAGAAGGAAAGCGTAGCCTACATCCGGAAACGGATTTAGGCTAATCGACTTTGCGGCTGCCACACCTCCAGCCCACGTTTCTCACACCTCAATAACCACTAAGAGTCCTGATGGCTTCCAGATCATTGAACGAAAACCTTGCTCTACCAGGTGTCTTTATTGCTGGACGATATGAGCCATGTCCATCCACAGTTGTTATTTTGCTGAAATTGGTGCAAAGAAGTTTTACTACCTAATTTACCTACGTACGTAATAAAATCATTAAATGTCATTTAATATATTTACAAGGGTTTTTATTACCTAACATTTTATTTTGGGAATTTCGTAACACCCTAAATCTTTTCATATAAAATTGGTTACTAATAATAAGTTGCTACATCGAAAATAATTTTAGATTTTTTTTAATCCTTTGAAATTTTATTTCTTTTTGTGGCAAATCTTGAATCCTTGTTACCTGGTAAACATAGTCAGAAACCGACATATATATGTATGTCCCATAACAATTAGTTGAAGAGTGTAATTAAAAGAGTTGACAATATTTTGTGCTATAATAAACACTTAAGTAATTATGGTCTTACTTACTAAGGCATTTACAAATTTTCAGTTTTGTTCTTTCAAATCTCGCGCCTGTAGATATGTGTGAACTCCACAATAGAAGTTGGTTTAAATCTAAATATCTTAATAACTTTTCGTAATGGACCTTGAAACACTTGTGTTACATACATACATATATGCCTCTCTTTGAGGTTTATCCCAAGCGGCTCTCCGGGACATGAGCATTAGGGAAAAACTACGATAAGGCGTGTAGAAGTCGTAGAAAATTACCCCACAAAAATGGAATTTAGCAAGAACTTCCTTATCAGCCACCCTATGTTGTATTCCATACATAATGACATAGTCGAAAGCTTAATGCAGTAAAAAAGTTTCAATCGCAATATTTAATTTAAAATATATTATAATAATTGATCCTAAAACACAAAATGAAAAAACCTGTATATTGACCAATTGTAAAGACATGCATATATGTATGCATACATACACATTTTGGACTATCACCCGACCATCTTGTTGATCGTATCGTTTCGTTAATTTTTCGTGGGTCATTTTAGAAAGCGACAAAGTATGGATGTCTTCACAATTCTTTAAAAGTAATCTAGTTTATCAATTGAGTTTCCATTCAGTAATACTCCTTGATTACTCTTCTTCTCCTAACTAATACCGAAGATCGGTCCCGAATATGCCTAACTGCCTTCATCTCTTCGACGCATAGTTTTATGATCCTGTGAATGATCCTGTGAACATCGCAACTTAGCCATAGTTAACTACATTTAATAGTCTCAGCAATAAGCCATTGGTCGATGAAGCCCTCTGCATCAAGAAATTCTGTAGCCAAGCCTAGCGATATTCATTGTCTTTAATCATCATATTTTTTTGAAAGGCCAAATGACAAAAATGCGTTTTAAGGGTATTTAAATGGAATATATACATCGTAAACAAGCCTCTTCAATTAGTCCGGATTCAAGCTTACTGCCTCCAGTTGGGCATTTGAGGATCTTTTCTTCATATATCTGCCATATAAGTCGACACCTTCTTCAACTCCGGTTGTCATGATTAAGTTTACGTTTGATTCCAATGCTGACGCCATTTGAAGAACTTCACTCATCGCAAATTTAAGCTTCTTCTTTGATCACCAGGGCACTAGCTGATCGATCAATCGAAGAAAGTCGTAGTCGGATTCAAAATATGTTTGTTTTGCGTAATTTGAATTCGAGCTCAGTACGCAACCATCAAGGCACTCCAACCTTAAAGCATACAGATTTTATTTAAAAGTACACTGCCAATTGCATGGTACATATATTATGTACGTACATGCGTACATATGTATGTACGTGCTTTAATAAAAGTTTACCACTTAACTGCTCGTCAAGAACAAAGCAACGACAACGATATATACATAAATCTTAATTTTATTTTTCGTTGAATAATTACATGACATTTACATTTTCATGATTATTCCGATTGACAATTTTAACGATTTTAAGTAAATTTGCTACTACGTACGATTAAGAGATGATGTCCCCAAACTTATTACATGTCTTTCACATGCGGTCTGGAGTCTACAAGTAAGCGGTAGTAGCACCCAATTAAAAAAAAAAAGCGCATATTTGTGGGGTAGTTCCTGACCCCAACCAATGTATGTGCATACATATTAAAAAGTCAGTATCTACAAGTATAGTTCATTTCTACGTAAGTCTACAAACTCTGGCCACATCTAGCCTTGCGAGTATAAAATACTAACAGAAAATGTTAATTAATTTTCTTCTTTTCACTAAGGAAATTTATATTTGAGGTTTCTGCTAAAATTGTTTACTGTGTATTTTACGATCTTAGTTTTACACATGTATTATTTCACTTAAGTTAATAACACAAATTATTTTTTTATTCTTGCAGGTACGCCAAAGTTCTCTAGAAACAAAAAAATTGACTAAAGTAAGTGGAAAACGAACGAACGTTCCTAAACTAAATAAATATGATTAAAACCTGTTAATGCAATTCATACGAGTATTCTCATACTTCGAGTTTTGAAAACGAAAAAATTGTCTTTTCCTTTAGAAATGTTCTCCATTTCTTCCCGTCTCTAACTGATTTCTATGCCGAGTATCTATATGTACTTTCTCTGACAACCTTTAAAACCACACCAGTCATCAAACAATAAATCTTTTCGACAATAAGATCGGCAACTGTGTTATCACCCCGCGTCAGTAGCAATTTCTAATAATAAACAAACCTTCCAGCACATACACATGTATGTATATGTGCATATATAATTTGCGTTCTAATTAATCACACTGGTGTATCCGCAGAAACGCGAAAAAGAATAGATGTGACATCAAGTGTCTGGACACCTTCGAAGGATAACTATCGGTATTTCTATCTCTTTCCACAATCTGATAGTGTACTCTTGTTTTACTCAGAGTTTAAAGTTAAGTAACGGTAGTGGTAATGATTAACGCCTCAAGTGTTATCATTAACAAATAAAAAAACAATTATCGCTCTATCTCTCTCCCCCTACACACATTATTTTATTGCACTAATAATCACATTCCAAGAAACCTTAGGTTGAAATTATCTTCCTGTGCTAAAAGGTAGTCTACCTGTTACCCAGATGTCCTTACGGATGGTATAAAAGCGCGTAGCATTTGCTTTTTTAAATTAATTCAGTTTTGTTAGTTACACACGAACATCATACAAATAACATCATGATCCTTGAAAAAGTTGACGAAAATCAAAACGAAACCACGCATCAAGACGAGGACATCACATCAGTTGTACTCAAAGTACCAAGTTTATCGACTCAATGGGTAGAGTTTTTGAAGGATGTTGTACACTCTAAGACAAAACGAGCTGAACGTTTAAAAAAGAAGTCTGAAACGATCACCGAATTTATGGAACGATTTCCTGTTACCGATGAGAATCAAATTCGTTGACAAATATACAGCACCTGTATTAATAACAAGGAAATGTAAAATTATTAATTTTTCAATATGTACAAAAATAAGAACGCTTTAATCTGTTTTAAATAAAAACTATAAATAAGTAAACCAAACGTATTTTATTAAAAATCGAGTTCTGGTTAAGGATAAGAATATTTCGTACAATGTTTCTCCTTGGGTCTTGACTTGTAAAATATTTTTATTTTGCATTTTCAGGCTTTTGCCTACGTTTACTGGTAAATGTATTAGAAGTTGCATGTGAATGTGATTTTGAAGTACAAACAGTTCCACCTGTTATTATGAAAATTATATACATATGTACATCAAACAGTACTCGTACATGGGTTTAGAATAGCTCAGCAGGAAGACTCGTTATAGCTTCGAAACTGTCAGTTTCCAAATTTGACTTCAGCATATACATAAGTATGTATGTATGTTTGTACTTTAACAAAAATTGTGTTAATTAACTTTCGCATACATTTTCGTACATGTCGTTGCCAATTTAATTATTTTTTTTTTCAGAACGGTGTACTAATGTTTTTCATAAACTCCTTTTTCAAGTGTTGACATAAGATTAGCACAGTTTAACTGTTGAAGTTTTCAGTACTAAGAGATACTCGTAACTGTATTTAGTTTTGGGCGTATGAAACTTTCTAAAAAAAAATGTTTCCCTTTGTGAAGGAACTAGTAACACAAATGTACAGTAATTTAGAATTGGTAACATATGTAGCCATT
This sequence comes from Blera fallax, assembly GCA_946965025.1. Taxonomy (NCBI): domain Eukaryota; kingdom Metazoa; phylum Arthropoda; class Insecta; order Diptera; family Syrphidae; genus Blera; species Blera fallax. The sequence goes on from OX337247.1 coordinate 33,015,426, forward strand.
TAATGAGGAATAAATAAAATAAATGGGAAAGGACGTGTACTCGTGAGGTATATTGAAATAGAAATTCCTATTAAAAATTTCGTTTGGTACTAGAGATCTTTCTCGTTGCTACAGTGGCTTGAAGGCGGTGTATTTCTCCTTGCTTTATGGCTCAAATATTGAAGATGGGTATATTGGCTTAAAGTTACGTTGGTGACTTACTTCACTTTAGGTTTCCCCTTATTTGTTTTAGGCCTCCACGATGCGTACGTGCATTATCAGCATTATCAGCATAGGCGAGATGTTCAAGTTCAGATGTGAGTGTCCATCGAATTGCTTTAGTTCCCTTTGATAAAGCAGCAGCGGTGAAAAAATACATGCTTGTTGGATGCCACTTAAGATTTTAGGTTCTTCCGAAAGCCTTCCTCGTACGTTGACATCGTAATAGATGTAAGTTTGCCTAGTATGTTCCTTCTGCACCTCTCCATGCCAATTAGATATAGTCCACGTTATATATGTATGTCCAGTTTAATATGCAACAGCTAAAGAATGAATATAGTGAAATCTAATCCGTCTCTGATTTTCCTTGCCTCTTGTGCAGGGAAGAGTTCCCCGTTGCATTATCTGACCAAAGAGAAATGATATTGTACATCAGAAAACTCATGTAAAAATAAGCCAAGTTCTATTATACAAGTGTTTTAAAATTATGTACTCGCAAAAGCGAGTAAAACTTAAAAGTATTTATATCTATTTACCTCCGCATTGCGTTTTCAAATAATTCGACAGTATCCGTGCATAAGCTGTTCGATGTTCTTCGAGGAATTCAGAACTTCGAAGCCGTAAAACCAACCATTTTGTTTAAACTTTTTTTCTTTCTGCACATTAAAAGATTTAAAAGAATTCTCAGACTTTCTCTGTGATTAATTTTAATGTTGTTCGATTTCGATCGAATTGATTAAAATCTACTTTGAGGAACTTTCAATCAGCATCAAAGCTCAGGGTTGTTACACCGGGCTTATAGGGTTTTATTTAATCATTAATGGTACTAGAAACGTACATTAATCCTAGGCTATAAAATAGCATTGCGATTTATCTGTAAACCTTGCAGTCGGCATGTTAAAACTTTCTTTCTCATCACCTGTAAAATGATGTCCTCCTTTCACATTTAGCATGTGCCACTGTAACTGCATAATGAAAAAGTTGATGGGTTTTTCCGTGTGATTTATGTCTGTGCGCACAAGTAAAGTGTTTTTGATTTTTTGTTCGGGTTAAGTACAGTGTTCATGCATTTCCACGAGAGATTAAGTCATTAACGAAAGACAAAGCGATTCCGAAGAAACGGAACAATACCTTGACACACCTATGTATGTGCGCACATATACATATATAGGTAGGTACATTTACGAGTGTAAGCTTCTACAATAGGCTATACCACCTATAAAAATAAAAAGTTTCCTAGTCACGCCTGGTGAATTTTCGCTTTTTCACTGCACATTACATAAATTGAAAATGTTACTCTGCGTGCATCTGTTTGCCTGTGTTAATGATTGGAAAAGTACTTAGCTGAGTTTTTTAAACGGGACTTTTATACTAATTTCATCCGCTATGAAGAGTTGCTATCTTAGGGTTTTTGGTAGTCTCGTAAAGCTCTAGCATCCGTCTCCCAAGTTGACAAGCCTCACGAAAGGTAGAGTTTATTAAACTAATCATGCGTAGCCTGGTACTTACCCATTGGTGGCCGACGCAAAATTACTCCCCCTTGCTTTTCTTGGCGGATCCCTTGGCGTCCTGTTTAATTTTATTTGAGTAGCTTTTGCTTATATTTCCTCATTTTCTGGTATTTTCTGTGTAATTCTGCATTTGACCAGTATATTTACGTGCGGTGAAAAGCTTTTTTTCTTTTCAAAGGGGCATCACAGGCTACATTTATAACTTGCTCTGACTTGATGTCTGCAGGGCCCGTCAGTATCACGACTTTTATCACCCTTGGTCTTGAGTTGGAGCTTCTGTGGAAGTATGTTGCCTTATAATCAATATGTTAATAGAGATCAACATTTACGGTATTCATAAGAACAAGATCTAGTGTTTTTCCTCACCTGTTATTGTCTATATGCACCCCATACGACCATGCATTCACATGCATGCTAATGATAAGCGTCTTCCATTTAAGCAAGTCTGCTCAGACGCTCTTGCGGCTAACTTGGTAGCGCATATCACCTATATTCATGGCGCATATCGCCAATACGATTTGGCTCTGAGTTGTCCAACAAGGCCAAAAGGGTTTGTATGGATGGAAAGTGGAAATAAAGTTTAGGTAGTTTTGTCCATAAGCCTAGCGTCTCGTTCCCGTCGAGGTACCTCATTTTCAAAAGCCTTAATCATAGGTAAATCATAATTGTAGTAATAATTGTAAATCACTTTTTGAATTTGAATAGAAATTGCGAACTTCGTGATCTATGTATGTACATTATATTGACTTCTGATGAAATTTTGGTTTCCTCCCAGCACCTCGGCAGCACTGGTATCCGAATGATGCCTTTCAAACAGTGGCAATTGTTTTGGCCTCATCATCTTTTTACGCAGATTTGTGGGATACAATCACTTTTATTGGTTGCTTTGGTGGTGCAGATTTTACGGGCGATTTCGCCATTCGTGCCTTACTTCAAAAAGGATTATCTACGGCTAGAAGAACTATCCCCGTTCAACATTTTGCAAACGTTATAGGCATAGTTCTTTATTAGTGAAAAAAAAAGTTATTCTTAGATTACAGAGTAAATCCTCCGATTAATTATGGTGAATAATTCTATTGCACAAGCTGCCACGGCTAGCTTGTCAGGTCAATTGTGTTGCGATGGATATTTTATTTGAACTGCTTCAATTATCTGGGTTATTGAAGTAATAATGGTTCCATACAGCTCTACTTAGAGGAATTCGGCTCTTGAGTTCTTCGACTAGTTGCGTTAATAGCATCAATTTTTACGTCTGTGCACACCAAACGAGCACGTGGATAACTTTTGTTATCTATAAGCAACTATCTTTCACGAACTTTCTCTATGAATGTCCCCGTACAAGTCGATGATGGGGCTCAATTTCCATCAAAACATTTTTCCAAATTTCGTACATTTTCGGTTACATAGCACTGTCTTTGGAAATACGTTTTCTATATTTCCCAGAGTTGTTCAAGAGATAAATAATCTATTTGTCAGTATTACAAACGGTTTAGTGGTGCCATTGTTGAAATAACACTCACTTCGAAAAGATAAATTTGTTGGTTTAGCCCCGAGAAAATCTTTTTATTGAATACTTTCGTTGAATCTACTTAAATCTACTTACACTGAATTTCATTCAGTTTTGCTGTCAGCCATGAAGAGATAACTATGTTGACGCTACAACCTCACAATTAATTATCTAACCTCTAAAAAATCATACAATGATTGTAAAGAAGTTGAAGACCATTTGTATACGAAGTATCGCTATTTTTGCAAGCTGATCAACTACCTTCATTATGTTAGAATGCCTGTTTCTCCATTTTTACCCACAAAAGAGGTCAGCACGTAACAATGTAATTTTGCGAAACAATCAATTTACCTATCAATCTTCATCCACTTAATTTTATGGAGTTTTCCTTTGCAATTGCGTCTGACTTGATTCCTCTTTCTCTTCATAGGAACTGCAAGTCAAAGGCAATTGCTCATTTTGAGTAAATCGCATCCATCACGCAATCACGATCTCACCGACAATCGATGTAGATCTTGTGATCTTCACATTCAACCCGGCTCGTTCTTCATTCACAAATACAAAAAAGTGGCTACAATCCCTCATCCTGGAGTAAACTCTGATGTTTAACCGAGAAAGCCCGTAATTTGATTGAGGATAAAAAAAAAAAAAACAAGTTCAACAGTTCCCGCAAAAATAAGTTTAAGTGGAAGAATGCTTAAACCGAACCATCAATTACCAACACCGATGGAGAGAAAAAGTATCTACCACCTAAATTGCCCATGTACTGACAGAAACTTCGCATAAAAACCTCCAAAGAACTCCGATTAATGGCAACCGAGTTTTATTTTCAGTTTTATTGATCTTCACTGATCTCTGCATGACTTACAGTTACGGCAACCTGCCTTAAGATGCTTGCAATCTTCTAAACAGGATTTCTGTGGACCCCGCCCGAAACTAGGCACACTCCAGAAAATAGAAAGTGCAATCGATTTCGGTTGTGCACACGAAATGAAAGGCAATGAACCGCATTGCATATTGCCATGCCTCAGTTTATGGACTTGATTCTCTGTTAGATCAGTACGATGTGCGCCGTAATACCGCCATATTAGGCGTCGTAGAAACCGCTCACATAAAGACGGACAACAAATTGCATTGCCGCATTGAAAAGGCTAATGGCACCGGAGCGACCCCTATGGTAAGATAATTAGTCACGAGTCGGCCAGCGTGTTGTTGGTCGACAGTTCTCGAAATAGTCGTTGGCTTCAAACTGCATTATGGCCAGACATTGCGATCTACTAAAACAGGTTTTGAACAAGGTGTCATTGCAGGCACAAAAAATCCACGGGATTAAATCATTTTGAGCAACTGGACGCATAGAGATTGGAGACGATGTTTTATGAGCTAACGTAGTATTTAGTTGCATCTATTTTATTTGACTGTGGAGACACTTTAATTAGCGTAGTTCTCACGTATATAGTTAAAACGTCATATTAAATACTTACCAGTTATTTTGTTTACACCAGTTTGCGAACGTGATGGTCAAACATATTTAGGATCGCAGATTGAGTTGAATCTAACTTGGTTGTTGGTCTTTTTAATGTATTCGTCTCTTGCCAAAACCAAGCCTATAGGGCTAGTTCGTGTTGATTCTGCTCTTGAATTAGTATGGATTGAAACGTTCTGGAAAGATGCGAATACATACTTACATTCCGGGATTCAAATTGCTTTGTAAAAAACGATGGATAGATAGAGTAATATTTGCACGGTCCAGGTTTGGGTTAATGTTCAGCACCTCCAAGGAATAGATTCTTTCAAGGTTTGAGCAAGAAAATGATAGAAGTGTGGGAAAGGATAACAAATGTGGCGTAAGTGTACACATCAGTTGTAGTACAGTAAGAAATGCATTTTACTTAGTTTTATATGTCCCCTACAGTCATGAACGTTCGATTAAACGAAGGTCCTTTTTTATTTACAAATTTCACAATATTTCCTTAAGAATAAGTACCGTACATACATACATATGTACCTCAATTTCCACAAATGTTGGCATAAGCATAGCAGCAATCCAGGAAAAGATATAAGTACTGTACTGTACTGGGTTCCACCATGAGAATAGTAAATAAAAAATTATTGCATTGGATTGGAATCAAAAGATTTCGTTATTGAATAATACTTTTTCGACCTTTAACTCTCGAAATGTTGTTGGTTTATTGGCATAAACCTTTCTATTGAGATAAACACAAAAAAAGAAGTCCATGGGTGTCTAATCGCATGATATCAGTGGTCGATTGACATCGCTGTTTCGCAAGGTAATGCATCTGAGAACTTCTTGTACAATAAAGTTATTGTTGCATTGGCTGTGTGGGTTGTGGAAGCACACACCATCCACATCCATATCATCTAATTTAGGCCACAAAGAGTTAGTTATTCTGGTACCGTAGCATTTACTAATCACAGTAACAGCATTACTGGCACCATATCAAAAACAAAAAGAAAGAACGGTCCAAAAATTCATCCAGCCCAAAAACCATACCAAACAATGACTCTTTGAGGATGTATTGGTTTCTCGACAATCTTTCTTGGGTTTTCATGGGCCCAAATACAAAAATTTTGCTTAAAAACGTATCCGGTAAAATGAAAATAGGCTTCATCACTGAAGAATGATTTTCTTTGAAAAATCGTCATCATGTTGTGTTTGTGTTTATTTCCTGCGCACTAGTTAATGCCTTCCCAGCAAAAAATTTTGGTCTTATATAAGCCTTTTTCGAAAGCAATATAAGGCTTATCATATAAGGAGTGGTATTCATAAGGAATATTGGGTAATATGCAACATACCTTATTTTATGCCTTATTGCAACATAGGCCATGTCATTGGCCCTCAGTTATACTCTCAATACTTTATTTTATACCTTATTATAAGGCATAAATAAGTTTTATGTACCTTATGTATACCTTTTTATAAGGCATAAAATAAGCTTTAGTCACCTTATTTACACCTTATTATAGACCTCTTTTATGAATAATGTAAAAAAAACACAACAGTGAGACCATCTACTCAAAAAAAAACAGTTTATTTCAAATTCAGACATTTATTAGAATAATAAAAAAATAGTATTTCATTTACATACATATGTACATACATGCAAATATAAAATAAGTTATGTTTTTTAAATCGACGCATTTGGTGTTTTCGTTGGTCCAATCCAATTTTTTTTCTTTTTGATACCGATTTTAATGTCGTCTTCATAGGAAGTATACAAATTTTGCATAATCAAATTTTGTGGTTTAACTGAGTGTATTGAACTTACCATATACTTAGAGTCGATTAAAAAAATTTAAACCTTTTCATTGCTGCCATGTTTTTTCTTCTGCTCCGTTTCGAAAAACCTGCGGTTGAAGCTATTACACTTACTTTATAAGCACGTCACTTCACTTTAAATTATTAATCCTTCACAATTTAAACAAAAAAAAGTACTTTTTTACACCAACTAAAGCCCGTATGACACTACATTTTTTTCTCATTTTTAATGCATTAAATCATGTTTGAGTGTCAGCCTTGCATAAAAGAGACAACACGATTTGTTAAGAAAAGGAAAGCAATTATTTTGCAGAAAAATAATAAACTGTCAGTTTTTGTTTTTGTATTGAGCCAAACAGAATCACAAACGGCAAAAATTAATTGGGAATTTAGGTTTTTGTTTTTCTTTGAACATTTCCAAAACGGTTGCTATTAATAAATTTATATTTAAAACACACAAAATAAGTACATCTGGATCCATTTCGCAAATTCAAAACAATTTAGTTTTGCAATGACTCAATTTAATGCAGAAATGTCAAAAAACAAGCTGCCAGCGGCTGAAAAATGTAGTTTGGGTTACATTTTTAATGAATTTTTTCTGACATTTTCACATTTATTAGGTTAGTGTGTACGCACTCACACTTAATGGCAATTTCTGTAGTGAATTTTTCGTACTGCTCTAATTTCATTTTCAGAGCATTAAAAATGAGAAAAAAATGTAGTGTCATACGGGCTTAACCACTTCAAAAGTCGTCACTCAACTGCGATCTCAAACCATCCCTCATTCCTCAAAAAACCCAAATGACATATAATTGCAAAGAAAAACAGTTAGGTCGCCCGAGCGTCTGCACCCAATTATCCCTTATAATAAAACATAGATACGACTTGCATATTATACGGAAGCGCTTATTTATATCTTAAAATAAAGGCATACATATGATAAAATACGTTTGACCTTTTTTTTGCCTGTTATAAACGGCTTAAAAATGAAATGAAATTCCAAAGAAAAAATTTTTTCTTTGCGCTGCACAAATTTGTTGTTGTGTGTAATTCTCAACCCGATTTTATCCCTAATTTTAAGCGTTATTATACGACGTAAGTGGACTTAAGTAAGAAAGAGCTTATTTAAATCTTCAAATAAGGCATAAATAAGATATCATACTCTTGATTTTATTTATATCTTATAAAACTCCTTATTATAATGCTTAATTAAGACTTTTTTACAGTTTTACAATCAGCGTTCTCTATTTTTTATCCCTTAGCCTTATAAACCTGATCACATTTTTTGCTGGGTTGGCTCTCGGCTACACATTCGCATACGGCAGCAATGTTTCCGGCTCAACAGTATGGCTGCATGAACACGCACTGATGATTTCACATCTGCTACCGACCCAGTGTCTTGGAATTTGTGTACTACATTCGATAATTTTAATTTTAATTTAATTGTGACACCCACTATCTATTCATAACTAAAATTTTTAATGACTAGATGACAGACGTCAACATTAAATGATTTTTTTTTACATTTAGATTTTATTCGCAACTCTCATAGTAAAATACCCATTGGTCCACCCTTTATAAGCTTCATCGCAATGCAATTTAGGTCTTAGCATACTTATGTACATATGTATATGGGTTATTATACATTAGGAATGATACTGCCATACAATATTCCTGGGGTGGAATCGGCTAAGGTGGCAGTGTGATTTGTAATAGTTAAAAGCGATCAGAGAAATTGTTTGTTTTGTGTGTAGTAATCACCAAAAAATTTCAAGGAGCTGGCAGCACTTGACTTTTCCAAACGTCAAGATCGTCCCACCCAAACTAACAACAAAACACAGCAAAAATGTATCCACACAACCAATCACTATCAAAAAAACATTAGAATTGAATATCTTTTGGTTAATTCAAAAATTTTAAAAACTGCCACCAGGTATTTTGTATTTTTCGCAAAAAAATTGTTTGGTGACTTGGGATGGTAGGAACTTTTTATGCTGGGGACATAATTTTAGCTGCATTGTTTTTATGACTAGCAATGATTTCAGCTATGGTGCTTTGCCAACTGAAGAATGGATAGAATGTTCGAGGACAAAAATTAGTTCTTAGATAGTCGAACATTTTTTAAGAATCTAAAAAACATGATTCTTATCATGATTCTTGCTTTATGCAAATTAGAAAATATTCAGACTTACGTTGCATTTGGTAGCTCAAGAATATTTTTATTTCTTAGTTGAGTCCTTAGAAGACTTTCATTCCTATAACCCTCTTCTTTATCCTCGACATCACTGCCTGAACTCAGAACTGATTCGAGGTAAACATATTGGTGGCCTCTGAAACTCGACAATCGCCATAAAATAATTCAACTGCATAAAAGTAACACATCTTCAGCTGTCACAAGAAAACCATCACTAAAATGTGATCATCACAACAACTATCACCTTACATATTCGGCGCACAAACAAATAATATGACTACGAAAAACAATTCAAATACTGGGCGCAACAGAACGTACATATGTATGTGGTCCAGGACCTTGCTTCTCGCGACCGTTCATGTTGTGCGTGTTATATTTTTTCACACAAATGGAAAGGACCTACAGTTTAGAGCCATATCCCAAAGGCATATTGAGAAGTTTTCTCACGACTGTTATTAATCTCGGACGTTTGTCAGACATTCGCGAGAGGTGGGACCGTGAAAAAAACTTTTTAGTGTTTTCGGGGATTCGAACGTCGAAACTCCCGCTCAAACACTTGAGCCACGGCGCGAACTATGAATATCACTGATCACAAATCACCTAAGCCCTGTGTAATAAGACCTTATTTTATACCTTTTTATAAGACAGAAAATAAGCTTTAGCTACAGTATGTAGACCTTATAATAATGCTTATTATAGGACTTTTGTGAATGATGGAATAAAACTAATAACAATAGTCATGAATTCAATTAAAAAAGCAAATTATTTTATTTTAATCTCCAATTCATTTGTATAAGAATATTTACTTTTAAATGCATACATATGATTAGATATATGTGCACGTATACGTGTACATATTAATAAATAACTTGTCAATGATTACATTTGGTTTTCAAATCGACGTAACTGATGTTTCCTTTGATCCATTCTGTTCTTTCCTTTTTTAATGGCATCTCTAAGGTCGTTCTCGTATTCTTCGTACGAGTTGTAGGCATTTTGAACGGAATCTGAATAGGGTAACAATAAATTATTTTTTAACAAATCTTATACATTAACTGAGTAAAAATAATTAACTTACCATACAGGGTTGATATAAAAAATTTAAAATTTTTAATTGCTACCCTTTTTTTCCTTCCGTTCCAATTTATTTCTGGTAGGAAATCGTCTGATATCAAAAGGCTAAAGCTTTTACATACTTTCCCTTGAATTTTTGAAGAAAGGAATATCTTCTGCAAATTTATAAGTCTTTAAACCAAACGCATTACAGTAATATATTGTATTTTACTTACTAAATCTGACTCAAATTCAGGTTGAAATTTTATTTTTCTGTCCAATTCTTCCAGTTCCTTTAAAGATTTGATTGGGAAGTCATAGACATCAAAGGCCTTGGGTGGACCAAACAGTTTTTCGTAAATTGCATTGATTTTGAACGACTGCTCACTGATTACAGCCGTTTGAGCCTCAATTACACTTTTCATTGCCTTTACGGATTTTTTTAAATCTAAAATAAAAAATAAACCCTGTGAATGTTGTCTCCTTCTATAGACGTACGTAGATACATATGTATGTATGTATTAAAACCAAACTTACCTTGAAATTCAGCAATCATCCTGGGGTCAGATGAAAAGTTAACCATTGTGTCTATTGAGGATTTAGCTGGTAATAGTGGCTGCTGTTCATTGTTGTTTGGTCCATCCAATTCCATATTTTCCTCCTTTGGGACAGCCGTCAACCTGTCCTCTATTTGCTTTATACGCCGCTTATAATGGCGTTTTGAATAGCCCGCAGTTGAAGCCATTTTACTTAGTATGTATGTACCTCGTTAGATCTTCACTTCAGGTATCTAAGTATGTATGTATAATATTTTTAATATAAAACTCTAACTATGTATGCATTTATCTCCTTTTGTACATACCTTATTTCTTTCCTTAATTTCACCACTGAAGAACTCCGTCCAAAAGTCGTCACTGAACTAAACTCTCGGTTCATACGGCGTCACCGAATTCGACATGAAATGTACATACACAATTTTATGGCAAACTGGTTGTGTGCGAAGGTCTGCAGTGCAGCATGTATTCATCCCTTATAGTAAGGCGTATATAAGCGCTATTATAAGCCTTATATGTACACATACATATGCAAGCATGTATGTATGTATGTGTTTACAGTTTTTTCCATTCCCTTATTTATCCATTAGCCTGAGATATTTTTGCACTTGTTTTCTGTGTAAAGTTATTTGTGCCTGTGTGAACTGAGGATTATTACGCATTACGCTTCGTACGATGAAATTGAAACATTTGATTGAGGATAGCAGATTTTTACAGAAAAATAACTTTTCGTACTTTTTTTGTCAGTAATTTGTCACAGATTGTGATAAATTGCTTATTTTTCGGATTCATCAGTCTTAGAAGTCGCGCCGTGACTCAGTGATTATTATTAGTTGTTACTACTGAGCGGGGGGTCCGAGGTTCGAATCCCAGAAAACACCAAAGATTTTTTACGGTCTCACCTCTCAGGCATATCTGACAAGCGTCCGAGAGTAATAACTGTTTTAAGAAAGCTTCTCAAAAACAAAAAATGGCCTTTCGGATATGGCTCTAAACCGTAGGAATTGTGTGAAAAATATAGCACGCACAACACGAATGGTCACGAAAAGCTAGGCCGTGGACAACATACGGTCTGTTGCGCCAAATATTTGTATTTTATTTTCAACATTATGAAGAAAATTTTTTGTTTATGCAAAAGATACAAAATGCAAGATCACACGTGGCTAGTTTTGTTACTGAGTACTTTCAAAAAGTGGGAAAGTCTGCAAAAGCCCCGACATGAATCCCATCGAACATGTTTGGGACATGCTAGGAAATCTACCCTTTCGGAGACACTCAGTGGCTTAAAATCTGGCCTCACCGAGCAATGGGAGAAAATATACCTTGCCGCCATTAAAAACTAATTCAAGATATTTTATTGACGCGGAGGCAATACACACTATTGAAACGAAGGAGCGCCGACAAAATTTAATTTTCAATTTGGTGTATGAAATGATGTCAAAAAAGGATTTAGGCAAGGTAACGCGCTGTTATGTGACTTTTTTAACATCGTTCTTGAAAGAATCGTGCAAAACTCACGCTTTAATGCCAGAGGCACGATCTTTTCAATTTATTTTGATACCCGCAGACGATATTGACATAATCGGAAGAACGCAGTGTGATATTGAAGCGGAAGCGGAGAAAATGGATTTCACGCTCAATGAGGCTGCCAACAAGAAAGGGCAACCAATATTGACATCTTGGACAGAACGTCACTATAGACATACAGACATAACTTTGACGTAGTTAAGTAGACTTCGTCTGTCAAGTCTCCGCTATTACTACAGACAATGTCTGAGATCAACCGAAGGATAGCGCTTGTCAACCGGTGTTTCTTTGGGTTAAGAAGGCAATTGAGAAGCACAATCCTATCTCGAACAGATTAAGTGACCCATTTTAAGACCTTGCTCATCCCAGTCCTGCTCTATAGTGCAAAGGCATGGACTTCGTCAAAAGTGGATGAGATTGCTTTTCGTTCCCGTCTGCATAGATTTCAATTGAGGAAGATATACAAAGACGAACACCAGCTATGAGCTGTACACCAGCATCCACTTAGCCAAAAGAATGAAGGTCGTATGACTGATGTGGCTGGGTCATGTAGAGCATATGGACACTAAGATCTTTTTTGTTTGTTTTAACGTTCATTATTTTATTAATCCCAGTGTAGATATGTAAATGTTTTTTTAATTTTTGTCTCATCAAAAAATTACAAGCAGAATCGAAAGGTACTCAATTTTGTTAAAGAAGAAAGTCGAGAACTATTGTAAGACGGCTAAAACAAATGGAAACACAAGGCTTTTTTCGAAATGGTCAAATTCTGCAACAGGTTTTAATAATCACCTTAATTGCAGTCAAATCAAAGTAAAACTAGCAGTACTAACAAGAAAACAGTACATTGCCAAAATTTAACGAATATCAAAGGAAAACCAAATTTAAATAAAGCGTAGGTTAGGCCTGTTGAAACTGCACCGCCTCATTGAAGGGAGTACACTTTTCGATGGCTTGGTAGTAGCCCACTTTCCAAATCCAAATCGTCCAATTGTCGTCACAAAAAATCACTTTGTAGTGCAATTCGTTCACTGTAACGTTGTCGCCGTTTTCAAAGAAGTTTGAACCAAAAATACCATGCTCAAAACCATGAATGTTTGAGGATTGGCTTCCTACGACTGCGTGGGAATTTCGGTCCTACAGTTTTCTTGTCTGACGTGACCTTTGAAATGAAAATGAGAGTGGAATCGACTCCATTTTCCAGCTCATTTAAAGCCCACCCACAGAAGTGACAGCGAAACGGATAGCCAGTTTGCGTCAAATCTTGCTTGAGTTGGACCTTATAAGCAAAAAATCCAACATCTTTATGTAATATTCTCCTCGGAGTAGCAGAAGTTCAATTGTTGCACCGAACAAAAATGCAGATAGCTTTTCGTATCCATAAGCGTGCCAGTTTCGTTATGGACTTCCATTTTTTACTTTTCAAATTTCACAGTTTCTTCAATATTGCGCAAGAAATATTTTTTTTTAATGTTGCTCAGGCGTGAAGCTACTCAATACATATATACATATGTTTTTTAACTTCCATCGTGTTAGTGTTGCCAACGTCGAAATAACGTTCCCTTCAAAAAGAAACCAACAGATGGCCCATCCTTTAAAATTGAGAAGACGAAATATGTTCTTGTCTGGCCATACCAAACGAATTCCTAAATTAACCACTTCGTCCCTAGCAATCAAAGCTATAAATTGAAATTTCTAAAGAATAACCATAAAAAGTTACCAGATGCATTTTTTTTTTTGTGCATTGAACATGAACAGTCTATTTCCACTGCTGACGCCGCCGATGCCGACAAATGATATGTAGCTGCAGAGTGCAGACGCATTAAACGAAAGATCAATACCAGCAGATATTCTTGCATCTAGCAAAGAATTGAACTATTCTTCCGTTCAATGCCTTGTAAACTATTAAAACGTTGGACTAAAAATAACTCATGTGTTTGTAAAAGTAATAATTTACCAACAACCAACAAACACCAGATGCAGAACGATCTGCAAACTCACTCTCTCTCCTTGTGGCCATTCTCAGTTCGCCACTGTATACTCCGGATATTAATAATATGATTATTACCAAGAAAAATTCCTGCGGACGTGCCTGGGCAGGAAAGTAACATCTGCTGTTGTACATTTTCACTGTCTTCTAAGGGATGTGCCAAATGCTTCAATTGTAGCAAGACCACAAATGCATACTTGTGAGTGTGCAAACTTGTTGTTTTCATGCATTGCCACTGCCGGGCATTAGATTGCAGATAAAATGAGGATTTTTCTTTTAATTTTTCCAAGTGAATGTAGTTTTACTTAATTAAATGGCGCATTAGATGAAAGTTAAGGAGTCTTTTAGAAAGCATAACATTAAGCAAGTGATAAACATTTCTGGTCATGTTAAAAAATCGTAAAATCTAAAGAGAGTTTCTTCCGTAACGAACAGGAAATGCGATTCAAATTACTAATTCAATTTCTATGTAGTAATTTTGAATTGATTGACGATAAGTGGTTTATGATAAACTGAAAAATTATACATCCTGGGGCCTTCTGCATCAGCAATGGAAGCTAGCCAAGCATTTTAAGGCATTTACTTGGACAACCATAATAGTAGTTGCCCTCAAAAAGGAAATTCTCATTTAGGCATGTAATGAGGGGTCAACTTATAAAAATCGCATAAACCCTTTCAACCATTTTGGCCTTAGTCACTTCTTTAGACAGTTGAGTTCTTGTGCTGATAGTTAAGTGGGAAGGATGTAGATAAATGCATAGATGAATGGACGAAGGGTTTAAAAACGAGCCAATTATTGAGGACTGTGATTCCACCTAAGTTTAAGTTGTCTTCGAGTTTTTGTGAAAATATGAATGAAATCAGTCAATTACTCCACGAATCAAACGGAATAATCTATCTATCCTAAGTGACATATGTACATAAGTGTGTGTGAAAGTTGCGGCAAAAGACGCTATCAGAACTCTGGATAACTAAGCGATTATACCTTTGCGCTTCAAATAACTCGTCTGCTATCCTTTTTGACTGAAGTGCTTGCCGAAGGTTTTTCATTACAGCCCCCAAGGTCCCGTGACTTGAAACGGTCAAATCGGGCAAACCTGCAGGTCAGTGCAAATCGCCAAAACGAGCGATTAAGCGGCCAAGAAATGCTTGCTGCAGAACGTCCACTGTCGGTCTTGCTGTGTTTGCTGGTAACATTCTGCTCCAACACATGTTCTCCAAGTCGAATCGATCAATTTGCGGCAGCAGAAGCCATTGATCATGGGTCTGTAATACTCACCAGTAACAGTGTTGCCGACGCCGTCTTCGAAAATATCTGCACCAATCATCTTTCCTCCGTAAACGCCACACCAAACAATTACCTTGAGAGGATATAATAGCTCTTCATCCTAGAAGGGATAATTTTGCTTATTCACATATCAGCATAGCATAGGTGGAAATGGGCCTTAGCGTTCATGATGATTTTCAACCGCGATCGAGGCTTAGCAGAGCTCGGTTGCAATATAAACGGCAAGTAGCTGATATAGTTAGCACAGGACGATAATGAGCGAAAGCTGCCATTACAACCATTGTGCTTTTCACAGCTTTGGTAAAAAGGCGACTAATGGCCATTCTTTGGATATCAGTTGCAACCTAATTTTGTAACAGATACTGCGCTCAAATATGTTGGCACAACGTGAAATCTATACCATCCTCTTCCATGATATGTATATTTGTGGTTTTCTACATTTGCATTGTGGTCTCCTGTCAAAATGACGATGTCTCTGTTTGGTGTCATTTGTGTGCGCCGGTCGCTTAGTTGCTTACAGAAATTGCCTTTGTTATCCTGAAATGAGGACTCAGTGGAGAGATAAAGGTGACATTCCTTATTTCACTCAGAAACTTACTTACTCCACACTTCAAACGTTTCGTGATTTCTAGCATATGTATCTACTCCGGATACTACCGTTAGGCTTGCAGCTACTCGTATAGAGATACAATGCTACGCTTTGCAGATCGATATGCCGTTGCAGATAATCAACTTAATTCACTCATCCATATCACATGCATTTTTGCGCAAGCTTTATAGATCGACATATGTATGTACAAACATATGTATGCAGTCCTATACCCGAGGAGCGTATAAGGAGAGTGGGCCATCTGTTCGTTTCTGTTTTTTTGTACGTGCTCTGATCGATAAGTAGTGTCAAGTCTCCTCGCTTTACTCATCAACAACACTGGGAAATTTGCTGCAGAACATCTTT
Source organism: Blera fallax (assembly GCA_946965025.1). Taxonomy (NCBI): domain Eukaryota; kingdom Metazoa; phylum Arthropoda; class Insecta; order Diptera; family Syrphidae; genus Blera; species Blera fallax. The sequence goes on from OX337247.1 coordinate 33,031,483, forward strand.
CCTTTTGTTCGGCGAAACCACTTCACTGCATCCCTACTGGTCTGCCTGTGGGGTTCGTATTGTATAAAGACCTTGTATTATTGCTTACAAGATTTAATTCACTCAAGAGTTGAAGCAAAATGAACATTCGCCTCCTTATCGCTTCTCGTGTGAGCTTAAAATGATTTGGAAAACGACCACGATTTCGATATTTTCGAACGAAATTCATTTTTATCTCATAGGCAATATCAACAAGCAAAACTGTAGCATTTGCAGTTCCGTATATCTACAGCTGTTAGTGGAGCAGAACTTCCTCAAAGGGCGACTATATGATCCAGGTTTCAAAGTGGCGGTATCAATGGTTCTTTCTTCTTTGAAAATGAAACTGAGAAAATCGTTGCGGTGAACGGAGTTCGCTAAAGATACGAGTATATAGCAATTTTTTTGACACGTTTAAACGATTTGGGCTTGGAAGGGCTTTGGGGCCCACAGGAATGCGCAACATGGTACCCCAGTCGACAAAAAATAGGTCTAAGTTCGGTAACCGTGTTATCGGTCGTTATAGAGTCGTGTGTTGAGTATTTTTTTTATGAGGATTATGAGGAGCTGTTCAAGACAGGTGTTACTCTTTAAAAGCAATTGCCTTGACAAGATGGGCTATTTTTTTTTTTTTTTGCCTAGGGGGCGGGGGGAAAACGCTAATGCGCACGAGAAACAGGCCCGTTCTGTTTCAAGTAGTGTGGGACTCACACGCCACAAAAAACCCACCTTTGACTCCTTTTTTTTCTTCTTGACACCTTCCACTCCGGCACCGCTTTCGCATTACTTCAGAGAGGTGTCGTTTTCATTCCCCTATGGGGACCGGCTTTTTCATTTCGTCTTCTGTTTCGGGTTTATTTGTCTTCTTGCCGGTAAGGCTTTTAACTTCTTGTAGAATTGTTTTCTGAGGGCATGTTAGCTTCCTCCTCGCTTTTCTTCTTTCTTAGCACCGTTTCGATGAAAACACAGATCCTGTTCCAACTGGTCGTACTCGAGATCATCTTCTGGACTACGTTGTCTGGTGAGAAGCTGCCTATCTCCGACTCAAGCCTGGTCCTCTGCGTTGCCCACCTACTGCAGACGAAGAAGGTATGGTAGGCATCGTCTTCCTCGGAGTCTCCGTACTGGCAGGCTGCGCTGTTTATCTTTCCCATTCTGCAGAGGTACCGATTGAAGTATCCATGACCGGTTAGGAATTGGGTGATGTAGTAGTTTACTTCACCGTGTTTCCGCTCCGTCCATGCAGCAACGTCTCTAATCAGCCTCGCGGTCCATCTTCCCCTGGTTTCACTGTTCCACCTCCTTTGTCACTTCTCTCTGGTCTGCTCTTTCGCTTCCGCTACTGTTGCTTCGATCCCCAATTCCGTCTTGTTGTCGTAAACGTACTTTTTTTCTGCTGCTAGCAGGTCTATAGGGGTCACTCTCGCTACCACGAGGACAGCTGGTTCGGACACTGTGCGGTAGGAGCTAGTAACTCGAAGGGCACCTCGTCTCTGCACTGCAGCCATTTGTTTCCTGAATTTTTCCACGTTGAGTGCCTCAGCCCATATCTCACATCCATACAGGAGAATGGAGTGAGTGATGGACATAAGCAATCTCCGTTTACTCATTATTGGGCCTCCGATGTTTGCCATGATCCTGCTGAGTGACGTCTTGACTTTCGCCGCTCGCTCTGATGCCGATCTTATTTGGTCCCAGTAGGTTAGTTTGCAGTCCAGGGTCATCCCCAGGTACCTTACTGCGCTCTTGCTAGACAAGATTGGCTATTACCAAGCCAACAGCGGCAGCCATAATGAAATTATTTTCCACAAGTAAGCGAAGGGATTTTTTTTTCAATAAGGTAAGAATTAGAGCAAGGCTAGCTCCATTATTATACAATTATCGCATAGCCTTCCACATTTCCAGTTTTCCAATGAGTTTCTTTGGTTCTACTTTTCGCTAAATCTCCTTGACTATTTTCTTATGAGATTCAAGGAATAGTTCCTAAATATCAAGAAATCTTTGCATTGGAATCGAAACGTACACAACGTCACACCAACCATGTTAAGACTGAGTTAAAGAATCACAGATAGGGTAACGTTCGTCTGCGTTATATTATTGCTTTCACTACAAACACGAGTGGTAGTTGTCTAAAATCCAGAGAATTGTTAATCCAATGAAATCCCCTAGTAATAGAAGATCCATGTTGTCCTTCCTTGTGAAACGCACTGCCCAAATTTCCAACAGAAAGCATTTATGCAAAATAAATCCAATCAAACGGAAATAAATGAATTTCCTTCAACGGGCCTCCTCCTGGTTACAACGACCCAAGTAATTATCACTGCTTTGTATTTACTCCCATTGAAACGTCCAAGATAATCGTGTCAACAATTGCTTTCACTGAAAACAGGCTACCTTCGACAAACAACTTAATCTCTATAACTCAATATTCCAACCGACGTACTCCGAACAACGTTAAGCACTCGATTAAAATGGAGTTACTCTCATGTACCCCATGAGGGACTGAAATACCCTTACACCAACTGGCGCCATTGCCAGTGATGCACTGCAAATTGAATTAAATCAAATCAAGCATTGGCAAAATTTAATATCTCTTCTCCCATTGTTATCAACCCAAGAAATCAGTCAGATGGGTTGGATCGTCCTTTCCAATAATCCACCCTCGTCTTAGTTGATTTTGGGAAAAATTGTCAGAGGTAATGAAATTTCCCTTTTTGAATAGAACCAGGAAATTTGCAAAACATTGCACAATGAAAGGAAACCTCGTCCGTTAAGAAGTATAGGGTTGCAGGACGATTGTGATATTGTATCCAAAAGAGGGTGGACTTTTTTAATGGTGAAAATTTCGTGTCGTAATCTGGTGCGGTCCCATGGGGAATATTAAGGTACTACGTCCTTTGATAAGTGCCTAGCATTTGAGGAGTACACGGGCTGCACACAAATTTGTTTATTCCTGTGGTTGTCTCCGCTCATCCTTCAAATCCTTTGCCAAATTTTTAGGCATTGTATTCAACGGATCAAAATTTTGATTATTTCCCAACCCTGAATGCACTTGAACATTCGCTACGTAATTAGAAAAAGATATATTCCTCTTTGTGCGACTCATCATTGTATTTTTAACCCCAACCTACCCTAATCTACATACAGTCGCTTTTGTTTGCTTATACATATGTATATGCATCTCTCAAGAATTTTTGGCGCTATTACGCCTCTCCTGAGCGTCCCCTGTTTATTAATGGTTTTGTTTATAAATTTTAAACGACGAAGAAACACCCCCAAGCATATTATTGCGTTTCCGAGGAGTAAATCTACACCCTGACTTGAAGGGGTTGGTAGCATACTGGAACAAATTATTTTGTACCCACCGCGAAGCTAAAGCCACCCTTTGTTGTACTGGGTATCACAGAACAGAAAGTGTGGTTCGTTTGTTAGGTAGCGGTTGCATGAGCATCCTGTCGCCAAGAGACCATGTTTACGGATGGTTTTCTATTTTTTCTAATTTCACTTTGGGAAGGCATATTTTGGACGTTTCTGAAAGCACCCTCTTTATTAATGTTTAGCATGTGCGTTATTTATTGGTTTATAATTTTTCGTACGCGTATATGTGCAGAAAATGTATGCGTATGAGTTCTTTTAAAGAAATCGGTTTAGGGTGAATTCAAGCCAAGTTGGCTCGATGTTTTTACGTATTACAGTGGTGGCGATACTTAAACAATAATTGGGGTAGAAAAGTAAAAATAAATTGCAAGTTTTCTTTTGGAAAATAGCACTCATTTTCATTTTTAATGCAATTTTTATTGGGTAATTCAGTTTTTCTTACATGCTAGACAAAAACGCTTAAAACTAGCTTAACTAACTTACTATGTAATGTAACTCTAACTTACTGACCCTATGCGGGTGCTCTAAGCTAAACCTAACGCTTAAAACTATGTCTTTCGACGTTTACGGACTAGGCTTATTTATAACTTAACTTAACGAAGTGAGGACTAAGAAAATTTATTTGAAAAAAAACTTAGTGAAAATAGCACTAGTATGTTATAGTATATACATATGTTATCAAAGTCACTAGGAATTATTTTAATTATTTTTTCAAACCGAAATTATTTCACACACCTGATGCCAGTCAGAATCTTTGGAATTTTTATTTCGTGGTAGGACATACATATATCAGCTAGAACATCACAATTGGCGCCCAACGACAACCCTCTTTTGGTTCATCTTTTGTGTTGAATATTCAAATTTTAAGTTTTTCTCAGATGGCAAATCTACATACATACTTTTCAACTTACTGAAGTTCAAGTAGGTACATACATTTGTATATGTATGTATGTACATATGTACAAGTACTTCACAGAACATTCACACTCAATACTGATTCACTGTACTACCAGAAAAGTATCTCCTGTTAAAGAAATTGATTCGTCATTGTATTTGTAATTGCAACATTCGCTTTAAAAATCGACCACCCTGAGAACGGGCAAAGGCAGGAAATTGACAGAATAAATTCTTCGCGATATCGTCACTCACTCCACTTGACAGACATCTTGCAACAAATGCATGTACTTTGCTTCTTTTACCCATTTTCCGCAGCAAAGTTGTTACCCAAAACCGACCCAATATGTTTAGAGTAAAAGGATCGAATTCCCCAGGATAAGTCTTAAATTCTTAGCTTCATTATATATTCGGCTTGTTAGGCCTGTTAAATCAGTAGAGTGACTTTTTCTCTTCTTTTTAGAAGATTAACCATAAATCTTTTTCTAGACTTCGATTCATCGAGTATCTTTGTCTGCATCTTTAGGCAAACAGCCTCAATACATGATCCGATGGAAAGTAAATACGGAAACATCATCAGGATTGCTAATTTATATGCATAGCAAGGAGTCGACTATAATTCGCTATAGCAATGGATACGAAACATATAATTCTGGATAGTTCCTGTTAACCCTTACCATTATACAAAGGCCACAATCGAGATCCTTTCTAATCATATCAACACCAGATCAGCACTAAGTAAAGGTCCTATGGATGAATTAGGATGTATGCTCTGGCTAACCTCTGCTCATAATATTTGCGTGTAATGAGCACGAGACGATATATGTACATACATGTGTAGATCTACTTTTTAATGGAAATGACTGATTTCCATTCTTCTGCGTTGAATATAGAACGTCATCTGCGACGATGCTAATTCTCTTATTTCTCCTTTTCGAGCTGTTAGAGAAGTAGATGTACATACATAGTCCAGGGCTGTAAAAGAATGCAATCATTGAGGAATGCATTCATTGCAGTCATACTCAGAGTTCACATGGATTTGTTTCAATTCAATGACTTCAATAATGACTTCAACTTGGAAAAAATAAATAAATCACTAATTCTGAAGTCATGATTTAGCAATCATTTTCTGCAATCATAATTTTGAAGTCAAAATGAATGCAATCATTTTGAATGCTCTGCATTCATTGAAGTCACTAGCATTCATTGCATTCACTTGAAGTCATTGAAGTCTTTGAAGTCTTTGAAGTCACCCACGTGAAGTCAAATGAATTAAATGACAAAATGATTGCATTCTTTTACAGCTCTGACATACAACCTGAACAACTAGTTTCCGAGTCATTTTATGAGCAACATCGTTTTGATTGGCACCCTATCGAAGGAGATGAAGATTTCGAGTACCAGATTGGAGTCTTTGCTCCAATGTCTCATTCTTTGGATAAATCCCGACAAGCCATTTGCACGAACCATATCAAGCGAACAACCTATACATAAACCTCTTTACTCCTTCTCATTTTGATAACTTTATTGCACGCCACTGAATTCTTATCTTCAGATTTCACACTCCTCGTTAAACTGTGCCGAAATAAAAAAACATTCGCCTCCTCAACCTTGCATCCTGCACTCTATCATCCAACGGATACGTTAAAAAAGGGAAAAAATTTCACCAAAACAAAATAACGTTCTACATTTTATATCTCTTTGTGTGTCCTGCTGAAGTGAATAACGGGCTGGCGCACACTTGCACATTTTACATCTTCATGGGGTGAAAATTTGTACTGGAAAATCCTTTTGCCCAAATCGATATAACAACAAAACTTTGAAGGGAGAACGCACGTGGTCGAATACGATACATTTTGTCCAACACACACCGGCAAAAAACACCCAAAACATTAAATGAAAATAATAAAACAGTCCCAGGAGCTGTACAGGATCTCAGTCAGGAGGACGAACAAAGCCCGACAACGACGAAAGCCATTCTCACTCATTCCAATCAGACCGACACCAGAGGGTTGATGTGTTGTTGGTTTTATTGCGTCGTTTGAAGGTTACCAGCCGGTAGTCGAACCCAAAGAAATGTCCTAGAATGATCCCAGAACAAAATCGAGCAACCCCTGTTTTTTTTATACACACACACACACATACATACGGTGGTACAGGACGGAGAAACAACCCTTCGGTTTGGATATGGCTGCAACACATTGTAGATCGAGCGCGCAACAAAACGGTGCTGCAACCGGCTACCGCGCTTGGATAAATTACCATTGGCACGTGAGGGTGAATCGAGCACAGTTCGTAAGGACTCGCGTTCTTTGTACGTGCATACAGTTGTGTATGTATCTGTGGTACTTAAGTCCTTTTTTACGACCGTAATACTCCCTGGACGGAAACATAATAATGGCGGCTGCCGCCGTTGTCGAATCCACGTGCATTATGTCTTTCATCGAACCGAATATGCGAATCCCTCACGCTACAATGTCACTCACCAACATAAGCACGAACACTAACAAAGAACCCAGAAGGGATTCAAATCCGAACTGCGATAGAAGTAATTTCTGATTAGATTCTGTTTTGCTCCTTGAACGGTGCGGAAGTCCTTCGCGAATCTGCTGCGTAATTATTCCTTCTGTAAGTGTATTTTCTTCGTCAGCGTCTAATCGCACGTGGGAATATCCTTGCGCATGCCGCGTGAATCATATAGCGTTCAAGGTTCGCGTTTACGCTAAGATGTCCGGTAGTGATTTAAAATAAATTGCATCTTATAAAAATGCGAAATGTCTGAATAGTGTATCTCACTTAGTGTATCTGGTTTGAGAGTGTGTTGTGAAGTGTTTTCATGTAATGAAATCGAAATGAATGAGGATTCGGATGAAGAAATCGTTGAAGAAATGGAATTGCTGGAAGGCAATTACCAAGTATTTAAACAATGGATACCACCAGCTCCCAACTATTGGGATGCACCGCCGAAAGCTGTGATTAAGTCAGCGGAAGTCAGGTGAGATTACGAAGGCGATTATTTTACTATTTCAGTGCAGTTGCATTGTGTTATTGTTTACTACACATACACACACATACAATATACATGTGTCAAAGTGGAAGTATAAGAACGCATGCTCATAATATTAATTTAACTACGAGGAATTGGTTCGCTTGGCTCACGTAAACATAAACTTAAAAACGCGCATAAGTAACTTAGAAAATGAAAAAACATGCAGTAGGTATTAAGTTTGTAGGTTACATACAAATTGACAAAAGGAGAATTGTGCTTACTGTGCGAAATCAAAGCCCCGACATTAACTATATCTAACACATCAAGACTCATCAATGTCTTAATAGAATATGCAATCAAGGCTTTAAAGTGGTTTGAAATCCGGATTGCTCCGTGAGTAAGGAATACATTTTTCCACTGAACATCACCAGGGGTTGGTGTGGAGTTATAGATAGATACGAGTAAGCTACATTGTAAGAGCGCGTGCATATACAGGAACTAGGGTCTCAAAGCCAATCACGTTGCGCGTGCGAAGTACTTACATGATTCAAATGTTTCTTATGAGAGTTCTTATGTGCCGTCCCGTGTTTGTCAGATATTTGTAATCGTTTGTAATTTGTAATATTTGTAAATCGTTGGTGTTGCTCGAATCTAAACCTGATACTCAGTGGTGAAAGAATCCTGTTGAATTTTATTTAAAACTTTCGAGTTTCAGCTGATAGGTTAATGATCGAGTGAATATGTGAACATCTATTACACTGGACGTCCAGTATAACGAAAGGTATAATGTTCAGCCAATTCCTTATACCGATAGATTCGTTATATCGAAACCAGTTTTTCCGACCTTAAAAAATAAAACCATAATATTTACTGATCATTTAAAAACTTTTATTCATTCTTTATATAGAGTAGTAAAATTTTTCATTATTCGTTATTTAGAGATATCAATGGACTTTAAATGGTGATTCGTTATACTGGACGTTCGTTATATCGGCATTCGTTATATTGGACATCCAGTGTATAACTTGCGGTAATAGGATAGTGCTAAGAAGTTCTTATTCTAAAAGGTGATTCTTGATAAACTGCACTTTAACTAATATATGTACATATGTATGTACAAATACAAATTCTTGGAGCAACAGACCATATGTGGTCCAGGGCCTAGCTTCTCGCGATCATTCGTGTTGTTCGTGTTATATTTTTCACACAAATGGAATTGACCTACAGTTTAGAGCCATATCCGAAAGGCAAATTGAGAAGCTTTCTCTTGACAGTTATTACTCTCGGACGTTTGTCAGACATTCGCGAGAGGTGGGACCGTGAAAAAATTGTTGGTGTACATACATACATATTTGCCGAATGATCTGCATCTGGTTGTAATGTTAGATACCCTACAGTATCTTCTCAGTATCTTTGGCTATGGCTTATGGTTGCACATTATGGTTGGTAAGACTTGTCCACCTAAGATATTTTTTTGTCACTTCATAAGTCTTATGGGCACCGTGGCTTAGTGTCAAGTCCGTTGGACTTCTAAGCGGGAGGTTCGACTTTCGAATTTCAGAAAACATGAAAAAGTTTCTTCACGGTCTCACCTCTTGCGAAGAGTTCGAGAGCAATAAATGTCATGAGAAAGCTTTTGAATTAAAAATATAACACGTCGCGAAAAGCTAGGCCCTGGACCACAAAGCCCAAACAACAACAAACAGTCTGTTGCGCCAATTATTTGTTTTCTTTTGCATAAGCTGTTTTAGAGCAGTCCCTGCGTCTACTGTTTATGCTATGTAGGTATGTATTGTGAGCATTGTTACAGCCCCTCAGTTTTTCCTGCATTGATTTATGTAACTACATATACACATGTGTCTAATTTAGAGATTGGCGGGAGTCTTTTACTGCCATAGATTTTACTGAATTGGTTGCAATCGGTGCATGAGAAAAGTTAAAATAAACTAGAGTTAATCCTCATTTCTCTTCAGGCTATCTAAGCTGCAATATCTGTTCGGTGCATGAGAAAAGTTAAACTGAACTAAAGTTAATCCTCATTTCTCTTCAGGTTATCTGTAGGGATAAACATTGAATCCGTGTACTCAATGAATGTATCTGTATTTCTACGACTACCTACATACTTGATAAAACTTATTTAAAACTCTGGGCGAAGTCAATTTCAGTGGTCAGTAGTGACACGGAAGTTGTTCTATAACGCAAGGTCCTTAGGGGTCGTACATACTATCCCTGCGTTGTCGAGATTCACACATTTGGAACTAATAATCTATTTGGAGTAATTGAATTATGGTCTGCAAATATGTTTTGAGAGAGCGCATCGGTGATACCGGGACATGTCACTCGTTAAGTTTTTCGAATATCTCTACGCCCAATTTGCTTTCTAATGCTTCATATGGTAATGCCATAGGTCGGTGTGGGTCAAATTACCCAGATATCTTCACATGGGGCATATACTTAGCCTTCTGGAATTAAGGCTTACCATAAGTTTCAGTAATACTCTTAATTTTCTTCCACACCAATTTCTAGTCTAATCCTAGTTTGGAAAAGCGCCTCACAGACCACAGCAGCGTTTTCCAAGCGGAGGTCCTGGCAGTGACAACAGCCGCCCGTGAGTCTGCAGTAAGGGCAATACCACAAGAGGGTATCACCTTCTTTATTGACAGCCAGGCAGCTATAAAAGCAATAACTGCCACAGAAATTAAATCTAAACTTGTGAAGTGCTGTAGAGAAGAGCTTAAGGTTCTTGGAACACAGCACAAGGTATCGCTCTGCTGGGTCCCTGGACATGAGGTTATACCAGGCAACGAGAAAGCTGACTAACTAGCAAGAGAGGGTTCTGCAGCCGTTTCAAGACAAACAGAACCACTCGTGAACATCCCGCTTTGCGCACTTAAGCTTGAAGCAGGGAAAATTGCCACACAGGAGGCAAACACAAGATGGCCCTCCTTGGATTCCTGTGTAATCACAAGGAAACTATGGCCGTCCTTTGATAAAGGCAGAACCGAGAGACTTATACGGGAAGACAGGAAATCCCTTTCCACCCTCGTTGGGGTTATCACGGGGCATAACTCTCTACGGTATCATTTGAAAAAACTGCGTCTAACGGAAGAAGAACTCTGCAGAGGTTGCGGGGACGAGGGAGCTTTTGAGGACACAACCCACTTCCTATGTCACTGCCCTGGCCTCCAACACAGCAGGAACAGGATCCTAGGGAGCTACTTCTTCCAAGACCTAGATGAACTCGCCAGCACGCCATCAGACAAGATAATGAAATTTATCCGGTCATCAGGATGGTTTGTATGCAAAGACTCGCATCAATAACTATCGGAGCATATTAAAATCGGTACCGGGTTTCAATGGGCAAGGGACATCCTTTCCCCCAAAGGGCATCACAATGGGTCAGTACTGACCTGAGTGTAGCGGAGAGTCTCTCTCCCCGCCAACCCACATACCTAACCTAACCTTGGAAAAGGTAAAAAAAAGTTCGGGACGGAATCCATGCGCTTGGGAAATGGTCATTTTTTTTTTTTCATTTTCAATGCATTTTATTTTAAGAATTCATTATTACTTATGAGCTAGACAAAAACGCTTAAAACTAGCTTAACTAACTTAACTTAATCTTATTCTAACTTACTGACCCTATGCGGGTGCTCTAAGCTAAACCTAATGCTTAAAACTATGTCTTTCGACGTAACCTAACTTAAAATTAATTATTTATTTAAATGACTTAACAACTAGACTTCTAAGAAAAATATAAAAACTTAGAAAAATGAACTTGTTTTTTACAAAAAACTAATATAAAATAAGAACTTAAAAGCTACCTTAAAAATACCTTAAAACTACCTTATTCTAAACTATATATATACATGTATATATACGTAATATATATACATATATATACACAACGTATATGCACATACATATGCATGTACATATACATATAAATTTTTTTTTTTTATATACCTAAATATAACCTACACCTAAATCTTAAACCTATGTAAGCCGGCCAGGCCAACTTGGCGCCTTAGGAGGAGCTACCCAGAATCAAAAGGAAACGACGAGGGAGTTCCCTCTCCGTCCCCTAACCACCAGAAACTCTGATGCTGCCTAACAACGTCTCGCAAATCGCGACTTGCTATCGCTCTACTGAACCGAAGACGCTCCGTCATGCTGAGCGCGACGTCTCGGTCGTAGTTGAGTCGCCTATCCTGTAATGTGCGTGATGTGCACATTAAAATAAAATAATTTAACTACTACAATATGACTCTTTATTTTAATACTCTCGTTACATGTTCTCTCGGTGATGGTTGACACTCAACTGCTGTTGATCTCTTACGCAGGTTGATGGATTCACAATAACACTATAATATATATATATAATATAATAATAATATTACAATAGTATTACACGCATTTTTTTTTTTTTTTTTTTTTTTTTTTTTTTTTTTTTTTTTTTTTTTTTTATAAATCTTTCTCAATAGCCATACCGAGCAGGAGGTACACTAAGTCTACCACTACGAGTAACATATGTTGCAGGATTTGCCACAGGCACAGGCAGGTCGGAGACTTCTTTTCTGGAATCAGAACTTACACTATGACCCTGTTCAATTGGCCCATCATCTACCAGTGGCGAATCTGACTGCCCCAGAGTACTCTCTTCCCTTTGCACAACTTCAGGGGACGAGTTGCGATTGCTTAATTTTTCATTTGGTGTGATATTCATTTCCTCACCTATATTGTTTTCGTGATTCAGATTACTTTGCACGTTATCGTCAAAAAACTGTTCATTTGTATTTACTTCATTGTTTGTAGTTTTAGATAGGAACCTACGATTTCTGCGAAAATAATTTCCAAAGTTGTCTAACACAATATATGATCTGTCGTTTACATTAGCTACAATCTTCCCATATTGCCATTCTTTTCCATTTTTCTTAAATACTACTTGGTCACCCACATTCAACATTGGCAAGGATCTTGCAGTCCGGTCATAATAATATTTCTGTTTTTGTTTTTTTTCATTAATTTTGTCTTGAACATCAATTTCTTTAAATTTATTACGTTGTAACAGCTGACTCGCTACTGGTAATTTGGTTTTAATTTGGCGGCCAAAGAATAACTGAGCCGGCGAAAGTTTCATGCTAGCAACTTGTGTAGTATTATATTCAAGGATGCGATATTGGAAGCGATCGACTTCTTGTACCTCATAGCAGCGCCTCAACAAATTTTTCGCAATCGCAACTCCTTTTTCTGCAAGTCCATTGCTTTGCGGATAACGTGGACTAGAAAAAGTAAATAATATATTTGACTCATTGGCAAATGTCTTAAATGCTGCTGACGCAAAGGGGCTATTGTCACATCTGATTTCAGATGGATAACCAACACGATCAAATATTTTTCCAATAACTTCAATAATGTGTTTCGACGTTTTTTGACTTAATTTTTCCGAAATAACATAACCTGAGTACGCATCAATGATAGATATAAAATCGTGGCCTGCCATTTCAAATACATCCATTGCCACTCTTTGAAAAGGGTATTCCGGATTAGAATCTTGAGCCAATGGTTCTTTTTGAATATTTCGTTTGAATTTTTCGCAAACTTTACACTGCATTATCAATGTCTTAATTTGTTCTGACATACCTGGCCAAAAATAGTTAGAGCGGGCACGTGAAAGAGTCTTCTCAATACCTAAGTGCGGTTCGTGTAACCACTTACATATTTTAGCCTGCAATGCCGACGGTATGACAAGTCTATGATCCTTGAACAGAAGTCCGTTCTCGAAGTGCAAACTATCACTGTATTTATAAAACTTCTGGCTAAAGTCATCAAGCTGATGATATCCGGGCCATTTCGTTTGTACATATTTACATATGCGCATGTACTTTTCATCATCCTTAATTATACGCAAGCATAGATTATAATTGTCTTCCGAAAGGCATGCTTGTCGAGTGATTGCATGTATCATTCCAAGCAAATCAGGGTTCTCAAATTGATCTGGTAACTGTGCCCTTGAAAGGCAATCAGCCATAAGTAGTTCATTTCCAGGTGTATACACGATAGACATCAGTGGATATTTTAGAAGAAGCATAAACATCCGCTGCAATCGTGGTGTAACGTCATCGATATCACGCTTAATAAGTACCTCGAGTGGCTTGTGGTCACTTTGGACTGTAAACTCTCGTCCGTATAAAAAGAAATGAAAGCGTTCACAGGCAAACACAATTGCCAATAATTCCTTCTCTATGTCGTTCACTGAACTTCGCGGTATAAAGACGTGTTTCGGCTTCGCTGTGAAAAAAAAAAAGAAACAAAACAAAAAGTAAAATTTTAATTACTGCACCAGGTAGCATACATTTAAGCGGTACGCAGGTCAGTGGTGGTGTTGTGCCAACCGTTACCCAACGGACTCGGTATCGCACCGCGACGGGGGAAAACACCCAAGTGTGTGTGTTTCTTGTTTTGCGTTTACGCAAAAAAAAAAAAAAAAAAGTGAAAGAGACACAAAAAAAAAATATATATATATAAAACTAGTGATAGAGACACCAACAAATTATAGGTATACAAGTGATAGAGACACATAAAAATAGAAAATAATAAATATTAAAAAATTAAGTGATGGGTAGCAATGAGGGGTCCGCTATCCCCATAGCGGGATTGGCGGGGAAAAATTCCGCACCAGCCGATGAGGCAGTTATGGGTAGCCGCATACCACCAGTGGCTACAAAAACCATTATTAAAAGGAAGGCAAAACTTAGGCCAACTGCTAACCTAGTTAAGCGCCTCTCTCTGTCGGCTTCAGCCAAAACGCTGCGGGGTGAAGTAAGGATGGGGGCGCCATCGACCAAAAAAATAGCAGCAGTACAACAGCAGCGTCATCGGTCGGCCGACGATGACAAAGTAGTAGGTATGGATGATACCAACAGTTTCGCCTCGCTAGCCGCTTCCGAATCGGAAGATGAGGAAGACGAGTTGGAGTGCCTTGACTCCAGCATAAGGCATCTGCAAGAGAGGGTGCTCGCCATAAAGGCCAAACAGACGGCCAGAAGGGAGAAGGAGCACATTGAGCTTCAGTGCTCCCAGCAAAAACAACAACAACAACACCAGTTGCCACCAAAGAAAGCAGCAACAATAAGCGCAGTTGACAAAACTGCGAAGAAAGGCATCATCAACAAAGCTGACGCAAAAAATAAGCCAACTGCCGATAAGACAGCTGCAACAACAACAGCAGCCTAAGAAACAGCAACAACAACAGCAGCCGAAAAAGCAGCAGCAATTACAGCAGAAGCAGCAGCAACAACAACACCAGCAGAAACAACAGCAGCAGCAGCAAGAACAGCAGCAGCAGCAAAATCAACAGCAGCAGCAACAACAGCAGCAACAACAGCAGCAGCAGCAACAACAACAGCAGCAGCAGCAACAGCAGCATCAGAAAAGTGCGAAGGCGAAGGTACCGCCTATAAATACGTACAAAATGGAACTTAAGGTCATAATTTTTATATTAAGAGATTAAGTCAGGATAGGCATGCTATCCACTGCAAGACAGTGGAGGATTATAAAAAAATCAAAGATTTACTAAAGGACTCGACGACGGAGTTCTTCTCCTTCACCCCGAAGGGGGAAAAGCTGCAAACTATGCTGCTAAGGGGGATGGACTCGTCTATCGAGCCGGAGGAGCTCCTTCAAATGCTGAGGGATAAGCAGTGCGACGGGCTTGAGTTCGTGGGGGTCAAGCCATTCACCACAGCTAGGGCAAAAAGGGAGAAGCGAAAGCTACCGCTCTTCCTTGTTCAGCTTTCGCCCAGTAGCAAACTGGATGGTCTCAGGAGTATTAATGTCTTAGACTACCAGGTTGTGTCATGGGAAAGAGTAAAAAGGAGCGATAGCATTTTACAATGCGTTCGCTGCCAAAGGTTTGGGCACGCCGCGTCGAACTGTGAAATGCAGCCTCGATGCGTGAAGTGCGGTAAAAACCACAAAGCAGAGGAATGTTCTCTGGGCAAGGATGGGGTAGCAGATAGGGCCCAACTCTCATGTGCTTTATGTGGAAACTCGGGACACACCGCAAACTATCGGGGTTGTCCTAAGTTCCAATATATGAAGAAAATAAATCTGGTTCGTCAGCAGAAGGTCGAAGTCAAGCGTCCACCCGTTTCTAGTCAAACACCAGCCGTTACTTCCCAATGGACTTACGCCCAAATGGTGTCAGGCCGGGGAAACACGGTACAAAAACAACAACCGAAGGTTGCTTCACAGGTCCCAGTGCCTAAGGCACCTGAGGCTCAGCCTGACATGCTGGCTATTTTGCTCTCTATCCAAGGGCAAATGAGCCAGCTTCAGCGTCAGTTACAAGAGCAGGCGAAACGGGTGGACCAGATCTACGCATTTCTGCCGGACCTAGCGCACCAAAAGTCGTAATGGATACGTTGGCGGAGAAATCATTAAAGATCCTTGCGGTGAATGTGAATTCACTGATAAGGATCGAGCGAAGAACTGTACTTTTTAAGTTGTTAGAAGACCAAAGCCCTGATGTACTTTTGGTTAGCGAAACTAAGCTATCCCAGAAGCACAAACTATGGCACAATAAATATAATATTATAAGAAGAGACCGACCCAACTCCATTCAAGGGGGAGGTGTTGCGATCTTCATTAGAAAAGATTTACGTTACAAGGCTGTGTACAGCGGTGAAGTGCGGAGGTTTCAAGAACTGGAGGCCTGTATCGTGTGCATTCCTCTCCGTAGTGGAAAGAGGTTGTACATGGTCGCAGTCTACGCTTCTGGAGCTACTCAAACCACTTCATTTATAACAGAGCTCGAGACACTTTTTCGATGTCTAAGGCTGGAGTCGGAGGAGAACTATTTTATTATGGCTGGAGATTTAAATGCCAAGCATAGTGATTGGGGAAATAATATACCAAATTCTAGGGGGAACCTACTACTCAATTGGTGGGGTCTACACAATGTCGAGTATAGACTCGATTTGAAAGCTACCGATAGTCCGTCGTATCCTAGCGCCGGCTCCTATCTGGATCTTCTGCTGTTCGACGTACGGTTACAACTGACCAACACGAACCGACAAACGAGAAACTGCCTACACACATTCGTGTATGACAGTGACCATTGCGGACTTAGTGCCGAAATCACAATTCCCAACGAGATTGCGGAGTTGGAGGAGTTTGTCCAAACGTACCCCTACAATTACAGTAGGACGCGTTGGACACGCTTCTCCAGAGTATTGACAAGAGCACTCTCCTCACACTCGCTCTACCCACCGTCCAATAGGAAACTGTCAAATGAGGAGATCGACAGATACCTACAGCGAATGGACGAGACCATTAAACGAACGATGGACAGCACGATACCTCGGTATCAACATACTGACAACGTTGACATATACCGCAACGCAACAATTGACGCACTTCACCTACAAAAAAGTAGACTTCTGTCAAGATTAAAAACCTTGTACAGACGGTTTACTGACAGACAAAACTCGGAGATCAGGACACTTAAGTCGTTGATTAAAAACCTCCAACAGTTAATAAAAGAAAATTACAGACTCTCTGTAAGTTTGCACTGGAACAAAAAAATTCGGGCTGTAAAATCCAGCAACCCGAGTATGTTCCCGCAAATAAATAAAATATTTCGGAGGAATAATCAGAACGACCTGCCATGTCTTAAGATCCCCCGAACGACGAACACCGAACAGATACTTATAACAGCAGGCATAGATCCAGGGAACGCCGTCAGTGATGACAACTTCTTTGTGATCGAAGATCCGCAGGAGAAGGTAGAGGCTATAGGAGCGACTTTTCAGGAAGTGTATAAGGTGAATGATAGTATTTGCCCGAACCACGACCTGGAAAGTCGAGTCCTTGTGCACAACTTTTACCTTCAAAATGATATACAGCACTGGCGATCAGAGAACAACGGTTTCACCGAGTTCAATGACGATAATATGGCAAATAATGTCATCGCCAATGTGGAGGTACATCCCCCGTTCATATCGAAGGTAGAACTCCAAGCGATCTTCGAATCATTGAGAAGGAAGAAATCCGTGGGTATCGACGGAGTGTCTAACATTGTGCTAAGACATCTCCCTTCAGAAGCGGTGAACATTTACACCATCCTGTTTAACAATGCGCTGAATAATGCACATTATCCGGCGCACTGGAAAACAGCGGTGGTTCATCCTATTCCCAAAAGGGGTAAAGATACGTCCAATCCGGCAAATCTCCGGTCGATAAGTCTCCTTCCGAACATCAGCAAGGTATTCGAGAAGGTTGTCAATAGAGCCCTGTCTAAGTGGGTTGAGGACATGAATATTGTTCCGGATAACCAATTCGGTTTTAAGGCGGGGCATGATACAATACATGCCGCGTCTAAACTGGTGTCGGATATCCAATGGAACAAAAGCAAGAAACAATGCACGGGTGCCTGCCTGGTTGACTTGGAGAAGGCCTTCGATACCGTATGGCTAGAAGGACTCTTCTACAAGCTGAGTAGGCTGGGCATAAGTAAACCACTGCTATACATGTTTTGTAACATGCTCACCGGTAGACAGTTCATTGTGAAAAATGGCAATGTGACTTCTGCTGGTACGTTTGATATTAAAAATGGTCTGCAACAGGGCGCGGTAAATTCGCCGATCCTCTTTAACATTTACACAAGTGATCTCGTAGGATCTCTTCACCATGCTATAGCGTACGCCGACGACTTGATAGCGTACAGATCAGGACCAAAGATCGAGGTCATTGCAATACTCTTGCAGCGTGACTTCGATAAGATCAAGCGATATTGCGACGACTGGAAGTTGAAAATCAACTTCCAGAAGTCGGAAACCATCCTGTTTAGGACGTCGTTATCTGGGGCCTCTGCGGATACCAGAAAGAATTGGCGAAAGTTCTCAATCGTGGGACAGCACGGACAACCATTAGCGTCTCGAAATGTAGTCAGATACCTTGGGTTCTGGCTAGACCAGTATCTATATTTTAACAAACATATAGATGCTGCTCTGGCCAGAGCCAAAGCGGCTTTCGCCCTCACAAAGAGACTGTTTTATAGCAGCCAACTCGATGCGAGGGTGAAGGTAATCTGCTACATGGCCCTCATTCGGCCCATGCTCGTATATGGTTGTCCCGTGTGGTTCAACGTGGGAGCAAGCTCGTTGGAAAGGATTCGGGTGTTTGAGAGGGCTTGCCTTAGGGCCTGCCTTCGCTTATATAGAACACCAGAGTCTCAGTACATAAAATTCTACTCCAATGAGATCCTCTATAACAAGGCGGACATAAACAGGGTGGATAATTTCTTGATCAAGATGATTCGAAGGCACATTGCAAGAGCAATGAACTCGATGAATAACCTGATCTCTGGGGCCTACTACCCCAATGATATGTATCATGAGAGAGTGCGCCTTAACGGCTTCATTCCCCCAGAGGCGTTCCTCTATTTAGATAGAGAAGGTCTGATACAGGACAAAGTAGCGGTGCCGCTAATCTTCCACGTTGCCCGGACAGCTGTGGATAGGCGACTCAACTACGACCGAGACGTCGCGCTCAGCATGACGGAGCGTCTTCGGTTCAGTAGAGCGATAGCAGGTCGCGATTTGCGAGACGTAGTAAGGCAGCATCAGACATTCTGGTGGTTAGGGGACGGAGAGGGAACTCCCTCGTCGTTTCCTTTTGATTCAGGGTAGCTCCTCCTAAGGCGCAAAGTCGGCCTGGCCGGCTTACATAGGTTTAAGATTTAGGCGTAGGATAAAAAAAAAAAAAAAAAAAAAAAAAAAAAAAAAAAAACAAAAAAAAAAAAAAATATGTGTATGTATACATGTTACGTGTATACATATATTATATATATATATATGTATATATATTATGTATATATACATATATATAGTTTAGAATAAGGTAGTTTTAAGGCTTATTTTTTAAGGTAGTTGTAAGGTTTATTGTTAAGGTAGTTTTAAGTTTTATTTTTAAGGTAGTTTTTAAGTTTTTATTTTATATTAGTTTTTATAAAAAACAAGTTCTGTTTTCTAAGTTTTTTTATATTTTTCTTAGAAGTCTAGTTATTAAGTCATTTAAATAAATAATCAAGTTTAAGTTAAGTTTCGTCGAAAGACATAGTTTTAAGCATTAGGTTTAGCTTAGAGCACCCGCATAGGGTCAGTAAGTTAGAATTAGATTAAGTTAAGTTAGTTAAGCTAGTTTTAAGCGTTTTTGTCTAGCTCGTAAGTAATAATGAATTCATAAAATAAAATGCATTAAAAATGAAATGAATGAATTCCTTCTCTATCTGCGCCCATTTCTGCTCACTACAACTCAACGTGCGTGAAGCAAAGGCAACGGGATGCCCACCTTGTAACAGAACACATCCCAGTCCATCCTTTGATGCATCCGTTTGGATGACTACTGGTTTGCTTGGACTATAAACTGTCAACACAGGTTCTGACGATATTATTTTAATGAGGTTTTTCCACTCTGTATCATGTTGATCGGTCCAACTCCATTCAACATCTTTTCGCGTTAGATGACGCAATGCTGTCGATTGGCTCGACAAATTAGGAATAAATTTTGCAAGATACTTCAATAATCCAAGCAATCTCATAACCCCGGACTTGTTTGATGGCTTTGGCATATCTAGAATGGCTCTGGTGTATCGAAAATCTGGTCTTAACTGGCCCTCTGAAATTAGATGACCCATAAACTTAATTTGCTTTTGCCTAAATTGGACTTTGTCCGCATTAAACTTGATGTTATGCTTCTGAGCGCGTTCCATTACAAGTGATAGGGTTTGGTCATGTTCTAAATCATTTGCGGCTGCAATAGCCAAATCATCAAAATAGATGAACAGATTTGGAATGTCACCGAAAGTTTGCACCATTTTTTTTTGAAACATTTCAGGTGCACTGCTTATACCGAATGGCACACGATGGAACTTGAATCTTCCAACTGGTGTCATAAAAGTTGTCAAATCGGAGCTCTTAGCATCAAGTTCCATGTGCCAAAATCCGCTGCTCAGATCAAGTACAGAGAATACGCGTTTATTTGCCAGCCGTCCCATAACATCCTCAATCGTGGGAATGAGGAAGTGCTCCCGTTTAATGCACGCGTTAAGCGGCTTTGGGTCAAGACAAATTCGTAGTTTTCCATTCGACTTTTCCACAAGCTGAACGTTGTTCACCCAGTCTGTGGGGTAATCGACAGGAGAAATTATTCCAGCTTGGACCATTGATTTGAGCTCTAACTTTAATCGTTCACAGAGAGCCAGAGGAATACGCTTTTTGTAATGCAGCGAAGGTATTGCATTTTCTTTTAACCTGATGGAGCAAGTCCCTGGAAATTTACCTATGCCATTAAAACATGTCTTAAATTTTTCTATGAATTCAATTTTCTCTCGAGGGAAATAAGACAATGATTGCACGGCATCAACACGTGTAACCAAATTAAACTCAATACATGTTGGCAAACCCAGCAGCGGTTCAAGCGCATTATCAACAACAAAAAATTCAGCCGTTTTCATCGTTCCTTTTTTAATGTCAAAACACTCTAACGTTACTATACCATGAATATTAATTTTATTAGTACTGTAGTCCAACACGACAAATTCATTCTTTTGTTTTTTAAAAGTAATATTCAATTTTTTTATTAAATTTATTGGTATGCAATTGACGTCGGATCCAGTGTCAATCTTGAATGTGGTAAGCCAATTGTGAATTCGATATGTTTTTGTCCATCTTATTTTCTTTAATCCCTCAGTATTTGAATTTAATCTAAAATGACAATTCCTACTTAACATACTAATATTTCCATCAACCTGCTCTAACCTACTATTTTTACCTTCATCATTCCAGTTGAGACTATTTGCTTGTTTTTTGTTACTGTTGCTGTCCTTTTTTGCCTGTTGATTTCCATATGACTGCTGCCCATTTGGTTTTGCTCTCCCTTTTTGTCTGCAAAACTTCGCGAAGTGTCCCTTTCTTCCACAGTTTAAGCAAGTAACACCGGTAGCTTTGCAAGAGCGCCGATGATTTGGTGTGAAGAGTGCGCCACAATTGAAACAACTGGACAAAGCGTTACATACTGTGTCGGTGATCGTAACCACAAAAATGTTGCAATTTTTTGTTGCTCTGGCTCGGCTATTTTATTGTTTGCGATCATGTAGACCATAAATGTTCGCTTCCACGTGGTCCACTCTTTTGCCAAGTTGGAGCAATCTAATGGTTTAGGCAACCGATCGATAGATGTCATTTTGTAAAAACATTCACTAAGCACTGTATACTTCTGACACCATGTAATGTGCGTGATGTGCACATTAAAATAAAATAATTTAACTACTACAATATGACTCTTTATTTTAATACTCTCGTTACATGTTCTCTCGGTGATGGTTGACACTCAACTGCTGTTGATCTCTTACGCAGGTTGATGGATTCACAATAACACTATAATATATATATATAATATAATAATAATATTACAATAGTATTACATATCCACAGCTGTCCGGGCAACATGGAAGATTAGCGGCACCGCTACTTTGTCCTGTATCAGACCTTCTCTATCTAAATAGAGGAACGCCTCTGGGGGAAGGAAGCCGTTAAGGCGCACGCTCTCATGATACATATCATTGGGGTAGTAGGCCCCAGAGATCAGGTTATTCATCGAGTTCATTGCCCTTGCAATGTGCCTTCGAATCATCTTGATCAAGAAATTATCCACCCTGCTTATGTTCGCCTTGTTATAAAGGATCTCATTGGAGTAGAATTTTATGTAGTTCTGAGACTCTGGTGTTCTGTATAAGCGAAGGCAGGCCCTAAGGCAAGCCCTCTCAAACACCCGGATCCTTTCCATCGAGCTTGCTCCCACGTTGAACCACACGGGACAACCATACACGAGCATGGGCCGAATGAGGGCCATGTAGCAGATTACCTTCACCCTCGCATCGAGTTGGCTGCTATAAAACAGTCTCTTTGTGAGGGCGAAAGCCGCTTTGGCTCTGGCCAGAGCAGCATCTATATGTTTGTTAAAATATAGATACTGGTCTAGCCAGAACCCAAGGTATCTGACTACATTTCGAGACGCTAATGGTTGTCCGTGCTGTCCCACTATTGAGAACTTTCGCCAATTCTTTCTGATATCCGCAGAGGCCCCAGATAACGACGTCCTAAACAGGATGGTTTCCGACTTCTGGAAGTTGATTTTCAACTTCCAGTCGTCGCAATATCGCTTGATCTTATCGAAGTCACGCTGCAAGAGTATTGCAATGACCTCGATCTTTGGTCCTGATCTGTACGCTATCAAGTCGTCGGCATACGCTATAGCATGGTGAAGAGATCCTACAAGATCACTTGTGAAAATGTTAAAGAGGATCGGCGAATTTACCGCACCCTGTTGCAGACCATTTTTAATATCAAACGTACCAGCAGAAGTCACATTGCCATTTTTCACAATGAACTGTCTACCGGTGAGCATGTTACAAAACATGTATAGCAGTGGTTTACTTATGCCCAGCCTACTCAACTTGTAGAAGAGTCCTTCTAGCCATACGGTATCGAAGGCCTTCTCCAAGTCAACCAGGCAGGCACCCGTGCATTGTTTCTTGCTTTTGTTCCATTGGATATCCGACACCAGTTTAGACGCGGCATGTATTGTATCATGCCCCGCCTTAAAACCGAATTGGTTATCCGGAACAATATTCATGTCCTCAACCCACTTAGACAGGGCTCTATTGACAACCTTCTCGAATACCTTGCTGATGTTCGGAAGGAGACTTATCGACCGGAGATTTGCCGGATTGGACGTATCTTTACCCCTTTTGGGAATAGGATGAACCACCGCTGTTTTCCAGTGCGCCGGATAATGTGCATTATTCAGCGCATTGTTAAACAGGGTGGTGTAAATGTTCACCGCTTCTGGAGGGAGATGTCTTAGCACAATGTTAGACACTCCGTCGATACCCACGGATTTCTTCCTTCTCAATGATTCGAAGATCGCTTGGAGTTCTACCTTCGATATGAACGGCTTGGGAAATGGTTGAAATATTTTTATATTTTAGTAGGACAGACTTTGATTTTGCCGGTTTAGAGGCTTTAGTTCGTTAGTGCAGCTTGGTGAAAGCAAATTGTTACACATAACCTTTTTTCTAATTTTCCCTTTTGATTATGATAGTCTTATCTAGGCAACAAGTTTTAAGAATGAGTTTAAAGCTAATTGGCCTAAGGTTGGCTTGAGAAGTGTGTATAAGACTTCTTAAGATTTTGATATTAAAGCGCATCAAATCTCAGCTCATGCTTTTGGTATGGTTTCGATCTTCAACATCTTTTTAAGACGATTTCCAAAAAGCTATGGGTAAGTAAGTTAATGCAAGTATGAGACAAGTATTGATAATCTTATTATTATTATCTTTAATGTTAAAGACATAATTATAAGTCATTTGATACTTAAAAGACCCTAGCCTTGATGGTGCATAAATGTAGTTTATATACATGAGTATGTTTAAGGAGACGTAAAACTGTGCACTAGATCAAATTGGAAAATTTCCGACAGACTAGCTGACAGTTCACATTGGACTGCGCCGGTGCCTTATTTCTAATTGGTATTAAATAGATTTGATACTGATGTGGTACTGTCCGTCTTGAACTTAGTTCAGCCTATAAGGACTGAAAGATATCTACATCAGTATTGTATATTTTGTTCATCTTTTTACCGTCCGTGCAGATTTTTATCTTAGAATCAGATCTGAAGATGGTGATCCTAAAAGCATAACTTCAACTCTGTCTGGTAAGTTCCCAGAATGTTGCTGCCTTAAGGCGAATTGCATTATTTAGTGCTATGGTGAGGTTTTCCATTGGTTCTTATCGAAAACTTTAATTATCTCAATTCAGAATGTAGGCTGTTATGCATTTCTCCATTAGAGCTTAATACCACCATTTTGTGATTTGTGGACCACTTCCTTTGCTTTTCTACCAAAATGGGGCTACGAATAGTTTACTGGATTATTCAGCGGCAGTTAGACCCATACTGATGTGCGGCATATTAGTTTGTTGGTCGGAAATAAACAAAACGTTCTGAGCTGCAATTCAGGGAAGATTTTAATAACAAGACCGCACCTGCATCAGCAGCTCTAAAATCAATCCTAAACGTTACAAAACGATCCAGGACTGATGTCTTTGGAAAGCTGTTTGGTTCAAAGAAGCATTAAGACCAAGATAATCCAAGCAGTTACAAATACAAATACTTGGCGCAGCCATTCGTGTTGTGCGTGTTATATGTATTCCCAGAAATGGAAGGGACCTACAGTTTGGTGCCATATCTGAAAGGCAAATTGAGAAGCTTTCTCGTGACGGTTATTACTCTCGGACGTTTGTCAAACATTCGCGAGAGGTGGGATCGTGAAAAAACTTTTTGATGTTTCCTGTGATTCGAACATTGAGCCTCCTGCTCAGCGATCCAACGCACTAGCCACTTGATCCCAACAAACAAACTGTGGCATTGAGCTTCGTGCGAAAAGATGATTTTGTACCAAAAATGACGTAATTTTCCAGGCTGACACAGAGAAGCGATGGTCATTTTGTTTCAACTCTTGAATGAGTTGGACCTAGTTAACAAATAATTCTAGGTTCTCACGGAATACTCCCCTTAGAAACGTGCAACTGAAGTTCAATCCGGCTTTGAGTTGAGGTTGTCGGGTTTTCACGCTTATTTTCAGCAATAACAACAGCAATTCTTTCACACCGGACGAGCACGTTAAGAATTTTTGTTATTTATAGCCATCCCAGTTTGACTAATTTTCTTTATGAATTTCATTATACATACTAGCCAACGAAGGGACTTCATTTCAACCAAACATTATTTTCAGATTTTTCATAGTTTATGTAAGACAGCAATCATTTTGGAAATATTTTTTCAAGATCTTATCCAACGTACTATGTCAACGTCTAAAACCTTTCTGCAATACACTAATGGGCACGTACCAGTGTGGCTTCCGGCCCGACAGATCGACAATAGACCAAATTTTCACACTACGACAAATCCTGGAAAAGCCCAACGAACTTCAAGGCAAAACTCACCACCTTTTCATCGACTTTAAGGCCGCATATGACAGCATTCATCGTCTCGAACTCTACCAGGCGATGGCCCAATTCGGGATACCGTCAAAACTTATCCAGATGTGTCGCATAACGCTGGAAAACACGCGATCTTCTGTGCAACTTGAAAACAGCTCTTCTTAGCTCTTCCAAACGTGCATCGGATTTCGGCAAGGAGATGCGCTGTCATGTGACTTCTTAAATATCGTGTTGGAGCAGATAGTGCGCAGGGCAGGTGTTAACACGGAAGGCACTATTTTTCACAAGTCCCAACTGCTGGGATACGCAGACGATATTAACATTATCGGAAGATCCCGGCAAGCCGTCGTAGAGGCGTTTACGGCTATTGAAGAGCATGCGAAACGAATTGGTCTTGAAGTGAATGAGGACAAGACGAAGTATATGTTACCAACAAACAACAAATTATCTGCCCAAAACCTTGGACAAAACGTCACTGTTGATAACTACAACTTCGATGTAATTAAGGAGTTCACCTACCTCGGAACAAATAAAAATCCCACAAATGACACCTTTGTGGAGATCCGGCGAAGAATAACCCTAGCAAACCGCTGCTACTTTGGTGTGCCAAAACAACTGGTTTCACAACTTCTAACTCGACGGACCAAATTAATGCTCTATAGAGCGCTCATCTTATCAGTTCTGCTATATGGTGCCGAGTGCTGGACGATAAGTAAGTAAGCAGAGCAAATATTGGGTACCTTTGAGCGAAAAATACTTCGGCTGATATTATGTCCCATATGCGAGGAGGGCGAATGGAGGAGAAGATACAACCGCGAACTCTATGAGCTGTACCAGGATGTGGATGTAGTTCCCAAAAAGCTAAGATACGTCGACAACATTGGCTCGGCCAGATCGAGCGAATGGACAACAACGCTCCAGCCAAGAGGATCTTCGGCTCACAGCCCCCAGGTTCGAGACGGCGCAGAAGACTGAACCTCTGGTACAAAGACCAAGCTGTCCGGGATGCCAGAAAACTTGGTCTTCACAACTGGAACCAACGTGCCCGGGGCTGCAGAGGATGGAAGGCAGCCGTATCTCAGGCAGAGACTCTCCAAGAGTCGGGACCACCTTAAGTAAGTAAGTACTATCTGCAAATGCATCTGATCTTTTAGTTTTGCACTACTGTAAATGTGGTTTAAATTATTTATTTATGGTTCTATCCACGACAGCGTACTTGTTTGTTCTGATTACCGAATCTGGTGCGTGTGATGGGGAAAGATGAATGAATTATTTTTTTATTAGTTTTTGGTTAAATGCGATTACTGTGTTACATTCGCATTAACAATAGCCTTTTCTTCTTCTTCTTTTCTACCCCCTATTGCAGTCCCAAAAGTTCACTCCCTTTTCGCAATTAATCAATAGAGAATTTTTACAATACTCACCCACTTATTATTATTCATCAATCACTAGAACAACCCTCGGTTGCAGTCCCAGTTGGCCCGCACTTTTAATGATTCTATGGATACCAGATACCCTCACCCCAATGCCAGCAAACCATTCATCAACGAAACAAAGCAACAGCTCGGCCAAGGAAAATAAATAAAATTTGTGGCAAAAGGTCCCGCCTTCAGTCGCAGAACAGGATAACTGTTATTATTCAACACTTGCAATTTTCCTTGTAATTAATATTCACTCGTCCTTTTGTGGGTCGTGACACCACCAGTTCGCGCAACGTCCATCAAAATCTCTGTTGGCACCGCAATACGTTGTTTGCTCTACTTCGAGCGGCGTGTTGACGGGAGGCCCATTATCATGAACGCGCAACCGAAACGATTCGCGGACTTGAACTTGCAACTGTTTATGGCTACCATCAAAAACCAACAAAATAACAATCTTCGGTGGCCAGAAACAGGCTTTAGAGTTGGTGATATCTGCGAAAGCCAGACCGCAGGCATGTGTACATGCATATGCAAGTATGTACATAGCAGTCTCCTTTATGGTGCTATGGTGGTAGCTCGACGGGCATTGACGTGTGTCAGAGAGTCCAACAATTGTGCTGTTGTTGTCCGTCATCACCATTCAACAGAATGCAATGTTAAGGACGCATATATGCCTACATACATGTGTATGTATGTTGTGCGAAGTTTTGTGCGAACGACGACTTACTGGTTTTTATTATTTGCCTCCAATGGACAGCAGACGGACAGCAGGGAGATGTCATCATAAATCACGCTCATGATGAAAACGGGCTCATCAATGGGCTAAGGTGTATATCGTTAACCTCTACAGTGCAAGGTTGTACTTTGCCCATTAAGCAATTGTCAAGAACACCTGTGGGAAAGAAACACGGACGGAGAGTGAAAGTGGGATTGTATACAGAAAATTATGACTGCAACCAGTTTTACGATGGGTGTAATGTTCGCCAGAAGTGTATTTGAGAATTTTTAAGAACTTTGGGTATGGCACCCTAACGTAATATTGGTCTGTCGAATATTTAGTATGTTCCACTGAGATGTTTTGACAATTGTGACATAAAAGAGAATGAGTTCACTGTCCTTGGAAAGATAAAGAAATGATTACATATGTAAAGATGTACATGCGTATCTACATATGTATGTACATACGTACGTATTTTGTGGAAACAAAAAGAAAAAAAAATTTCATTGTTCTTTTTTCTATGAAATCATGCATAAGAACAGAAGTTCGAATTGAGCACAAAACACTTTATTTGTGATAAAGCAAGTCCGGGCAGATTAGGGCCTCAATGAACATTATGAAGCTTTTTTCAGTTTCGTACTCGTAATGGAGGTTTCGTTTTTACCTATTTGAGGTCCTTTTCTCATAACACAGGCCATCTTGGTTTCGATCTTCCTTTACAACACCGTTAACTTATGGTAAATACGAACACTCCGAGCGCCGGTGTCTATTTAATATACATTTCCTAAGTCCATATCTCAAGATACAAGCAATGCCGTGAATTTTCTTCTCAACATTCCGTTGTTACAAACGGGACCGAAACTGACTAGGAGAACTTTTCTTTTAAAGCAAACAAGGACACTTCCATATTTTTTTATAACTCTATACTTCTTTATTTAAAGGGGGTCTGGGATTATAAGAATCTTGGTTATTTATTTAGGAGTTTAGCTAACTAGTTGCTTTCTTAACCCAACGAAACAGCTAAGGATTCCGTTATGAAGTTTTGGCAAAATGGGCGCCATTTTGAATGAACCTTCATTTACCGCTAAATCCGTTATTGCCTCTAACGTCTAATAGAATGGTAACCCGCTTCGCATTTCTGTTCATATTTATGTATGTATGCATGCACATATGTAAGCGATTGTACAGATTTTTGAATGATTGCATTTCTAGCTTGGTCATGAGGTTTTGGCGCAATTCATTCAAGAAATGTTTCTAAAGATATCGCATGATAAGCTGCCTTGCCATAGATGATTTGCAGCATTACAGTGTCCAGATCTTGATAAAGAAGCGAGCTTCTTCCAACGTTAAACGACCTGACAATGTATATCTCGCTTCATATACACCGCACCTCATAAGCAAATTTAAACTCCATAAAGAGTACTGAAGTGTACTCCATGGCAGACTTTTTTCATTGAAAATGGAAAGGATAGAAACTAATCCTTTTAATGCGGAAAAGTTGTACACGGTCACTCACGCCATAAAAGATTTTGTAGGCGATGTTTAAAAGAGAAATACCGCCGTCATTCACGCAGTTGGGAGAACAACATTACTATGCTGCGATGCAATTCATCGTATGCACCCTCTTCCGAACAGATGTTACAAATGAGTAAGTGTAGCATCTTTCGCTACTTTCAACCACTAAAGAACTGTATTCACTTAATCAGTTATATTTCACTCGCCTGTGGAACGTGTGTTGCACTAATTTAACACCGACTATCCTCCCCATCCTTAGCATGGAAATCGAGGCCGTCGTGATCAGACGTGGGGTTGTCAACAAATATTAGCGCCCTCCATGGAGGTAAACACGGTAGGTAAGAACAATAAAGAACAATAAGAACAATAAAGAAAGCTCGTTTAATCTCATGTCGGTCATCGCTTCCACCATGAAAACCACATGTTCTTTAAACGTTGTATTTGGAGCGGCTGTGTCATAAGCAGTTGAAAGCACAACTTCCATTCACTAAAAGTCTACCAAAGCGTTTGTATCTTCAGGAGCTCTAAGGGTTAAGAAGATGAAGAGATAGATAGAAATAGAAAAGTGCACCATTTGTCTGGAATAGCAAATTTTCTAATCCTGAATTGGCACAGAACTCTAGAATGAGTGTTAGAGACTTTTCTCGAAAATTATACAATTCTCCATTGGAGGTAATTTCAAAGAAAAACTCTGTCGCATCTACTTAACCTAGGAAATTGGCATATAACGGGAAAGAAATGTGGGCGTTTCCATAGCCATCGTACTATGGTTTTTGTGATTTTGTGATGACGTTGTTTTATTTTTGCGAATATCTGGCCATACTGTCGTTATCGTTTTACTGGTTTAAATTCATCCTGTTTTTTGCTGAATTCAATATTAATTGCACTATTTGCTCAGAACCCGGCTTGACTATAAACTTAAATCAAAGTATCGTCTAAAGAAGTATCCAGATGGTCCTTATATACTCGCTGTTTAAGCGTCTACCAAAATGATTAACATTATCGCAAGAAAGGCGCTGGATCTGAATCTGGAAGCTGAACGGAAATAGGGGTATATAGCTTTTCCTAGTTAACACTTCCTGCATCGCAATGTTTTATTTCTTATCACTTTTTGTTGGACATAAGGATCGAATATTTTTCATTGAAATCTAAGTACACACATATAGTAATGTAGATTGTTACCTTCAATAGCCTCTGATATTAAGCTATGGCCATAATCTATGTTCTTACGACATATCGCATATTTTTAAGTTCTTTTAGAAACAGATCTGGAATCGTTTATTGAATTTTTCCAGGTACTTTTCGCTTTCTGACAGATGTATAATAATTTCATCTCCTTTTTCGGTAGGTTTACCCCTTAGTCTCCTAATTTTCATTAGAATGGACTCTTCTGGACTTTTTCCGAGAAGATGGAAAACAGCATTTGTCCAGCCTGTCCCTTAAAAAGGCGAATCTTCCTCTCCGACCAATTACTGACCCATTGCACTTACGTCCCTTCTTTCCAAGGTCATCGAAACACTGATAAATCGTCAGCTTATGAAATATTTTGACTCACGACAACTCCTCAATGACCGGCAGTATGGTTTTCGTAGCAACAGGTCCACTGGCGATTCGATGGCATATCTCACCAAGAAGTGCAACCAATCTCTCCATCACTTCGGTGAAACAAAGATAGTTGCGCTTGACATTTCAAAGGCATTTGACAGAGTTTGGCACAGGCTCTTTTGTCGAAAATGCGTGCTTATGGCATCGATGAGTCTCTTCTTCAATGGATTAGAAATTACCTTTCGGGGCGTTCAATACAAATTGTATTGGACGGCTTCAAGTCTGATATTCACCACATACATGCTGGTGCCCCCCAAGGCTCAGTTTTGTCTCCGACTCTCTTTCTCATTTTCATAAATGATCTCTTGTCTGCAACCTCTAATCCAATCCATTCCTTCGCTGATGACAGTACCCTCAGTTTTTCATATTCGTTCCCTAACTCACGTCCCTGCTCTTCGGTCGTAGAAGAGGATCGGCAACGTATGTTAAACTCATTAAATTCCGACCTTGACAGCATAATCAAATGGGGCTCAAATAACAGAGTGGAATTTAATGCATCCAAAACTCAGTGCTGTCTTCTGTCTCTCAAGCGAAACCAAGACCCGCAACCATTATCCATGAATGATACTTGCATCGCGGAAACCGAAAGACTTGCCATTCTCGGTATGTGTATCAACAACCATCTCCGTTGGAACGATCACATATTCGAGGTCGCCGAAAATGCAGCAAAATGTCTAGGATTCCTTAAGCGGTGCAAGAAATTCTTTGCCCCTTCTGATCTGGCCACAATTTATAAGGCATTCATCCGCCCAAAGCTGGAATACAACACCCATATCTGGTCTGGTGCACCCAAGACCGTTTTGCACATCTTAGATAGGGTCCAGAACCGCGCGTTAAAACTTATAGGTGATAGAGATATTGTGAGCTCCATAGTCTCACTAGAACATCGCAGAAATGTCTCGTGTCTTTCCCTATTTTATCGCTTCTTTTATAAAAAATGCTCCGGCGAAACAGCCACTTGCATTCTTCCCTTCAAAATTTCACCCGCAATACGTCACGCTTCGAATGCACATCAGTTCACCCTCAAGCCCAACTTCGGACGTACTGTCAAATACAGGGATTCGTTCATAAGCCGAACGACACGTATGTGGACTAATCTTCCAGGGTCTGTATTTCCTCATCACTAAAACATTCAAGCATTTAAAGCCAACGTGCACCGGTACTTCCTCTGTTCCTCTTTCCCCTTCTTCCAAACGCCAATACACACTTTGGCGCTCGAATTATAAAAAAAAAAAAAAAGTTTTGGCACCCCTTGCAACTGCACAAGTTTGCTCTTCTGATCTATGCGCGTATACGTTGCATTGGTTCTTCGTTTCGAATGGTCAAAGTACACTGCCTTGTTTCCTAAGTTCCTTTCTGAACACAGGTTTAATCGTTCATATCTAATACATACTTATGGATTCGCTATTGTTAAGGTTATTAGAACATTGTCAAGCATTTCACAAAGGACAACACAAAAATGTTATGAAAATCTCACGCTTTAGTGTTTCTGCCATAGGTTTCTCTGCTTGTGCCCACCATGGTAATGGTTATCAGTTTTGATAATCAGCAGAATTTTGTTTTTGATTCACTAATTAATTTGAACATTTCTCTCGAATGTATTAAAAAATCGCAATATAAATATTAAACGTGCTGTGGGACTCATACACCATTTCAACTCAATTCACGGTCTACTTTACCTCTTATATGGGTAAACTTTCACCTTATCGCCCGCATATCTTTAAATGCTTTGTCCTCATCACTTGCTCATGTGAAACTAACAAGTAAAGCTGCACACAATCTTTTATCCCATAAATTCCGATTGTTGACAGAAAAATGAGCCTTTCCGGATGTGCTCCGCTTTTATTTTGCGCATCTTTGTTCCTCTTTTTTGTGCTATTATCTCCCTTGTGATTGTTTTCTTCGTATAACAATTATTATCCATGTGATTACAATGGATTCCACAAGCTGGGAAGTGCACTGCACTGATTACGAACAATAAACGTGCTTCCCTACATGGTACGGATATCTTTAGAATGGTGTATCTTCTCTGTGACGTTTTTCCAAACGCGTCTCGAGGTAGTGTCATTGTAGGGCTACGTCCAAATGTATACATAGTTGCATCGGGAAGATGTGTAATTTCATATTTCTTCTGGACAATTTGAAATCCAGTTCGACTAAGTGGGGTCTACAGTGGACGTTGCTACTTCTTGTGGAACGATTGTGGTTAGAGCCTATTTACAGATTCAGCCGTGCATGCGGACGGCCATTCAAAGGTTGTGACTATATCGGGCAAAAGCAGCGACCTGGAAAAGTGTGAAAATATCCTCCAAATGATAGGGTAAGATCAAATAATGAGAAACAACTGCTATTAGCAATACGATATGTACACGTACATACATGTGTAGGTAGTGAGCACTCATAAACAGGGCTGTAGCCAGACAAATATTTCGGGGGGGATATGATCTTTGAAAAATATCTTTTTACATATTTTTAAGGTTGGGAGCGATTGAGGAAAATAAAATAATCGTAAATTTCAAATTTCATATTTTTTCATAGATTAGTAATTATAACAAAAGTAGGTTAAAAAAAGTAACTGTATTCAACATAAAAAAATAAAGAATTATTTTATAAAACTAAATTTAATCGCCTGGCCTTCTTAGCTGCAAATACATCAATTACTTCGTTAGTATTTATTTCTATCTCCCGATGAATTGACATTAAGGCTAAACCAGTAAGTCGATCTTCACCGGTATAATTTCAGAATTTCCGCGTTTCATCGTCGAAAACGTTCTTTCTAGTGTACATGTCGATATTGGTAAGGTTGCTAAAAATTTTAAAATTCGATGTATGTTGGGAAAAAGATCTTTACTGCAGTCTCCTAAAGCTGTTATGGCGTTCTTTGAACGCTGTGCCTCTGGTTGTTCATGACATTTTGTCTTCCACAGTACAAACTCAGCCTTCAATGTATCCCAATCCAATTGAGCCGAATTGGCTCATTTTTGTTTGGATTTGCAATTTACTAGAAGTTCCCGACACAAAATAGTGTTACCTACTTATTGCTCTGTTCTCGTTTTAAAAGTACATATATGTATGTGTACTTAGCAGTAAGGATAACAACCTTTACGGTGCGCAAGTGCCTAATATTAAGAATTTTCAAAATGCAAGTTAGGAGTTCAATGAGTAAAAAAAACTGGCTATATTCTCATGTAGATGCAATCATACAAACCTGGCTTCTTCAAGTAACTTGGAAGAGATACAATTTTTTGAAAAGAACCTTTTTATTCAAAAAAGATTGACTATCTCACCTCAAATGAAATCCTAAACCTCATGTTATAACAAACT
This sequence comes from Blera fallax, assembly GCA_946965025.1. Taxonomy (NCBI): domain Eukaryota; kingdom Metazoa; phylum Arthropoda; class Insecta; order Diptera; family Syrphidae; genus Blera; species Blera fallax. Next base: position 33,065,407 of record OX337247.1, read on the forward strand.
CTTGGATATACACAGAAGTTTTATAGTTCAACTGGATATGGAACCTGTTTAGCCAAAATGTGTTCCACTTAATTTCCCATCTTCATCCAAATTATCTACATAGTATATCCCGAATGACTAATAATGACTTCTAATTTAGTTTAAATACTAACAACTGACTGTCTGAAATCAATTCATTAAATTGCATAACTCTTATCGGTTTCGTAACTCGGTCATTCTTGACGTCTCTCACATGGAAACCTGATGACACTAGGAAAAGTGAACTGGCTACCCGGGAACTGTAATTCACAACGAGTTTAATATATGCAATATGAATTATTTAATAATATCGCTAGTAAAATTTACTAGTCTAACAACGTCAACAAAACAAGTTGGTAGAGTTTGTGTATACATAGATACTCGTAAAAGTGAAATTAATGGGCTCAAATACCATTTAAATAAATTAATGAATTCGTAGTGTTGTAAGCAATAAAATTCCCATTTTGTGAAAATAGTAGGCTTTCAAGTTTGATGAGCTGGTGGGACAATACATTTCTGATTTTATGATGACCTATAATGGGGTAATAAATTATAAGATTGGCCGCATTGGACCACCATACTGAAAGGTTTTAGACTCTGTTTATTTAACATAATTCACCGTGCGAAACATTCATCATGAAATACAATGAGTCAGTTGGCCACAAATGTTATTAATTTTTCCTAAAAGCTATATAGCAACACTTCGACTATAAATAAATCCTTAAAAATTGAAATCTTCTTGTAATGCTTGTTTGAAAATATGCCACTGACAATTTCGACACGAATTATGTAATTTTGCATTTTTATGCACAAAAAAGTTTTTTGTAGTTTAAGGGTTGCTGAGATAACATGTGATGTAAGTTTCAATAGCCTTTCGTAATCACAAGAAATTGGAGTGTCAAGAAAACGATATTATCTTGCCAATTGTGTAAGATCGTGCAAAAATGATTCCTAGAACTCCTCTTCTGAACTAAGACGAACGTTTCTTTCTTCGTTGTCAAATTCTAAAAAGCTTTGGTCGCAATTTGAGATTAGGTTTCGACATTTAATTTTGTATATTTTCAAATGAAACGTTAAGCCCCAAAATAAGAATAAAAAAACGAACGCCTTTTCCGAAAAGTGAATACTCGTTACGAACATTTTTTTCTAACCAAGCCAAACGAAAAAGATTTGACCAATGGTCTGAGTCTTAGCCGTTGTGAAATTAGTGCTTTTTTTTACCTTATTTCTTTAAACCCATTTGTATAATTTCATAGAGCTTTCAATATTACGGAGGCATTTTATCTTAAAGGGAATACATCGTCATACATATTTCAGAGAAAGGTCACCAAGCCGCTGTTAGATAAGTAAATCATTTTCATATGCTGCATAGAGACTTTATTGACGTCCTTTGCATTTTCTGGCATCATCTTGAAATTGATTTTGAGCCCATTCAACGAAGATCCGACACATGTCGTGATGCAAAGACTTCAATTCTTGCATTAATTGTATCTTGTAAGCTTAAGGTCTAGTGGCCAAGATCATTTTGAAGAATGTTTTACGTTGTCAAGTTGTCTTAAATAACATTGGCCTCAAGTGCGGCGATATTTTCTTTGAAACACACTGGTCTCATCACTGCAGCCGGCGCTAATGGTATACCAGCAATTATTTTGAAAAAATGTTGTCGGTCAATCTGTCTTCCTTTGCTACTGATTTTTAATTTGTCGTTGTACTCTGGTACTTTTCTTGATGAATGAAAGACTTGCTTTCTCATCCCTAATTTGAATCCGGTTCTAAGAATAGTATTGAAAACTATAGAGGAATTTGCAAACCATCTGCAATACCTAAGATACTTGAAAGCATAGTAAAAAATAAATAAGAATTTTTTGTAAAAGGAAGTATTTCTGAAGTTCAGCATAGATTTATCTCCGGTCGGTCCACAACATTTAACTTGGCATGCTTTTCGTCATACGTTACCAACGCTGTAGAAAAAGGTTACCAAGTCGACTCTATTTATACTGATTTTGGAAAGGCTTTCGATTGCGTTAATCATAAAATCTTGCAAAAAAATGAATAAATTTTGGATTTCATTTTTTTTAACAGGGAAGGGTTCAAAAAGTATAGATTGGGAATCACAGTTCAAGAAAGATAAGTTGCGCTTCGGGTGTTCCGCAATGAAGGGCCCTTAGGCCCCTTATTATTCATAATATCCATTGATGACATTTCCATAAATATAAAGAACAGTCAGTGCTTAATGAACGCGGATGACATATTTCGTAAGATAAAAACGATTGTGCGAAAATTTAGCAGGACACTAACTGTCTGTCGAATTGGTGTACCGATTACTGCTTAAAATTAAATATAAAAATAAATGCAAAGCTATGACCTTTTTTTTGGTTCACTCCGATCACTTGAATGCTTGAAAGTGTCCAGAGCTTTTTCGAAAAATGCGCCGGGATTTTATGCCTTCCTACAATACTTGATGCCAGTTATTAGGTATTTTGACAGTCAAGGCAATGAGGTACGCTCATGGCATGTTGTTGTATGTTTGTTAGAGATCTGTTTTGTTTTGTTATTGATTGTCCTTCACTTTTGTATCTTCTGCTAATCTATGCTCCTGAAAGACTATTGAGAGAAAGCCAATTTCTTTTTCGAAATAGCACATAGAACAAACTATGGTATATATGAGCGAATGCACAGAACTAATATCCTAATATCTCTTTCAGTGTAATTAGTAGAGATATAGATTTGTCTAGAGACTGTTTCAAAAACATTTCATTTAATTTATTTTCATATGTTATGTATATTTATTATTATTTTATAGTTAAGCAAAGCTTGTAGAATGGATCGGAAAATGTTCGGGCGATCTCTTACGCATTGTCAGGATATCTTCATCCTTAGCTTGATTACAACAATTCAACTTCGGACATCTATCGTACAAGGAGAATGCCTGTCGTAAAACGTCAATCTGGTTGACGGTTGATTAATGAAAAGACCCCCTGTCCTCTTATGAATATTGAGATGTGGGAACTTCGTGATGGTTGCGATATGATTTCGTCTTGCCACGAAAACTTTATTTATTCAAATAAGGGCAAACCATTATGTGGAGACAAAAATCATTCGAGAAATATGTACAAGTCTAAACCCATACACAGCATTTGGAATTCCTACTTCTGTTGATGTCTTTATTTGATAGGTTGATTTTTTAAAGCCTATTATTGAAAATACAAGCCTTAAATTGAATTATGAAATTGGTTAAAATTATAATTGTAAAAATTTAGATGCGCAAAACGCATAATGTAAGACGAATAATTACCTCTCCAAAGACATCAATAAAGATACGAAGAAATACTAGGTACAAAAACATTATTGTCGGCGACATAAAAAGCGTCATCAACATATGTACGTAGAGCGACACTGACTCACTGAAGTGGAAACAATCCAATTTGAAATAAAATCATTTTACACCTGATCCTGAATAAATTTTCAAATTGTTTGTCTGCTTCTACTCCTGCCACGTCAATGACGAAGGAACATGACGACAAAAATAACAGAATCTACAATTTCGAAAATGTTTTCATTTTCCCCACTCTTTTCAAAGTGGGTGGGCCGGAGCCATAACACTGTCTCATATCGCAAAGAAACTACATACTTACTTTGGCACGACACAATCGTTCGCTGGGAATATGATTCAAAAACGATGCAGCTGCATCACCGAAATAGATTTGTTTGGAAACAATATACTTTCTCCTTATGCATACGGTGTGGACCCCAACCCTCGCGAACCCACCCGCTGTTAGAAAACTCACTGACAGCAAGAGGAAACGTTACTTGGGGTGTTAAATTGGATTCCAGGAAGTTTCAATTGACGCTTCCAGGAAAAAAAATGCAAATTGCGGATTATAAATTTAAAACGGAATCAGTGCGCGGAAGGTTACATAAATTTTAGGGCTGATTGCATTTTCAAACGAAGGAGGAAGGGTCCAGGGGCTGGCTTTGCTTGTAGATTTTTAGATTGTTCCTCTTGTTTCTTATTTTTCTTATTATGTAGTTGTGTAATGGAAACGAAATATTACGACTTTTATTGACTTGAGTTGTATACTTTTGAATTTGATTGACATTATTTATTTTGACTTGCACGAAAGAAGGCGATTGCGTCACAGTTACTTGCTCATGTGTGCTGCTCACTCATGAGCGCTTCAGTCCAAGGTGGACCTGGGCCTCAACCAACAAGCGTCTTCAGCTAGTTCTATCTTTAGGTAGCTGTTTCCAGTTTCGCACGCTAAGTTGGTTGAGGTCCAATTGCACTTGCCTGCGCCAACTGAGTCGCGGTCTTCCTCTATTGGACCGTTCGTCGGGGGTGGATTGGAAGATTTTCTGAACCGCAGCATTGGTGTCCATACGCTCTACATGATCCAGCCACCTTAATCGTTGGAACTTCACTGTTCTGGCTAAATCGATGCTGTACAGTTTGTCGTCGTTCTTCACTCACCATTTCTGCAGTCAGAACCGAAAATCACCCGAGAAATTTTCGTGTCGAAACCTCATCCACTTTCGACAAAGTCCATGCCTCTTGGCCATTGCCATTGACTAGGCCTGTGGTGGTTAAGGTCTTATAAAGGGTCACTTTATTTGTTATTCAATTACCGTTTAAGACTAGAGAAACAGCAGTTGACAAGAGTTAACTTTCGTTTGATCTCAGCGCTGATGTCATTGTCTGAATTGATAGATAGATAAAGTTCTAACTACTTCAAAACTATATCTATCTACAGTGATGTTTCGTCCGAGACGTCGGTGTTGATTTTTTGTTGGCAGCGTGTACTCATTGAACGTTAAATCTATCTTCACCACTTCTCTTTCAATATTCACGAAAGGGATTCTGACATTGAGCTGCGTTCTTCCGATTATGTCACTATCGTCGGCGTATGCGATTAATTGGACGGACGTTTTGATAAGATTGTGCCTCTGGTGTTGGAGCGCGAGTCTTGCACTATTCCTTCAAGAACGATGTTAAAGAAGTCGCATCTATCTGAATCTGAATCTATTTTTGACATCAAAGATATCGGTGAGTTCATTACCGACCTTGATGGAGCTGCGAGAATTCTTCATCGTCAAACTGCACAAGTGGACGAGTCCACATACAAATAGACGCTGTTTTTGCTGTCGGTAGCTATGGCTGTAATAGATATCGCAGTTTTTTTTTATTCTCTTTTTGCCTGGCCCATCCCATCGTACTTCTTAGATGGCGGTGATATCTTCTTGGCAGCAGTTTAGGGCCTCCGCTAATTGTTTGACTACAAGTGGTTCATTGTGGGACCTAACATTCCATGTACAGTCCACAGGTGCCTTGTCCTTGTTTTGTTTGCATGGTTCGCCAGAAAATCCGTCGGTATCCGGCGGTACAACCCCCAACCTGGAGGATCGGATAAGGTGTTACATCCGCTCCAGAATCTATTTTCGCCCCAGTTCGAGTTATAGCCCGTCAAAGTGGGACACCTCCGATTTGGAGGTACAATCACTTCAAGTGGAATTACTTCTGAATTTTTGTAGCTACAAAAACAGTTTTATAGTGGTGTATGAAACAGTAAAAACTTTTTGTAATTTTATGCAGTCACAAAAAAGTTATAGCTCCTTAAAGTCCAAATTATGAAAATTTTTTCCTCACTTTTTTTATTTAAAATGCATTTTTCTCAAAACTTTTACTAAGCAAACAACTTTTTTTTTTATAAAACTTTTATCTCTGATAAAATTTCTAAAAATTATGTTAAAAAGCTTTTTTACCTACGATTAGCGGAAGTTGTAGTAAAAGCCATTTTCAACCGACAAAAAGGGTCAAAAAAAATTTAAAAAAAATTGCGTCTGGCAAGGAGATAGCACCATATGAAACGTCTGGGACCTACACATTTGTATTCAAACGGTTCTGCTCTTTTGTTTGATACTAAATTCAAGTGGTTATATCAACGATCCGCATTTTGGAAAAAAAACCCATTTTGAACATAACATTACTAACATAAGCACCAACAAAATGCTGCCAGGCGGTCATATTTGATTTTACATATCTCAGAGGTTTATATTATTTGCAAATTTTTTGGTTATATCTCACTCCAAAAAATTGCAGCGGGCTCTTAGACTATAAGGACGTATTCTACGTGAACAAAAATCCTTATATGGCATCAGATTATATGCTTAATGATTGTATCACCCTGTACCTCTAAACTAAGCAGTAAATTAGTCTGTCCCATTTCCATTTCCTGGTAAAATAAAAGTGGGTATATTGGCGTTGGTTTTAAGTCTTGTGAAACCTCATTTCACACTACCCAAATGCACCTACTATCTGAGCATCTCTTAATTGCCGACCCTATCATTACAGCAAGTCTAATGTAGAGATGTGTATCGCAGACATTATCTCCGCAGCACCACCTAAGTAGCATGACCTGAATTCGAGGTTCAATGCACGCATATGTATGTACGAAACTGGTACTCGAATACCCAGCCCACTCAAGTTGTTCTGAGAGTTAATTCGTAGCGCGACTAATTAGTGATTTCTTGATTTTAATCGCAGCCAATCAACCACCATCCACCATTCACCATTAAAAAGCCCTGATTCCAGTGCACTCTGGCTAGATACGCTCAGTTATGCCCAATTCAGTTGAATTTTTTTTTCTTATGCAGAATGCAATTGACTCCAATTAAGCGCAAAGCCTGGACGTAAATATTCTCCGCTTAGGAAATTTATGCGTTGCTCGTTGGCTAAATGAACTCCACTTTATATTAATACGTTCAGAGATTTCCCTTCTGATTTTATCAGTGGCCTTAAATAAAAAAAATAACGTGTTTTTCTGTCAGATACAATTGACGTAGTCCATCCGATGGAGCAGTAGAGTGAGGACGTCATCGGAATGTCACCATTTCACATTTTACACTCAATCAACTCCAGCGATTCCTTCCTGTTGTTCCCTAGCAGTTGCAGAAGCCACATACGCTTAAACACACACATATTTCAAAGCCAAGGCACACATTCATGTTTTTTGCAGATTAAAAGCATTTGACAGGGCCATCAGCCCGTAGTCGAGAGGGTTAGCTGTGTTGCGTTAGTGCTCCTCCGCAAAATGATATCTCAACAATTCGTTTGGAAATTTTCTGTGCACTTTTTTGCATTTTGTCGTATTTAATTTTCCACTCTGACAAGATTGGACTGACGTTTGCCCATATTGCCGTTGCACAGTTCAATTAAACGTAACATAATCATGTTTTGCTGTGAGTTACTTGCAATTTTGCATTGCAAACGTCGGTAGTTGTAAAGAACTTGCGGCCATTGGGCGTGATTGAACTTTTGTGACGTACTGATTCCGCCTGCATGGTCATTGACCTCAGGGATATTCAATTTGGTATAATCACATCTTTCACAAGAAACAAGAGAAGATTTCTAAATTGTTCAACGTCCTGTTAGCTCTCCACCTTAATGCTTTATTAAATAAGTACTTTTGATTCAGCTATTTAAGGACATTATATTTATCAACGTTCATATGTACATATGTAGGCATGTATTTTCAGGATACTTCGACTTGTGACGTTTTTTTAGATCTTTCTGTTTGAGTTTTGAATGACATAACTCAAATTGTGTTAAAACATCGAACATGGCGCGTAACATTTTGGGAATTTGTTAACACGAAAGACGTCATATTTTTAAATGTGTCACTTTTTTTGGTAAAAATTCGTATTCAAGCAATGACAGTTACCCACTTGTGACGTTTTTCTTTTCTTTCTGTGCTTAAGGATGAAGCACAACTAAGTTGTGTCAGTTTTCTCGACGTAGAGGCAAATGCAGGCAAATGAAAAACGACACATCTGCTTTTTAGTGGTCTCAACATAAACTAAATTTGTGTTGTTTTTCTAGCGAGGAAAGGTTTGGTTTTCATAAAGAATGGCATCAATAACTCAAAAAACAGATTTTTCGATTTACGACGTTTTTATTCCGGACCATCGATATAGCGAACTTTCGCATATAACGCATATAAGCGCGTTAAATGAAGAAAATGTCCGGTTATAACGAACCAAAAATGTCTCACTTTACGTGGTCGTTCAATTTCCCTAATTTGATGGTGCTTCCCCGAGAACTGTATTAGCTGTATAGGTATGTACGTACCACCACATTCTCAAACAACAAAATACTGTCCTTGAACATAATTTTTTCGGTACTTCCCCGAGTCACATTATGTTTGCATCAAACGATAACTTTCAAAAGGCAGCACAAATTAGTTGAGTAATAAAATACTGTTCTTTTTTATATGTTCAAACTTTTCCTATTTTTCTTCTTTTTTGGTTTTCTGAGTTGATGTTTTTTTTTGTAGCATATCACTTATAACGAACTTCGGTTATAATGAACGGGCACTACTGTATTTGTAAATGTCGTAATTATCCTTCTTGATATCTGAGAAATATGTACATACTTATGTAGTATCTCAAAACTCACATATTTTTTATTGTAACAAAGTAAGTTCCTATATACATATGTATGTACATACATGCGAAGTTTTTCACTTGAAGGGAGAACAGTGTTGTAAAATGAAATTAGCCTTTCGAATTCGGATTCTATTTTTTATGCGTTTTTGGCACTTAACTACTTGATGATTTGAATTTCGAACTTGAACTAGATCTAGAATTATATAATAGAATTGTAAAGAACCTTACAAGACGCATTCTATAGCTTTTTTAACGGTTCTGTAAAACACTAAACCCAGACAAATTTAAGAGCAAATATAATTATGTATGCAACGGATCGTACTACAATTAGACGCTTATATCTTTTATAATGTCCTTAAAATTGAACAATTTTTGATTGGAAATGTTATATGTATCTTTAACTTTTATTAGAAAAACTATGTATTTTTTACACAAAAGTACGATGTTTTCACCATTTATAGCTACAATTCTCGAATGCTCATAATATTTTTAAAATAAAGCTCGATCGAACCAAAACCTCTAAAAAGCGAAATCCTGTTTTGATTAAGAATTTTAAATTGATACTAAAAGAGTACTAAGTAACATTATGGAACTTCATATCTGTGTTGTATTTAATTTCGCTCATACACTTACTTAAATGAGGCAAAGTAAATAAATTTATGATCTTAACATAGAAGATAAGTGATAAGGAGATAGCTGAGATCATCGGCATTTCATATGAAGGGAGCCAAAACGAATTTGAGTTCTCCAACATTTCTGCAGGATGGGTTCAAAAACGATTTAAAATTGATCAAAAATGCAACTGACTGACGACGTCTCTCGAGTGTTGAGAGACTAATACTAGACTACATTTGCTGGAGCATTAATTACATGGTAATATTTTCTTGCTTCATTCCTTCACAAAGCCACTGTCGATGTACAAGTATTGGAATAAATAACTCCTTAGTAATGTCTAAATTTATTTTAGCTGTGCTGGCCTCATTTGCATATTTATGTCGCATGAGCAATGCTCTTCAGTCACTTGAGGCTCCATGAGATCACTTAAATCAATTAAAAGACAGTTGAGTTCCCAACGCTCGTAAATGCTGATAGGAATAACGCACATTTGTGAATTTATTTCAAACAATCCATCCTCTTGATGACGTTTCTGCGTACAACCTCAAATTGAATGATGAGCGTTGCTGCCAGCAATCATCATGGCCCTTCGAGTAGAGTCGTGTGTGACAAGCCATCATAATTTCGAATTTGTGAACAAAAGAACTTCACTCAGCTGTGCTCCCAAAAGGACACTTTTCACATTTCACCCTTAGTGCCGCTTTGCAATGTGTATATTTATGCTGTCACAAAGGGAAGGAATTCCTGGCTTTTTTTTTTTTTTTGAATGAATGACATTGGATAAAAGACGCAGATACATTCAAGAGCCGTACCTGCGTGGTGACAATTAGCCCAATTTTATTCCGGCTTTCATGTTTTCCCTACGTAAATAATTTCGCAGACATCAGAGTTGGAGGTGTGGGTTGCCTTGCAAATGTTGTGATGAAATGCGAAACTTTTTGTAATAATTTTTTTTTGTTTGTCTACAGTTTGTGTGTTATATTTGCATAGAAATGGGAAATTGCGTCCCTTTTCCATGCTCTGTAGAAATATTTGTATAAGAAAATGTGATAGCACAAGCTCACCACAGGACATTTCCGACAGGTAGGGACACATTTTTTCCTGTAAATGACATTGAGAAGGAGGAATGATTGTGATTTTGAATTTTAGGAGAGACCTTTTAGGGAATGAAAACGGAAGACTTTAAATGAAATCATTTTTGTGGGAATTATTACAAAGCTTACTTCAAGAAAAAAAATCATTCAAACACAAATTTTTCATAAAAAGTTTTCACAAAATATTACCATTTTATCTAAAATAAAATGCAGTCCAGATTAGGACACGACAGGAAGAAATAAATTTAAACTTTTTGCAATCATTAGAGTGATTATGATAATGAGGAGAAATCACATTTGAAGTGCCATAAAAATTAAATTGAAACAGGATTCAGGTAAGGTCTTAGAGTATCCAAGGACAGTTCAGACAGTTGTAGCTAAAGAAAGCCACCAGTTCCTTGTACGTATTCTTCCATTGTGACCTCGTGCTTACAGTTCCAAAAGAGGCGAACGGTGGGCCATCTGTTGTCTTCTTGTTGACATTGTTGTTAACACTAAGCCGCTCAATATTTTCCAATAACTTTCCGATAATTTATGGAAAATAATTTCATTCAAATGGCTGGCGCGGAAGTGAAAATCATCTTCGTCCGAGAAGATGATTTTGCGACTACAATTGACGTCATTTAAAGCACACACAGATAAGCAATATTTATAGGAGTAGATGGTTATTGAGCTTTCACTCTTGAGTAAGTTGACCCTTATTAGAGGTCGTTATGCAATATTCTATTCAGAAAAATGTGATTGATGTTAAGTTGTTAAATTCTGCAGTGACTGAAGGGTCTTATGTTTTGACAACACGCACGTTTTATAAACTTTTTTTTATGAATTTATCGGTCGTAGAAGGTGTTCCATTTTACCAACACTATTTTCTAAATTTTAACAGTTTTGCAACACACTTATTTTGGAAATAAGTTTTCAATATTTCTCAGGATTTTTACCGCCGCAGGATGATACAACACACATCTGTCAATGTGTTAGTCTCGGGATAGTTCGCGCTTCAAAAAGGAACCAACAGATGTCCAAAAGCTTATTACAGAAGCAGACGCGACTGAAGTTGGATTCTTGGCGCTACCGTTCGGGCTGAACTTGAGCCTCAACCAACAAGCCTCTGCAGTTACCCCGGTCCTTAGCTAACCCCCTCCAGTTGTGCACTCCAAGTTGGTTCAGGTCTCCGCCTACATGTGCGCGCCATCTTAGGCGAGATCGTCCTCTACTGCTTTGTCCCTCCAAGACTCCCTCCGAAGACTCTGCCAGCCGGAAAGTTGTTGTCCATTCACCCTACATGTCCTAGCCATCTTAAACGACTGATGCGCAGTGCAGAGGGGTAGACAATTCTAGACGGCCGCTAATTATTAATTATAAAAATACCTTCACCTCACTAGGCCTGTTGGCTGGCTTGATGATGAAGCTCTTATGTCTTAAAGTGAATGGGATATATGTATCTCCACTTGTAGCTGGCTCTAGTCGGCCGCATTCGCTGATTCTGTAAAAGCGAGCCTTCCTTCCTTCGCGCCTCTTCGTACATAGCACTCTGTACACACGATTAATACATAAAATAAATATATACATAAATATTTGTGTTCAAAATGTAAATGACGGTGTCAATTTAATGGTCAACCACTCATTCGTGTCCAACATAATTTATGCATTTGTTGAAGAAGAAAAACTGGCATCAGCAGAAGAACGGATAAGGACACGTTTTCCAAGCAGCTTTCGGGAAAATTATTTCTAACCCTACTGAGATATGTACATATACATGTTTATAAAATGTAAGCTTTTGAAATTTTCTTAAATCTTTTTTTTTTTGAAATACTGACTGAAAGGCATTATTCACTTTTTTTTTTAAATTATTTTAACGATATACGGTGTATTTTATAACAGTTTTAGCCTGTGATTTTGCTGAAACTTAGTAATCTTTCAAAAAGTAATCAGAAATGCAAGTTTAAGGCTTAAGTAAAAAAATTTCGCGTACATAGGTACTTATAAGAAACTTGCCTTTATGCTTATAGAGGGAGATTAAAACTTCCTTGTGCGTATTAAGATTTTGTCAAAGAAAGGATAAAATCTCCTTTCAGCTTAAGGGTTTTCTACTTGTAGGTACTTCCCCTTGTAAGCCAAAAACAAAAGAAAGCTGAAAATTTTCCTTTTATGTGTATTGTGGGGTGAACGGCGCCGCATCCCCTTGAACACTTGCAATACGCACTCAGAGTGGCGTTTGTTGAATTTTTAATTAAATACAACACAACAAGGGGTGGCATTTGTACACTACTAAACATATACGCAAGGCCTACTGTTGAATGTGTTATTTTGATGACAATGAGGTTTTGGGGTTGAGTGACACAAGTGGTATGGGCGTTGCGTGTGTCATGTGTTATGAGTACTGAAAGTGCGAATGAAATTATGAAAATAAGTACACGCAGATATGGTTATTGAAATTTTCAAAAAATTCAGAACGACGGAAATACTGCCATGTTAATGAGTCACTTAACTGCAACCTGTCCGCAAGTTGAAGTGCTGGTAGATACTTGGTACGAGTATGTGCAACACCCGAATTGTACTAAAAAGTGTGCTGCAGGGTGGGTAAATTTGTCGTAATTGGATTAGAAAAGTGCTCTTAATTGGAATGCTAGAAGTTGACAGAACTCTAACTTTGGAAAGGAACTACATATTTAAGTAATGTGATTGACCAAAAAGGCGTGGATTTTTTTTTTTAATTCGAAAAGAAAATTTTGCAACGTCGTTAAATCATTATCTCTAGCTGGTGAAGGATTTTGAAAGTAGGTCTATGTAGGCGGAAAGGAAGAGTTAACTAATGCATTTTGTCTAGCTATACGAAAATGCCTTTCTTAGTTATATTTCCCCCGCGTACTCAAACGTGAGTGCATGATCCCCAATTGGTCATTATACTAAAATAATATTTGGTTTCTCATCTTTCATTCCACTTGTTGAGGAGTGTTTCCCTTCGCAGTTCCCAGCAACTCCTTTTGTGAGTAGGCCTGGGAACTTCATCATTCCGCTCGCTTCTTTTTATGCTGTTGTGGCGTAAGAAGAGGGAGCACATGCTGACCACTGAAGCGGGCTAGCCCGCTGCGACATTACTTTGATTTTGGCTTGAATATTTATGAAGGCTGCTTTGTTTTATTTAGAGGTCGGTCATCCGCCAGATAGCCAATATTTTAACTTAACAGGTGATGGCAACATCCAGTAAGCAATTCAACTTTCTTCAACTGATCCGCAAAAGAGGATTTGATGTGCACAGTTATGCCATCTTCGTTTTGATTTCCCAATTCATGAATTTTTTGGCTCGTAGTTTTCAGCTAATCTTTGGATCAAGTATGTTTGCACGACACTCAGCAGTGGTGTTTAATACGAACGGCAGAGCATTCAGCGTGCTAGCGGTAGCCTTGGGCTTCATTTGTGATAAGAATCTGTTCAATTTTGCCCGAATTGCCAACAAGTCCACAAATTATAGCCCATGGTCTCATTGATTATGGAAAGAAATTCTTCTGAGATTATGACCAAGATCACAACATTCTCCGTATACTACGAGTTTTTTTCGCCTAGTTTCGTAAAAAAAATTATAACAAAGACGAGGGGAAATAACTACATCCTGGCGCATTTTCTGTGGGGATACGGGCTAAGAATCTGTTGTGTGTCCAGGCGTATCTAAAAGAATACTACTTAATGTAACGCATCCATTACAATGGACTTCTAAAAGTCTTATACTACCCAGGTATAGAGAGACATCTAGAGCTTAGTCCAACTCGCAAAATCATACCTACTACATATTGATATTCTGTTTTTGATTTTGGAAGTATGTCTGTTATCCTGATTTAACCCAATGTCACAATAGCAAGCAGCATCAAAAGCATTGTACACCCATATAGAGGAAGGGAATTCTTCGAAATTTTTCTGACCTCCAACTTCTAAATTATTCTAACTTGGTTCTTGCTTTAATCGTATAACACTCACAAATACACAGAACTATGCATTATGCAAGTAAAGTGCATCAGATATTTCGAAATGTCATATAAAGATGTCAATAAGCGAATTGAAAAATTAAATTTATGCCGAGCGATTAGATTAGCTAATATTTGCTTTGTACATTGAGTAATTTATATTGAATATCAATGTTGTATATACCATTAAACACGTTTTTCTTTTTATTTTCAAAGATGCAGGTGTAATAGTCATTTTCACACCACGACTGGGCAATAAAACAAAATTTATCGAGCAATAGATACCAAAAACAGTAATTACCACCAAGTGCACTTCATAAGCAACTAAAAAATATATTTTATACTTATGTATGTGAATTACTTTGTTCGTGTGTTTAAAACAAGTTGTGTTAATCCGTCTTCTGGATGAAGTTAAACAAAAAAAAATTCCAATAGTATCTAATCACAGTTTCGGTGTGCCTCTATTGAAGCATGACATTCCTTATACTGCACACATTAAATAATAAATCTTCAGTGAGTAGGAATATGTCATTCTGTTCTTATTAGTCCAACTCATTTGCCAGCGCACATTATGATGCAAAATAGATTTGTTTAGGTAATTTAAAACATTATGGTTTTTTACGTCCCTTACTGTGAATTTGTGTTTTTTTTTTTGTTAAGTTTGAGTTGGTCTATTGCAATTCGTAAAATATTCTTCTATTAAAAAATCAATTCAAATGAATACGGGAACATGGCAACTGTATGAAATGCATTTTTCTTGTTCAATTTTGGGTCACTTTTTGAAACAGTGGTGGCCGTATGTCACGAATACCACGAACAATTTTGACGTTAATTGTCGCTAGTTTATTAGGAAAATCAAGTCTAAATCAATCTAAAAATGTCAAGTCGATGGTTTTGAAGGCCAATTGATACTTGAAATCAACTTTTCGCCAAAATAATGATAATCTCTTTTTACCATATGCGACAGTTTTGCTTATTAACAAAATCGTTAAACAAAAAATTACCCTCATAGCTTAACCCAATTTAGTAGTAAAATATCGGATAAGCTTGCTACTGCTCTAGAGCGAAAGAACCACAATTTTTGGACTTTAATTTCTGTGCCATTTAAATTTTATACGAGTTAAGTTAGTGGACGGACATGGCCTCAATTGCTGAGATTCTCTTCAGTACGCACATTTAGTTGACGTATTGATATTATTGCATCATTCCGAGATACTCTCTGTGTCACGAAATCTACTACTACGATTACTCAGAATGACGATTATGTGCGCCATAACAATCAATCAGTTTCATGAATCGAGAACAGCTAACGCCAACACACTTAGACCGAAGATAGGTCCATGGGGCATGGGAGA
Source organism: Blera fallax (assembly GCA_946965025.1). Taxonomy (NCBI): domain Eukaryota; kingdom Metazoa; phylum Arthropoda; class Insecta; order Diptera; family Syrphidae; genus Blera; species Blera fallax. The sequence continues at coordinate 33,080,890 of OX337247.1, forward strand.
GAATTTGCTGCCCACTCGTTAACCCATTTAAGCTTCTGATGCAGCGTAGAGGCTCCTAATACCTGTATTTTTCGTATAGAAAGCTCCTTAATGAAGCTTCCTTCTATGAAAGAGAGCTGGACAAAGACAAGGATCGTGAATGGTTTCTTTTTCTTATTTATCAGATCGCATTGATAATTGTAAGTGAAAGTGAAGCTTCCTGCCGTGGGTTGGAACTGGACAGGTACAAAAATTGTGATGAATGATTTTTTCCATTTCTTCGTCCATTTAGCTTTTACAAAAATCGTTTGAATAAACGCCAAGCTTTGTTACATTCTTTTTCCATGACTTTAGTTCTAAGAGTTGTTTATTTCATCAAACAGAGTTACATTGAAGTTGCACTCAAGAGATTACTTAATATAAAGAAAGATACTATACAGTTCCACCAAGATTATTTAGAGCTAGAGTTAATATATGTTTAAATTTATTTCTATTAATATCGAATTCAATTAAATTGCATACAGTGTTTGCTTCTCTTAAACATCTAGATAAAGGCTCATTAAAAGCATAATTAAATCTATGAAAAGGGACATGAAATAAAACATGATTTCTTAGAACTCGTGTAGGAACATAGAACTGAACTAGGGACAAGAGATAGGGGCAATCGATATGATAATTAATCAAATCACGAATAAACATAATAGAGAAATATTTTCTTCGAAAATAAAGAGGCGTCATTCCAAACAGCTTCAATCTAGTTTCATACGAAGGCATATTTATGTTCCAACGGAGCCTCCGCATAACAACTCTCGTAAATCGTTTTTGGATCTTCTCAATTCTAACAGAGTGAATCTCATAAAAGGGATTCCAGACAATACAGCAGTACTCAAGCGTAGATCTTACAAACGCAAAAAAGAGGCATTTTAGCGTATGAGGGTTGGAAAAGTCTTTCGAGTTGCGTAAAACAAAGCCTAACATTGAGTTACCTTTTGCAATTAAGAAGTCTATGTGATTCAAAAAGTTAAGTTTATGGTCAAAAATTATACCGAGGTCTTTTTTAGAAGATATGGCTGCAAGTGGAATATTGTTTATCCTGTAAATGTATTGGATAGAATAGGAGTTGCGATAGTAACTCAGACTTTGGCATTTCGAGACATTTAAATATAAAAAGTTGCTACTGCACCAGATTGATAATCTTTCAAGATCCTCCTGTAGCTGAAAGCAATCTTGCTCAGACTTAATACAGCGAAATATTTTTAAGTCATCGGCGTACATTAGACAATGTGAATTTAAAATGATATCAGGAATGTCGTTGATGAATAAAAGAAAGAGCAATGGGCCAAGATGACTACCCTGTGGAACACCAGAATATGCATGCACTGGTCGGGAAAGTATGTCATTGATGCGAACATACTGGATACGGTCTCTTAAGTAGGAGTTGATCCATTTTAGCAAGTTAGAATGAAGTCCAATACTCTCTAATTTTATAAGAAGGATATCGTGGTTAACTCTATCGAATGCCTTAGAAAAGTCCGTGACATCATATTGCAAACCTTTCTCAAGACCATTTAAAACGTAATTGCAAAAAATTGATAAGTTAGTGCAAGTAGACCTACCAGAAACAAAGCCATGTTGGTATGGCGAAATAACTCCTTTTAGAATGGGAGAAAGTTTGTCACAAACTAATTTCTCAAACAGTTTGGGAATGGTTGAGATTTTACAGATAGGACGATAATTAGATATTTCTTGCCTAGATCCAGATTTATGAATAGGCAATATAAAAGATCTTTTCCATATGTTGAGAAAATCACCATGTTCCAAAGAACGATTGAAAATCAAATAGAGTGGAAAAGCAAATGCATGAGCACACATTTGTAAAATAATAGGGGGGATGCCGTCAACGCCAGGACGGTTATCAGATTTCAAATTTGATAGTGCCATTTCTATTTCAGACATTGACAAAGTCAAACTACCAATGTTAATACAATTGGATGAGATCATTGGATTAACAGGATTTGAAACAGCAAACGGTCTGTTGGTGTACACAGATTGAAAATGTTTTGCAAACAGATTACATATAGTTGAGAGATCAGTTGATGTAACACCTTCATGGTGCATGCAGTTAGGTATCCCATTAGATTGTTTTTTAGTATTGATGAAGGTCCAGAAACTCTTACTATTGACTTTAAGGTTGGACTCAACGGAAGAAATATATCTTTTGTATAGAAATTTATTTAAAACTTCAAACTGTTTTTGGAGCAGCCGATATTGTTTATAAAGATCCGCGTCGTAATTTGTTTTGCGAAGTTGCTTGTATATTTTGTTTTTCCTATTGTTTAAATTTATAAGTCTTTTGTTATACCAAATTGGTTTAAAGCTAGTAACTGATTTTACCTTAGGAGTATACATATCAATTGCCACCTTTACAATCTCAGTAAATGAATTATAAGAGTCAAGTAAATTTTCATTATTTAACACTAATGACCAATCAACATTATTAAGATATGACGCAATATTTTCAAAATTAGCTTTAGAAAAATTATATTTAAAACTGGAACCGGGAACTGCCGGCCTGAAATACTGATAAAATTCGAAATGCAAACTAAAAGAAACATGAAAGATCGAATTAGGAAAAAGAGGAAACATGGAGTTGCTGATATTAACGCTCAATTCAGGATCAACGAAGGCAAGATCAAGTACATTATTAAAATCATTATTAAAATGGTTAAGTTGAATAAGATCGAATTGAGCAAGAGTATCAACAACTTCATATTCATAGTCTAGGTTTACATTATAGGGCACTAGCCGAGATTCATCTGAATCATAAATCCATTTAATATTAGGTAAGTTAAAATCACCAATCAAAATAATGTGCTGATTATCAGTTAAAGTATTAAGGATAGAAGAAACATTTTCAATATGTGCCTTATATAGTTGATAAGAACTTCTTGGTGGAATATAACTAACAACTAAATAAACTTCTAATGCACCATTGCGTTTTACATTAAGTATTAATTGATCAATATCTAATGCAGCAGCTGATGAAGGTATACAGACTTGAGTACATGGCAATGAAGAAAGTACGGCAACCAACACTCCACCGCCCCTTTCACATTCCAACATTTCATAACAGCGATCTTTGCGGAAGACAGCGTATTGTTGAGAATTAAACATTTCAGCACTTTGATGATTCGGTTTCAGCCAAGTCTCAGTGAGAACGATAATATCATACTGAGCCGATGAAGAAAAAAGGAGCACTTGTTCCATTTTAGTACGAAGTCCGCCAGAATTTTGGTAGTACAAGTGAAAGGTTTTCGGGGGGGAGCAAGGGATGGATTGAAGTGAAGAAGTTTGTGATTGACGAGTACTCAATCGTTTTTTGGATGCGACGAGGGGGTAACTGGTACAGGTGTCATCAACGATTGTGTGTTTCTGGCCCGAGGAACAAATTCGTGTATTAAAGTCCCATCAGGCCAAAAATCATTGGACAAAAGAAGATTAAAATAGACATCAGGTGTAAATAGCTTAAATGAGCTGATTTCTCGAGGCTCCTTAAAAATGTACTTGACACATTTGATGAGCGGTCCAGGCAGGTTAATTTTAGTTTTAATGTAATTTATTATGTCTTCCTCAGTAGTAGCCGAAGACAACCTTGAAATAAAAATAGACTTCCGGGGAGGTCTTTTTACTACTACTAAAGTGGCAGATGAAGAAAGTTGATGAGTAGTATCCACAGCAGACAACGGTGAAATTGGAGTGGTAATGGGTATATTCTCCAAATGTTGATGAGTAGGTTGAGGACTTACCAGAGGAGTGGCGGCTGGTATAGGTAAGTCAATTGCAGACGTTCCACCATCACCCAGAGAACATGGCGATGATGCACTAGCGATGACTTCAGCTGTTAAGAGGAGGTCATTTTTCTTTACTTTAGCACTTGTTTTAGACCTAGAAGATCTAGGTTGTTGAATATGTCTGTCCTTCGAAGCTTCTTCATTACAACACACAAGATCAAAGAGTTTGTCGCACTTTGCTAAATGTTCCATAAACAGAGATTGAAGACGGTCAAACTCCATAGAGATGTTTTTAGACTGCCCTCTACACTCAGCAAGCAATCTTAAAAGTGAAGAAGTCGAGAACTTTCTGCAGCCCGTACAAAACCATTGGAGTCCATTGGGAGTTGTACATCTTAAAACATCCCCGATTCTGGCCGATAGTTTGACACATTTCGTGTGGAACAATTTAAGACAACCGTCACAAGATATATAAATATCATTAACACTGTATTCTTGTTTGCATTCCGCACATCCGATATCCATTTTATTTGTTTTATGATTTAATTATGTATCGTGGAAAAGATAGGAATAAAACTTTAGAATAGTGTAAACTAGGGTTTAGGGCACTGTATTATCGATTTATGGGTCGTAAGAGAGATGTCACACAACAAATGACAGCTTATTATGGCAGACAGCATCCACAAGTTTAAATGTGTAAGAATAGATATGTATATGATTAAGTGTCACTATCACAATTAGAATGTAAACAAATGCAAAACAGTTTTCAAAAGACTCCGTATCAATCGACGGTAAAACAAAGCGGTGTTTAATATGCGAAAGTTACGGGAAAAGTTTAGCGGAAAAAAAGAAAAAACTATTAGAAAAATCCGGAGAAAAACACGTCAGCTCGGTTTAGGATTCACAAGTCTTCCCCTATTAGACAGTGTTCAGTGATGATACGTATTGTTAGAACGTCGCTGTCCATTTGCTCGATGTGGTTGAAGCAATATATGCGACGTTTCCTCTTTAATTGGATTACATCCGCATCTTGATACATCTCATAGATTTCGCAGTTGTATATTATCCTCCATTTGCCCTGCTCGGACGGAGTGTCTTGCAACTTTTGCAAGAAATTAGAACGCCTTTCTTGTAAATGGAGCATGTACAATTGTAGATCTGGTCTAATGGGCCCCGCGGTAAGTGTGTTGAAAATACAGTATTTTTAAAATACAACGTATTGGTGCCTAAAACATTGGTTGACAACCCTTGATAGGAAAATAGATGCATCGGTAACATCGACATTTGCTTTTTACAAACAAGCCATTTCCATGACTTTTGAACCAATATTGAGAACAAAAAACTCGTTTTTGGGTCTTTGAAAACTGTAGGTATTTAAGGGTTATAGTGTCCAGCATGTTCATTATTTCCAAGATCCTGCGTTCTTGTAAAATCGGATCTTATCTCTATCCGGTGACCTGACCTGGAATTTTTCGCGTCCTTTTTTCTTCCTACGCAGATCTTTCGTTTTCTCCTTTCTTCTAATGCGATAGATTTCTCTTGTTATAGCTACTTTTGTAGCAGTTTGTACTTCTAGCTGTATGATAGTAAATTCCGCTTTTTCTTTTAAATTGAACATAGATTGTCTGTTGAATACGCTTGGCTTATGGTATGTGTTGTATGTATACTTTTGTTACGAGGTTTAACTACTTTCGTGGTTATTACAAAACTGTATAAGGCAAACACGAAAATGATTAATGAATCAATGTACCATTTACGCTCATGTATCTTCCTAGAGTCTTGAGGTTTGTAGGCAGGTTTTTCCTTTATGTCTGCATACGCACCCCCACTTTACGTATGTAGGTAACCAGAAAAATAATCAAATGGGTTTCCACAGATCTTATACTTCTTCACACCATTAAAACATATGTACTTCATGCATATGCATACTTATTATCTTAATGATAACAGACTGAATGGCATCATACAAAACTAGAAAAAATAAGTTATTCCCTGCATTACGCATTCCAAATTATTGTGAATAGTCATATGCATTAAGTACTGACAAGCACCACTCTCCACTGATTTTTTCGAACACTTAGCACAGTAACAAACCTTTTCTCTTAAGTTTATTCGAATCTACTACAATATAAGTTATTCCGCTCTCTTAAATTTTTTGAAAACACTGCGGTTGCGTTAAATAAGTGAGAGGACAGTAAACAAAATCAAAATTTCGCTTTTACTTTTCCCAGCACATGCAGAGTTGTTGCTTTTATAACCTTAAAGGAATATCCCTTCAGCAATGAACGTCTCAACCATGTAAGTTCCACTCCAGACTCTCAGTTTCAATGGACACCAATGTTCGTGTGCATGGTGTTGTTTTCCCCGGCTGCCTAACGGCAGACTATTATTATTTTCGTAATCACAGTGGCTTATGTATTGCCTGTAAATATGCAATTATTGCCGGTCGGAATTTCTGATCTGTTGCTTCTAATTGTTTATGTGGTATAGTTTTCGGAATAGTTTAACGGAATTAGAATTTGAAAAAGAAAAAAAAAATCAATTTGTAATTAGTGAAAAATCCTTTGAAATTATGTGAATAAAGTGAATAGAAAAAATAATTTATAATTCAGAAATAATCTTATTTTTGTTAAGGTTGTATCCTTCGTCTGAAAAATTAAGTGACAAACATCAGGTAAAATGTTGTGGTAGTCAAATTTTAATTTACATTATATGATATCGAACGGAATGTACAGTCTTCTCAGTATCCGATCAGTATGATTGTATGTCCCAGGGATGACACAATTGTTCTTTCTCTAATACAATCGCTTTCTAAATACAATTACCTTTTAATACTCTCTATGTTATTCAACAATTGCATACGAAGCGAAACTATTTGAATTAATTATTTTCGAATCATCAAAAATCATTTACTTGTAACCCAAATTTTGACTCGCAAGACATAATGCAGTTGCTCGCAATCCTATGGTTGCTACTATGTATTTACATCGTGATTTCCCCCAATACTCTGAACGCGTTTAGATCTTAAAATCTCATTGGTATGTTAAGAAATTCCGAAACACAATGTTACTTCAGAATTTTCTCTTCATTATAAAAAATATTAGTCTGTAGCTATGTCATGAACAAATACTGGTCTGTCTGAAGTTGTTTACCTAATTGCTTGTATGCTTGAACTTGAAAATTTCTCCCAAAGATCCGCAAAGGATTTAATTACTTACGTCGTTTCTAGTGTACAAAAACTTACAATTTGTAAGGATGTACTGGAATGGCAGACCCTTATGACACAAGATACAAAAACTTGAAGTGTGCTTTCAGTGAACGCAGAATTTCGAAACTTAGAAAAGAGGTAGTTCTTGAAATGTAGACAAACTGTACAATTTTAGAATCGAATTCTGTTTTAAAAATAGGGGCAGAAAAGTGTATACCAGTATCTGTAAAGTTAAACTGTATACCACAGGCACCATTGCCATTGTGCCTGTGTTATAGGCACAGGCCCATTGTCTGTAATCAAAATAACATTTCAGGCCGTATAAGATCTGTAATGGACTGCCGTGTGCGCACACAAAAACACTGTTTATCTGAGGTTAGTGTATGTATATTTTTTGTAAGTTTTTTGAGGTTAGGAAAGCAAAAGTGGCCTGAATTGAGTGTAAATCGGTGGAAAAATTGTAAGAGAATATTAAGGGCGACCAACGCGTAAATTAATTTAATTTTAATTGAGTCATTTTGCTTATCATGTATAATATCAAACTTTAAATTTAGTAGTTGTACTAAAAAATGTATTAAACCTTATTTACATAAGAGCAGAAGGCAGCAGAAACTTACTTGAAACAAACTTACTGAAGACAGAGGTGAGGGAAACATTATCTTATAAACAAGGTCACAAAAGGATTACTGCAAAACGGTAGCCAACAAAAAGGGCTGGAACGAGGTCTCTGCCTCCAGAGCGTATTCCTTTGATTCATGGACATGCCTAAGATACATACGTAAGTATGTATGTATGTATCTCCTCACTTAATTTCTGGAAAGAAAGAATGAATGATCACAGAAACACGCAGATAATTATATTTGATTCATCTATCTAAAACGTATCTAAAACGATATACCGGCACAGGGTCTCACCCAACGTTCCAACGTGATGGTTTGTTGTCGTAATGGAGGAAAAAACCACCCTCTTGGACGATTTTTCACGAATTTTCTCGCTTAATTAGAATTGACATGTACATATACGTCCAAAGAATGTGACACGGTATTTTTCAAGCTCAAATTCTCCTGACGATCAAATGGTCATGGAGAATTGTTATAGTTTCGGTCACGGATATAAGGATGACTCAATATCTTTGAGGATACATCAGTTGTCCCCTACCAGCATGTTCCGAACGGTGTAGATTGTTTTCGGAACGACCACAGTGGCACGCGTGTGTACAACGATATTTTCGTTCTCGGCGGCCACACCGCAAACCTTTGAAGTCTTTAACATTTCACAGACAAATCTTGGGAAATCCAAGATGTGTTCTCCACATCGTGTCCTTTTCCACAAGGAATCAAAGGCAAGAAAACACTAGTTCCGCTAGTGTATTGAGTCGCCACAGATGAAAGTTCAGTTCTCCATAACGTCTTTCAGTAGCTAGGTTTACGGTATGAAATTGTGAGAGTATCTGTCATGATGCTTAAATACTTGATGGCTGATTTAGATGTCATTTGATGCTATTACTAGAAGTACTCCTTCCGACAACCCTCTGAAAACCTATATTTCTGCTTCCAGCCTACAGAATCTAATATAGAATATGTATTTGCACCCGTATTTGCTATACACAGTGTTTCTATTGTGGTCCTAAGGGCCAAACAATCTACTCTGCGGAAGGAGAAGGAGATTATGCATTTGGAGCATTGGTGCCTTGTGAATAGACCCAGTCTAAGCTCTGTCACTGATAAAGTTCTTCATTTCGTCAAAGAAGTTCGACTAGATCTTCATACTTGTGAGTACTGAGTATACGAATGTACCAACTACTTTCGCTTCTGAATATGGAACACATTAACCTTCATCCTTCCTCCTCATTAACCTGTATCAATTAATCAATTACACATTAAATGTGTAACTATGAGCTCACATGTAAAAACGAGTGTTGTGTCTAGTCTTATAGCTTTTACTATAGAATCAAGGAATAAAGTAACTTTTAGTTAATAATCAATTCAAGTGATTTTTTTTAATATTACGAGAAGTTTGTGCATTAAGTGCAGAGAAAATTTATTCTGTATGATAAAAAAGCTATTCAAAAAGATATTCAACTCGTAGGTTAGAAAAAACTTTATTCACAACGTTTCTTCCTTTCATGTAGTAACTTTTGTTCTTAAACTCTTGTAAAAATTTTATGGATGCATTATTAGAGATGATGCTTTCATTCACTCCGGTTTGTTTTGTTTCCGATCCAACATTTATGGAGTACAACTGCAACTTTGTTTTTAATTATACCTTTGAACAAAGATGAAAAACTGAACACTTTTATTCACATTAATGAAACATTAAGATCAAAGGACATTCATTTCACCCTCGTTTGCAGAAGAAGAAGTAAAGCTGTGTCGTTTTCCATCTTTTTATGATGTCTTTTTGTGGTCCTTTGATTATCCGATACGATGAACAGACCAGAGGGAGACAAACTTACTCACACTCTACTCGTGGACGAAAATAATAACTTCCAATTTTACCCTCAGACGCCTTTTGTGGTGAACGAAGCCATTTGCAGAAACATATCTTTTTTTTTTAAAAAAAAGTACATTGGTTGTCATTAATAGAATTAAAAAGGGCCCTTGAAGTGAATAAAAAACTCTGCCTTTGGAGGACATTATCTAGGATCGAATTTCGTAGAGATTATGCCTTTCAAAATCGATAGCAATCTTCTTTGTTCCTAATTTACATATTTAATGCTAGTTTTTCTGCCAAAGTCAGTCTTATTACAAAAGGCCAGAATTTCGAGCAGGACTTTAATAATGTACACTTTTATAGAACATTGTACGATTGTTTGCTTAGCTCTGTCAATGACTTCAAAAGGAAGTTCAGCAACTTTCCAGAAGAGTGGAAAACCGGAATAATTATAGAGCTCAGTCAAAAGAGAGAACTCAATGAAGTACACGAATTGTGGAAGGTTATAGCACATTGTTTTCTGCATAGAAACATTTTGAACACTTTGAGGTTATCGATTCTGCTCTACAATCTTCTCTGGATTCCTCTTCAGCACCTTACGAATCATCATTGAGGAATGCATTGAATTCCAACCGCCACTTAATCTGCTAGAAATCGACAAATACAAATACATATTTGGCGCCAAATTCTGTATGTGGTCTAGGGTCTAGCTTCTCGCGACCATTCTTGTTGTGCATGTTATATTTTTTGGCACAAATGGAAAGGACTTGTCCTCAATGCAAATTAAAGCCTCTCAGGGCAGCTATTACTCTCGGACGTTTGTCCAACAATCGCGAGACGTCGCGTCGGTAAGTAATTCAACGAAATAACCAATAACCCATGACTTCAGGTTTGGCTGCACATTTACGAAACATTACAATTTATGAATTCAAGCATGTGGGCTACGAATATAGCTCTACATTTCGGATACAGTTTCACTTATCAGGCAGGGATATTTCATATCAAGTCAAATTAATTTCCAATCATTTTATAGCAACATCTAGAGTTCCACAAGGCAGCCACTTGAGTCTGATGCATTTTATTCTTTCTTTACGGATGTTACTTCCATTATAAATTCTGATATTCTTATACATACATACATATATGTATGCTTATGACATGAGAATTCACAAAAACAGTTTCAATAATTGACAAACGCTTTGAACTGCTCTCGTACTATTTCCTTCAAGGATTTCAGAACCCATGCAAGCTGTGTGGTTAACAAATCTTACGCATTTCTTAGATTTATTAAAAGATGGTCGACGAAGTTTAATTACCTGTATGTAACGTTGGCTCTATACGGTTCTCTCGCGAGTCTTCATCTCGATTATGTCTGCCAGGTTTTTTGCTATAGACTGGCTATTTCAATCTACCTCCTTGCAGCCAGCGAATGAACACTAGCTTAAATGAGAAACAAATATTTCGTATAAGTCTTAATAGACACTAAAAGGGTATCATTTTGATGTACATATCTGGAGATATCGCCTCTTATAAATTAATTACTTTACCCTAAAAGAGTTGGTTCAACTCAGACCGTAAGCTCATATTGTATGTACATTTTTCGACTTTCTTATGATACCTTTTCAGTGTCATAGTTAAATTCGAAAACACCTGGAACAACCTGCTAAGCGTCAAACTACGAGTACATTCAAAACCCAACTGAAACAGGGACACAATATTCAACCAAGTCTCACGTCTAATAATTCTATCGATTCCATGCCCACTAAATTGAAATCAAACCCAAGTGCCCTTAAAATTGGTCTTAAAGCATTCACATAGAAAGCCATTTCAAATCAACTACCAATTAAATTGATATTCAATGACCCACTTCATGTACCAAATAGAATAGTCCCCTTATAGCCTAAGGGGATGCTCTCCATTGTTCCCTAATTTAGTTGAGAAATCCCGTTTGTTGTCCGCACCTGCCACACCAATAAAAAGAATGTACTCGTATCAAATGTCCTGGTAGGACAAAACAAAATTGAACACAACCCCTTAATAGAACCCATAAAGTGCCCTTCATCGACATTGTCATTCCTTGTGAAGCGTACAATTGACTAAATAGCGCCTAAGAGGAAATCAATAAATTTGTTCAGATCCTATGTGTTTCCCTTTAATTTAAATTTTCTAGAATTTGTTGTAAACTTGTGAACTCAATTTTTTTTTCTTTTCTTTTTAGGTGAATAATATTACGGTTAATGGTTACATAAATAAAGGATAAGTAAGTACAGATGTGCTGAAGGGACTTACATGTAGATATGACGATTATGCTAATGAGTATATTTCAACATATTCGCAATTTTATTTGAAGTCTATGCCTACTAGAGAATACTCGTAGGGTATAGAATCGTGTACAGAAAAATTTCAAACATAGCCATCTTTATTAAGCAATGTTACCATGATTGTGTGACGCAAATGGAAAAGAAATATTCTTGTCTTACGTAGGTAAGTTTAAACCTTGACAGACACTATGAGGATCGTCCACCCGTACTCATAGTAGTGTAAGATTTCTAATCGTTAGAAATACCACACTGCTTTTCGACTGAAACTAAGTTACCTTATCAAGTATATATGTATATGTACAGTACTACCTCAGCAATTCGAACTATTGGAGACCTACCCGAATTCGAACCACGGAGGTTTTCGAATTACTGGATACTCTTTTCGTAGTCAATATTTCGGATGAAAACGCAGTGTAAAGCGCTTTTAAGTAGTAAAACAGATTCATTTTCTTGAAACAAGAAAGAAAGAAGTCATTGCTTAGAAAAGTCTGGCAAAAGATGAAATAAAGTTCAAAGAAAATACTTTAAACTCTGTAACTGTACAACCACTCAGCAAATAAATGGCGGAAAAAATTCGAATAACAGAGTATCAATTTTGGTAAGTGTTCGAATTACAAGATACCTAATATAAAAAATAGCTGTTAGAATTAGTAGAGCGTTCGAATTAGCGAGGTAGTACTGTATTAACATTTAAAAAAAAAGGTTCGTAGTTATCCAAAACCACCTGCTAATACCGTCATTACCTGCGATTATTCCTAAATGCTTGCTAAAGTCGGCGCACAAGGATTGTCAGATCCAGAATTCGGAGTATGGCGTTGTTGCAATTATTAGTTAGTTAGTGAGCAAAGTTAGTTATTTCGTCTTTGACGGTAACTATGGATATCTAAATCCTTGTCGTCTCCCAAATTTGTCCATAGCTGTTCCATTTCAGATGCTTACTCGGCTGAATTTACTGTAGCAAGTATATTTCTCTTCGTGCGCGAACATAACTACAATGGTGCCTTCTTGTTGATGTACATATGTATGTATGTCCCGAGTGTGACCTGGTCGGTGTTAGTTCAGACGCCGTTAGGAGATATAAACCACCAAGCACAACAGAGAAACGAATAAAATCTAAGTTTCTCCAACTGTCACACCAAAAAGGAGTTGCTGCCTGGTAGTGCAATGGTAGAGTTGGAGTACTTCTGGCTTTTTGCTTTAAGAAGTGTCTTAAGTCTAGAGTACGAATAAGACCGTAAGTATTCGATTTCGTATTTAGTATGGACAGTCCATTTCGAAAGGTAGTACTTTAAAATCTTGTAGGAAAGTGCCTTCTATTGGTTTCTTTTTAAAATTACTATAACTTTGTTACTTCGATTTATTTATTGAAAATAATATCATTCAAGTGTCTCTTGAGCCTCGCTTGGCAATAGCCCGGCGATGTTTGAGGCTCAGCTTCACGAATATATGTAGCTCAACGGATGCTTTCCTAAATGCGTTGTGAATCGTTAAAGTGACAACGGTCCTTAACAATTCCTTATTTAAAAAAATCAATAGGGTCGGATCGCACTAGCGCAATAGCCAGGGTTGTACATCTCCAAAATCGTTGAAAAGATGGTTACCGTAGTTTATGCGCAAATAAGCAATTGTTTGACGGCATCTGTGGAACGTTGCGCCATTCGACCGGATTTGGAAAGTCTATTCATGTCCAAATAGTTCGATTGCAGCTACAAAAAAATCACTTATCATACCTATGTATGTAGCGGGCTCCGTTTACCATAACCTATTACGCCAGCACTTCAAATACCACACGAGTTCAAGGAAGTACTCGTATTGGCTTTTCTACTACTACGGCTGGTCATAGTCTGAAGGGATGATTTTCCTGCCAAAATAGACATAATTTTACTAATGAATTCAGGCCCCTACAGAAAACTGACGCGACTGATTTTCAGTTGATAATGTCTGCAAAAAGTTGAGCTTTCTGGGATTTCTCGCACACTTGCATTATCATTTCGCCCACTGAACGAGCACGCGGATATCTTGTTTTCCATAAGCATGCTAGTTTCACGAACTTCCTTTAATTTATAAATAATTTTCCTACACCAGTCGCTTGAAGCCAAATATTCTTTTCAAATTTTATAATTTTCTCAATTTATCCCAGTAATACGATTCATTTTGGGAGCTTCACGCTACATACATACATTTTAAATATTTAAAGCACTTTAGCCAGGGTGGAAATATTATAGCTTGCGCTACAAAGAGAATCCAACAGATGGGCCACCCCTTAGTTATGGAAAATTATGAAGACAGTTCAACGAATGATATATCCGCTCTTCAATTTCAAATCAGTTTAAATTAAAATTAATGATTTGTATAGTAGCAATGATTAAAGGGAAATTGCTTTTCTTATCTATAGCATCTCTTTTATTTAATTTAAATCTCTTTTCACGCCAGTTCCCAGAAATGGAGAGATGTGACACCTTGGTGAGAGACTCCCAACCAAACCGTTACAGAAGCGGGATGATGGTCACGTTAAACCCTTGGAACAACTTTTTCGCTTCATTAGATGATGTAGCATAAATTTTATCATTTTGTTTGCTGAAAACTTCTTTCACGGTAAAAATTTTATCATCCGTAAACAGAATGTTTTCATGGCCATTCTCCGCCATTGCCACTGCGAAAGTTGATTGCATTAAAAGATGACCCGTGGACCGACGATAAGCTTTCATATGCAGATCATTCCGAATCAGCCTAGACATGGATCTGGTTGATATATCCAAATTCTTTGGACATGATTATCTGTTTCCAAAGGAGATTTCTTCGAATTCATGGACGCACTGCTGCGGACGACCACTTCGTGGCCTGCCCTTTAGGTAGGTAGGTAGGTAGATGGCTGCCTTGTGACATAGAGTCACTGCTCACTTAGACCAGGTCGGTCCATTGTGCCCAATCTTTTTAACCCTGGAAACATGAGAAAACCGCTGTTAGAACCACCCAGATAATGATATGATTCTCAGGAGGTCCGCCAGCTCTACATTTCCTAAGTCCTCCAGTTCCGAAAAGAAGTAACTTCCAAGAGTCCTCATTCTTATGACGGAAAGGGCAGGACAATCACACAGCAGATGACGAACAGATTCAATTTCGTTTTGTAGCACACCGAGTCGTTCTGCGTGAACGCCGATAGCACAGTGTCCAGTAATTATGCCAGAAACAACCCGTGCGTTATAACGACTAAGTTTTACCAGAGAGGTTGATCTCTTCTTGCTGAAGGCCGGCTATATCGCCCTGGCCGTTGCGCATGTTTCCAGATGAACCCAACGTCTGTTTGCTCGACCGATGGCTTCATCTTCTATCTTTTTCCGAAAGGAACTGATTGGGGTTACTACAAAAGGGAGGGCCCGCGATAAGTGCAGCGCCGATCCTTTCCTAGCAAGCTCATCAGCCTTTTCATTTCCTTTGATGTGCCCTGATACCCAGCAGAGGGTCACCGCATTGGCTCTAGATATCTCGTTTAGGAGTGACTTGCAGATTCTCACAAGCCTCGACCTGACTACCGCGGAGTCCAGAGCCTTAACGGCTGCCTGGCTGTCTAAATAGACAGTGATCGTTTTGCCAACGATATTGCTCTCGCGAATAATTTCAGCAGCCTGTATGATGGTTGTGACTTCGGCCTGAAAGACGCTGCAGTCGTGGTGAATTCTAAACGAGTGGTTTATTCCTAGGGCTTTACAATAAACTCCGGCTCCCGTGCCAATGTCCATCTTAGAACCATCGGTATAGAATAGAATAGAATGCCGAATCAAAAGCTAATATCGGGTTCATGTGATTAGTTTCCGTCGATCTGTTGGTAGTCTCCCATCGAGACAAAATGGATGCATGACCGTAGAGGCTCGATGACCATAGTCGACCTTCTTTTAGTTTTACCGCGGTTTTGGCAGCCAGAGTGCTACAGTATAGATCAAGCGGAATGAAACTAAGCACGGTTTCCATTGCCGCTGTCGGTGTTGTTCTCATTGATCCCATGACTCCGATACACGCTGCCCTATGGCTTGCCCTTTACTCCAGACAATTCCCCAAAGCGACCAATAGCCCCATATTCTCGATATTTCAAGTGGTTTTAGCAACTCACAAATTTAGCCGGCACTCTTTCCGCACTTATGCAACACTTATACTGCGACTCGATACTCTTGAACGCCCCACTCCATGTTAATAGATCACAAGCTAAAACCAAAATGGCTAGTAGATATTCTTTACTGAACAATGCATATGTTTTTAAGGATTGTTTTCCTGCAAGGAGTTTTAAACGATAAAAGCTGGAAATTGTATAACCGAACTTATGGCATATGTAGATGTTTCGAAATGTAGCTTATTGAAATGTATATTTATGACTGCTGGTCATTCGAAAGTTTTTAGAATGAAGGAGGTAAGACTTATTGGCGTTAATTTCGTTGCCGTCCCGTGACGCTAGTTATCTATAATGACAAAATATTAGCTAACTTTCTCGAACACTCTTTGTGGATAATCGAAGAAATGTTAAAAACGTAGTTCCCCATTTCTCAAAATATTTTTCGCATTACATATGTACATTCAAATGAATCTTTCCTAAAATCGAGAAAATACAGACGATCTAGTATTGCTACTTCACTGATGATGAAGTCACTGATATACGCAAAGCTGTCGCGTCTCGTTGTTTTCCAAAGTCACAAACTGATATCGTTATCTATGTAAGTATGTGTATCGATATTATTATTATTAGACCTGTTGTGTCAATCATCATTAAGTCTCGGGACCGTCGCTTGTCTCCTTACCTGATAACAGCGACATTTCGGAAAAGGTCGCTGGGTTTAAGAGACTGTTACAGAATTCCCGACTTGGCTAGATTGACTAGTAGTCAAGTAGCTGGTTTCATTATGACGCTAAAACAGAGAACTTCGTGCTACTTGGTGTCTGTATGGTATCTACTAATATGCCTTCATTACAATTAGACGTTGGAGAATTGCGTTGGAAGTGCAGACCAAGCCTTCTCATGCACGTACATACATATGTATGCATCTTAATATTTTCAAAATCGAATGTTATCACTAAAAATATGTAATATTAATGCTGTAGATTAATTTAATGAGCATTGAAAGAACAATAATTTACGTGCCGATACTTAAATTTATGTGAATTTTGTAGCCCATTGAAAGGATTCTTTTTTCTGATCACTTACGCAGTGTGTACACAAGTATGCTCCTTTTAATTGGAACCGTTCTTAAAGTATGGCAGGCTTTTTATGTTCCATGTTATTTCAACTACTTACCGCTCATGTTCGAAAGTCGCGGATTAATTAAACCATATACGCGATCCGATTACATAAAAAGGCCGAGAAAAGATGCCGTCGACTATAAGTGCAGTCTTTTAAAATTCATTGGCCATAATCGAGTTTACTGAATGCTATAGCTACTAGTATATTGCCCACACGCTCCTTTTGTGTGATCTGCATAACAGCTCTTAGGAACAGGAAAACACTTTTAGTGTCTAGGATGCCCAGACGCCCATGATAGTTGGCGGGGGTACTATGCACCGATGCCATCTGCTGTGCGAGACCCGACATAAATATCGTCTCAGTTTCGCACTGCACTTTTCCCTTTCCCTTCAGCTCTGTAGGTCGCTGATCTTACATGGGCTTCTAATTAGCCTTCGGCGAGGCTGTCCCTATACCGAGTTTGACTAGCGAGTGAAAAAATGCGACCACTTGACATGATATCCTTCTTGCTCGCGATCGCGGCCCGTGAATGTAATTGGATTATTTGACCGTTGAAGGATGTACTCATGCTGAGTACATTTCTGATTAAGCCATACTTAAATGAAAAATAATAGCACGTGTGTAATGTTCATTTAAACTGAAGGACGAGGTTGGAAAGAGGACAGATTCAAAATGATTGATGTCATCGTGTTTCACTGGAAAATCGAGAGTACTTTCGATGATAACGCGCCTTAATCTCTCTTGGATTCAAGTGAATCAATCATTCGAACTTTTATTGCGTTTTGTCAATGTAAGAAATGATTAATTGCATCGAGTAAAAGTAGGAGAAGTGGAACACTGACGCTGTGGGTAGTAGTGAATGTCACTTCGAAGATAAAACAAACGTGATTGAATCAAGTGGTGCGGAAGAGTTTTTTTTTTTTTTTTTAAATTTCATCTTCGAAGTATTTGCATGTGATTATGCGTGCTTATAGGGTGAGGCTAGACTGCATGTGTATTTATAAATATAATTATTCATTTATTTACGATAAGATCCGGTTTGAAGGAATGGCCCTAACTATCTAATTATTTTTATTTTATTTTATTTTGTTGCCCGTACTATATGTACATACGTATACGAATTTGTTTAATAATAGTGGGGTTCGCATTATACGATTTGCTTGACGAGCAAATATTGCTTAGCGTTCGAATTATACTACATGCTTAGTAGACTTCATTTGTGATTTAGATCTCGAACTGGGAATATGGTGGCGGAAGTTTTAGTTGCGGCCCTTGTTATCGATTTAATTTTAGAGAGTGAGAAAAATGATTTGCCACAATTTAGGAAATAGCCGGTAAAGACAAAAAAAAATTCCTGCCAAAACTCTTTCCCTGCGCTTGACACCATATTTTTATGCTTAACTGCGTTGTTTCCTTATCGAAATCAGAAACAAAAATTAAAAATACTCTCAAGTTGTACAAGCGTTCACATTAAACGAAAAGTCGGTCAAGCAAATCAAAAATTTGAAAAACTGTACCACAAATTGGATGACTTGCTTGATTAGTGTTCAAATTGTACGATTTAGTTGGTCGTCAAGCAAATCGTACAATTTGAACCCCGCTAATAATACATATAAGGCTACTGACTATCTGACTAAAATTTGTTCGAGTTGAGTTCGACTTTTGAGTGGAAAATGTTTCTTCATAAATAACTCTTCTCACATTTATTAGTATAAGCACGTAATAACTACCCGTGTTTTACTGAGCGCGCTACTGACTCGAAACCTTTATACCATTGTTTAGTACCATCCTTTCTAGAAACGAACACCTGCCAGACAGATTTAATAAGAAGTTATGTTTTGGACTTAAGGATGTTATAGTGTAAGCGTTTTCGCCCTATGGCAAAACCACCTTCAACTCCTGTGGTAGCTAATCCAATCTACCAGTAAAGGTGTTGAACGCAGCAAAGATAAAATCAAAGCTAATTATGAAGGGAGTTAAACTGTTGTCAGAAGTACCAAAGAGAGACTTATTCAGACCTTAACTATTTTTGAATCACTTTGCTGTGCATGCAAGGGAATTTTAAATCCATACTATGTAGGCATCACGCTCTGTGCAAATATTAAGTTGTCTCGACTCATGATAATTAATACTTTTTTCTTGCATTTATGGCTCAGTGGTTAGTGCATTGCAATACTGAGTGAGATGTTAGGAGTTCGTATCCAAGAAAAACACCAAAATGTTGTGTTTTTTCACGGTTCCACAAATATCTGACAAACATCCAAGAGTAATAAGTATCATTTGATCATTCTTAATTCAGATGTAGCTGTCTGAAACTGTTTCAAAAATATAGTAAGCACAACACGAATGGTCGCGACAAGCTAGGCCTTGGAATACATACAGTCTATTGCGCGAAGTATTTGAATTTTATTTCCAGCAAGAATCACCAGGCGACGCGACGTGAACCAATGCCATCAGTAGATACTGGATATTCAAGGGACACCTCCGTAGACTTATGGACTTAGACACTGAGACCTGTGCAAGCTTAGACTTAAGAGGCAAATAAGCTCCTTCGCATTTTTAGAGAATACAATACTTCGGACTAAAACCTGGTCGCGATTCTCTTTTCGAAGTTTATGAACATCCTTATATCAACTTTATTGAAAGACCTTCGCACTTGTTCGGGTGGCGAGTCAGTGCAAATTTTTCAAATGCAGGTTTGTTTGGCTAGCCCCAGAATACAATCCTTTATTTTGCAAGTTTTGTTGATGTAGAATACTATTAAATGTGGAACACCTTTTTTGCATTACATTAGAAAAATAGGTGTCGTAAAAAGTACAAAATAAATAACACTAGTAAGATCGATTGTATAGATTATAGAACCAAAGATTATACATATTATGAGACTTTGCACGTAGAACAAAATTTCATCCCACATTTGAATTTCCTCAATTTTTCAGCAACGTGTGTCTATTTGATGTTTTCGTCAAATTTGTTATTTTTCACGTAGCAGACACATTTGTACTGCATAGTCTCGTTGATAGAACTGCGAATACGACTTAATGAGTGCCGTATTTTTGCAACTACTAGATATTTAATTCTTTGACTGAAAAAAGATCCCACTATTTCAGGTGGTTGTTCATTGCATTGTCACGTATTTGACAACGTGAGCAATTGCGCATTTCCTTTCGAACTCTTTTCGTATTGTGATCAGTGATTGTAATCGCGTATTGCAGACCAATATTGAGAGCTTTTAAAATATTGCTTTTTAATAGAAAGATTAGAGCTCAGATTAGATTTTGAGCAAATAGCTCATAGAAATCCATAAAAAGGAATAGAAACTTCTATTTTGAGTGCATTGGACGTCAACTAGAATAGCATGTAGAAGTTGTATTCATAAGCGGTCCAACGTCTGTTTTTGAATTAAAGGATTTTAAATTATGAAATCCAGCATACTGATTCCAAGTGGATTAGGAATCCATTAACTTTCAAATAAATCTGATGACACACATTGGCTCGACTGTTTGTGTTTACAGACTTACTGTTTTAGAAGACAACAAATAACAACAATCAATGATCTAAATTTATGTCGGCAATATACATATGTTTGTACATATGTACATATTGACTAATTAAAATATTTTTTGTTGAATATCTGTCGAATGGACATGATTTGTGCAGATATTGTCATTAACGATCAAGTCACCGCTTTCAAGTGAAAATGTAAAGTCCTGGCCATCTGTTAGCTTCTTTTTGAAAATGCTTTTCAAAAAATGCAATCATGTCCAGTCAAAACAAGTGTTCACAACATTGTTACGGGTGGCGAAAATTAGGTTTACTTATGAGTCAGAAAGAAAGCACCAGTCACGCCAATGGATCTTCCGAAGCGAAAATAAACTAAATTGAAGTATACAGACCTCTGGTAAGATAATGCCACTTCTTTAGATGTGTTGATCTTTTCGCCACTGCTCCACTGGATGATTGACGCACGGTTAATGCTGAATGCTACATTAATCGATGTTTTTCAAAATGTGAATAAAACGACTATTAGGGTGAATTCTTATTCATCACACACGACATCTAAACCTATAGAGCTTCTGATTGCATGAAATATGGGGTTGATGATTCATCCGCCTTTCTGATCGCACTAAAATCCTCGTTACTTCTTTGTATACACTTTTGTTAGAGAAAATAATGCACTGATTGACATTTAGCAGTTTTCAAAAGGCTTTCGAAGTCTTGTATCAGAGGTGGCCTTGAAATGATGGACTTAGACGGGTTAAAGCGCATTCCTACCTGCTAAGGTACAGAATCAAGGCTAACATTTTTAAAGAAAATAGAGCTAAAAAAAATCTTTGTCAACCAAAAAACTACGTACTTGTCTTTCATAGCATAAGTGAGCTTCAAACAAACTTATGTATATAGAAAGTGCAGCGATGATTTTCCAGCGCTTTGTGGTTGTTTTTACGACTGAATCGTTAAGGAAAAAGATTCCTTTTTTTCTTTTTCTTTTTTGGAGTATGAATTTAATTTTTGTACTTTATTCCTCACCGACCTTAAAATGTAAGAAAAAAAATCGAGTTTGACTATTTTTGAAGGTTGGTGGATTCATATCACTTTTCGCGAGCAGTTTCACTCGAAAAATTTCTGAAGTGGTCTTTAAGGGCAATTTGACGTTCGCTTGTAGTAGTCAAAAGAATAAATTAAAGTACATATGTATATGGCCATTTTCCACCGCATAACAAAACCAGTGAAATGTAACAGTGCTCTGAATTGATTGAAATCAATTCAATAGATGACACTGGGGTTCATAGTAATAGTCCATACAGTGCTTAAAATAGTGATCCAGCCAGCAAGGAATCGGCTAAAAAATCATCAAAAATCACGAACTAGCAAACCTAACTTGCATTTTTTAAATGCTATAAGTACAAGGATGTTCATGTTTTTTTTATTTAGAAATTTTCTCAATTTCTTGGTACTCCATAACATTAGGCTCGATTTTTTTTCTATATTTTACTGCCAGTCAAATTACTTCAGAGTCTATTGAACTACATTATGCAAAATAAAATAATAAAAAAAAGACTTCTCAGAGTGCAAAACCCTTTGGCGCCAAAGTTCGTTCTCATTCGCAATTTCGTATCTTCAAGCTCTTCTTCAAAACAATAATTACACTGGCTTACAAAATAAGCATACACCAACCAACCAACCGCGACAAGATCGACAAGTTTACCCCATCACAAGTAAAAATTCACTTTCATTGCCATCAGATCGATGGTCGCTGGTTCGAACAGATAACAAACAAATTTGAAGCTCGGCTTAAACCTTGCACAGGCAACAACATTGAGCAACCAGCCGAGGTTCTTCAGTCGTTCGATCAAACCTCACGATCAGTAAGTGAGAAAACGTGATCGCGATCGGTTGCACCTGTTTGTCGGACAGGTAACCATAGAAGAAGAGAATCAAAAGGAGAAAAAGAACACTGAAATTGGTTTTTTTTTGTACCCGTGTATCCGCATATCATGGGACGAGTATTTTGATAGCATTTGTCGTTTTAAACCCTTCTTAGTGTATGACTTGACGACAACAACAACAACTGCGACGTCGACGGCGACATTTTACAGCGCGCTCCAAAGTGTTGACAAAGTATTAATGGAATTCGTGTCTCCGCGCCTGTGTGGATTACGTTGTTGTACTTGCGCATAGTACGCCCATCCTCGGTTTCGGAAAAGTTCCATTTTAGCCCACTCAAGGGCTAAGCAGAGTGCGAAAATTCATTCACTGTGAAACCGCTTGTGATCGAAGTGTTACGCGTCCTACGCAGCTATCCGCCAAATCGGTGTTACAAGGATTCGTGGTCGGGCTCCGTTTTGTGTACTGGGCGTGTGTTTCAATAGAGAACGGGCCGTTTCTTTTAGACGGGCAATAAATCACAGTGGGACTATTTTTCTCTTTTTTTTAATGTCATCATCATGGAGTGAGTGTGTGTGCGGATCTCTAAACAAAAGTGAATAAGTGCGCCCAAACAAACATTCGCTACCATTGGTGGTCATTTACATTGCTTCTGGTCCGGCATTGTAATTGTGGTGGTATTCTGATTTTTGAAACTCAGTTGCGAGTCGGTTTCTTTCGGTAAAAAATAAGTTACGCATCTGAGACACAGATAAAGAAAGGCTTTTGGCCCAGCGTTCCATTGTGAACACCTGGTAGTGAGGGTGTGTTGGAGTCACCTTCTCCAAGAAGTACTGGAACCGCCATTGGGCGTCGATTTTGTACCCATCCCGGACAACTATTGAATGGATAAATAGCAATAAAATTATACAGAGACGAAGGTGGGTTTGGCTGAGGCCAGAATTGATATCGCTTACGCCACATGAATATGGGCTTCTCTTCAGAAGCCACATATACATAGAATGTGTGCTAGGTTGTGATTTTTTTGTGTTTAAATGCATGAATCGTCGTCGCACGGGGGTTTTTACGTAGCCCGCTCTCGTACGAACATGAAGGGGGAGAGATTTTGTTTTCCAAGGAATTCCCTGCTAGCTATTGAATCCTAACGCGGACATTAGCCGCGAGTCATTTTTCCAGCGCGCCGAATGCCTTCACATAGATATTATGCTAATCTTGGTACAGCTTAGGGTTTTACATGGCGTTCTATCACAAAGTTATTACCTTGATTGTGGATTGGGCCGGGTACGACGAGTGTAAAATTTATTTCGATAAGAATAGAGTGCTCATAACAGACAGTTTGTTCGTTGTGTTGCTACCGAGTCGTAAGGACTGTGTCTTGGTTGTTAACAAATGAACATAATAATGAGCTGAAATTTATTCGTGTCGTCTGAATGAAAATACATAGGTACAGAGCAGAGGATTTTTTTTTGGATATAATTTATGAGTCTAAGAAAGAAAATGTTTCCTGATTAAAATTTCACCATCGAATTGAATTCTGAAATTTTATCTTTTAGTCAATAGGAATTTGATAGAAATTTAACTAACGCAGAAAATACGTTCAGATTTCCATTACTTTATTCAGATTTTTGTGTTTACAACTTTGGAAGTCCGTGTGAAGCTTGTGTTAAGGTTTTGCATTTTTAACTCGCTCCTAAAAAGGCAATTTCAAGAAAGTGTTCGGTCCCATGATTTTGATTACTCTTGGTACAAATTTTTATAGAGAAACTCAAAAGGAGGATTTCTTAATTCTGTCAGTTTAAATACATGTATGCACACTCAATCGTAGCATAAACGGCTGCATGTGTCTTGCTCATAAAAAGTGATTTTTTTTGAAAACTACTCTAAAAATTTTGCTAAAAATTGAGATCTGCGATGGTGGACCATGTCTTTCGTTGAAAAAATTAAATAGATACTTACTTTGTGACCGGTTTTTAAAAATATTCTTTCTTGGCTATAGCCTGGTCGGTTGTGTGCAAAATAATATTTAAGCAATATTTCACATATTCTTGTACTTTATTTTTGTGGGGCGCTTTGTTTTGTGGGGCTTTTTTCTGGTGTTTTTTAAGCGCAAATTAAAAAAAAATAACGTAGAGAATTGACTCTGAATCATAAATCTTTTGATTCATTGCCTTAATATCTTAAAATCATTTCGGAGATATAGCTGCCGCGGCTGCTCTAGAAGAAGTGCATCACGAAGCACGTCCCTTTTTCGAGCAATGGTGGCTTCCAAGACATCAATTGTTGCTGGTTTATCAGGAGGTCAAACTTAGCAGGTCAATGTTCCGAAATACATATCAAAATTGTGATTTGCAAAAGTCAATAGTTTCTGTCGCCGTATGGCACAAAACGTCTCTTAGAACCATGTTTTCTTTGGAGATTCATTGCATTTATATTTTGAAACTAATAACCGTTCTGCAACGATCTCAATTGACTGTGATGCGAACACGGGCCTAATTTCTAAAGGAATCAGACTGCTTCTGTATTGGTCTCGCTTCATATGTGACAATTTTACTCAACTGACAACCGCTCTTGAGTCCAATCAGTGATAGTACAACCCTAGTGATGTTATCTTGGCTTTTATGTGTTCAACAGCTGTATCTTATAAGGACAACGTAATTGACGCAAAGAGTCCTAATTGAATCCATAAATTTCAATCTTCATACACATTTTCGTAAAAGACTTTCACTGGCTTAAGCACGAAAATTCCTTTTTCGTGTTTATGTTATCGCATCCTTTAGAGAGCATGTGGTACCAATGAACGTTTACATATGCCAAAAAATTAAGAAATTATAGGAATCGATAAATGATTTTCAAAATGAATAATGATAACTTGCAATAATTCGAAAAGAACAGGTGCAATGGCAGTTGGGTTTGACAGTTATGCCTATCGTCATTTTTATCTAAGCAAAAAAATTAATATGACAATATTAATGGCTCATTGAGGATTTTTTGTGGACTTGAACACATATTTATATAAAATAAAAAAAGAGATGAAAAGACTTAAAAGAGCTATTGTTTTCATAAAAATATGGCACCATAATTAGATCATTGGGATCCCTTAAGATCAACACAGAAGTAAAGCATTTAAACTCATTCTTCGAAGCACTTGATCTTCCCACAGAAGTCCAAGATTTTATTAAAATTGTTTGTATCAGGATGTAGTCCTTGATTTAAAACCTTACGGGAAACTGACCCAGTATAGCCCTTTACGTCTGAAATGAAACTACAATACAAAAGTACAAATGAACACAGCTGCAGCTTTTGAGGCACAATTTTTATGGTAGAATGCTTGTTACCAAATGTCACAATCCATTATTACACCATACCTTGCACCATCGGTCAGACTCCTATCCCGATTTAATACGCAAAACATCCCTTAAAAGGTAACTATTGTGAAAAACTTCTTCAAAATTTGTTGCTTATTTTAAAGGAGGTTTATCGTAAATGCCTGGACTGGAGCAATAGGAAATATTGTAGTAGGCCCACACGTCCGTCCACATACACTTAATTCCAATTATTACCTGGAATTTCTGAGAGATCAATTGCCAGAGCTCCTTGAAGATGTTCCTCGTATTCAGAAATGTTGTTTCAACAAGATGGAGCACCTTGTCGCAGTAGTAGCAGGCTAACTTCGTTGCTCAACCAAACATTTAATGAACGGTCGATTCGGCCCCAACCCTACGCCGCTCAGATCTCTTGACCTGGATTTTTTCTTAAAATTGTTGACCATGTTCTCGAACCAAATGGCTTTTACTACAACTTCTCTACGTAAAAAAGTTATTTAACATAATTTTTAAAAAACTTGTCAAAGATAAAAGTTTCAGAAAAAAGAAATTTTTTATTTAGTAAAAGTTTGAGAAAAAAGCATTTTAACTAAAAAAATTTGTACAACAAATTTTCCTAATTTTGTGTTTAAGGAGCCATAACTTTTTTGTCGCTGCATAAAATAACCCAAACACATTTAACATTTTTATGTGCTACTAAATTGTCTCTTCAAAATGTATAAAACCGTTTTCGTAGCTATAATATGTAGTTCAGAAAAACATACCATTTAAAGTGGTTATATGTACCTCCAAATCGGGGGGTCCCACTCTTCCTGGCTACAACTCGAAATGGGGTTAAAATAGACCCCAACTGACTTCATCTTCCTCAAGACAGCATTCATGCGGTTGAATTATAAACTGTAGTATCGATTCAAGTGTCATGAGAAATTGCCAAAACTACCTAAACCTTGCTGGCTACCGGACGTCGGCGGATTCTCCCAGGCCGTGTGAGAGGCATAGAAAGAAATACTTTTATAAAATATCCACGTCGAATATTGCTGCCATTCTTATATGTAGATAGTCAAGCCGCTATTAAAGTCATTGATTCGACTACACATCCTTCAAACTGATACAAGAGTACGGCTGAGTCAGCTGCTATTGAGCTGACTTGCTATTATGTAAAGTAACAAACCTAGTGACAAGCTTAAAAATATTTTTGTTTTTCTGGTTTTCACTGGCGGAATATAAGCAATTGGACTGTTTATTTTCTTTGTTACCTTTCAGAGGAAGTAGTCGGTACTAGAACCATTTGTAAAATTAGTAAGACAAGTTTTTAAAGACTTATTATTTAATTCTCTTACGAATTTTCTGAGCTTATTATTTAAATTGTTCAATTAAGGTCTTGGTCCTTTGTCGGTTGCCAACGCGTTCTAGACTTACTAATATAAATAGCGACAAACTTATCAAATGTTAACTCGGGGAATTCCGAAACTGTAAGTACCTAAAGATAGAATGTATTTGGAACACACTATATTTATTCGATACATATTTTAGAAGACTCTTTTAGATAAACTATAGTTTTTTAAAATAAATTGCATAACTTCGTTTCTATTTTTAGAAGCATCCGTACGTGCGGGAATATCATTCAATTGTGTTACACAAATTGTTTGATCATCCTCCCGTTAAGTTTCATATGAAAAATCTAAAATACGAGTATCTACCCATGTTCAACCATAAACTTTACCTCCGTAAATATGTACTTTATTTTTTACTGCTTAGGCGGTGTTAAAAAATTCAACACACACTAAGAGGCACATCCCATTATTAATACGATTTAACTCCTCTTCAACTTAAGTCGTAAAAACTGGAATTAATCTCAGAATTAAAACATTTCCGTTGGCACAAATACTCGTAGATGCAGGAATTCATCTCCACTTCAAGCTCAAATAGCGCAACAACAAACATATTTTTGCTGTTATTCACATTAGTATAATTTTATTAACCATTATGCGCGAATTCAAATCCAAGAACTCATTTAAAATGTTGATGCAAACTACCCAAAACTACTCATTGCTGAACGCCTACTTTCAACGAAAGCTTACGAGTGTATCCACAGAAGCAAGTCGTCTTCACCAAGCTGTGGGTACAACGTAATGCCCCGAATGCCTTAATTATCCCATTATTCAAAACTCAACATCTTTCAGTGAGCGCGCTTTTCCACGCATTTCCTCCCAAACAATCCGTAATTAATCACAACAAAAGTATACCACTACTGTTGCAGTAGTACATTAAGCCTAACGTACAAAATAACTCTTCCGAGAACGGTTAAATGACAAACTACACCGGATAAATGGGTCATCATCAATTAAGCTGAAAAGCAGAATCTGTGAAGTCATTTTCAGACTCCACCATTCAATTATGTCATAAATCAATTTCAATTTTTTTTCCCTTCTTTCGAAACACTCTTAAAAATACACGCACAAAACAAACTGATTTTCAATGGAGTTTTCTTTCGGTCGCTTGTGAACGCGTGTATCTCACCGCACATTCTTTGTATCTTCTTATTGAATTTAACGATCCAAAGCCTTTTTTTATCTACATTTGGCTTCTATTTTTATTACCTGACACCAGTCTATGACTCAATATGGCGATGGTGGCTCATTAAAAAACCTAACTCATTAGTCACACACACATACATACATATGTACAAATGGGAAAAATCGCGAATGAGGGCTTAATCCTAAACCTTATTCTCTCCCGAAATTAAATTGTAAACAATAAATTATTACAAGATAACGTTTTAGTTATAAATTTCATAAGAAACTACGAGTGCCGCCGTGTTGGTAATGTATGCAGAGTTGGTCTTTTGATCTTTTAACTTCCATCAGCAGAAGCAGCGCAGCAGCAGCAGCACGACAGCAACATTAAGGAAAAATCCATATTTAGAAATTTACATAACCACTTTCCGTGTTTTGTTCTTGAATAGTGGCTGTCAGCTAACCTCCAGAGGCGTCATTTTGAAAGCAAAGATACATTCTGAAAAATGTATCTTAGTTAATACATACATAATCATTACTCGGGTATTCACCTCGCTTAGACGGACAGCTTCTCATCACCAATTAACGGGCTAATGAAGTGTCCAGTACGTGCGTGGTCCATCGAAAGGCCTACCATTAGGTTTTTTTTTTTTTTTTTTTTTTTTCAATTAACCATCATGACCGCCATGTTCGCGCAAAATCTTTAGTGAAAAACTAATTACGCTCGTTGATGTAATTAAAATGTAAATTTGTACAGTTTTCTTTGCTTTTTTCATTTACCTAGCCTGGAGGTTAAGAGTCGCCTTCCTTTTCTCTAGAAAGCTTACTGTGCATCACTTGCTACGCGATTTTATGTCGTCACACAAAGTAAAAGAGCATGCGATACCTACAACTGCAGGTGGCACCGATGGAGATAAATTTAATGAATGAAACACTTTGGGCAACGAATTCAGGTTAATTGTTTCCATTAGAGGAGATATACCCCCTTTTTGGCGTTGCGACGTTTAGTTGCACTTTCCAGCGATAGCTTGAGGCCTTTCTTGGCTGCAGTGTTGAATGGTGTATAGTAACACTTTCTTGAAGATTAAACCGCAACGTGTCTAATGTTAAGTATCTTACTTGAATTGGACCGAATTGATGGACGACATAGCTAATTGGCCATCGTCTTAAAGTCGGAAAGTCGCGGTTAAACTTTCTCCCTGTTAATTGCAACGGATTACAATTTGTTACGATTTGAGGTAACACCAGCGGTTGCAGTGGAAACGTGTGTTGCACCGCGATAAGATAAATTGGTAATTTGTGTGATTGGCACATGAACGTATCGAATAGTAATACGAAGGTGGATAGTCTCGATTGATTGGATTCGTTAAGGTTAACTAAAGTATGTGGACTGATGAAATCCCGTGGATATGCATGTTGAAAAGAATTCAATTATTTTTCTCATTTCCGTGAAATGTTTTTAATTAGCCATTTCGGTAGCTTTTGAAAACCTGAACTATTCACCACGAGCATGGTGTGCAATGAGTAAACTGATTGTCAATGGCAGTTACAATTTGTTTCGCACTCTTAAAGACTTCTTTTAGTCGATTTTCCTTTAAAGACCGGCGAAAGAAACTTGCCTTCGTACCTAATGAATGAAGTTAAGTAGGCAGGAAGATTGCCTTGCGACGCTGGTTACTGGTCACTTACTAACATGTCCATTGTAAACATATCTCTTCCTCATAGCCGCAGCTTCTCAGTGGTTGAGGAAAACTCCTGGACGCCTCACGTGAATTCCATCGGCGCAGTAATGTTACCAGAGGCAATCCGTGCGTCACTGCGACTAAGATTCACCAGGAAAAGGTATGTTTCCTCTTCCTAGACTAGCCATACGGTTTTAGTTTTTAATTATTGTGAAATTCAGTATCTTAATGGCGGCCGGCGTACATATCAACGAACACAGGAATTGTATTCAATGAAGAGTTCTGAATCCAGAACGTATGCATGTATGTTCTATTTACACAGCAGTGGATAAACTCCTCGACTACCTTGATGTAATCGTTGTTTAGATTTGATTCTCTCCCATTTGGTGAATGGATGTAGTTCTGCTGCAGTTTTGCGCTCATTCACTTCACTTCCATCTCGATTCGCACCATTTTTAAGCCTCTTCTGTGGCACGTTGAGAGTTGACTATTGCTGTGTATATTGTCGGTATACGATATTGCGTTTCATGTTATTGCAATCACACATTATCTAGGATAGAATGTTATATCTAAGCCTCATTAATCAGGGATATGACTGTACTAAATATTTCACGACATAGGGCCGCCTTTGCGCAGATGGGGCGTATGTTTGCACAGCTGATACTCCAGTAACCACCGATACTGTGCGGATAATTTGTTGCGTGTCTAGATTTCAGGTCTCCTCTTGCCCTATTTTTTTTCAGGTGTTAAGTGGGTGTGCTGCATAAGCATATTTACTGTCTGTTCAATAAAACACAATAAGCGGTTGTAAGTCAAGGGTGGAAAGAGATGGATATATTTCAATATTATAATTTTATTTAAACTTCTTGGATCTAATCGCTGGGTGCCATATTGGGTCTGTAAGGTAGATGAGCTAATTCTTGTAAGCCACATGACTCCATGACAACCATTATAGCCATGCCAACCCGTACATTCTCTTAACGTAAGAGTACGCCTTTTGTTAATCTTTCCCTTCATTTGGCTCAAGCACCTTGCGAACTTATCGTAGCATTTCTCCTGTTATACTGGTGACTTTTGGTTTATCATCAATTGACAGGATTCCTTGTGAGATCCAGAGCACCGTTACCACGATCTTCCCAGCCGATGGAACTACCTTAAACCACCAACGGTGTGGACTCTTGCTTTGACTTAGGATCAAATAATAAACCTAAGTTTCATCTCCTTTTAAAAATCAAAAAGCGTAGGCAAAGATCAAGGGATCTAGATCTATACTGACAGCTCGAAAATGGATATAGGCACGGGAGTAGGTTTTTACCCGGTTGTACTGCAAAAACGGACTCTTTTAGACTTCCAGAAACGTGCAGTGTTTTTCGAACTAAAATCCTGGCTAAATGCATTAAAGAAAGTCACCTTCCACCGTCGAATTATAAATATTTTCGTTAACAGTCATTCTTGCATCCAATAAAATTAATTCAAAGACGGTTAAAAATATCCGGATGCATTGATTACCATCAGGCACCATTCAGTCAAGCTTTGCTGGGTTCCCGGACATAGCAATATAGAAGGGAACGAAATGGCGGCAATACTAACATACCATACTATGTACCACCAATTAGAAAATTGTATAGTATAATAAACGGCATACTGATAAAGAGGCCAACTCATCTTGGCTATCCAGGGAAGTCTGTTTCACTTCTCGTACAATATGGCCGAAACTAAACAAACAAAAACAACGTGCCTCCTGTTACTGGATCGACGTACATTTTTTCTGGAGTAAACACAGTACACTGCGCCATTGGAGTCATGCTCCCCACATGGAAAGTAGAACTCAATAATTTATGCAGAAGCTACAGAGATAAAGACTGGAGTCAATCTAAAACATGCAATGCCACTGCGCACCATGCAATAACTACGCCTACGTACCTCGGGATCCAGATTCTTTGCTAGCACCACATTGGTTACAGGAGCTCAGATATCACAGCTGTTTTAATTCATAAAGAGTTTCAAATGGTTTGCAATTCCGTCATTAACAAGATAGGTTTCATTCGCTGCGTTTAAGCCAACCTTCATCTCCTTTTACAATTTTGTGGATAACGTCTGCTGTTTTGTCGACCCACAGCTTCGAGAACTATTATAAAACATTCCACGTAGAATGTTTATGCGGCTTAACTTATTTTTTTGACTAAGACCACCTTGCCCCATTTATACTCTACTCCGTATCCGCGAACTTAGGAAACACTTCCCTTCATCTAGAATATTAGTTGCCTGTTTCGTATATTTTAATACCTAGCCTACCTGACTGAATCTGGAAAGGGACAAGTATCGAGAATCCTCGTGCCAATAATGGTCTGCTGAAAAGTGGAATCCTTTTAGACATTAAAGACTTCGAGTACAATTCTGATATCATACATCGATCGGCATAGTGACAAAAATAAGCTGAATGAATACAGTTTCTCTTGGCCTTTAAGATAAACATTCTCAAGCTTATAAGCATCTTACGTAATTCTTAAAATAGAATCGTTAACAAACCCTGCCTATCATTTCTCTATGATGTTTTAATTAATTTTTTGCAAATTATCTTGCTATTTGCATGACAACTTTTCTATGAATGCATAAGCCTTCACTAAGATTAAGTGTTACTATCATTGGCTTTTATTCGAAGCAGCATAATTTATTTAAAAACAAGTCCCTTTCAAGCGGCTCATATTAAGATATTTCTTTTAACTAAGCCAACCACCAAATCTAAATAAGTCCAAAAATATTATAATGACAATTTACAACCGCTTAACAAGTAGTGATCATTATGCGCGGATGCCAAAACTTCTGTTTTCTCATAGCTTATAAGTAGTATTTATGATGTCGATCAACAACAATTCCATTTTGCTTATCTTAGACTTTGAATTCCACACTCATAAACCATAGGAAACTCTATACACATACTAATAAGAGCTTATAACAATATCGAAGTAAATTAATAATGCTGATATCAAATTCTTATGTAAATAAGTTGTAAAGTTCATATGGGTTGAGCTGTCAATTAATCAACCGCGCTACATTAGACACCTATCCATATGGCGAGCAGCCTCTTGAATGGAAGCTCAATTAAGTGACAAATTTACATATTTTTAAAATAATTTCCAACTTTCTGTAAAAAAGAATTAAAAACAAAAAAATTATAATTCAGTGTTAATATAATATCCATACATAAAAACAGTACGTCATGCAATTATGCAAAATCAAGTGATGACGAAAATGTGATTTGTAATTAAATTTGATTTAAACGCTCGTCAAAAAAAAAAACAACCTTACCCCATACAACGAGTGCATAAATAAATTACAACCCACTTGAAAATAGTACCACGGGTTGACAACTAATTTTACTTGCACTTGTAACTTGAAGTTTATCCAAAACAGGTCCGCACAGCTCTAATGACCGCATTAATTGCTATAAATTAGTAGTTAAGGATTGCATCGCCTAACATTGATTAGACTAGGACGCTAAATGGTGGTTATCGTCTAACACAGAACTAGTTATACCCTGTAGCAGTGAATGGTGACTGCACGAGAAGGATACGTAGGACCATTCTTTACTGATTAGTTTTAATTAATTCATGAGATTAAACATTTGGATTTATTACATCAAGGCGAACGTGATTATAAATTGAAAAAATGTACGCAATGTTTCAAAGTTAATTTATGTCATGCAGGGAGTTGACGCACGTATTTTTATCGACCAAGCAAATAAACCCATGTTTCTTTGTTAAAGAGACGACTTGGTCATTGTAGCGCTTGAGAAGTTTCATCACGTACTGAATGATGTTTGGGCGCTAACAATGTCTAATAAGACCGTGAAGACATGTTCAATTCGGGTTTGTAAAAGTTAAACGCCAACTTTTTCTGACCAACGAAATAGTTAAGCGTATTTTTTTTTTTAATCAAGGGATTTCAATGCATGTAAGGTTTTTATGAATTTGGAAATGAGCTACTGTGTTATTTTAACTGAATTCCAATAATCTAGATGTAACAGTGTAAACTGGGGACTGTACTGATAGAAATGCGTTGGGCAATGCCCCTCTTCCATATTACATAAAATGGCGTCGTTAATGGATTGAAGGTTCAAGTCACTCCCGAGAATTTGTTAGAAAGCATAAAAGTTCTTTATAAAGTTTTCACTATCCCTGGTGTGTGGATAGATGTGTCATTGTAAATAGAAGGTCATTTGTACAGGGTCAACAATTTTTGGGAATGCATTCCCCAATTTGAATTGAACGAATTTGTTTTCACCCGGCCTTCTGGCTTAAGCCACTATATACCTCTTGCTAAGCCCATCCTGTCACCCCAATTTTGTATTACATTGTTAATGTTTTACTCAAGTGCGTCAATTGCTTATGGATCGTTGGAGTAACAACCGTACTTAACTTCATCGCAGCCACGTGGCGGACAAGGCAAGCTTCAAAAACGTCTGAAAATACGGTTATTAAACTAATTTCGCAAAAGATCGATTATTTGACGTCTGGTGTATAACGTAGTTTCGTCTTGCTTGTACCAAATCCCATCAAGTCCAAATCGGCCACAAAAAACCGGTTTTTAAGAATTCCATTCCATTCCAGCTTTATTTTTAAAATAGTTCAGACTAATGATGCTCCCAGTCTAAGATCTACACCAGGATGTATTGGCTTCGGAACCCTAAATCCTACAGTTTGGTTTGTTGATATAGCCTCCAAGATGAAAAGGAATCTATTCAGACTGAGAGCTTAATCGACGTCACTTTCTAACCCACTTAAACCCGACATAGAGAAGTGACAACGAAGCGGATGTTCCTTTGGGAACAGCTAAACTGAAGATTAGTTGTTGAAATCTGCGGTGAGTTGAGGTTTTTGAATTTTCCCATACGTTTTGGCAACAGCTTCTTACATTTATTCGCAGCGTTTACTTTGGCACAAGAGTCTAAAAATACCAGTTAAGTGCATCTTTGGCTAGAAACAAGTGCTTAAATTTTCGTACGATCTTGAATATTTTGTTTTTTTTTCATATTTTTAGGGTACGCAATGTTTTGGAATTTCACCAAACGCTCCTTCGCGCTCTCCAGTGCCAATTAAGTTGTTTTGACGTAAAAGTGTTCACATTTTTAATCTTATACGGCTTCAGTTAAAGTCAACTTTTTTTCAGTATAAGCTTTGTCATGAGACAATAACATTATTCGTCAATTGATTGGCGCTTGGATTTCATTGAATTCGAACCTTCACTTTTCGAACGATATTAAATTCAGAGTTTTTTTTCGAGTGTTTTTAAAAGAATGCCAGTATAACTACATCATTTCTTTGCCCGACATACAAAAGTTTCATTCGAGCTGTCTAAAGATGTCCACGTCACTACGTCAAGGCGCGATGGAATCAACCCTGTGACAGGTTGAGCGAGTTAAACTTAGTTGCAATTTAATGCAGCCACCCTGTATACAAGTACAGGCAATGAATGATATCGGCAATGAAAAATAAGCCGAATGAGGAAGCACCCTGATTTTTCTTCTGTTCACCCGTGTAAAGTTGTCTATCTGTTGGTTTCTTGTGTAGTGAGGTATAGTGTCCAGCCTACACGATGATAAATGGATGGTTAAACTTTTAAAAGACGCTGGAAAATATTGTAAAAATATTTCCCAAGTGAGTGCTGTGTCTCTGCAACTGTCCGAAATTTAAAAAGAATTTTTGGTCGAAATGAAGTCGCTTCAGTAACTGGTGAAAAGAAATTCATAATAAAAGTTCATCAAACTGGCATTTAAGTAGCAAAACCTTTCCGCTTGTTTGTCCGCTGTTCTTGCTGCTGCCCAAAGTGTACATGACAACCTAAGAACCTGTCGTTGAACTCAAGAACTGGACATTAGGCATACTTCTCTAAGGAAAGTATTGCATGATTTGTTTTCAAGGTCTGTATTACTCAAGAGTTGAAACAAAACAATTATCGCTTCTGTACATACAAACATACATACATAGGTCTTAATTGAGTTGAAAAATCGTATCAATTTTTTGTAATCTTTTCGGTCAAACAATTGATCATTTAGCGCACTAAGTTCGGAAACCGCATTATCTGGAGGCACGCCTTGGCCACCTTAAAGCTGTGATTTGAAGCCGTTGAACTTTTTTTTATGGGGAGCTTTTAAGTTTTGTTGTTATTCCAGCGGTCCGCAAACAATTTATGCAACATCAAGCTATTACCAACAATGAGCCATAAATAACCGACAACGTAATGCAAAATCGGAATATTGGGCTGATGGGCTACTAGCCAGCGGCGGTATCCATTTGTCATAAAATTGTTTTCCCTAAATAACGGAAAGGTATGCTCTCTGTGTAGTTTTAATAGTATTTTCTAAAAGAAACCAACAGATGGCAGGACTGAGTGATATACCACTTTATTTGCGTTCTTATAACCGGTAAAATAGCAAAGCACGCGATATCTGGTCATCCAGGTCGAGACTGTACTTTTTTCATTAAGTCCCGGTCAAGTTGATTTTCGGCACAGTTCGTATAATTCTATTAATTCAGTTCAAGGGAATTTTGCGGATTGGTAGTTCGGAAAATGATTATTATTATTAGGCCAAATGACCCCATTGGGTATCTCTGCCAAAGGTTTTTGCATTCCGCACACACCCACTCTATTTAAGATGTATCTGAGTGAACCTGTTTCAATGCATCTTTGTTTGATCTACGCGCATTCTGCACAAATCAGTCTACAAATTTCAACTTAGTGCCTTAGCTTACCACATTTCACAACCACTTTGCAAATTAATCGCTATTAGACTTAGCCAAATCGCTATGTAATTATTGTTATGCGTTACTAAAAACTTATAAAATATTTTCAAATTAATACATGTGGGTGTTTTCAATAAACGATCGATTTATGTCAATTAATACGCGAATGCTTGAGCAGGGTGTCGAGTACACAACGTACACATGTACGAGACTTATTTATCTGTTCGTTCCATTTCCTGTGACAACTTAGTTTGCATAACAACAATCGCAACAAACGATACATTACTACGCAACCGGTTCAACAAATCAATTCCAAATCGTATCTAACACCTCTGCACAAAGTTAAAAAAGAAATAAAAAACCCAAAGTTGTGTCTTGTGTCCGTCTGTCTTCGGTTCTGTCCGCGCGACTATGTATGCTTCCTCCCCTGAGCTAGCTAGGCAACTAGTCCTTTGGAATTGAAGCAAACAATTTACTGATTGGAAAAATGTTTGTGGGAACTTTGTTTGCATATGGAAATGCTTATGTTGCAGTTTTGCCCACGTAATTTTGAAAAGTCAAGAGCATGCACTTTGAACGCGATACTTTCTCAGCATTACTTACAAATTGGAGCACAGTTCGGCGTCATCGTATGGTGTGTTGCAACAACGATAACATTTATTCATCTTCGTGGAATAATGTTTGCTGGACTCTTTTTTTTTTTGCGAAAAAGTGTACTTTTACAGGATCTTCACTCATAGCCAGAACGTAGAACGTACACCTTCGTGATTACCACCGTCCGTATGAGATTGTGTGCAATGTTCAATCTGTCCGTTTCGACATATCTGTCTTGTTCCATTGGAGTTGAGCAGTACCTACTCGTACCTACTTGGTGTGTGCCCTTGTGTTGCATCCGAGCGGAGGAACAGGGTGCAGATTAAAGTTGCAGCATAATAGATTAATGCGCCCGAGATATGGATCACAGATAAATTGGTTTCGATTGTGGAAGATGTTGGCGCAAGATACATAGTTGAGGGCACTGTTATATGGGGCTCCAGCACACAACTTTGCATGTTGTCAGTAAGTCAGAGCACTTGGGTAAGGGTACGTCGGCGTAGATTCGCCACTTGATATGAGCCGACATTGAGGAATGATATTTTTAATGGGCAACGATGCAAATTTGATTTGTTTTCTCCATACGAGGTGTGTTAGAGCCCATAAATATGCGAACATGCAAGAAATTAATTGGTACTGCATAATCAACGTGTTGAGATGTAGATACATGTAAGTAATTGCTGTGGATGCAAGGTAAAATAGATGCGAATACGGCTTGAGACTTATACATACGGTTTTCCAAATGATAGGAACTTCTTCAGCTGTATAGAGGGGGCTGAGGACTCCGGTTTTAGATTTCGAAAGAAGTGCTAAGATAGCCTGATGTCAACACTCAGTGATACCTAAACCTTATACGAACATTTTACGTCTGTTTCATTATTTACAGTGCAACTTAAGATGACATCTTGGCAAAATATTGCGATGATATTGCCTTAATAAATCAAACCCCGAGAATGACTATCAGAAACCTTTTCGTAAGTGCACCCCACCGGCGTATATGCCTAAAGGGCTAAGTAACATTGCCTGATAAAATCATTGTCGCCTTGTTCCTCTTTTGTAGAACGCAAATATCAAAAGTTTACAACTACTATTTATAATGATGGTTGCATTTGGAACCACTTTCCTGGCGGGGAGATAAGTGTTTTATACTACCTATCACATCATAAAAGATAGATAGATAGATCGTTTTTACTCGTTACGACTTTGGAATACAAACACGTTGAATAAAAGTTGTTTTAAGCCTCTTTAGGAGCTCACTGCGTGTGTATTAATTTCCACCTGTTCGAAAAAGAAAAGCCCTCCAACATACAGACATAGGTTAGTCAAAATATGTAGAAGAAAATTTTTACTACACATGGGTTGGCATTTAAATATCTACTTCTTACAGTATCTCAGTCTAAGCAAATGTGTCATGCGATAAAACGCAGCGAGGTGCCTTCTTCAAATTCAGAAGAACACTGCACGCATACCGCAGAGGTACATATATCGCCTTAGATGTGCGGTGCTCCATTATTCGGTCCAGATTTTCTATGAGGTCGGGCGACCCTAAAAATTTCATATATGACATCTGTCAATATTCTGATCCGTGAATATAAAAGCTGCACAAAAAAACGCGTTATTATTGCTGATAGTAAGGGGAATAAACTACTGAAACAGCTCGCAATCTTCGTGAGATTTTCCGTTAAAATAATGCTCTAAATATCTGGATGCTTTAAAAAACCAATCTTACATTGCTTGGATTTTACACCAAGCGATATAGGCTTTTCTGTAGAATGTTGCGTTTTCAGTTTCAAATTAGTATAACCTTCCGATTTTTATTATCATTTCATTGTTGAAATTAGATGAAACTACAAGTTTTTGTTTCGGGCCGTGGCTGTGGTTAGTTCGTTAGACTACTCAGCAGGAGGTTTGCGGTTCGAATACCAGACAACAGCAAGAAGTTTGT
Source organism: Blera fallax (assembly GCA_946965025.1). Lineage (NCBI taxonomy): Eukaryota > Metazoa > Arthropoda > Insecta > Diptera > Syrphidae > Blera > Blera fallax. The sequence continues at coordinate 33,120,040 of OX337247.1, forward strand.
TCAAGGTCCCACTCCTTTCAAATGTCTGACAAATGTTCGAGAGTAATAACTGTCATGAAAAATATTCTCAAACAGCTTCAAAGCTTTTTGAAGAAAAAAAAATTGTCGGCATATTTAACTTTTCAGCATCTCTATGTTGTGAAGATTGCAAAGCTAGGAGATATACTCTGAAGTAAATCCATGGCGTTAATATCGATATGCAGACACTACTGATCTCGATTAATACAGCTAGGACTTATGCCACGTGTTTTGTAATCTCTGTGCTATTATTTCAAGGTCCTTCCATATATAGTGGAAGCAGATAAGAAAGTCGATTAGCATACGCATTTCAAGTTAGAAATAGTGTATATAATTATTATACCATCCTTTTTCTAAATGATGTGCGCCCAACAGTAAACATAGGTACTGGTAATTTATTTAAATAAATAAATGGCTTAAATTTCAATATCAATGCGCTTAAGATTGGTGGCTCGTTTTTTTCGTATTCTGGTCGAAGGAAGCTGACGTAAATGTTTTTTTTTTTTTGTCGGGGCGGGCATACCCTATTGAAGTACTCAGACTCAAAAATTGGTCCATTGTACTACCATTTTAATCTATAGTTTTTTCGTCTTTGGTAGAAAGTCGAGAAGGAGCTTCAGTGATGAGGAGCTTACATCATCAGCACTCACCACATCAGCACCGAAAATCCGTAACTTGATCCGAGCAAAGGCAGGACAATCACACAGGAAATGTTCCCCCGTTTCGTCGCCTTCTCCACAGGCGTCGCAGATAGGGGTATCACTTAAACCTGGCACACTAAGGTGTTTGGCAAAGGTGTAGTGACCCGTAAGAACGCCAGTAGGTTGTCTACAGTTCTTCCTGCTAAGGGATAGCGAGAAAACCGCCGATTTCCTACAGACGTCAGGGGCCGTTCGTTTAGTCTTCCTACACCCTGGACAGCTATGCCACCTTCGATTCTGCTCATTAAAAACCCAGTAGTCGATGGAAGCCCTGACCAAGGACGCTGGCAGACCCTGGGTGGGTTCAGGTCCTGAGAAAACCTCTTCTGAACCTTGCCTAGCAAGCTCATCGGAGATCTCATTCCCTATTATCCCGTTGTGTCCTGCGACCCAGACGAGATTCAATGAGTTTAGCCTTCCGACCGAATTCAAGGAGGTTTTGCATTCACGAACTATTTTGGAGAAGGTAATGGGGTTGAGTAGTGCATTAAGCGCAGCCTGGCTATCACATTGAACAATGCTGCGAAATATTTTTGAAATTATTTTGAAGGGAGTGCTACATTACAGAAGCTGTACAGAATTTGGTCGCAAATGCATCCTTTCGAACGAAGCTTATTTTCATATCGAGGTTTTATCAAAAAGCAAAATTGTAAAAATAAGCATAAAGTCATTATTTAGTGTAGATTTTGGAATGCTGTCATCGTTGGTGCCTACTTCTTCGCAAATGAAGCTGGTACCAATGTTACGGTGAATGGAGGGCATTGCAGAGAATTTGATGGACCAATTTTTGTGGCCGCAATTCGGCTTGCAATAAGCCGCACCAGCCATCTAACAGTCGATTTTTTTTGCTCTACTTTCGATAACCGTTTTATCAGTCGCTTTGGTATATCGACCACCGCGCAACCAAGCTGTTATGGCCCGCTGTTTCTACCACGATCTAATTTACGTGCTTAAGGAAATTATCTATTTAGCTATCTATATGTAAGTAGATCCACATATAATCGACAATGTACTGCCCTACGTTGGCAAGATGGACCAAGCTTAGCGACGTAACATTTGATTGATTATTTACCATAAATATTCGGGAGATGTTCATTCTTAAATAAAGCAAAAATCATTGACAAACTTTAAAAGGTGTGCAAAGGGCATCCCTATCCCTTATTTTACCCAAAGAATGCAGTCTGTAAAAGATAAAAACCTAAACCTTTGTATATTAAAGAAATTTGAAAGACACACACGCGCATATTTTATTTCGAACCATTCAGATAAAAGTTATGCAAGCGCTAACCCAGCGAAAGAGTTCATACAAAACCCGTTAGACTTCGTCAACCAATTTAAGCTGTAATATACGGGCCATTCTTTTCATGCATTTTATTTCGTTATGTAAATAATGCCAGCTAATTAAAAGAAAAGCTCGTGAAAAGGTTTAAAGCCTTTAGTCCACGTAAAATGCATCTACAACGCTCCTAATATGTTTATGGTTTTACGATGATACACTATTGTGATATCTCCATTTATTTCGATAAAATTCTTACGTCATACTTAACAGTTTTTTTTTGTCGCATCTTTATATCTAATAATAAACCCACAAAAAAAATATATTCATAATTTTTTTTCACTTTCTCAGCTGGGGTCCCGAGAACAATTCAAATTTTCCGTTCACCTCTTTATCGTCGATCACATTGAAATCAAAAATGTTATATGACACTCTTCAGAAATACTTGAGTCCAAAACTTGTCTATCTTTTCTGTGAGGTAGCGTTGAGAACCATTCACGTGATAAAAATAAAAATATAAAAGAAAATAACCATACGACGCGACGGATGGTTGATTTCAGAATTCACCTGCTGACTGTGTGTAATTAATGCTCTATGCGATCGGTTATTGTAGTAGACATCAATTTCTTTTTAATTTATGGAAATCGTATTCACATTCAATAGTCTGTGCGCTATTAAAAAAAAGTAGGTCCATGTGAGTTGTAAGTGCAGTGTAAAGTCGATGATGTGTTTGTGACCTAAATTGAAAATGACTATTTCTTATGAGGTTTCCATGTGCATGGTTAATTGAGAAATGCACAAATTGATGGCTTACACACGAGCACGTGAAAGTTTCTGAGAATTTTTGAAATTCCAGTAATCCAGTAGGTAAACATGAAGTGCAGATTGAATTAAGAGATAGCGTTGTGTCTTTTGAACAATTTTGGTCCCACAATGCAGTTGTTTATAGTGATTTTAGAAAGGGCTCGCATTGTGTTATTTGCGGTAGCAAGTGAATTGATGACCTTAGAACGTTTTTATGTATGTACATACATACATAGATGAAGTATGCTTAGTTCTTCTCATTGATGAAAAGTAATATGTATGTAATTGTTTTGCGCTGGATTTTACTTTACATCACTACAGTCCGGGATGCACCAGGTTGAGGAACTGGCAAGTCTCTCCAGCCAGTTCAATCCACCGGTGCTCTGTTTCCATATCCAGCTGCTTAACACTCTTTTCAATGGCATATGCTAAATGTGGTCTTTTCTTACTGCACCTACCTTGGGATAAATCTGTAATATTTCAGATGGCTTCAGATACTCGTATAGTTCCCAAAGTTCTTGATAAAATCTTCTCCTCCGCACTTTGTCAGCAAAAAATGAACCAAAAAGACCTTCAGCCACCTTCGATAAAGTTTATTCTTTCACACCGTAGAGTAGGTCTTGGATGATGGAAGTCTTATGATGAGTCTTCTTGGATCTTTCTATGAGGGCTTTGCTACTTGATTGTCTTTGGAAAACGGCAGAGGAACGGCGATTCGAACGAATTATACTTCCTTTGACCTCTGGTTTGATTTCGCTTTGGGAATTTAAGCAATGTCTCCCACTGACTTTGTGCGATTTTATCAAAATAAACTATGTTGATGACTCATCCTTGGGGAATGATACTTTTTCTTCTTTCGACACTTCAGACCCAATTTTCGCAAACGCTTCATTGACGATCCGTAGCAGTCTTCCGACTATGTTTATACCATCAATGCATACACTTAGTTGCATACACTTTCTTGTCCTACTCTACTTTTGACACCAAAGAACTCTGTTATGTTTTTTCCGACTTTGATAAGCCATCATGCATTATTCAAAGTCATCCCCCCAAACAGACAAGTTCGGCTGTAACGTCGGAACTTAGTATAGCTCGTTTCTATAAACATTTTCATAGGTGACCAATTAGATTATGGAAGAACGGCTGTGGGCGTTTCTTTGTCCTTTCTTGAGAAATTTGGTCGATCTTGCTGAGGTTTCATTCATTGGGCATGCTTCCATCTGGCCATGTTTTACAAATGAGTTTATGTTTCTTACCCATCAAATTTTTGAATAAGACTTCAATTCGAGCAACTTTGTGGAACTTAAGATATGGTTGTCCTTATAAATGCAAATATTTGCCATGATAACCTTTAATATTGACTGAAAGGAAGAATTAAAAAGTTTCCTTATGACAGCAATACTGTCGGACAATTGTCAGTCAATAACGAGATGTGGCACCATGAAAAAAGTTGTTGGAGCCTTATTCAAACGCCCAATGTCTCCCTTGGTGGTCTAAAGTACTAACCACTGAGCCATTGCATCCAAAGATATTCTTACTTAATTTCGATCCGATTGAGGGTGGTTTAGACTATCATACTAGATGTCAAATGGTTCATTCTGTGTTGCAGCAGATTGGGGGTTTGCAGTCTGTGGAGGTATTCTATCCGAATTCTCAGCAGCAACTCTGAAGAAGTTGATTTTCCTTCCGTCTTCTGCCCATGGATATTGCAAGCAATTTTTGTCCTGCTTTGAAGCGTTGCTCTGTAGGCCTTTTGTTTCGCTTTATACGCTTTATACACGTTCGTACCAACCTTGCCATGCCACTGGTCTCCCCATTAGATATTGACGACACTGATTTCTTCTTATTCCTGGATTCAGTAGAAGTCTTGACCACCATTTTAATTTATTCTTCTCGTATATAGAAACTAACCGGTGACCACTATACAATTTATGATAAAAATATGTACTTATCTGCGTTCGAGTATCTTAGGGGCAGTTTTAAGCTTTGGAGATATTTGCACATGTCAGACGTCTTAGAAACTATGTATGTGAAGTAAAAAGTAACTCACGCAAACCAAATCCAACAAAGCTTTACATTCTTATTTTTTATTTTTAGTGAACGGTTCGCCTTGTTACAAAGTGAACGTGTACTTTGACATCACCTTGACCTTCATGAACTGTTGGTTGCGTTATCGATTGGAATTCAATTGGCGGAATTCTAATCCAAGCTGAGCTTGAATTAATTTGTTTTTAACTAATAGGCGGACATATAAATCATTTTCTAATTGAGACATTTATCCAGAAATGAAAACATGAGTCAGAGCGAAGCATTATTTTTCACATCTTCATTTGCTTAAGCGGCTCTGCCATAATTCATTCACCTTTTCAGAAATTTTGTAAGTTTTTTTTATATCTACTGACACACCTTTGCTTAAGCAAGAATCACGTCCAGCATTTAATTTACTATTTTTATAACTTTGTTTTCTTATTCTATATAAAAATGTAAATTTGGTTTTTGCTCCTAACTTAATCAAATCAATCAATAAAAGAGAAAGAACAGGGTTGATGGAATGTCTTGAAAGAATGAGTTGTGCAATAGCTTTGTTCTGAGTTTGAGATGGCATAAAAAAGTAGGCATAACAGGTATTTCGAAATTTTTTGAATATAACGACTTAGATGAATGAAATTAGTAAGTCAAGCACTGAATGGTGCTTTTTGACATAAGTCCTCCTTTAAAAAACTGTAAGAAGGCAATTTATTCGGAGCCGTTTAATGGGTGTGTTTACCAGCCTTTCAAATCTAGTACGAAAACAAATGCTTGGTATCATCTTGAGTGAAACAAAGAAAGGAAAAAAGGCAAGTCTTTTGATTGGATAGTCCAATGTCGTACAAACACCCCATCTCATTAGTCCAGAGCTTTTTAAATAATTCAGTTATTAAAGCTATAAGCAAGATACTATGAAACTCATAATTTTAAAATGTAAAAACCGAACCTGTACCCCATACAATGGTTGTTGTAGACTATTGTCCGAATTAATATCGGTGACTTAGCGTTCTAGGCTTTACAAATTTTTTCCAAGCCGCCGAAAGATGGGGGGGCTATGCTCTTGTAAGAAAGCATTGGGATGCAGACTGGTTCTACACTGCAGTATTGCGTACGATACTCATATGCAGTATCCTAGTCTGATGGACGGCACTGGACAAAGTCAGTTACATATGTATGTGTCTCGTATAAAAACTATTCAGAGGGCGAATGTGTTGCCATTACCTGTACTCTTCGCACAACTCCTACGGCGATACTGGAAACGATGCTACATATCCTTCCTCTGGGAAAGAATTAGCAATGAAATCTGTGTCGCAGTGGACACAGGGCACGACAAAATCCTAAATTCAATAACATCTACTCAAATAGAAGTCACCGACTTCCTAAGCATATTCCTAGACTTCGATGTCAAATACACCACTAGTATTCCCTAAGAATACCATCCTTATTAATTGCCATAAGTCAGTCTTTTAAACTACCGAATCGGTGCAGTGTTTTACAGGAGGAGAAAGACTGGCCAAAACCTTAAGGCATATGTATTTACCGGTTTGATATATAGCGTCTTATTCTTAGCTGTCTAGAATTATTCCAAGATGAATTATGTGGGAAGAACGAATACCCCATTCGAACTCTAGGACTTCCGATAGCACAGTGTCCAGCAAGAATACCATGGATGATGTTCTGCGGCAAAGTTTACCAGAGAAAGGGTTCCATTCTTACCAAAGGCTGCCCAAATTGTTGTATATATATTATTTCGAGAAATCCCGAATCAGACTACAATTATGGGTCCCTTTTCGTCTCTCTTCAACGATCCATCTAGCCTGAGAGACTCCGGATTTCTCCACAGTTCTTCTCTGGCTTTGATTCCTAGTGTCAACGCTAGCATCTGTTTAACAGAAATCTGGTTCATCTTCCGGGTTTCTACCCAGTGGCCGCCGTCTCGATTTCCTCCAGGCATAGTTCACAGGTATCCTCCTCCAGAAGACCCATCTTCTTTAGGTGATACACGAAATTTCCATGACCTGCTGTTAACGCTACCACCCATTTCAGTGCCCTTCGCTCCAAGCTTAGAACTTCCCTATGAGTGTAGTCAGTCGGCCCTTTAATAGCCATTTTAGCCTCCTTACAACCTTCTACGGTTAACCACCTTCTTTAATGTTCCGCCGCGATCCAGTTGTTAATCAGGTGCTCCAGCATTCCTCTGCCAATTGCAGCAAATAGTTCCGGACCAGAGAACTCCGGGGTTGACCCTTGCTTTGCTAGCGAGTCCGCCTTTTCATTGTCCTCAGTCCCTACGTGTCCTCTCACCAAGAGTAGCGTCACCTCCTTTCGAGATGAGCACTCATTGAGTTTATGAACAAATTCCATCGTCAGGGATGTATTTATATCTGTTTGCTCCATGCGTCTAATCACTGATTGATTGTCCAGTGTTACCATCAACTTGACCTTCTATCAGGTGATCCAACGCATGTAACGGAGTAATTATCTCGGCTTCATGCTTTTCTATGAACATAGATGGTACCGCGCCAGTGCGAGTTGCCATCCCGGTGCAGACGAAGTGCCGTTGATGCTGCCGTTTTCTTAATAAATAAGTCCAGCGGCAGAATGCCTAGGATCACTTCCATTGCGCATGTTGGTGTCGTTCGTATTGCACCGACTATCCCTAAACATGCCAGACGTTGGACCCTATCTAAATGCTTTTTAACAGTCTTCTGGGAGGGTTTTTGCCACTATATAACTGACGCATACATACATATGTGATAATTGGTCTAACAATCATCGTCTACATCCAGTATGTTGACCTCGGCGAGATTCCCCATCTTTGTCCACATACCCGTTTGAACTGATGAAGCACCGTTTTCACCTTCGGGATTTTTTCTTCTACATGAAGGTTCCAAATTAGTCCGGTATCTATAGGTACTCCCAGATACCTAACATTCTTGGTCACCTTTAGTTCCGATCCAAAAAGTGTAAAGGGCTCAAATTCCAGATCTCTCTTCTTCCTTGTGAAGATGATTAGATCTGTCTTTTCCGCATTAATGCAGTGTCCTTGTTCACAACACCACCGCTCCACCATTCGGAGTGCATTCCTCATGGTATCTGGTATATCCAGGTTGTAATTTATAAATCTGTCTCGTTGCTCCTGCTTGGAACAGTATTGCAGCACCAGTTAAAGTGACAAATACTACTAAGTCGGTTTCATCCGATTTGGTCTCGGTCTCCGCTACTACTATCGGTGTTAATTTTATAGATGCTATCCCCATGTCAACTGCCCTTAGGAATCTCGGTAAACATTTTTATACATAAATCCTTCCAAAGACTGTTTATCCAGTTACGGCTCCTGACGATGTAACCGCTGAACATGTCCTTACGATTCAGCTTATTTTTTTGGAATATCTGTTGTAGTTTAAAAGAATAAATCTCGTACTCATATTTCGTAGAATTAAACTACAACATAGGAAGCAAACCAATGTTGTTTTCAGTTTCGTGAAACGCTAGTCTAAAAAATTCTCGGAAACTGATATTACAAAGCCCCTCTACATTACGTTCGCAAGGTCTCTCCTTGAGTACGCTATCTCGGTGTGGTCGAAGTATCTTCAAGTTCACAGACATTTGCGGTTTGTCTTAGGTCGATTCCTACAGTTGCTGTACATCGCTATCTCCGCTTGTCGGTGCTTACGAGTAATTGCCATTTATACAGGGTCATTCATTTTGTGATTTAAAAATTTAATTCAATCAAAATAAAAAAAAACTTTACACTATGACGTTAAGTATGCCACAGAACATCGGTTCGATGGCCGCCACCGGGGTTTTTGCAAACTTCCATTCTTATGAGATAATTTTCAATGACTTTCGGGTACATTTCTGTCGGCATTTCAGCCATAACTACACGGAAGTTGGTTCGCTATCGCTCCAAAATTTGGTGAGAGACATGATCCTTAGCACAGTCCGACAAAAAAAAAACCAAAGAAAAATCGGTGCCCACCCGTTGATTTTCCAGCACCCAATCGTCGTATGTTCTGTGTATTCTGTAAGCTTTAGTTGTTGTTTTAAGGTGGACGATATAGGATATCAAGAGCAAAATATATCGAAAGTAAGGTTAGGTCATCGTGGCAGGCTGCAGTAGTTTCAACCTCACTTAGATCAGTAAGGTACATTGTGTTACCACCGGATCAACGTTTCCAAAGCGCTACCTGCTGAACCAGGAAGAGCTAGTGATGATGCGCAGGAGGCTGTCAATGCTTGCATTAGCCTGTTCGTCAAGGTTGTTGAAAAAGTAGGCTCCTAAATGGGATTTTCTACGAGCGGATAGAGCTTCGCATGTGCAAAGAAGATGTAGTATGGTTTCTTCCTCTTCTTCATCCACCCATGCATGACAGAGATGTAAAATCCCAACCTTGAAATGAATAACCATTTATTGCGGGATCGATTTGATTACTAGAATCGAAAGTTTGAATCTAAGAAGAGATGGAATCTTTGCTTTTGAAGTGTATATTCAATTTCAAAACCGATTTGTTTAAATCAAACTTCCTCTTGAACCTGAACTATATTTTATAGTTTTATGATTATCATCTGATTTATTTACACAATAAAAACGAAGACAAATTTCCATGATTATCTGGAGTATTGACTATGCATCTATTTACTGAACAGGTTTAGTGTAAATCTCACTTTGTTTGTGATTATGTAACAAATTGTCCACAAATCTACTTTACATATAAATAAGCAAACTACTTTATGTATTTCGTTGGATTTTTTCTCTTCCATTTCCTATAACGAACTTGCTATAAATATGCTGACATTTTTTTTTTCGAAATTGATCAATTGATTCATCAAAGTCAATAAAATTGTAGGCAAATGGAATGCGTAGACATTTTAAAAGATAGAAGACAAGTTATGTAATCAACTCTCTGTTCTACTTTTTAAATGAAAAATTACATTCCATTAAGAACGCACCATGTGCGGTTAAATTTGAATAAGAAATTTAAATTTAAGCCGCTTGAATATGTAAATATACGGTGTTTTGCTGTTATTCTGATTCATTTCACCTGTCGAGGAACTAGGAATTTCCTACAACGTTATATAGTCGTATGTGTTTAGTTTGCAATGTGGTTGAAGTAAATAAAAAAAATTTTTCGAGGTTTTGAAGACTGATTCATTTAAGCCTTTTTCTACTGTTGTTTCACTGTGGTATTCTACTGAGATAATGTGCACATGTTTTAAAGCACTATAGTTTTGCCCTATATATGTAGGTTACTTAGCCCGAGTCCTATAGAGCATCTATGTACCTGCGACTTGAAAAAAATTCGCTCAAAGAGAGAGCATAAAGTACATATATTCCTTCACTTAACCTTCCGACGACAAGTGGGGTTACCCATAACCGTAAAAAAAAGCCTTGTCACCGGAAGGTTAATGACTTAAATTCAAGATGAAATCCTATTGTAGTCAGCATCTTCCCTTTAATGTTTACTCTTCCGTCCTAAAATGTTAATATCCGTCAAGACCTGATGAGCTTGCCATACGTAACACTTCCTAAATATCCTACCGAAAGGCAGCCTGTAGATATGCCTCTTGCCTCTTTTAGGCTATTAGTAAGAAAAATCGCAGATGGGAGGATGGCACGACATGTCGAATATCCAGACAGTTCTGGCGTAGCCTAAATCAGAAGCGCCCACATGCGTTTGATCACCGTCCTCGAAGGACACTATCCCATAGGCCTAGGCGATAAAAGATTAAGTCCCTTGCCAAACGATTGCAGCAAAAGCTTGAGGAATAAAGAAGAGGAAGAAACCAACCTCCATTTTCTTTACACATGTCCAGCCTTATCAAAAAGAAGACTACTCCATCTTGGAGCTTTTCTCTTTGATAACTTTGGCAACCTGGTGAACGTTAGAGGCATCCTTTGTCTAAGCGCGTATGATTTTGGTATAAACCAAACCTAATCTAATCTTACTTTTACGTATTGGTATGATTCAAAACCAAAACTTGCTTTTCAGTCGCCTTCGCGCTCTACTCGACAGATTTGTAAGACATTTGTCTAGCTGAAATCCGGTGCACGTTTTCGATACTTCAAAGAAACTTTTTAAAAAATGTGCCATATACCGTGTTCTATAAGACAATGCAAAGGACTTAGATTAGAAGATAAAGAAACATATTGTGGAGTGTAGTTTAATAGTCGGTCTTTTGTACTCAAGTGCTCAATCTATAAATCGGATTGCCTCCTCTTTCAACGTGGACCCAAGGCCTAACGAACGACAACCGTCTTAATCCAAGGTTGAACAGTGACTCCGAGAGCTAAGTGATTTAGAGGTTATTTTTACAAAAAAAAAGAAATATGGCGCAAGCAAAGTGACAAAACGTTTTAATATTTTCTTGCATTCAAATATGGAACCTTTTGTTCAGTAGTCCAATGCTCTAACCATTGCACACATTAAATAAATTAATAAAACCAGCCTGTAACCCATTTTTCAGTGGAATAGTTGAGGAAACTTTGACATTGCTAGTTTCACTTTTAGGTTCGGTGGCTGTAGCTGCTGTTTTTCGGCGAATTTTCAATCTGTCACAAGAAAACACACTACTACTACACCATAGCCACCTCTAACGGGTACTATCTCGCTAATAGCGAACATTTTTGGTTATAAAGTAAAAGCCTTTCGATGATAATGCGAAACTTTGCGATCGGCAAATACCCTTTTCCTATCTACTAGTAGGAACGAAATTTCAAATCCAATAAAAAAAAATCTAGCCAATAATGCTGCTCTAGATGTATCCACCTCCATGGAAACTGAAACCGGCAATACTACCGTGATTCCCCTCAGTGATTCATTTTCAAAGAATGACTCGAAGAAAAGGCGTGCTTCACTGGGACAGGCCAAACTGGCTCGTGATCTCCCCTAATCGAAGCTAATAGCAAATACTGCGAATGGTTTCTAGCCAATATTCTGTTCAAAGCAGAGATTTTGCTAAAAATCAAGTCCGCCTGGAATACCAACAAGAGGCTTGTGTACGACTTCACCAGTTCGGTCAAAAATTATTTCTATACGCTGATTTATATGTACATTTCGTACCGAATTCATAACTCTATATTTTAAAAATTTGAATACCTGAATAGGCTCCAATCTCGCATGTCCGAACAAAATAATTGTTTCCAAGATTTCGGGAAACCGGTATTATTTTCAATGTAAAATCAGCTCTAAACAGTTCGAGGTCAGTCGTGTTCTTAAAACTAAGACTCCGGCTCTTAAAACTGACTTAGAGGTTAAAATTAGTTTGCAAACATATTTTCATCCCTTAAAGGCTTAAAAAGATTCCCAAAAGGTTTTAATAGACTCGTTTATATTGATTTGCAAAAAGCTTAACCTAAATCGGGGAAATTTCATGTCAAAGAGGAGGCTATAAGAGGAGAGGTATAGGACTTCTCCTTTAATTCTACTCACGACGAAAAAACTCCTTTTTTAGTTTTTTACTCAATGTACACTTTTTTATGCAGATAAACACAGTTTAAGCAGAACTACCTACTATAACTGCATTTCAACCCACGTTTATCATCTTTTAGATATGATTCAACGAAAATGAAGCCATCACCACTACAAAACCTATGAGTAATAAATTTTCATTAAACTTTGTTTTGTGTGACATTTAGTCTAATTTATTGCCAGCTAATTAGATACGATTTGTTGTGTTATACGCTTTGTTCAACTTCTTAATCGGCTTCTATTTCCAACATCTTCAGACAACCTATATATGAAACCATCATCATAAACCGCAATAACAGGTTTAGCCTTCGGTAAGACATTGGATGCCAAGTTAAACTAGTACACACTTTAGATAAACCTTTCGGATTGTCACTTGGGTTTCGCTTCTTAAATTACTTGACACATTCATATAAATAATTTTAACACATTCTCTACATAAGATGGAACATTTTAATGAACGCTATTAGTCTGTCAAACCATGTACATACATAAATACAAACAAACATAGCAGGTATGCTCACTAGAAAAGAGGTGTGACGTATCCCTGAACAATCGTCGATAAATTAAAAACTTTATTGCTGAAATTCTAATTTTTTACACTAAAATATTTTAGTCTTAGATACAAAACACGCTACTGAGAGTGCATATAGTTGTTTTTTTTTATGCATGGCTTATGGGCTTTTAGCTGTTAAAATTGCTTTATGGACAGGGTCGAGCATTTCTTTTATCTCTGCGCGATGTGAAAGCCACAATATTTTCACATACAATTTACATTCTTGTACATCGTATCCCAAAGTTCGCATATTGGGTCCACAAGCCATAAGCAAACGTTCTCTATCGGGCCACTAACTGTCTAGCTGTGAAGGTACATATTTCTGTAGATGTGTAGTTTTCAAATAAACAGATAAACAGAAGCAACGGCTTCCATACAGTATAACAGATTAGACCAGGTTATAAATAAAACTGTTCCACTTACAAACAGAACCAAATAAGCAGTTTCCATTGATACATATATCTCGGTTCTAGAAGCATTTTCCTTGCAATTTATGAGAAGTAAGGCACACTTAGTCTGCAGAGTGCTAGATATCTTCAACTTCTTCTTTGCGATTACGCACACTGCATGCAGGCCGAATACCCTGTCAACCTATTTAATCTATTAACTTAACGATTGATGCGACATATCTGTATGATTGTAAGCCGGGCAAATACATTGATTTCCCAGACAATTTGCGACTTTTGTACCTCAAAAAACTTGTCTTCTCACTCAAAGAGCTCATAAGACACTCAGCATTGTTTTGAGGACAACAGTGATGCTGTCTTATATCCTTTTTAAAGGACAGTAAGTTTTATGCAAGTGCAAATTTCATAAGTCGCTGGGTTAAAGGTCGTAGAAGTATTTACGTTCCTTTACTTGAAACTGGAGACGACGAGGATTTTCAGCAAGCAAGAATAACTTAAGTTGGCATCGTAAAGGAAAACCTTTGATTTCACATCACTACAACCACAGACAATTATAGGAAACATTGCTAACATACTGGAAAAGCAGAATCGGACTTTAAACACAACCTTGTGATTCACCCGTTTATGTTATAAAAGATTGTACTGAAACACTACCAACGCTTAGATGATATGTTCAAGATGAGTCAGCCATTTGTTGGTTTCTTTTTAAAATCCCTTTGGAAAATACATCGTTCATAATTTTTCACTCATTGTTACGATGTTGTTCCGACTACTCGTTCTGCAAAGGGCTGAAATTTATAGACTTTCAGGCATACTTTGGCCAATATTTTGTTTTCTATGCTTGCCGGAAGAGTTCGCGGATTACTTTTGCTATTCATAAGCTTGACTATTTTAAGAACCACATATCTTTGAGTTTCCTTCAACCAGTAATAGCAAAGGTTTCATTATGACCAAGCATTTTTTAAAATTTCGCACAGTTGAACACAGCACTTATTTTCAAAATAATTTTTCGATACACATAGATCAGGACAAATGTCGAGAACCTTCAGCGTAAGTCATCGTTTAAGAGCGTTCGATGTGGATATAGAGGTTATGGGCCCTAACAAGTAACAGCTTGCCGATTTAGGCGCCCAAATTGTATCTACCGTGGTAGTTCAATGAGCTATTGGTTGGAGATTGGAGCAGATTATTCCATTTTTTTTGACCACACGGCGAAAACTTAAAACATGAAATATGTCCTTTACTCGTAAAAATAAGCTTAATCAGCCCTAATTTTGAGATATGGGATATGTGGCACTGTCACATTGCATGCGTCCCCAATTCGGATCACTGAGTTGTAATTTTAAAACTTTTTTCGCATTTGTTTAAGAAAATTAAATGAATTAGGTTTTATTTGCATTAAAGGTACTTAGTTTGCTTTTCGTCTACGCCAGACTTTCTTCAAATTTTCGTTTAGTGAGTGAATTTAATTGCATCTTTGATGATGTGAACCGTTTTTATTCACTAGCATTAAATTGCATTAGGGCACTGCCATTGACAAAACTAAAAATAAGGTCAATTCTAGTAAGCAATTAATATTGTCCGAAAAATAAGTTGGTGAAACTGTACATCCCTGAGGTATCCATCTGTTTCCGATGTCAATTTACTTAAATTTACAAAAAAACTAACACAAATATTTAGCACAATAGACCATATAAAGCCCAATGCCCAGATTCCCTCAGTCATTCGAGGTGTTCGTGATCTGCTCAGTAAGTTTTACGCATTGTTCGACAGCTGACGTCTATATATGGGTCAGATGGATTAGGTTTATTATGAAGTCTCCAATCAAACGACGGATGCGTGTCTCTACATATTGGATTATGTCACCATTGAAGGCTTTTCCATTCAATGTACAGAAGTACTATGGAACGACCGTCTTGTGACAAACATTTTTCCTGAAATCGGTTGAATGCATGCTGTTTTACAGCATTTGTTTTCAGTGCGTAGGGCATATCTACACCAAAAAGGATATAAGTTCCAAAGTTGCTTAAAGCCAATCCATCAGGTGCTGATGGTGTTTTTGGTGTCCAAATAGATATGCCGAATCTAAACAGAACATATGTTTGTTGGGAGTTGAACATACGGTACTTAGAAACTTTTCCTGCGAAAGCAAGCAGAACAATAAAAGGTCAGGAAGAGAACTCTTTAAGGAGATCCTGCAGTATGTCGAAGAGAAAGGTACTAAAAGAACTTGATCACAAAACAACAATTAACAGTCATTTGCTATGAATGTAAAACTAAGAATTTAACTAAATTCTGTTAGATTTCTAATTGTTAAGATATTAAATTCTCATTAATGCCAGTTTATATTGATAGTAATTAGAGAATAAAAACGTTGAACTGGATTTTTTTACCATCCAAGACAGCGTTCCTGTTGTATTCCTCTGTATTCACCTCCACACCTACTGGACCTCGCACGTGAGCATTTTATGAGAATGCTATCAATTTTATAGATTATCATCCATCAACGAAGTACACATATGTACGTATAAATCAATCAGAATTTTAAGCCACCTACTGTATCTAACATTAACTACATCGAAACAATATCAATACTTTCAGTCTTTCTCCTTAGATTATGTCAGGAGATGTCTGTTGTGTGTAGCATTTTCCAAAACATGGATGTTTAAAATCGTTACGTACAGAAAAGTTACAATCCCTATGGATCGGTTGTATGATACCATATCCCTTATACATATTTCTAATCTGATCTAGAAAATTAGGCGTATCGCTGTTGATTGAAGCCCAAAAGAGCAAAAAAAATGCAATTCTCGGATTCTGATATTATTTTTAAAATAAACCCAACCGTCTCCGTAAATATGTACATATGTAGATGCGGAAAAGCAAAGTCTTATTTTTAAGAGAACACACCTCAAAAAAGTGGGCGTGCCTATATAAAATCTAAATTTTCTGAAGGTAATTTTTTCTAGGTTCCTAGCAATAATAATTTAAAACTGAATTTTTTCAAAAGTGGACGTTTCTAGGTACTTGTTGTCCTAGAAACGTTAAGGTAACACATACCTTTTTTACCACGAATTGGATGCGAAGTCTTGCTCGACTCTTTTTTTAAATCGTTAGAACCGTTAGGTGGCGACACAATATAACTATGCATCTAATATTTTTCTGTAGCCAATTTTAAGTGAGGTAGTATAGAGAAATGTCCCGACATTTCTGGTCATTTAGTCTTATGTGTGCCTAGCGGAAGAAACCTTACAACGTCTCTTAAATTAACGCAGTAAATGACCTTTCCGTGTACAGTATTGCGGTATGAACGCAGTGTTCTCCCAATGGCTTGCTATCTACATACATTTGAGGCAGCAACCCATTGTACTGGACAGTCGAATGGTGATCAACTCTTGCATTATGTTGTATCAACATGAATCACTGGATCATCAAAATATGATGCTTTGGAATTTCATTTGAAAAGTGTACACAGAGTACGATACGAGTACACACAGAGTTAGAGGAGCACAAATGAAGTGCAAAATCCAGTTCTCCAGTCAGTTCTTCGTCGACGCTGTCCACCCAATGGCCAAGAAACAAGTTGGTATGGTTAATGGGTCAAATTCATAACATCGAACAACGTGTGGGTGGTTATGCCATTTTTTTTCCGAGTCAAACAAATCTCAGTTCTCATATACAACGTCACTACCTAAATTGTACCCGCTGTCAACGGCTCCACTACCTTTCAGACAAGCAGTTCCATGTACGAGTAGCCTCGTTTCCTTGCGGGATGCATTGAATTGGCCTTTAGAAACGCTAATCATTTTTCTTGCTCTACTGTGGGAGTGATTTTAGATATGTATTTCAAAGGCCATTTGAAAAGGACTTCTCTAACTGCAATCGACTTATTCGCTCCTGAGTTGATTATTCAGTTTTCCATAAATCTTGGAAGGACAGCACCGGAAATACATATGCTTTCAAATATTTTTTTTTAAGAAATACAGTAACGTCTGTCTACATGCCGCCTATAGTGTCGGACATGATACTTCTGTTGTGTTGCCCGGTGATCCCTCCTCTGTCCATACCCAGCATCATCATCATCGCCATCATTGTGGACGTCGGAATACACTTTTGCACTTTATGGAATTCACGTTCACTGGTTCAATGGCATCATCCTGCATAAGGCAGCCGAACAAAGCCGCTGTTCCAGCTGCATCATGTAGTTAAACAGCAGCCGTACCAAAGAGGTGCCCAATACTTACCTGAGGCGCAGAATGCAACATACCTACCTGTGGTATCTTTCGAACAGAAGTCGCTGGTATTACGGACTCGAGAACATCATAAGTTATTCGAAATGTCTTATTAAACAGAGAGAACCCCTCCAGTCGTCTGCCGGTCCATCAATGGATCGGGCACCAGTGAGCTTGCATAATTCACTGGATATCTGTTGAGAGTGTATCTCTGTCTAGTCGGCTGATGGGATTGAAGTTGTTTCCCCGTGCGGTTTAAGGTGGAGCCGAGTAGTAGGCAACTCTTATGATTTTACCTAAGACTTTGTCTTAATTATGTCCGCGACCACAATGCGGCTTGCGATGATCCCTAATGGAGGCAACCAGCTTCACAGTGCCAGTAGCAGGGCAAGAGTGTTGACCGCACCATATATGAGCATATTTAATTGCTATATTAAGATTGCTAGTTCCCTTAATCGAATCGAACGTTGCGTTGTAGTGGAACGAACATTCGATTGAATGATTAGGTTTTGTGGGTAAAATGGTGACCACATTAATTGTGAACGTATCTCCAAGATGATTGATTCGAGATGAAGACTTCAGGGGTACACAGTACATACGCTTTCCTTGATCTGGAAGAACATTGAAAGAGGAAACGCAGAGAAACAACGACCCAGGGGACCAGATACTTGGGATACTAAATGTGGGCATCATCAAAATGTCAGTCAGTCACGTCGGGTGATTGCTTGCGGGTACATTAAAAATGGGTCTACATAATTTGAGAGGTCTATTATTCGAGACGCATTTTCCAATTTTCTATTTCCCCACTTGGCGTTGTATCTTTGTTAACGGGAGTCTGTTGGGCTCTAAGCCTCATTCACCGGAAATTGATGGAACTGAAAATAATAATTTCGAAAACAGATTACACAACATCGCGTCGTGTGTGTGTCTGTAGATATTCCTCGCCAACCGGTAGAACGGAGATTTTTTTTTTCATTTATAATCCGATTTATGGGCTCTGATTGACTTCCGCCTTGGGGCGAGTGTATCGGTTTATCAGAGCTGAGATTGAAGTATGAGCATTTGCATACATAAGTCATGTGAGTTTTTTAGTACCATCTGCAAACACGAATGTGCGAATTTATGAAGTGGTTTGGGAAAATTCCCGTATAATGGTTCAACTTTCATCTGTCATCGTATATGATGCTTAGGTATGTACCCACTATGCTTTCGAAATCATTCACTAAAAGACGTTAGGTAATTCAATTGCTAACTAGCACAAGCTGAGATGGGTTGGGGAATTCAGAAGATTGTCAACATGGTAGCTAAGCAAACACAATGAGTGGATATTCAGGTGCTGAATGGCATTTTGTCAAACATCTTTCGCAGTTAAATGTGAATTTTAATGCCAGATGAAATCATTTATTGTTAGATGTAGTTCACACAGTCACAACTTTCATAATTCATGTGCAAGGCTCTTTTGAATTCGATGATGTAAATAGGTCTGTTCACAGGCTTAGTCATTATGAGCATAATAAAGCAATTGATTGGGCACTTTGAAGGTGTGCTAGATATTCATTGCTTTTTAGTTGACGATTTATGGTGAGGGGAGTTACATATTTTCAGATTTCAGATCACGTATCTCGCTGAAGTATCTTAGGCATTCAAAAATGTGGTCTTTTAGGTTTCCTTTTGTCTAGGCAGACGATTTACTAGTGGCGTCTAAAATGACGAACCTATTTGGAGTACGTATCAGAATACCTGAGAAATATCTTTCTGATGCACCTAATGTTTGATAAACTAAACACGTTCCTCGAATGGGCAGCGCTAGCATTTGGTATCGGACAATAAAATTGTTTCGGCCAAAGCTATTATGCCTCAATGCGCTCTATTAAAAATCATTTGTATGTAAAATAAAGTTCACATTATAAGAGGGTGATAGAACTAAAGAAAAGCATATAGAGAACAAACATAGGCTGGACAGACAAGATGATGCACATTTTATGGAGAATCCTTGCAAAGCATATTTTTCTACAATTATTGAAGAGAACGAGTTATATTTCTATTAAGCAGTGCTGCCAGGTTGTTTGATTTCCCACAACGATTATCAAAAACTACATTTTTTGATTTCCCCAAATAAAACCACACAAATAAAAGAATCAAACCCGTTTCATTTCAAACAAGTCTCTGCACTGTCGGAATTGTAATAACGTTCAAACACTATCAGATCATGCCCAATACTGTGTCTAGGGAGGGCCTCGGTACACCCCATCCAGCAAATATAGTTTCTCAGGTGGTCAGTGCTCCAATATCTCTTTTTGCATGGACATTAAAAAGAGAGATTAACAAATTTCATTAAAACAACTACGTCAGGTTACACTCACTTACACTTAAGTATTCAACTTCGTTCTCGAACTTTAGAATAACGGTATGGACAACTGCAACAAGAGAAACATACATGCTAGTGCAGATCTAAAAACAAAAGAGTCTTCATAATTGGTTTCCATCTGTAGCTTTAATCAGACTTCAAAATATTTCGACTGTTAATGAAGTAACAGATACTTTAGGACACATGCACATATCTTTCAAACGAATCCTAGAGAATCTGCGTACCTGGAAGATAGATTATCCTGTCAATTATCGTGTTATTTTCGTAATATTAGAATTTTGCACCTAGATATGTACATATAACCATATCGTCACAATTAGCAGTGGCTAAGATGCGTCTTCTTTACCAGTATAGCGGAACACAGAGAATGTGCTCGAATGCTCCATCCTCTTTTAGACTGCACTCTGTCTCTGACCACAGCAATTGTTAAGATGCTGCATATGTCAAGCAGCAGTGTCCTGTGACAAAGCTCAGCAGCTCGCTAATACTTTCCTTGTCCATGTTGCATATTTCCTTTGGAGAAATAAGACTTGATTAATTTTCTATGTTTCCTAAACGTCGGAAGACCTTTTTTATGGGTTTGCCAGCTGAGCCAGCCCAACTAGTTCATCGGTACAATCGTTGCCCCCAATTCTCTGGTGACCAAAAGTCCAACCAAGTTTAACCTTGTTTTGTCTAGCCAGTAAATGTGAGTTGTCAAAGCAGCACTTCACTGACATTGAATCTCCTGAGTTAGATGTAAGTGCTTTGAACGCTGCCCGTCTATTTAAAAAGATAAACATATGTACATTCCTGCGCCCGTGATACATTTTTTCAAAGGTTAACATAGTGCAAGTCTCAATATCATGTACATCAGGCTTGAATACACTGGAACATGTGTGAATCAGCACCGAGCGATAGTGTCCAAAGGCGCCGGCAAATTCCATCTTGGAACCGTCTGTTAACAAGAACAGACTTCTAGTGTCCAGTGCTGTTCCATTCTGCTGTTCCGTGCTGCTCCATTAAACCTGACTACACGGTCTCAAACGTAACTCTTAAACCTTTTCAAAATTGAACCATAATGCCGGGTATAATCCAAAGCTTGTCCCGTCTTGAAACTCAGTCAAGTAATTCTAGGTGTCCCACAAAATTGCCTGATTTGTACATGTATTTTTACTGCAGTCTTATAGCACATCTGGCAGCCATAGGGGTGTACATAGCTTCTTTAATACCAAAACGGGCAAGAGCCTATGGCACCTCGAGCTTTAATGTCTTTGGGTATTAGTGAACACCGGGCGCTCAGTAATTTTTCAAAATGACATAAAAGCTCACCGAAACCCTATTCATTTCGCTCACACACTAGCTTGACCGTCTACCTGTGTGTAACTTTTTAGCTCCCAAAGTTTACTATGTGTGATTTTTATACTCACAGCTGTTCTTAGCGAGTCGTTAGGTGTTATTTCATGCTAGGAGTCTTATTAAAAGAACATGCAACGAAAAGTATCCAGCACTGCTGTGAAAGTCGAAAGTGTAAGACTTATAATGGCAACTTTCTTGGCTTTATAGGGCATTTTTTCAAGAGTAATAGAACTTAAAATTTAAGAAATTGACACAAAAGGGTTAACTTTAATTGAAAAGATCGATTTATGGCATTATTATCCTTAAAAGAATGTGGACATACAATGTATCTATATCCACAGCGGCTGTTCTCGACGAATCTCAGTATGTCTGTTCAATTGTGGATCACTTTTTCGTGAAATGGTGGCCGTATGTTAGGAATAAAATTGACTTCCAAGGAGTCAATTGCCACTAGTTTACCAAAATAAGATACTGACTTCGCCGCACCCTAAAGGAAATAATCGGGGGTTTCAAATCGCACGATCTTAGAGGCCAATTATAGGTCCATGCTGGCAAGCTCAGATTAATGACTATGTGCGCCATAAAAATTACAAAGAAGCCTTCAAGTTTCGATGACAGGTTTTTGAAGTGAATTTGAATAATTCGGCGATTTTATTCCAGCGTAAGTCATTTTGACGTGCCCGCTTATACTGAGTATAAATGTCAAAAAGTGCGTTTAGAATGCCAGCTCGTAATTCCTATCTCAGCAAAAAGAAAAATACCCTTCATGCACTTTCGTAAATTTTTACTCCAATGGAGAAATAATTTTCTAGCTTATTTAACGGTAAGGCCAGATTAACTTTTTATACAACCTTTTTTTGGATCGATTTCCAGTGCAAGCCTAAGGCGCGAGCGGAAACTTACTTGATAAATTTTTATATTACGGGCACTTACCGCTACCGTTGTTTCCATTAGATACTCCGGAAGCTAAAATGAAGAGCCCCTGGGAAATGATTTGAAAGTAAAACTTAAATCAAATAATCAAATAAAATAGTTTTAATGTCTTCATTTCGTGCCCCAACTTTATAGCTTAAAATACGTCTTTATAATCCCAAGCCTGCATTTTTCTCAGAGAACTTTATAATTAAAAATTCAATAGTCTAAAAGTCATTAAAATGTATTTTATGATTATTGGATTGATCTCTTTGATGTTTCGAGGTAAATCATTAGTCCAAAACTACTAAAAAAAAGATACATAACTATAATTCCAAAGCAATATTATGCCACTTTAAAATAGTTTCCTCCGCATTAGATAGAGATGATAACGAAAACTCAGCATAATGAGTCTTCAATTTATTCATTTCAAAAATAAAGGAAGCTGTAAACAGATATTTAGTCCGATTCACTTTTATAGACTATCTCACATCTGGGAAGCATTAAACCTAACCTTCAGGTGTGCTTAGCTGTCCACTTTGCTTAAAATATTTTTGAATTTTTGTTGTTATTGTGCTTAGTTTTCTGAAATATTCTGTCAAGTTATCTGTTACATACGATCGTACTTTATTTCTACTTTAATCATTTAATTTTTAGTCCTCAAAACAAGAAAGTTGTTACCGACTTATGTTAGGTTATGTTAAGTACGGTTACGGGGTCATATAAAACACCAGGTACTATAGTGCCTTGGAAACTTTTTTGGCTTATGCGTCGGTTATTTGGTAAAGGGGCTCTCGCGTAAGTATGTGATTGCTTTCTGCACTAAGCTTCAAAGAACGATCTGCCTCGGCTACACAGGAGTTTTTCCAAGTACGCCTGGCACTGCTCTAGATGCTCTGCTTGATTTACTTCTCCTTGATACGTACATATGTCATCGATTGTACTATCAAAGCAATCTACCGTCTCATACGAGGAGGCTTTTGTTATCATTCGCACTGGAAGTTCGATGACCTTACGCGACACTTATCCTACGACCCTGTTTCCGTGGATATACCGTCTGATGTAATGACATCGGACATCGGCTGTTGTGCAAATTTAGAGTCGACTTTCCTTGCGTTCAAAGCTAGCTTCGGCCAGAGTGTGAAACTGGACTGGGCTGTAGTCGAATTTTTACAAAACCGGTCAAGAGTCTGGCGCTGGTGTCTTTGTGGAGACCGACAACACTAGACTTCACTACTCGTTAGGAGAGCATAATAGGTGGAAGGGTCGGAGTATGTGAGCGCCGTGGTCCAAATGATAGTCAGCCTGCGTTTAAAGTCTTGCTCAACCCTTTGACTGGTTTCGAAATAGTTCGAGACTGCAAGAACTCCCTGAATTTAGTCGCAAAACTGAACTCTTTGCTCTTGTCTGGGTCCCAGGTCACCCTGGGATTTCAAGAAATGAGATCTCCGATGAGATTGCTGAGCAAAGCTCAGAGGATGTTTTCTTAAGACCTGAAACTGATCATGATCAGGGTCATTCTTGCTATCTCTCAGCAGAAGAGACTTTAGACAACTTACAAGCGTTCTCACGGGCCATTATCCTCTTGCTAAGCGTCTTAGCGTGGTAGGCTTAAGAGACACCACTGTCTGCGACGCTTCTGGAAAGTGTTGCGTCTGAGTCAATATAACGGCATTGCTTCGTCGATATTTAAAGTGATCGGCAAAGTAGAAACAAATTTTCTTTTATATGTGAAATAAATAACAAAACTATGCCCATACCTCTGCAAAGTGACATTTGAATCTTATAATGAATCAACTCTAGATCTTAAGGACTTCTTAATGGGATCGTAAAAGATGACCACTAACGCGTTATTTTACAAAACCAACAATATTTTTACCTGAAGGCATTATTACTGGCAGTCCTCATTAACTGCGCCTACGTTTTTTTCTGAGCGATCCAGAGGAATAGTGTCATTATCCAGTAAATTATGTATTTCTATAGACAGCTTCGCATTTAAAGAGTATTTCGCATAAATAATCCACTCATGGTGCGAGCGTTTGGAAGATAAATCATCGGTACGATGTCAAACCATTCCTGACTTTTAAGAGTTAGTATGCACCTCTCATATATGTATTGTATTGGTCCTAGTATTTCTGCAAGAACTAATACAAAAAAAAAAAATACAAATACTTGGCGCAACAGACGTATGTGGTCCAGGGCCTAGCTTCTCGCGACCATTCGTGTTGTGCGTGTTATATTTTTCACACAAATGGAAGGGACCTACAGTTTAGAGCCATATCCGAAAGGCAAATTGAGAAGCTTTCTCTTGACGGTTATTACTCTCGGACGTTTGTCAGACATTCGCGAGAGGTGGGACCGTGAAAAACTTTTAGGTGTTCTCTGGGATTCGAACCTCGAACCTCCCGCTCAGCGATCCAACGCACTAACCACTTGAGCCACGGCGCCCACTAATAACTTTGCGAAATGCGGACGTTATGAAAGGCAAGTATCAATATTATAAGTTGCATAATATTGCAATAAAAAAAAAACGTTACGCCTTCGTGATATTTTATCCCGGCTGTCATGCGCAAGCTGTCGATAAGCCATATACACGACTGACAGCACACGTATGAAAGTTGACACCCTTGTTACTACACTTCATTGGAATTTTAGATTATTCTGAAATTGATTCAGTTTTGACGCTTTTAGTGATTGTTAGTTGTGTAAACATTAATCTCAATGTGACAGTTGAATGGTCGGATTAACCACTTATTTTTTAGGAGTTAATTGTTGTGTTATGTATCTTATATACAAAGAAATTCAATCCAATACTAGAACTAATAAGATGACACATTAGACACACTAGAATTTCTTGTTCTTGACGGGTGTGGATATTGCTTACAATTCCTAAAGGTTGAGTCTTGTGTTGGTTTATTTTTCAAGTGCGTGTTATTTTAACGCTGGCAACACTAACGTGCCTCAAATGTTGACAAATTTAAAAGAATCAATTGCTGGTGTGACAACTGAACTCAACATCAGTCGAACTCCTCTGAGGAGAATATTGAAATAAAGACTTATTTCCTTTCCTTACAAGGTGCCAGTCACTTGAAGAGTGTGGGCTGTGTAGGTTTTAAATGAGTTGGAAAATTACGTCTGTTTTGGTGGCAGAATTGTCTTTTCAGACGAAGCATCTCGAATGTTAACAATCAAAGCCGTATGATTTGGGGTTCCGAAAATCGCCTTGTCTTCGAAGGAGAGAACACATCCTGAAAGAGTGACTGTTTGGTGTAAGCTGTGGAGTTGCGGAATCATTGGTTTTCACTTCTTTGAAAATGTTGGCAACAACGTTTCGATCAAAGTCAACAAAAACTGTTTGTTGACCGAAATAGAACGATTTGAGCTTAGATAGAGTTTGATTCCAGCAGGATGGCAATTCAGATGTTAAAAAAGCGGTCTTTTGCGCTCCAAGTTTGGTAACATTGTTTTAGACGTGCTTTGGGCACCGCGCTGAATTTTTATAGGGGAACTGTTAAAAACTGTGGGCCCATGGTTAGTGAGACTACTGAGAAGGTTCAAAGTTCGGATCCCAACAAAACGATTTTCCATGGTGCCACCTCTCGCGAATGTCAGAGAAATGTCCGAGGGTAATACGCGTCATGAGAAACCTTCTTAATTTGCCCCTTTTGAGCATGGATTTTAACTATAGGTCCCTTCAGTTTGTGCGAAAAATATATTGAACATGCACAACGAATGGTTACGTTAAGTCAAGCCTTGGACCAAATATGCAGGTCTCTGCGTCAAATATTTGTATTTTTTTAAGAATTGTTGTTGTTCGTTGTTTTTTCAATGATCCACAAATAATTGAAGCACATAAGGAAAAGATCCGTTCACTAATTCGAGAGTCCCGATCAATCATCAATGAAACTCAAGATTGCGTTGAAAGGATGAGCTACTGGCAAACCAATCGCAGCAACTATTTCGATAAAATTATTTTCAATAAATAATTGTTTGTCTTTTCATTTTCTTTGAGCGTTAAAATGAGCTTAGAAATGCAAGCGGAATTCTCAGATTTTCCAGTTTCCCCCTATTTGTCGAATTGAAAAAGTGTCTGGATGCTCCGGCACTTAGCAAATGCGAATATTGAACTCATCTGACACATTTTTTAAACGACGAGAGACAGTCTGGTGCTAGTTTGTAATGAGTGAAACTAATTCCAGCGACCTTGTGGCTCAGCCAAAACAAAACAAAACACCTAAAGAGCGACGTTGATGCTAGAATTTCCAGTCTAAACTGAAAACAAGTTGCCCCTCTTGTCTTGTCAACATCTATCTCTTAAGCAGAAGTAATGAGCTGGCCATCTGTCTGAAATTGCAATTAAAGCTACACGGTCCAATATTTTTCACTGATCGCTGTATTATTAAAGAGAGTGTTTCTAAACCGATTGCGTATAGAAATAATTTCATTCAAATAGGTATGTACGTTCTGCCGCTAGCCTGAATTAGACCATCCTTTCAATCCAATTTTGCAGCACATTGTCGATTGTTTGCGGCCTTATATCGTGTATATCGCGTGGATGTTTTCCTTAAGTGCGTCAATTATATGGGGATCGTTGGAATCCAATGGCGTCAAACAGCAGCCAATGCGGTGGGTAATATGGGCACTCGTTATGAATTGCTCTACAATAGCTTGAGGGGACACTCAAAAAATAATTTTCACGGCACTCACTTTGAAAATAATTTTTCTTTATTTGTAAGCACTGCTCAAGCGTAAAACGATCCATTTCATACGGTGAATATTTAACACTATACGTCTATCAATATTTCGTAGTTTTTGACAGCAGGTGGCCCAATTTTTATCTGCAGTTGAGAGCAATATTAAGAGCTCTCCTAGAGACCTCAAGCTCCTACAAAGTATAAAAGTATCTATCAATTAAGAGCGACTGTATTTACTGCATTTCCCGGGTTATCATTAACATGAAAGGTGTTCTACGTTTGGTTTTTTTTTTCAGGAGCCTTAGGAATTTTTGTTTCTGCCAAGTTTTTGGATGGAAATTTTAATAATGGTGCAGGGTTAAATAAATTTAAGCCTTTTCAAGAAGGCACTATTTTAAGATTCGTATGAGAAATACAAGTACGATCCAGTCGTCCACTTTATTTATTTTTCCTGGACTCTCATATAAATCTCCGCCTCCAACATGTGTATTATCCTTCTCCCGCGCTGTATAACGCTAAAATGGTTTCATGCGAATTTCGCTTTCAAAACATTCCCGCACAATAGCATCTTGGTAAATCGTTGATATATCCTATAAACTTCGGCGACAGATTCATGCATTTATTCCAGATTAAAAAGAAATTACCTTGTTTCACTAACAATGACATAATTTATTTAGGCTGCTGACACCGCAAAGCGTATCCTCTCTCCACAAGGCAGACTTCAGCAGCAGAAGCAGGCATACAAAAAAGGAGCACTCACTTACAAAACTCAGCTTAGCTCGAAAGGCTCAGATATCCCAGAGCAAACCAAAGATTGTAAACCAACAGACAAAAAAAAAACTCATAGTCGGCAACATGGAAAACATGTCATCATCAATTGAGCCGGTTATGCCGCGCACCGCCAATTTGCTAGCGTGCAAACAATGGTGGCGTGTTTGTTTTCTGTACGGCGATCAGCAGAAATATTATCGACAGGTCTACAGTAAAGCGGCTGCCCAACGCTTAGCATTGTCTACCATTGTCCAGCACCAGCACAAGAGTAACCCAGAATGTACCACCATAGCAGCCAGCGGCACCGGCGATGAGCAAAATAATAACAACAAGAACAGCAACAATAATAATGGCGTTAATAAAACCACCAGCGATAGCTGCAACGATATTACTAACGCCAACACAGGCAGTCACTTCAACCCACCATTGTTTCCGTTCAAGCAGAGTACACAATCCCAGAGGCGCAGTAAAAAATTACTCAGATCGTTGCGAGGCAACAGTAGTGGCAATAAAGCCCACAGTTCTGTTAATAGTGAGCTTACAAAGTCAGATGCCCGAGTTACGGTGTTAGATGATCCGTTTCTGTTCGGCGTTGATGATGCCGATGACGATGGCAATGCGCATCTTGACCCGCTCACACTGTCCACCCATTATCCAGACTCACTGTTGCCGAATGACGATTACATCCAAAATTATTTCAGTATGTGTGCGGACAATGAACCAGGTCAGGAACAAGTGGACTTTAATCATCACCTTGCTCCGGAAGATGACGACAAACCAGAATTACCTCCAAAAAGTTGCAGGAGAACCACTGACTCCTTTTCAGTTAACGGATTGGTTGATGACAGTAGTGGTGGCGTTGGCGGTGAACTGCAGCTCAGCGAAAGTGACCTAAAGTTCTTGAATTTAAATTTAAGGAATCGTAACGGTGGACATGAGTGCAGTACTTTACCAAAGAGTTCGAAGCCATACAAGGATGCCCACGATATTAGTTTCACTTTCAGGGAAATCACCTCGGTACACCAGGATACGGCTGATGGATTACCACCGGTAACTAACGATGACCGTCAGGATCAGTCAAGCGAGTAAGTAAATGTGAACATTTTATGGGGGGAGAGGGGGCTTCTCTGTGACACTACGGAGCGTGGGAGTTTAATTTGGGTTTTACAACCATGTGCTTCCGAGGGCTACCTTTAATTTACGGCTCAATAGGTTTGTGTATTGAATTGAAGTAAACAAAGTTAGTATGTACCTATGTACATACATACAGGATGAACCATTGAAACATCGCATTTGTGTTTATTTACTGCATAATTTCGTTCATAATAGAATTTCATTGGAATACATAGTTCTAGACGGCCAGCAATTCGCAGTGGCAGCGGATATTTACGTTACTTTTACGCAATTTCCTATAAAGTTAGTCGTGCACTGAATTTTGGAAATATTTACAGCGTTTAAAAACAAAATTGCAAATCCTTATGTGATATACTAAATCTTTCGCAAAACCTAACCGGTAACAGAAATGGGAGCAGATAACCGGTAACAGAAATGGGTAATCAGCAGCTGCGCCTGCAGCTGCACAATCCCGTGGCCTTAAACAGATGGAAAAGCCTAGCCCTTCTAAAGAGGTTTTCGACAGCTGTGATGATGAGTATGACTGATGATTAGAATATAGCTCTGTGGTTAGTGTGCTCAAAATCTTCATCTTCGAGATAAAAATGAACTTCGTCCTAAAGATAATTTTGCACCGACAAAAACGTAACTTTCCAAGCCGACACAGAGAAGCGATAAAAAAGCGGATGGTCATATTGTTTCAACTCTTGGATGAGTTGTGCAACAGACACTAAGAGATTTTCGCGGCTATTCGTGTTGCGTTTGTTACACATTTCGCATGAATGGTAGGGACCAATAGTGTGATGCCGAAGTCATTGTGGGACTTGAATCCCCGGCTTAGTAGTCTTTCGCACTACCCGGTGAGCCCGATGTACGACCATTTTAAATAACAAATCCTCAAATAAATAACTAACGTCCACTGGCCCTTTAAGAAGAGTTTTGAAACGCTGAACGTTCTATACATCGGAGCAAGCAACGTTCGTTGGAATTCATTGTCACAAATGGAAGAGGACAGTTTACCTGAGCAGTCAGAATCATTGTGACTCACTGTGAGGTTCTTGGCTGTATACATATGTACCTATGTACATTTTCCTGTAGCTTATAGAAGCGGCCAACAAACTTCTGCGACCTGTCAGTCAAACTCTACACGGCTCTGTAGAAAATATCGACATTCTTCTTCGCTGTCCTGTGTATGTGGATGTCATATAGCGATACGTAATCGTACTGGCACTTGGACTTAACCTACAACCTGTGCAGAACTCTTAAACAGTCTGTCAGTCAAACATTGCTAACTTTTTTTGACTTTAACTACCTCTTCCAAACTTTAATTATCGCTTTTCGTGCTCAGGTAAAGGTAACATTTAGTACCACCTAAGCCCGTTAAATTGTTCCATAAATCATGTTTTCTTGGCAATGCGGAACTAATTGTTTCTCTGGCCAGCCACACCTCCCAATATTTTCACATAAATTTTACAATAATATGTATATGTAAGTCGCCGCTGTCTATCCAATTCAGACCAGTATCGACCCATACAAGGAGGCCCCAGAAACTAGTGCACCTCTTCATTCCCTTAGATGATTGATTACATTTTTTTTTTCTAAAGCCACCCAATCCCGAGGGATACCATTGAACACAATTCATCTGTGCGCACATTTTCTGCTCCCCTTTGTTCAGAGTCGTTGAGCATACCTGGCCACATCCTGCTCGAGCTGGTTGATCTTTTGTAATTTTTGCAAACCACAAAGAAATGGAATAAAAACGCTCGCGCATCTTTTGTAATATGAGACGTGAGGGTCCACATCGTATACAATGGTGGCGTTATGCGTAAACTCGTCGGTAAATGACACTACTTTGAGGTCGGGCATTCACTCAATCATCTCGGGCGAGACTTTGTCACTGAGTCGTGGTGCCTCATACGTCTTCACTTCAGCGATTCTGTCCATTGTCAAGAAGATTTCTGGTTCTCTTTCGAGAAATCCAATCCCAATGGTGCTCGTACTATGCGCAGATACTGATTCTAGCTCACTTTCTCAATTACCATAACATGCACTGTTGGGTAAGGTGCACGAGGTGACTGGCTGGTTTTGCATGGAATCACATCGGCATGCATATATGGATGACTCTGTAGAGATAGTTATGATTTATTCTTCTCTCGTTTTTTTTTTTTGTGACCATAGAACGCGACATCCGTAAGATATTTCATTTCTTTGCTGATTTGTCGTCAGTTGTTGTCGATATTATTAGACTTTTTGTGGATTATATTTCGCCATCTCTGAAAGTCCTAGTCCCCTCAAATGCATGAATAAAATGTGAACGATTTTCAAGTACTTTCGACTTAATGTGGTATCTTTGGAGACAGAATTTATTGAAATGCATTCAGAAGGCTCATGAAACTAATCCCGTCACGCGATTCCGTCTACTGATTTTCAATATATTGCACGTATGGAATCAAATTTCAGCAGTAAGCAAGGAAGTTGGACGACGGTTTTGCATATTTATCCGAGAATAAAGTTTAGAAATTTTTGTGGACGAAATGAAATAGATTGTCATATAGTCCCAGGGATCTCGATATCATTTGTAACTGTCGATGTATCTAGGCAATCGTCTAACACCGGCTTACACGTTGTAAATGTACCTTGTAATTTGTTTTACTATACCGCATTTGCCACTGTATATCGTCGTCATTGCACTTTTACGGAAACCGAAACCTCTGAAATTCAAACGAATATGAGATTCAAGATTAATTGAATGAGATACAAAGCATGTAAACAGACTCTCCCTGAGCAAAGCCAGTTCTTGAATACAAAGTTGCTTCGAAGATATTCGCATGGCACGTCTCCTCTTGTAAGTTAGCTGTGATTGCCGCTCAATGAGCTACCAGCCTGTGCAGAGGCTGCCAAGTACAGGATATAAAGAAATTCCATGGGATGGTACGGCATCATTATTATTACTTTTTATTATTATTAGTGGGAGAGTCAACCCGTTTCGATTCCAGAGTAATTAACTCACTCTTGACGAAGTCAGGAAATCTAAAACTTCTCCGGCTGGATTGCACCGAGTCTCGGTGAGATTGAAGGTAGGTAAATTGGGTCCGGTGCAAGATTTCGCCTGACACACACAGAGAGTTCGTCATCTCATTACCTTTCCTCTATGAGCTGGGACCCTGTGGCAAATGCTTGCTCAGAGGTCAAATTGACAGTGTCGAGGACTAACGTTCGAGT
Source organism: Blera fallax (assembly GCA_946965025.1). Lineage (NCBI taxonomy): Eukaryota > Metazoa > Arthropoda > Insecta > Diptera > Syrphidae > Blera > Blera fallax. The sequence goes on from OX337247.1 coordinate 33,151,949, forward strand.
GATTTTATAGTAGCATATCATAGCGAGAAGATTAATATAGTTCCGCCACGTGTGTTGGAGTGCATGACGCGACTCAGGCATTAGCTGATGGAAAATACGAACATAGACTCGCAGTCAGGTAAACATTGGTGGATTCACCCATATCAATCGCTCATATTGCAAAATTATTTGAGTTCCGAAGTTTTCTATCTTCCCTTGACGTTGACACAGTGAGCATGTAATCTCAGAGCATTTAGCAGAGTTAAGTGATCATTATGTTTGATCTTCGGTTGATGCTGTTAAAGTGGAAGAATCTGGGAAGACATGATGAGCATGCTGTCGCGCAAACCTGACCCATGGCCCTTAATTTCTTCACAGACAGGTTTGTTTGCATGCAAATCAAGTGTAGACTAAGCTTTAAGATACAATAAACTCAAATTTAAGGACTAAATGCTGCCAAAGACGGAGAGCTGGCTACTTGCTAAGAAGTCTTCGTTATTTTTCACTATCTCACCATCCGAAGCTTTTGTTCTCGAAAAGTGCTTCAGAGTATGGCAGATGATACTGAAGTGAACTCATTCCGTACAGGAACAGTCCTTCCAGGGACAACAATGATTTAAAAAATTCGTCAGTCGACGCTGAAATCTGTCACATTTCAAGAGAGCAAGTTAGACACTACTTTCGGAGCAATGTTACAGTATAGAATCTACCAGATAATAAGGATGTGAGATTTTACACTTCATGAAACAAGCCGACAGCTCTTCTTTAGCTCTAACTCTGTACAAATAATTTCAGAAAGGACTTCCGAAAAAGAGTGGCTAAAATGCAGTTTGTATCTACTATGGTAGCAGCAGTAGCTAACTGCGCTCTTCAGGTTGGATGTCCAAAAGGAGTTGTTTAGCAAACTTTTCGCTACAGATGTAATTTGATTCTTTTATAAGCTAATCTTGTAATAGCTGGTTTTCCCCAGGACGTCACTTCTTGGGATAAGTTCAACTAGAGTAATAGAAAGGTATTTCATAATGCACATTTGAAGCAGTGCCTGTGGCGAACTCAAGCGTGGAAATGCTTGGTCGTCAGTCGGGACGGGAGATGCCAATAGACTCAAGGAAGTTGCAGCAGAAAAGAGTCCCCTGCCGAGACTCTGCTGTGCCGGTGATAAATACAAGAGTGGAAAGGCTAGTGAGACAACTTAAGTTCGTGATAATCCTTCTCCAATCAGGAGATGATTAAATTCCTCTTAAACTATTGTGTAAAAAGTTTTTCGTTAACCTGGTATCCACACACCTGTCGTAGGTTGGAATCTATCTTAAATCTATTCTTGATCCGTTCGTTATTAAACGAACATGCATCCTTTTTGTAATATTAGTGTGTTTGTATACACCAACTAAAACTCAACTTCACTTTAAATAAATACTTCTTTCAAACCTGAAGGAAACCTAAAGATACATGAGGTAAATTGGCTTTCAATGCAAGATATTGTCACAAATAAAAGATAATCTACGACGTTTAAAAGCCACTTGAGATACTTTTCATCTTAAACTTTATGAGAGATACCAATCTGAAAAAGGATCAAAACCATTAAACATTGTAAATGCCTTACTCCATTGTGTAGACATTTTCAACGATAAAAATAAACGAAGGACCTCATCCTAATGATGCTCCTTTCTTGCCAGTACTTGCCACGATACCCGTATCTGCGCCCGTTTAATTATTAATTAGCCTTATATTTGCCTGCGTGTTGTACGTGCGCACTCATTGGGCGCCAAAGACCACAACAACGACTACAGCCAGAACGACGATGGCGATCTTTGGCGACCATGTTACCGCTCTACAACATACGATAACATCGTCTTTAGACGTCGGCTAATAAAATTGTAAATAAATCATCGGACCTTGTATGACGACAACGATTTGTTTGACTGCAGCAACTTCCACTGATTCTTTTCCATTATTTTCCCCATCTCGACGGGAATTTGTTTTGTTTTACCGTTTAAGGCTGTGTGCTATGTTAATTGCAAGTCCTGGCACTCTGATGCGTGCCATCGGGCTACATGTGTACACACTGCTCTTAGCGTGAAACAAGTTTTGGTGATCTTATATAACGTCTCGCAGATACTATCACTATCATCCGTTAAACGAGCGAAATAACTGCTCAGCAAATGAGAAATGTCGTAAATCCGACGCGGCCCGGATGTGAGACACCTACAAACGATCCAGCTCCAATCTCCAATCAGATTATTATGATTTTTCTGCTCTGTCAGCCAAACTGTCAAACTGAAGGACAGCGACGAAAGATAGTCACAGATTTAATTAAAATTCTTCGCACTCGTAGCACTTATAGTCAAGCGGGAGTTTCATAGAAGTGTTGGTCGTCGTCGAGAACACAAGTGGCCGTCGCCTCGGCTGGGGAATCGGCAGGAGGATACGCGACCTTCTGCTTGGCTAACATCTAACTTCAACATCAACTGTGGTAGAAAACTCGAAATCCAAATTACCGGGATTTGAGTGCCTGTAAACACTGCCGTCAACTTAGGCAATGCAATGGTAGAGGCCGAGCTCCTTAGTCTTCGCGTACTGTGATTGTGATTGACTTTCCGAAGAGGCAGCACACTAATGTTAGGCTACCGCCAATTTATCCTGTTGCTGTGTGGCTTCGGTTTCGATGGTGTTCTTGACGGCTAGCCCGCAGGGTTTGTAGTTGCATCTTTTCTTATTTTTATTTTTTTTTTTTACTTTAATTTGTGGTTGGGTGTGTTGGTGTGTGTTTACCCCTTTGGTTTTGGCGTTTCGTTGAAGAAACAGACAAGGAAATTCTGGCCATATTACTGTAATTAGTTTAGAGGCACAGCCAACTGATGGATGCTACTTTATTCAGCAGCACTGATGTCGAGAGGGGTTCATGCAACTGAATTGTTGTTTCTTGTAATCAAGCAAATTCCATAACACCTTGCAATTACCTGGTGAAACGTGATCATTTCGATTGAGTTAGATGTGTATTAGAGCAGCGGACCGATTTTTGAAATTTCTTTATGGTATGACAACAAATTTTTATTTTTATTTAAATTGCCTGATATGCTTTTATCTCAAAGGCAGTGTAAGTTGAGAGAACTTTCAGCAGATTTAGGTGCAAAAATGAGGCAGAAATGCATGAAAGTGAAATTCAAAATCAATATCGTGGGTTGGAAATGCAACAAAAATACAAAAAAAATTGTAGTAAATGATGTTTCTCTTCTGGCCTTCTGAGCCTGATGATCTGACGGCTTGAATTCGCATGCGCCATCCTAACAGTTGTTGAAAATGGATACAATTTTCAGTAGGCACATCCTGTCAGTCTATGTTTACCAAAAATTAATTGGATCTATAATCTTCGGAGTTTTGAAACTCATATTAACCTCCTTCAAATTTTCCAATACTACTGGACTTTTCTTGCATCATTGCTTAGTGTAAAGAACTTTCCTGCACAATTGGGAAAAGTGTGAAAATTCTTTTACGAATCACATCAGTTTCCTAGGCATAAAGGGTTCATTCGAAATACGATTTATCTACAGCTAGACTGTAGCTTTGTGTGCATTTGTATATTTTTGACATAGGATCGGGCACTGTCCTTGTTTGATTTAACTGCTCGCGTTCATTTTAGTGCCGCGATCTACCACGAACTGACTACATTAGGGGTTTTCAAAAATGTAAAAGAAAATTGTTCAGCTCTGCGACGAGTTGAGGTTCTTGGGTTGCTCAAGCAAAGCCATCTATTTATTCTCGCGTAGACTTATATATACATACATATGTATGAAACAACGCGCACTTCAAAAAGAAACCAATAGATGGCCTTGCTATTGTCATTATTTTTGTTGGGACCAGCCATTCCAGCACTGCGCTGCCGGAGAGAAACATATTGTGCTACCTCTAGAAAAAGTTTCTAGAATACCTTTCCAAATCCAGGGGCAAATGGAGAATTCGCTGCCTTTAGTCGGTTTACATACATACGTGCCTGAGAGCGAGACTTAATAAGCAGAAAGTGATCGTTACTCTCCAGGCATAGTCTAAAGACAGTGTCCGATGACTAGACAATCCTATGGACGTGCATTTTAATAGGCAGTGGCCATTGAACGCGCCGATTAACAGTCTTAGGACATCCCTGCTCTTAGATTTCATGTGAGATAATGGAGAAAAGAAGGAATTGGTGTTGGACTATCCTGGAGCAGTGTTGAAGGTCAATGTGCTTGTCGATTTTGTCATTTCATTATCCATAGGACTCTGTGTGCTGACATCCAATGCAGTATAGACAATTTGTTCAGCCGATTTTAAGAGCTTTTTCATTAGCTTCATGACTGGATGATTTCCTCGTAATTGAGTTTAACGCTTGGACTACCTTCCTATCAGAAAAGATGACGATTTTTTGGCCACGAATGTTAGAGTTCAAGCTTCGTGCTGGTTGATGGCAAATATTTCTGCAGAGAGGTGCCCAGGATAACCACGATATTAGCACTAGGCGAATTCGGAGTTTGAATAAATAAGTCTCGAGAAAACAGTGAAATAGAAATAGTGAGAGAAGATGGGCTCATGACCTTGTTGTTAGGGTCGACTTCTGAAGTAAGCTCTCCTTTGATTGAGAGACAACTTTGCTTCAGAAGTAAATACATATGTGCATAGGTAAACAGCGTGCGTTTTTAAAGATGCGCAGGCTGCTTTCAACTTGTACTCTGTAGTCAGTCGTTCTGGCTTTCCTATATGGAGCCTTCGTCCGTAGCACAGTATTCTGGACATAATCTTCAAGTACCTGTTTTGTTATTCCGTTAGAAGGTACAAAAACATAAAATCATTGAATTAGAAGAATTCACGAACTTCCTGAAGTTATCTTAGTTGTCTAAGTCCCAAGATGGTCGTATTGTATCCCTGGAGTTAGACGAATTTGACCTTTCGCAGAACTTTATCTACAGAGTTGAGGGCGGTCTCATCTAGTCAATAAATTTTCCATCTGTATCCGTTATGTTTTTTTTCGCATCTGAACTATTAGGTTTTGTTATGGTTGTGACTTGACTGTAGAAATAGATGAGACTGCAATGAAGGATAGAATAGGGCTTACAGAGCTAAAACATATTCAACTTTGTCATGTCGTGGCAATCTAACTTCTGTCGGGAAATGCTACTTCTACGAGGAAAAGTAACAGGTGATCCCAATCGTTAATGCTGTAGGCATCTTATGCTAATTTAAATTGATCTAACGAATCAACAAAATTTTGAACAAAAGTGGAAAGGACTCATAATAAGAGTCGCCGAAATCGACTTATCCTTTTCCATCATTCTTTTGGCGGACTACTCGTTTTTAAGGAGCTGTGAGCAAACCAATAACATTGAACCAAATTCCACAACCTTTTGTAGCTCAACTAATTTCTACTAGCAATCAGGAGCATCTATTGATCTTTTTTGAATGCAACAACTTATTTCAAGTAAAAATTTCTTTTTATGCAGAATTTGGTTCTGCGAATTTATGAGAAGTTGCACTAAGTCGTAATAACTGAAGCATATTACGTTAACGTTTGGCGTTCGCCGCGCTAATGATTAAAACATTACAAGGTTCCTTAGCATGTTCATCTAAATAGCTAAGAAGCTCGTTTTACCAGTTATACTCCTGCAAATTTTATTCCAAGACTTTGCCATTCATTTATCGATACGATCCACGTTTATGATCGTAAATGCAGCCTGCGCATCAAAGATCATAAATTGACAATTAAATTGGAAAACTCTAACAACAGCAATGTTATCATCCTTTTGCGCAATGTCTAAAAACCGGTCTGGACTTCTGGATGGAAATTTTGTTTCTCCACCACCGCAGCCGATATCGTAGCAGTTCAATTAAGTATCTCAACATAAATTGTAAACTTTATGGGATGAAGAACAGCGTAAGCCAACGAAAGCGAGATGGCTTAGTGAACGCAAATAAAACTCCCTACCCTGCTTTCTGCTTTAAGGCAGTTGTAGCCTAGGGCACAGGCATTTCCACAAGATATTAAACTTAAATATGTAAGTACAACGGGGTACATTTAGAGATGGTGTTACTTGAATTTTATAATCTCTTAATGACCCTGGGTAATGAGCGTACTTGCCCGTTTCCGAATAGTTGTTACATCGGCTTATCGGGGCGTGGATACAAGTTACCGACGGATTAAGATGGTGTACAACTCAATGCATGTTGTGTTTGGATTTGGTTTTATTTGTTTCCGAACGAGTAGGGTTTTTATTCGTCCTTATAATTGCTTAGATGTTGTTTCTTTTTCTCGTCAAGTTTGCTTTAAAGATGCAAATTGATCTCGTAATTGATGGTCTTTCGCATCTGCAAGAAAATAGCACAGAAATACTTTTAACTGGTAAATAAAAAAAAAAAAAAAAAACAAGGGAAATAATTTAGAACGTTGCGTGATAGCACGCTAGTTGTTCAAGGGGGATAACCATGTGCAAAAACTGAAAATATTGTTTGATGTTTAATATTTTGACCCTTGGGCAAGAGGTTCCGTAGAAGTTGAAATGCAGAACTTGTTTCTTAGAAACGTTCATGCAAAATTGAATTAACACACAGTGTAGAAGCCAAAGGCTATCATTGCATGCAATGGTTTTATTCTTGGTAATATTTGATGGCACAGTTAGAACTGAGTACAGAGTACATAGTTACGGATGAAAAGTCATGTGAAGGTATTAGTGTTTTTATTTATTGTGACTCTGAAAGATACCATGAGTCTACCGTTGGTACAGCAAGATTCCAAAATTTGTAAAGAACTTAATAAAAAAAAGTGAAAAAACCTACGGATGGGATGCAAAGAGTGCATACAAAAAGATGTTACAAAAACTTGAATTGGGGAAAGGCACATAGGGATTAGGAAAAATATTCTATTAGTACTGATTGATCCAGAAGTGATCAGGTCCATGAAGAACTTAGAAAGTGCTTAACCAAAAATACAGCATCACTAGAGCGCGCTTTTAACGCCGCGGTGAGAACGTCAAACAGGTAGATGTCAGCACTGTGTAAAAATTTAATGTAAACTTTCCCCAGGCCATGGGTAAAAACAAGAACTCCTTGAGTACGTAAACAAATTCCAAATAGGACATAATATAAAGGTTTCCTCAAACTAGGACGCAATGCAATGCAAACTCACTTGTAACGCGGCGCGTTGAAAAAATAATCTGTAATTTTTCACAACGCCGCGGAGTTAAAAACGTGTGACGGGGGATATGTAGTCCTATATATTACATCGAGGCGGTGGAACGCGGCGGTGAAACAGTGAAACGGCGGTGAAGCGTTAAAATGCGTTCTGTTTGACGAGGCCTTAAGTCGGGGTCGTACGGATAGCGGCCAAGGACAAGGCGATCGCCCTAGTATATCAAGGGAATATCTGGAATTTGAATCATTTTTATTAGTAGAAGTATCCACGAGACATGACAACTGTCAGTATAGTCAAAAACAGATGGGACTTCTAGACGAAGATACCTGCATGTTATTTCGTTAGGACGTGGAGATAAAGGCACATACATATAATGGCAATCAATGAGTATTATAAACTATTGCGAGGAATATGTGAGTTCTATTGAGTATTTCCAGTAGTAGGTATCTTATCTATGAGCTATGAAGTGTAGTCGAATTCCATAAAATTACATGTTTTTTTTTATTTTTTTTATGAACCGGCAATCTCTCACATGTATCCCGCAAGCGCAACATGGTCTTGGAATGTTTTTTATTTTAGGTTTTCTGGATCTATATCTATACAGCTTTTCTTACCGAGTTAAAGGGAATGTAATAGGGAATCTGTCGCTTTTTTGAGTAACTTGACAGTTAGACTATCAGCTCCTGAAATATTGTTTAATATAAGTCAAGATACTGACATTTTCTCATGTTTATTGAGTGGATGGGAGTTTAATGATTAAATGTGCTTTACAGCGGACCTTTGGAGATGAGATCGCCTTCTCTCCTTTCTTTCGCTCGACGTTTTCACTAGCAGTCTTCCTCTGTTTGCAGTTCCCTTCACTCTTTGTCGAGTCTGAGGTTTCGTTAATCATCAACTGAAAGGTGAAGGAAACTCAGTTCGACGTCGAATCTCATGTCGTCGAGCAGTTGTAAGCTGATCCCTTTAACATCAAAATTCGTCTACAGATCCTCGATAAAGAAAACAGTCTTCTTTGGGACACAGCCGAACAGGTGCATAGGATGTGTAATATGGTTCCCACCTCTTCTCCGTCCACTTAATCCCCGTAGAAGTCGTTTGAAAAGAGGCCCAAACTTTTAGCATGTTGGCATATCAGACGTAGATTGCGTAGCTGATCCCTGATCGCTTTAGCACTATGTATCTTGTCCAGCTTAGGCCAGATCTGCTTAGACATTTACATATGAGAAATATAGGGCAACTATTTTTAAGAAAATTTTGCATGTAGCGAGCGTCATACCCTGGTTTTCCCATTGACGCAGAATCCTAAGAGTCGCTCCCTTTCTGGCAAGCTCGTAAGCCTTGCAGTTTCATGGAATGTCTCTATGACTAGGCGCACAGTAAAGATGAATGTTGAACTGTTCTGCCATCTCCGAGAAACAAATGACAGTTTAGAGTGACTTTTGAGGTGAAAGAGCACGATTTTAGGCACTTGATTGCCGCTTGTCTGCCAATGAAATTGAAAATATCCTTGACAGATAATGCATTACATTTTCAACAGGACGAGGATTCCTTGAACGCTATGATTTTCGCCTGCAAGAAACTACAGTGATCTGCGAGGCTGAAAGAGATGCTCAAATTGAGCTTTTCAGAAATGACACCATAACCCATACTGCTTTCGGTCTTGGAGAAGTCTGAGTAGAAATGAACAGAACTAGCTTCCAACCTGGCATGGTTTTCCTATTCACTGCGGGCAGGGATGCTCGTTCGGAAGTTACAATCAAATTTCAGTTTCGATGGGGCCTAGTCGAGGTTTTCATGGATAAACTTAGCAGCTGGACCACTTTTAGCCATCTGTTTGTTGGATAAAAGGGGTGCAGAAGAAACATACATATGTTCAATGCTAGATCTTTACACTTTTGCTAATGAAATGTGCGGTTCTATCAAAAGCTGACCGTCAAACACCATATAGTACAATAGAGCTCATAATGGACATGTACAGCCAGCGTGTTATTCTAAGTTTATACCCCAGTTTCTACCTAAAGCCCTGAGAGAACTACATACATTTGCTTTCCTTAAGGGTTATAGTAGTTTGGCTTTCAAGTAAACCCACCATTATTTGAAACGGAGAGACCCTCGAGGGAGGATCTATGATGGGAACAAATTCGGTTTTATTAGGATTTTTCCCCAGTCCACAGTTGTCATCTATTTTCCCATCTACGTATATGGCGACAAGAGGAGAACATACTGAAGGATTTCCCTGAGAATATCCGGGAGTTTGTCTCAAGCTGCAATAGCGATGTCATCTCCAAAGGCAATCACTCTGCATCCTCTCCTTTCTAGTAGCCCATTGACTACCAGATTCCGGAGAAGAGGGGACAAGACAGCTTGGATTCTTCGGCGTCTTGCCAGCCTTCAAGCTGATATGCGCCCCAGTAGTGTGCTTATAATACTACCTGTAAGCAATTGATTGATCAACACTCCGAGCAGTGTATCTACTTGCACTCATCATCGCCACTGAATTGACGTGGTTAAAAACTTCCTCAATGTGAAGGAAGACTACCATGGTGTATTCCTTTAGGTTCACAGAAGCGACGAAACGCGCAAGTGAATTTAAGGCCATCTTGACTGATTTGATTTTGCAATACGCATGTTGGGAGGCAGAGATCATAATTGAATTGATGCTTTGGCGCATATGGATATCAATTATCAATCAGCCAATCAGAACAGGACAACTTTTGGTTCCACATTCGACATGAAGACGACATCAGCCTTAGCCTCGCCATATCTAGATAACCCGACATTAAGCCAAGGAAACACTATGTCTTCGTTATCATGCAATTTCTTAAAAAAACTTTAAGCCAAACCTTGAATAGAAACTTGTCATTCCGCTGGGAATGGTGTGTAATGTTGTCATTCCTTAAAATTCCCTCCTGGACTGATTAATTGGAAAGATATTTTCGTCAAATGAGCGCTTTACTCTACCCAGTTAACCCCTCCCACATGTTTAGCATAAATGTCAGCATTAATGCAAATCACATTTATAAATTCACACCTCCTAAAAACAGCCACACATAAAAACTAAAAAGTATAAAAATTAAATTTTGAAGGCAGTCAGAGTTAGGCTTAATGCCTTTTTAAAACTCGAATTATACAAAATTTCAATTCAAGCTAAATACTCGTGTTGTAAACTTGTAAATGGCTTCGCCTATCGCATGTGAAAAAATTATTTTCCATTTTAATTTTTCTTATTAATAATTTTTACGAACAAAATTAGTAAGCAAGCTCATTAACAAAAAAATAAAAACTTTATGTATTTTTTATTGCTTTGGAATTGATGAAGAATTTATTGAAGTGTTCCCCTTAAATTGCGATAAAACCACACTTTTGTCTCATCAGATTGAACCTGAAAGATATATATTTACAATTTCAAAAGTTTTATAGCCCAATTCCGATGTAAATTATTATTCATTTAATTTTTACTTTTTTTTTGACCACTTAACATCAAAGAGCACAAAACAAGCACACCATGCCGGAATAATTCAAACACTTTTCATTTTTTGATACCAAATTCAAATGCCATACGAACAAATTTGGCACTCAGAGCCGACACACTGGCTTAAGTGTTATTAAACAGAAATCATCTTAACACAAAGCAAAACAAATATGACATGGCACTTATGTTGGCCGAGTGAATGACAGTAGGCCCTGAGGTAAGATAAACAACATCGAGTAAAAAAGATACTTTAAGCCGATAATTCAATAGGCGCGTTTTGTAATTGCGCTCTACGTGGTGTAACACAATGTCAAACTATAATGACCGACTTTTATGAGTGCTTTTCAGGTAAAATAAAAAAAAAAAAAGCCGTCGTGGGAGGGAAGGTTTTGGAGCTCGAATACATTTCAGGTGGACGGACGTAAAGTTGTTATTTCCTCCAAATGTCAGTTATCGTGGGATCTACATCTCGAAAGCAAATTATTTTCATTTCAATTCGACTGTGGTTATTATTATTTAATTTTTTTTTTTTTTCAATTCACACCCGAAATATCCACAACGGGCGTGAAATTACAACTTCCAACTTTATATCATTTTCTGACGGTGACGGTGGTCAGGTATACAGAAAACACTAAAAATGTACATGGAAACACGATGTCTGGTGGATGGTATCTCTTCGTCAAATCAGTGATTGATCATTAAATTGCCACAATCTGACAAATTGAAGAACAAATTTCTGCCGTAAAACAAACAAAACCAAAAAAAGAACAGAACCACGGAGAGTTAAATCAACATAGCATCACATAACCAACTTTACGAGTTGTGCATTGTTTTGCAGAAAAACTGAACGAGAAGAATGTTAAGATGTAACAACAACATGACAGCTATGGAAAGATGTACATTTTTTTTTGTTTAGTTTTTGTTAGGGTGCATCTTGGTCTCACACAACAGGTTTTGTATGCGGCTGACTGTGTGTGGAGCTTTAGCCCCAACTATGGCTCTGAAGGTCAGTAATTGCTTGGTCCACCCGCTTTTCTCCACTGCGATGGTGTCTCCTCGAGGCTGGATTTATGCTTGTTCCTGGAAGTTATTAAAAATAAAAGTGAAGTCGGCGAAGAATGGAAAAAGAATTATTAACGAGTGGGTATATGTATATCTATTAACGGACGGATGGGTTCTAATGAGGCAATCTGAGGATAGACAAGCGTTTCTTATGAAATATTCTTAAAATCTACGGGGGGATGGTCAATTATCGCTGAAATAAAATTTCGTTTAGCAGAAATGCAGTGAAAACTTATTCGAATGAATGAGATATTCCTGTCGGTACCTAACCTACTGCATTGAAAGCGAAATAGAACGATTACCCAAGGAATCGGTAGGTTGGATAGCTTACGACGTAAATTTTCATGCTCAAACGCCACGAAAAATTGGTTGTGGCTCCGTGTAAAATATTTTAGAGAAAAACAATGTCAATATAAAGGGAGGCCCTCTGTTAATTTCTTTTTGAAATTGTCGTTTTTCAATGATAATTGCCTTGTTGAAGACAGTAAATCTTCAGATTGCTCAATGAACGTAATTTTATTAAAATGGCCGCTACCTCTGCTTTGACAGTATTCCATCCTGTCAACCCAACTTTGTAGTACATTTTCAATTGTCAATCGGTTGAAATGCTACACCCGCAAAATGAAGAATTTCTCCAGGAGTGGAACGGGGGGCCGATCGTCAAGCTTCTGATGGATTGTGCAAACTGTAGACGTATATGAGTTCTACCGGCCGTAACCAAGATAATAGCTGGAATCATATGGGAACGCATTAAGGAATATTTAGATTCAACTCTGAACGTCGAGCAGGCAGGCTTTTGTGCTGGATCTTCCTGCATCGACCATACAGCAGCAAATCTTACATCTATGCACATTGGAAGAGCACAAGGTAAATTTTTTTACGCGTAGGTATAGGTATGCCAGTAACATGAACTTTGTCTATGAATCTGGATTCAGAATTCCTTGAAAATTTCGGATAGTTTCTTCAGCACAGCACTCATTGTGGAAATAGTTTTTGAATAGTTCCCAGGATTGCTCAAGCTTTAACCGATCTATTTCTTATTATCGTGGAGACTTAACACTTCACAAAGTCCGAACTACAAGGCGGATGAGTCACAGTCGAGGTTAGAAACTTAGTTTAAGATACGGTGTTCGTTGATGCATTCTCGTGATTGAGATTGATTGCGATGTTCTTCTTGAAGAACATCTGCGCTTACGCATTAGCATTTACCATGCGATGATCATCCAGAGCAACAGTGGCTGTATGACCAGTATGTCTAAAGAATGTGGCAACATTTTCTTGCCACACCTACATGCACTTTGGCTGCTTTATGACTGCCTGGGAAGATCTGGCTGTTATAACTCTTGCATTCTGACTCATAAACAAAATTCGAACAGTGCTTTTGCACAGCGATGGATGCGCATGACGCCCAGGGGCGCCAGATCGCCAAGGTCTTCAAGGAAGGGGGACCCTAAATGGAGCATTCTTTTATGCGACAAGGCTGGGCAGTTACATAGGAGGTGAAGGATGGTTTTTTCCTCCTCCTCGTCCCTACAGCTCCTGCAGAAGTCGTTACAAAAGAGGCCAAGTCTTCTGGCATGTTGGCCTATAAGACAGTGTCCAGTGAGAACACCGACAACTCAGCTGATCTATGATCGCTTTAGTTTGACCAACTCGGCACTACGTTTATGATCTACCGTAGGCTAGATCTGTCTCGAAATGTGACACGTTGGGCCGTTTTCCCATCCTGAGGTTGGTCATGCTAATAGCGTCCAGCTTTAGTACATGCTTACATGTAGCTAGGGGAACGGAACCTTAAGGAACATCGCTTTTCTTTTTTTGCATTCGGATGACGTTGAAGCGCCACCAAGGTTACACAAATTTAGTCAGCAGTCACATCCTTCCCGTGCCGAAAACAATGCCAACCATAAAAACGGCTAATTGTTGCACCCTGTCAACAATGATGTGCTATTTAAAGGATTGCTTGATAAATTTCATCCATCATCTCTACTAAATTAAGCCCTAGCTTTGAATAGACAAGCAATTTGGAAACTAAATGATTCCAGCAGTTCGTTAAACAATGTGGATCTGGCCGTCTATATTTGGAAAAATAATTATTTTCGAATGTTCAAAAATGTTCGGTACTACTGGCCGTATAAACCCAAAGACTCAGCTTCTCATATCTATTTGCGTTGTGTATGTTATATTTTTAACAGGGCTGCAAAGGGCTTACAGGCTACTACCGTATCCGAAAAGCAGAATGAAGAACCTTTCCCATGGCAATTATTAACGAAAGGTGGGAGCATAAAAAATACTTTTGGGATTCGAACCTTAAACCTCACGCTCAATGGCCACAAGATACGAAAGTTGTTGTCATATATTTATGATTTTTTTTGTAATAAAATTTTCGTAAAGTGCGACTCTACAAATTTGTGGAAAAAAGTCCTAAAGTGTCAGTAGTTTGTGGTTTCCCATAATCTGTCCTTCCCTGGTTTTGTGTGCATTAAGTTGACGTAATCGTCCAAGGAAGTTTATTATGAGGCTTAATATCCCCTTAATATTGTAAATTAAAAACAAATAAAAGTTTGCGTTAAATTCCCTCGTTTTGAAGGTTTTTATCACCATAAATGAAAATGTTGGTACGCCCGATAGACATTCCCTTACTTCAACCTTAATAAAATGCTTAGCTCATTCTATAGAAAGGTCTGTAAACAATGCGACCGTGTTCTTGGTTCTTGCGGACCAAGCCTCTTCGAAAATTACAATTTGAATCACTTCTATGCGCATATGTATGTACGTATGTAGTTAAATCAGTTTTAATTGTTTAATGGGGGAAACACGCAACGCATTCCAATTGACAACAATGTATAGGTATCCATTTGTCTGACCGAATTTACCATAGCATATCACATAAAACCATAAAAAGGCAATCCTTTGCATATATAACTTCAACCGCCCTTACAGCCATAAATTAAAAAAAAAAAAACTCCATCAATTTAACAAAAAGACTAAGGATTGGGCTAAAAGCCCTACAACTCAAAAATACCTTTTGCCACTCTACAGAAAGGCTTTGAAAATTGTTTATTACAATTCCATTAGTACGAGTACTTTGTGGCGTTCGTTTTTTTTTTTTTACTGACTAGGAACTCATTTGGTAAACCACTTGGCCGCCAGTCGTCGGGCAAGCCCACTTTAAAGTAGTAAAGTGGTAAAAAATCAACCGAGCAATAAATTAATGAAAGGATCCATCCGTGTCCATTCCACGCAGCGCAATAAAGGGAAATTGTATTTTGCTGCTGCACCTATTGACTCTGTTCTTGTCCTGGCCTCTGTTCTACATAGTAGACTATCGTATCTAGGACGTCTTTACCTACGCAATTTGCAAATAAATTAATCAAGCCCTGAGGCATCCGACCAGATTTCCATGCATGCCCACTACTATAAAACACAAGCGCGAGCGGTTGCGTCCTTTCTTATTGGATGCAGTGTTGGAGCTCCTGCCAATGAATGTTACTCTAGTTACCTAGAGCGAAGCGACAAAAATCAAAAAAACCGCACAACCACTATTCCACGAACGATGTCTTTGGTTTCTATGTCAGAGCACACCGTAGCGAGTATGTGGAACTTATGTATGCAGGAACCCACCAAGGGATTCTTGATATACGGTCGACCAGGCGTCATCGCGTCACACCAATCACAATCGGATAGTTTGGCTGGCAGGGGGGCGATGGGACGTCAAGGAAAATGGAAAAAATCTTTATTGCCGCCAATAAATGGATTCACCGTCTAGAATAGCGATGTGGGTAATCATTTGACAGACGGCAGGGGCACTGGGCACGTGTACCGCTGTGAAATCTAGATCTCTGTCGAGGCATCATCAGAGTGCGCAAGCAATTTTGAAGTCCGCTGTGTAGCGAAATTTATTTTATTTCTCCTTTAGCAGATGGTGGTCAGAAGAGTTATGATTGGATATCTGAGAGAAGACCGTGATACAGGTACAGTTGGAGGGTGCGCAAACAGACGACCAAACACTGGCAACGTTCTTGCCGTGGACAGTTGATTCGCTATGTTAGCCCCTGTAAGGTCCCCTCGCGCATTGATTGTGATCACTATTACGAGTATTGTTATTATTATTATTTACGCTGGAGTATGAAATCACGATCTGTAAGAAGATGCAGGTCAAATATTAAAAACTGTTAGATTATCATAAAAGACTGTATTCGTTTAGTCACAAGTGCATTACGGAGTAAAGGTGCATTTTAAATTAGATCCTAGGCAAAGCAAACATAGCGGGGCCTATTCTAAGCGGGATTTGATTTGTTTTGGGCCTTTTGACCTGTTGTACATAAAATTTAGACACGGACTTTTGTACCGTATTATCTTAGTTATTTTTAATTAAGGCCTCGATTCGTTGTGAGAATTAAGTCAGAGCCGCACGAGATATATTGATGGAAGTAGTGGAGACGTCTAAAAGTCGCATGATAGATAGAACGCATCTGAAATTTAAATTTACTACCTTGGTGCCGCTATGTTATCTGTATCTTATCAGAAACATTTCTATGAAAAAAGGATCATGTTTTCTGTTATACAAACTCAGCCACAAAAAAGGTTTAAAACTGTGCAAAGTTCAACTTGCTGTACTACATTTCTAAGCAATTTGAGCATAAATAGCCTTAAGACATGTATAGAAAAAGATATAACTTCTCAATTCTATTTCCAATTCTTGAGAAAGATCCTTGTATTCCTTACCGATACCCTAAGCTACGTACTATATCTGAAGTACGTTTACCTCAAAGGAGGGGATCTACTAAGAGGTAGTACGATGCACACCAGTAAACACATACCTAGGTGTAATTAAATATTTACATAGGTCCATGGATAATGTCATCAGTAAACATAAAGAAACAACCATCAGTATAGAGTTACTCTAAGAATAGCCTTCAACACCTATAGACTTCAGCCGAAAGCCACCCTTTGGATGCATGTATAATATGCGTCCAGAGAACTGTGGACGCGCATCAAGTCTACTTACATCTTTAGATATGCTCTTCACCAACACACCATAAGCATGGTAACACGGTGGTACTTTCAGACTCAAAGATATTAGACGCTAAAGTGTCCTAGTAGCCGCAAAACGTAAGTAATGTATCCAACAAACTTCATTCCACCCAAGCTGAACTTCAGAAAAGTCCTTGCGGTACATATCTTAACCAAATCGGATTTAAAGGCATCGTCTAGGTCACTCCGAAGATCTCAAAATCCCACAGATAACCTAAAAACAATCAGGCAACCACCAAGATCCTTGTCACAGTAACCGCAATTTCATAATTGGAAGGAATTTAGTCACGTGTTTCGGAAATCGGCTTTAAGATAGGTCTCGGTTCACAAATGCATGGAAAGCAAAGCATAGAACTATGCCGAAAGATTTAGCCGAATCTGAATAGAGCAGACTTACTTCTCAGCAGGAATTGTCGCGTTTGGTCAATGGGCTGTGTAGGAAGCTTTGCATTTGGACTCGGTGTCCCATTTAACACTCGCTGCGTAAATGTTATTTTCAGACCTTATAATTCATCTAGGCCATTGGAAAACTACTGACCTTGAGTTTTCCTTTTAAGAGCGGAAAACAGGACGTTTGCACAGAAAGTGTGTTGTCGTCTCTTTCTCCTCCTCGCTTTACAACTATATGGCATTTTTCTTATTTTTCTGCGATCTCATTCTGAGATCCACGGCATTACTTAACCGTTTTGCATCTTGTCTATTCGAAGGCTTTTATTACTGACTGACCGTTGGATTACTGAGCGGGAGGTTCAACGTTCAATTCCGAGAAAATACCAATTAGTTTTTTTACGGTCCAAGAGTACTAACTGTCATAAGAGCGCTTCTCAAGAATAAAAAAAAATCCTTTCAGATATGGCTCTACACTCTAGGTCCTTTCCATTTGTGTAAAAAAATATACTCGACACGCACAACCCGAATTGTCGCGAGAACACGATATATTACGATAGCGTAATACTCATAGACAGCCAGGCTTCTACTTCCCGTATCGCCAGGATTGCCATAGAAAAACCAACAGATCGCAAGACTTGTCTTAACAAAACGGTCCTTGTCCTGTTGAGGTATCCAATAAATTTTATTGGCCTTACATCCTACTTACACAGCTTTCGCTGTTCAATTTCTTTTTTTTCCAGTGTGTTGCCTTTTTTCATTGTGTACGCGTGAGGAACTGGAACTGTTTCGGTTGACTGGAAGTACTATGCCTTGGAGGCTTAGATGGATGAGCTAGTTAGTCAATGGTAAAAATAATTAAGCCACCTTAGATTTTTGGTGCAGTTCTTTGCTAGTAGCATATCGCTTAGGAAAGGTTTATGTCTATAAATACAAACACTGTATACCGAATCCGAATAAATGAGTACTGGTGCACGAACTACTTAAGATGTCGCAAATCGAATGAGGTTTGGGAGGCTGTGTATAATACTTATAATAGTTCCAGAGAAGAGAAGTCAACCCCAGATCAATCAGAAATTAAAGATGTATCCTTTACACGAAGGTATTCCTACAACATACATACATACATATGTATATCCAAGCTATTTCCTTACTTGCAATTCCAAGAGCATACAAAACTCCACCCATAGTTATAGTTTTTAATGGAAGCTACTAAACCGAGAATGAAATGAAAATCTCATACCTCCTGCTTTGCTATTAACAATTTATTGGACCACAAATAATCAAAGTCTTTAAATTGTATTCTGGGAGAAACCCCACGGTATCTCAAGGATGCATCTGAGCCGTCGAGTCACTTTTTTTTTAATTACATTGCGCCGTTGCAACGCTATATATGCCTATAGATGCATCCACCTCAATCAACTCCTCAGAATGCCATTCCAGCAATGACAGGCTCAAAGCAATGTGAAAAATTTCATCGTGAGTGTGACGAAATTGAAGTCAATGAATGCAGGTATTTTATAATGTCCACGTATTTGGATAAATAATGATTGTGAGAAAGAATATCTGAAGAATTTGCGATTGGATATTGCGGCCCCAACTGACAGTAGCATTTTTGATTATACCCTCGATAATACCAGCGTGGTTGGTATTAGGTTTTATGTATGTACAAGCATATGTATGTTCTCACACATCCGTTGAATTGCTAGGTATTTATTTGTCGATTTTAAGGCGAGGTAATATATCAGATTCCTATCGGAATTCAAGTTAATAATGTCAGACTGAGATACAGATTAAATTCTAATGTGCATCAGCATAGCTGCATTAAATAGCTTACTGGAAAGGAGATTTTATGTCTGATATTCTCTCTGTGAGCGTTAGGTTGATGACTTATATTATTTACAGCAGAAAAGGTATACAATAAACGAAGAAATTTGATACTCAAATTAGCCTCAGTGCTCGTATTAAGAAAACTTTGCTTCGTCGGTATTTGGTGAATAATTGAAGGAATTGTTATCACTTCTGAAAGCTGGAAAATATTTGATATCCGATATCGAAATTTCCACTTAATCTTCCCATTCTGGGTTACAAATACGATTTCTATTCCGAATCAGTATTATCTGCTGTCCTCACATTTGTTATAAAAGAACCACCCAGCGGGTTCCAATGAAATTTAGTTTCAATATATCAGCTAGGAGACCCATCTAATAACCAGTCTGCTCGGATATAGAGTATGTGTATATGATATTGTCAAGTCTTGCAAATTGATATACCTAGTCTTGCATATTTAAACCATTTGATGGGCTTGGCATGATTGCTAGATTATCCTTTCAGGTTAGATGAGGTCTGAGTAGTTTTTAAATATCTACTTCAGAAATTTTAACAGAATTCCCTCTAAAGGAAGGAAGGCAGGATTTTTAAAAACGCCTCTGATTAAAATTTATTCTCATTAATGCAATTTTCAAACAAAATTTCCTTCTTTACATTTAAATATCACTTATTATCTCGAACGTAATTCGAACATAGGCTTTTCTAATGCGCCACCACTGTGGTTGAAAGTGGTGTCCAACAAAAGCAGCAAACTTACCAGGACCTCAAAAAAATTTAGAAATGTCAATGGTGATCATTTAGAGGATCAACACGGCAGCACCCCAACACGGTAAAACAAGATGAACGTAGAAATGTACCTCTAAAAATAATTCGGCAAAAACTAGGAGAAAGGAGAGTCTCTTTTAAAAGTTCTTAAAAAAGCCCTTCCATGGTGCAGAAACGACTTCAGTTGCTTTGAGAAAATGTCGACGGACGAGCCTTTTTCCTGATTGTTAAATCCAACTAAACATGTTTGGAAGGTATGCAATTAAGCCCTTTACTTATGCCTCCATTGAGCCAGTTCCAATATGCCACCGATTCCTATCTAAGGAGTGTTAGACCCGGTATCGTCGAGGAACCCAGTATTTTCTGTCTTAACCACGCTTTTACATGACAGTGACAGAGGAAGTGTTCCATGTCTTCCTGCTCCTCCTCACAGTTGACACAAATTGTTGTTACAGAAAGCAGGAGTCTGAACCAATATTTGTTAAAATTGATGCGCCCATTGTACATATGTAAGTCGCACCATCGGTTTCACCTTTATTCTGCTTAATTTTACGCACGACCTGAACATTTCCGATTTCGGATTGTAATGGGGTTTATTGCTGCTTTGCTGTACGAGTAGATGCAGATTTGTGTCTCTTCCCTAGCACATTCTCCGATTTCATTATTGCAAACACTTCTGTATGAAACACCTGTGGTGATGATTGTCTTATTATTTTGGTAGCTTTTCGACGTCATTTGCGCCCTCGTTCAGGGTCTTGTGGCTGAAAGGCCCACTTGTCTTTTCGCTTCTAGGCTTACTGGTAAGGTGTTTAAAACGCGGTTGGAGTTGAGGATTGTGCGGTTCCCTAGCAAGCCATATGTTAGCAAATCTGTTGCATAAGTCCGTTTTGGCATGGTTCTCTTGTACATCCAATACGCCCTTTGGGCGTACACAGCCCATATACATATGTAGTACCTAGGGACTAGTTTCTCCAAACCACTTCTTTTGCGCGTCTTATATTTTTTTGCACAAATGAGGGGGCCCACATGCGTTAAATGCGATACACAATAGGAGTAAGTAAGAAGATTCTTATTACTTTTTACTATCGGATCTTTGTCATACATTCGCGAAAGGGCGGACCGTGAAAACCCTTTTGGTGTGTTCTTAATTTCGAACTTTCCGCGCAATAGTCCAGCGCTCTAACCACTGCGCCACGGCACATGTTGTAAGAACCTAAAGTCCTTTATAGTTCATGATCGCTCAGGGAACACTAGCTTATGCCAAACTTCTTTGTAAAGATGATAATCAGATCTTGGGCTGTCCATTACATCTCGTGCCTTGTCAGTAATGATTAAATACACATGAGTCGACTTCGCTATAATAGTAAAAATTCAAATTTATTCACTGTTTTAACGCTCGAGACACAAGTACAGGACATTTTATTTTTTAATTTATCACTCATCCTAGTGTATCACTACTAGTTCTCATTTCCATACCAAATGCTTAACTTCATTAAAATTCTGTAAGAGATCGGCCCTGTCGAACCACGTTTGCAAATGTAGAACTTTATACCTAGTTACCCGTGAACAATGTATCACATCCTACAGCAAGGCATCTCGCATAAAAGATGTTCGCCACCACTAAGAACGAGCACAGTATCTCAGCAAAATAATTTATTTTAATGGAAATGAAATTCGTGAATGTCAGAGTACACTACACACACTCTCGGTGGTGACAACGACCAAATACCGAACGAGAACTCACGCGACAAGCGTGAATTTCAAGACCAAGATTTATAGTCACACGTATTCAAGAATCCGTTGACATTTCTGTCTTGGTTCCCATGCAATTAATCGCTGTAATGGATCCCTGAAAAATGTATCTTTCTTTTGCAATCACAATTTGCCGCTGCGCCGCTTACGCCATCTACGTCAAAGTGGGCGATGCTTTTTGTTCCCTCTCAAGGCAGGCTCTCTACGTCTTTTTCCATCGACTATCAGATATACACTTCCTGATAAAAGTGCAAACTAGAATTACTCCGGCGAAACCCTCCCCTCTAATATGCAAAAACTGTGGCCACTCTAATTGGACCTAATACCGGGAAAATACCACGGCACATGGCGGCAAGGAAAACAAAGAAATTCAAACGGAAGTTGATCGCCTTGAGAGACCCCACTGAGCAGAAATAATTGTTTTGACGTGTTTGGAGCTTCACATCAATTTGTCCCATTATAGCGCTCCAACATAAAGAGACGATTACAGTAACGGCAATCAAAGTGGTTGTCAACAGTTAAAATGGCATTTGACTGTCAAAAAAAAAAGTGTGAACAGAGTTCATATTTTTCACATTTCATTGTTCGTTTGCAACACATGTACATACTCGTATCATGTTGGATATTAGGTCCTTTTACGAACATGGAACATGTCCCTTAACAACGATAAACAGGACGAGGACGAGTCACTAAGGTGAAATTCCGAGACGGACTTTTATGGACCACCTGTCGCCTTGTTGTCGTCTTTTTTTCCGTTGGCATCGCAGTTACGTGTTTATCTGTTAGCAAGCGGTGGTGTTTCGTAATGTTTCAATAAAAACGAGAAGCACAAGAATGTGAGAATAATGGCGACTTGAATTATCCCTCCATTTGGGATTCCTTCCAGTATTCGATGGCTTCTGGACTGGTGTTGGTAGTTAAGTAAAGTTAAACGAAGTCACAGCTAGCCTGTAGAGGGTGTTGAAGTACGGGTATGAGGAGGTGTCTCATCCGTACTCCTAGTTTGTGTGTTTAAAGAAGAGAATTAAGAAACATAAAAGAAAAGTTAGGTCCCTTCCACCGGGTGTAGTGCAGAACACGTCCTTTACAGCAGATGCAAGAAACTTGTTTTTAACGGCACATGTTTGGGTGTCAATTGCAAGATATAATTTGTTCTGTAAACTACAAATTGCGAGAACGCTTTAATTGAAATTCATTCATGGAAGTAATTTTTTAAGGAGTGGTTTAAGGAATTAAGCGTTAGAAGTAAATTCTTGTCACTGGAACTATTGCTATGGAATCCTATGATCTTGAAATTATGATATGCCGTGAAAACTGGCTAACCTCTCTAATGGATAGAAACTCGTTATAGCGTTAAAAGGAAGTATCAATTGGGTGAAAATGAATCTTCTGAACGAAAAAGTATTGCTCTAAACCCTGCCACAATCTGCTTAAAAGTATCTGCATTTATTATTTTACAATTTACTTCTTTAGTAACATTTAGGCTGTATTGTTTTTAAACCTGTCCTGTCTATTATTTTGTATAATACTGAAGAACTCAGTCACTGTACGAGTACTACACATCGCTCAATAGAAAAATGAATATTTTTGCATGTGTTCAAATATTTTTGAATTTTAGACAGGGCGTTTTCGTAGATTGCGACAGTATAGAATTATTGATTGTATTCATCTTCTTAATGACTTGATCTTTGAACTTGCGCTTTGAATTCCCTTGCCTGCCCTTGCGTATGTAGATTTAATGCCTGTTTTCGAAGCTCCATTTGTTCTTAAGCCCCGACAGTGCCGTGGGCTAGGTAAGGAGTGTCCCAACATTATGCATAATCATTATGCATAGATCAGGCAAAAGAGCGCCAGGCTGCCCAAAACTTACTCTTGAATTCCGTGGCTAATTGTGTCAAAAAGTTCTGGCACTATTCACGAGTAAGAAAAAAATACGTCAAGACCCATCCATAAGCAGGCTATTCGTAATCCGCAAAATAACAAAGCAGCTGAATTAAATGGTTCAACTACTAGGGGGCTATGTGCCTAGAACTGGAAAAATTATCTTAAACATAGAAGTGAAAAATCATGATATGTACACCAGAGCCTGAACCGCCTAACCTTAACTACATGAGAACCAGTCTACTTAACATGGCGCTCAAAAATGTGAAGTATCAAAAGAATAAATCGTTTTCGCGCCGAGATAAGGTTCCATATCCCATCAAAACTTATTCGTTTTTGAAAATGATACGATAGAGATACTACGGTAAAAGGCTCGATTGGGTTGGAGTTACTAAAACACTTCGGAAGCAAACTTTGTTTTAGAGACCAAAACGAACACTTACTATCCATATGCCTTCTTAAGAAACTGGGTTGCTAAAGGGGATTCAACGCAAAATTTATTAAGAAACTGGGTTGCTAAAGGGGATTCAACGCAAAATTGAGGGGCCAATAAAAAGCGTGTTCTCTACTGGCGTGGCGACTATATAAATATGTTCATTAATACATATTTGCGAATAGATTCATCAGCCTCGCAAATGTGGTCTACTCAGACTATAAAGCCCCTTAAAGGTTGATATTTTGAGCCGCTTCTATTAGGAACATCATCAAATCCCTCAAACAAGTCCGTAACTGGTTCACTGACGGCCGAAAAATATCAATTGGACAGGAACTGAAATCTTTGGTCTCAACTACAAACTCTGCCTGCCACCAGGAAAACAAACTTCTATCGTCCAAGTACAGATCTGTCAGAATGCATCAGAAGGAAAGTCCGAATATAACACATCAACATAGTGTTAGATACCCAAGAAGACTTTAAAGTTCTCATATCTTTCAAATTTAAGGCTAAGCTATGGCAGCTTGCTACACATCATAAAATTACACTAGCATGGTTACACTACTAACAAAGCACCGGATGAACTTGGACCCGAACCTTTTTGTGGATTACCAATAACCCAGATTAAGAGCGACCTAACCCATTGGAATCGGCAAGAAATGCTGGCTTAAGATATGCCAAATACTTTATCATTTTATCAATGAACAAAAATAGGGCTTAGATTTTAGCTGACTTCCTTACTGGTCATTGCTCTCTATTACCATCTCAAGAAAATGCGTCGCGTCCATTATATCTGAACGACACTGAAACAGCCCACCATGTATTCTGTGTATTCTCTGCCATAGTTCGGCTTAGTCTTAAGCACTTTAATAAAGGATTTACATCACCGTCTGATGTCACCTCGCAACACAAACAAATTGAGCCAAAACTTTCGGTAGGCAAGCGAGCTAGCTCTTTGATCCAGTATGCAAGCCATAGTGCAAAGGAACAACTATTTCCCTCAGCTGTAGACTCTATTCTACGATATAAAAACCAAGTGTGGAGATATTGCTCTTTTGAAACAGTGGGAAAATATTTCCGTTACTTTCTCAAAATAATATTTCGACTGCCGAGAAACACACCATGTTGCATGCTGCACTTTGAAGCTGGGACACCGCCTACTTATGTATATGCTTAGACACCCTTAAATGCATTAACTCATGCCATAAGAACGAGAGGAAAAGTCGTCCCTAGTGGGAACGCCTTTCATGTGACTGCGGACTAAGTGTACTTGGCCGACTACGTTAAAGATTAAGTTTAACAGAAAACTGCCTGCATCTTGTACAAAATGAACTCTTACAAATCTCGGTTCTGCCAGCGCAGGTGCTATTGTTGCCAATCAAATCACCACCTTTGGGGTAAAACCTGTTTCCTAAACAACATCTATATAGATCAAATTAACACTATCCTCAAGCTGAGAGGTGAGCTAGTAAATCTAAAATTCAAATCACACCGTACAGACCTATCAATCCTGTGCCGCACCTATGACTTAAAAGTGAGAGAAGGCGGGCTTCACTTTCAAGCAGGGGGCCTTCTGCAATAGTGAGGGACTTTAATCCTCTAAAAAACCTCCCGAGGACTGGGTAACGCCTGTCTCCAAGGAATCGCATCTAGTCGTTGGACTAATCAGCAATTTATTTTTGAAAATTAATAATAAATTTTAAATTAAAAGGAAAAGCCGCCGTTTGTCGGATTTCTGATTTTTTGAATGAAATTAATTATTTTCTTGGAGATACTATTCAGTTTTTATTTTTTGTTATAATATAACCTCAGCTAACTACTACACCTAGATCAAGAGGTTTTACTCGTCTTAATCTCCTGATTACATTATCAGTATTTAATAGTTGTGTTATTTCTAAATTTACGTGGTTGAGAAGCCTAATTCTGTGTTTCTGAGCAACTTTTTTAACTTCCTCTTCAACCATTTCAATACCTAGATCTCTATGTAGATCAGCGTTTCGTATGTACCAAGGTGCATTAACAACGTTCCTCAGTACTTTATTTTGGAAGGTTTGGATTTTTTGTAAATTTGTCTGGCATGTGCATGCCCACAACTGGAGTCCATAGGACCATACTGGTTTCAGGACTTGCTTATAAAGCAATAACTTATTGTAGTTGGACAGAGATGAATATCTCCCAATAAGCCAATACATTTTACTGTAACGCATGTTTAGTTCATCTCTCTTTTTCTTTATATGCGCTTTCCAGCGTAGCCTAGCGTCCAGAGTCATGCCTAGATATTTGGCTGTATTTGAATATTCCACTACATTATTATTTATATGCCATACCATACACTGGAATATATGGTACATTTTTGTATGTAAAATTAATGTGGACGGACTTAAGGTCATTTAATTTGATCTGCCATTTTTTAGTCCATTCTGAAATATTATTTACTGCTTTTTGAAGCTTTTTTGTTGCAACTTCGACAGTTTCTCCCACAGCAAGTACAGCAGTATCATCTGCAAAAGTTGCTATAGTGATTTCTTCACTTTCTGGTAGGTCGCTAGTGAATAAAAGATATAGTACCGGACCTAGTACACTGCCTTGAGGTACACCAGCTTTAATTTCTCTTAATGTTGAGTACTCTGTTTCTTGTTTAATTCTGAAGAATCGCTGTAATATATAAGACTCTAGAATTTTCGAATACTGCTTTGGCAGTTGCTTTTGTATTTTATGGATCAGTCCTTTGTGCCAGACTTTATCGAAAGCTTGTGCTATATCAAGAAAGATAGTAGAGCAGATCTTTTTCGCTTCGAATGCTTTTTCGATTTTGTCTGTGATTCTATGCACCTGATCAATCGTAGAGTGCTTATTTCTAAAGCCAAATTGATGGTTCTGCACTAGCGATTTTTCTTCAATTATTTTTTGCAGGCGTTTCACCAGCATCTTTTCGAATAACTTGGACAATATTGGTAGTATCGATATTGGGCGATATGAGGTAACTTCGCTAGGTGGTTTGCCTGGTTTTGGAATCATTATTACCTCCGCGACTTTCCACATGCTTGGCACATACCTTAACCGGAATGCAGCATTTATAATCTGTGCTAGTTTTTTTAAACCTTTTTTTGGAAATTGTTTTAGGATTTCCCCGGTAATCAAATCGTACCCTGGGGCCATTTTTATATTTATGCTTTTTATTTCTTTGGCAAGTTCTTTAGCTGTAACCGGCCGAATAGTTTTGTCTTCTTCGCACGTTTCTTCCGCTCCTTGACAATCTTTATCTTCATAAGGTTGGAAGACGTCTTCAAGATACTTAGCAAAAATGTTTGCTTTTTCTTGACTTCTTTTTGCCCAGTTGCCTTCACTGGTTTTTACTGGCGGAATGTGATATTGGCCTGTTCATTTTCTTCGTTGCCTTCCAGAGCGAGTAGTCGGTACTAGTATCATTTGTAAGATTGGTAAGGTATGTTTTTAAAGACTCATTATTAAATTCTCTTATTGATTTTCTGAGCTTATTATTTAAATTGTTCAGTTTGGTTTTGTCGCTTGGCGCCCTTGTCAGTTGCCATCGTTT
Source organism: Blera fallax (assembly GCA_946965025.1). Classification (NCBI taxonomy): domain Eukaryota; kingdom Metazoa; phylum Arthropoda; class Insecta; order Diptera; family Syrphidae; genus Blera; species Blera fallax. The sequence continues at coordinate 33,179,259 of OX337247.1, forward strand.
CCTGACTCTCCTCTTTTCTGCAATAATTTCACAAATTTCTTGAGGGTAAGAGTTTTGTTTTATCCTGTTTGTTGTTGTGGGAGTTGCAGCCCATGCAGCTTTTTGTATATTAAGCGTAAATATTTGCACTGCTTCTTCTAGTTGATCTTCTTTTTGGATGGCTGCTGATATTTGGATACTCTCTTCCAGCTTCTGTCTAAAGTAGTTCCAGTCAGTCAGCTTATTAACTAGTTTTGGCCTATGTTTTTTCATTATTATTTTGTCTCCAAGTGTCAGAAGTATTGTAGAGTGATCTGATTGTAAATCTGGTCCTTCTTCTACAATTATTTTATTTGAAGAGATATTTTTTGTTATAAAGAAGTCGAAAAGATCTGGGGTCTTATTCCTATCTGTTGGCCAGTAGGTAGGTTTTCCCGTTGAGTGATATTTGCCGCCACCTTCTTTAATTGTTTCATATAATGCTCTTCCTCTGGTATTCGTTAATCTAGATCCCCAGAATTTATTCTTGGCATTAAAAGACTCGTGAAGACTTGTAAGGTTCTCATTCGTGTAATTAGTTTACATTTAAAACAACGTATACATGCAGACAAATTTGATTGCCGGCCATAGACCAATCCTTATTTGGCTTAAAAATTACTTCTGATGTCACATTACATACAAGTCATTTTAAACTAACTATGTATCAAGATATTACTCATCTTTACGAAGTAGTTTTTTTGAACGACTTTACACAAAGACAGTAAGTGTAATATAGCTCACCTTTCAAACGAAAAATAACCATCGGTTTCGGGATGAAGGACCCACAACTTGAGAAAGTGATTATGGATCATTGGACGAATGGTTGAAAGGATGCAATATGAACCCTACTTCATTAAGTGCACAAGAGAATAAACTCGCTATTATAACAAATTTGATGAGACACGAATTCCACATAGCGTGTCACAATCAATTCACCGCGGTTGTAGACACTATTAGTTTGAATTTACAGTCTTTTGGGATATCTTTAGGTTATCTGCCACAAGTTCCCCATGAATTATTTCTTTTCTAATCAATCTTCCACAAAGTTCAATGGCATTATACATGTCAATGCTTTGCTCTGAATACCATAAGAGGCCATTTCAGCCATCTTTCCATCAACAGCTTACTTTCTTTGCCACAGATCATAAAAATGTTTGTCAATATGTCCAATTAAGGTCTTAAACAAATGCTTTCATATTAAACGCGCTACTCCACTTTAAACTCAGGTATTTCAATTAATGTTCCTATAATACTCCTTCCACAGTGTCCACAACGAATGTTTGTGAGAGATAAAACAACAGTATCCCCCAATGGATCACCCTTTTAGTACTCTGCACATTCCATGCGAGCTAGAAGCTCCACCACAAAGGCAATAAGCAAAACGTAAAAAAGATATAAAAAAAAAGTGAAATTTACCAGTGGCGAAGAATTTGCATATCTGTGCGGAATACCAATGAGCTGGATATCAGTCTTTGTCAGGTATTGTCGAAAACAATATAGAAAAACCACATCGCCTGTCAGAACACCGACTACCGCACTGAATGCTGTGTTTTTGTGCAATTCCCGCACCAGGGTTGTAAATGGTCATCATCCATTGGGAGGATGTGAATGCATCCAGCCCTAAACACAAACATCATTCCGAACCCAACCATCATTTGGAGTGGGCGACACCAGAAATTAAATTAATTCCACCAGACCGTATTTTTCCTCTTTTTTTTTTGTTTCTTCTTGTCTATTTCACAGGCAGACACATTGTGCTTTTTTAAAGCTGTGTCCTGCTGCTACTCTAAATGAAATTGAAGCTCTGAAATAATTTGAATTACCATTTATCATTTCAGACCAATCAGCCGAACTCCCGCCACCCAAGTATCGTACCTACAAAAGATTCCAACGCTTCCGAGACACTTCTCAAAGGAGGGCACACTGGCCGGTGTGATCGGTTCTGCGGGAGGTATAGGACCACGTGGGATCGGCTGCGGCTTACCCAGCAGTTCATCAGCCAGCGCATTATTTTCACCGGCGGGATCATTGTCACCCCCTCCACCACTGGGGAGCGGTCTCCCGACGTCACCACTTCCTATGCAGAGGCAATTCCATTCATCGACGAACCAATCGATGCCCACAACATCAAACGCACTAGGATTGCCAGTCAACGATCGTCTCCCACCACCCGTACCGCCGAATCTGCAATCTGCAACAACCTCCATCGGAGCCCCACCGGGTGGTTTTCCGCAGTTTCTTCCCCACCACCAGCATCCAACACATCATCACCATCAACTACATCAACAGCCGCAGCAGCAACACCATCATCATCATCAATTCCAGCCGCATCAACAACATCTACCACCAGGTGCCAAATTCAGTTCTTCTCAAAATATCGCCAATCTTTCCGGTGGTGGCGGCGGCGGCATCATCAGTGGGGGAGGTAAAGCATCGACATCGATCTCGTCACCATCACCTCCATCCCTGCTACACCACCATCAAACTACTCATCCCAGCTACTTGGTTGGACAACAGTTGGACATACAAAGGCACTCACAATCTGACGATGACAGCGGGTGCGCTCTTGAAGAGTATACCTGGGTACCACCTGGACTCAGACCGGATCAGGTAAGATGTGTTCCCATTTCTGCGCCACTAGAATTATAGCGGCAAATACTTTGCTCTAGTGGATGACTGCCATGTCGTGCTGGGTCTACTTGCATTGTAAAAAATTATTCATTAACTTGTACATTACACGGTGCATGCTTGGTGTCAGTCATCGCGAGGGGCCACTACGTGTGCGACTTTCAAGGGCTCCTCCAACGTTGCTCTAGTAAGTTGTTACATTTCCTTTTTTTTAATTTCTATTGTAGCCAAGTCCGGGTACGGGTACCTTTTTTATGTGCACTCAAAAAAGTAACTATTACCTTGTAAGCGGCTGTTCGCCAGATTATCTATGTTGTGTGGATGGTGGAAAAACCTGAGGGGGCCTTCACGCACTTACGAGTGCGATGTTTTGATTTTTTAATTTAATGAAATATTCATTTTTCGAACAAAGTTGCTTTACGTACACATCTCATTAGATTACATTTGTAAAACACGATGCGGGAACAAAGAGGTTACATTGCAATTTTGTTCGCAGTGCTTTGTTGTTGTGACTCCTTAAATAGGCTAATCCCATTAATTCAAATGGGATTGGTCGAAAGTCAGATACTTAGTATATTACAACGGAGTCGCATGCTTTGAATTGATTGGAAAAAGTGCGTCCCAAGTTTGAGGTCTTGGAGATATCAGCATCGGTGTATAGGTGCAGAAGGGTACCATATAACAAATGGAGATGTGTCTAACCAACTAAAGGAGTTTTATTTTTACGATATCAAACGATATTTCTCAACCCATCAAGTACACTGGGCACATGTCTACGCGTGGACGATAGTTACAACTTTACAAAAGCTACCTCCTAATCCCTATGTTTTTCATCATAAATGTTGATCCAATTTGACCTCCCGAACTTTTTTTTAGAAATCATCGTTTTTTTTATATCGAAAAGTTTATATACTTCAATATTTATAAAAAATAATATGCAATAAATATTCGCCTCTGGACCTTCTGCTGCAATTGATCCCTTCGAGGTAATTTTCGATGACTTTTTCGTACATTTCGGATCGTATCTCGGCTGTAACTTGGCGGGTGTTAGTTTCTAGTTGTTCCATCGCTTCGAGTTTATTGGTAGGCACGACTTTTAGCGTAACCCAACAAAAGGAAATCCAACGACGATAAATCGGATGATTTTGGCGGCCAGTTGGCATTAATAGAACGTCAAATAATGCTACCCGTGAACTTTTCAAACTTGCAAAACATCCAACGTTACTCCCGATGTGTGGCAAGTTGCACCGTCTTGTTGAAATCACATATCTTCGATTTCTTGTCGAAAATACTCGGTTATCATGCGCTTATAGGGTTCTCCATTGACTGTAACAGTCCAACTCTCATCAGCTTTAAAAAAGTAAGGTCCAATGACGCCGTCCTAACGACAATCTTCACCAAACAGTAACATTTTTGGGTGCGTAATGGGCGCCATGGGTCAATGGTTAAAGCGTTGGATTACTGAGCGGAAGGTTCGAAGTTGAAATCCCAGAAAACACCAAAAAGTTTTTTCAGGATCCCACCTCTCGCGAATGTCTGACAAACGTCCAAGATTAATAACTGTCATGAGAAGACAATTCTCAATTTAAAGAAAAAATCTTTCGGATATGCCTTTAAACTGTAGGTCCATTCCACTTGTGCGAAAAAAAAATATGACACACGCAACACGAATTGTCGCGACAAGCTATATAGGTCCTAGACCAGTCTGTTACGCCAATCAATTGTATTTTTTTAATAGTGTCTCGTGAACCACATGATGATTTTCCTCAACCTCAACACTATGCAGCAATTTTCCCTATTGGCATACCTTAAGAGGTTAAAATGTGCCTCTTCAGAGAAGAAGACCTTTTTTGGATCTGTGTAAATTCTTCACTTTCCATGGCCTCTGGTTTTCTAGATCCAATCTGACCTTCCGCACTTTCTGCGGCTGTAAATCCTGCGTCGAAATGAGACAGAGCCATAATCGATGGTATTGGTCGCAGTATGACACTTAGCCCTAACCTGCTGCAACAACATATCGTTCACAATGTCACTTAAATTTGAAAAAAAAATAATCGTTGATCATTTTTTCGTATCGGTCACCATTGGCTGTAAAGCGAGGTCATGACTCATATTTAAAGGAATAAGGCCCGATGATGCCACCAGTGTATAATCCACACTCACTCGAAATATGGAAATATGACAATTTTGCTGATTGACGTATCAGTTGAGCTAAAAGCAAGCTTCATCGCTGAACAGAACTTCGCCATACGATTCCGGGTCATCTTGCAATTGCTTATGACTTCAAATTTCTTCGGAATGCACTGCTTTCATTCTCGTGTTAACCTAATGTCATGTAGCTTTAAATTAGTGCAAAAATTATCCACAACACGGCGAATGAATGGCAGGTTCAGATGGGCGATTATTCGGTCCATAAAAATTATGTAACTGAACACTGATTTCGGAAATAATATTCCACAATTTGGCAACATTGTTGCGGTGTAAATCTATCCACGCTAGTTGATAGACTTTACATACTAAAACAAAGCATTGACAGTTAAAAACATGACACCTAGTGTGACTGTTATCCCTATCGGAAACCCGGCGCCTCTTAAGAAGACACCCTTTAAAATAGCATGGCTTCATATTTCTAGACAGATGCCTAGAATTCCCCAATCACATTTTATCCTTTGCTACGTCTATTTTTTCCCAAAAATACCGTTCTTTATCACATCCTTCGTTTTAAATATTTACTAACGGGTACGACGAACAACGTATTCGACTCATCCTCCTTCGGAATTTTACTTTGTGTTAATTTTTTCAATTACGAACCATTATTCGCTGCCTAAAAATTCATGTTCACTAGCACTGGACAACTTTGAATACTCCTCAAATGCCTTAAAGTGACGATAGCCATGAATTGTTTATTGCTTATTATTTCAGTATTAGAAAATTGAAGTGAACTGCGATAAGTTTCATGATATAACCACTAAGTGCTTCACCATCCACAGACCATGTATCTGAAGATACTGTTCTGTATAATTGACTGCAGTCATTTCGGCATCAAACTCCGCGATGCAAAAGCGATTAACCAACACGTAAACAGTGGTGCAATATTATGGCTTGAACGATTAAGCCTGTTCAAAACTCTCGTTGATATTTATCGAAATTAAGATCACAATTGCATTGAACACTTTCAGCTTAAGTATGTATTAACTTTCATGCAAGAAGACAGGACTAAATCGCATGGAGCTTCGAAACTAATCCGTTAAGTGAATTGAATCAGCAAATTTAAAATAGCTGTTGTCAATAAAAATTAAGAGATAGACATAAGCTGCGAATGATACTGAAGGCTGACTACCAAGATTGGTCAAAAAATTAATGCGATTAGCCATAATGCTGGGTGCTAAGTGACTAAACAAGAACTTGCGATTCTCAGTTTCTGGTCTTGATAATGCGAGGTATTCGACTTACGATTTATGTATGTGTACATACGTATCTAGCATTGAAGAATATTAATTAAATCCGATTAAAATGTAAGGTCGCCCGTGGGTTTTTTTATTGCACACTCGTACAGTGTCCTGATAGTGCAGCGAAGCTAAACGCATTCCACATTAATTGATGAGAGACAGACAGACTGGTAAATTTTGTTTTTCCATACTTATACATATGTCTGCAAGCAGTGGCAACAACATGGATTTTATTAATTCTATGCACTTAATAGTAAAGTGAGTAGCGGTACTTGGTGGCTTAGTGTGAAATCGACTTAAACTTTCTGAAAAGCCAATGTGAACAAATCGATTTCACCACCCCACACATGAATTTTTCATTTTTTGTAATGGATGTGCCTGTGGCAAATGTATTTATGGAAATTCTGAAATTAACAGACACCCTGTTTTCTTAGTTTTCTTTTTTTCTAGTTGTCTTAAAGTTTTGAACATACAAAATACCCCAAAAATGGATTAGTGGTTATCGAATAATACTCGTTTCAAAGCCCATTTGGAAAAACTCTTCAAGTTCCACACTCTACGGTATGAAACGGTGAGAGAAGAGCACCTTTGTAAATTGTAGATAGGTCGTTTTTTCTTTTTTCATTTTTAACGCAATTTTTATTTGGAATTCAGTATTTCTTACATGCTAGACAAAAACGCTTAAAACTAGCTTAACTAGCTTAACAATGTAATGTAATTCTGACTTACTGACCCTATGCGGGTGCTCTAAGCTAAACCTATCGCTTAAAACTATGTCTTTCGACGTTTACGAATTGTAGATAGGTTGTAGGCGTACTCGAATTAGAGCACCTCCTCCAGTCTAATTTCCTTGATGAATCGGAGTATCTGAAGTGGGTTTAATAATCTTTTGCTACTCAGCTTCCAGTTGAATTTCCACTCGAAGCAGTATCTCTTAACCATATTTGGAAAGTATTTCTCGCTGTCTGTATGAGATGCATTTTCCTTTCCCGACGAACTCTTTGATTATTCTTAATATGGTTTCCATGGCGATTCTTTCTAGTACTGGTGGGAAGTAAATCCCAAAATCACTTCCAGTGCTGCTGTGGGACAAGTTCTCATAGCCCTTGTTATGCAAATGCAAGCTAGCCTCTGTAGTTTTTCAAAAGTTTTTCTTATTGTGCTCAGCTTGGTCCTTTAAGTCCAAGCTCCCGCTCCATACATTTTAATGGGCCTGACCATCGTGGTGTAGATCCATCTCAGTTTAGCTGGGTTATAGCCCCAGGTCTTGCCTGAGATGCTTCTGCACACCATCAGTGCTCGCGTTGCTTTGACTACCACAGCTTCTTCATGATTTAAAGAGCACCTTAGGGGTATTTGTACTGGGGCATTTTGGTCCATTGTGATTCCTTATAGATTGTCTAATTTGGTTGCCTTTCGGTTGTTTTTAATCAAGCCAAATTGTATTCTTGACGAAACATGTCATGGTCTAGAATGGAACTTGCGCAAGATCATCTAATTCTTCAGAAATTCTGTTTACGATGTACCGAAACTCACTTACTTTGAGTGATGTACAGAAAGCTCCAACGTTGTCTTTTGTGACCGAAAGATGCCGTCTAAACTAAAAGGAAGACTCTACACTACAATTTTAGACAATGTACGAAAGTATGAGAGCAAATTAACGGTAGCTGAGGTGAAGGTGTTTCGTAGGAGTGAGAAAGCTTGGTTGAATAAGAAGTTTAAAGATCCAATAAAGCCTTCGCGCAGGCTCAACTGTTATTGTCATGTTCAAAGAAAAGATTATTTAAACCTCGTCAAGAAGGCAATATCACTAAACGTTCCACTCATATCCCGAAAGAGAGGTACAGCTATGTATGTTCAAAATTAAGTATTATTATTATTTATTATTGTTTTGTTAAAAAGATTTCATTTTATTAACCAACAGTTAAAAAAGCGTAAAATAGACTGACACAAAATAAAAGTGTATTTCATGAGTCATCAGTCTAATAGTTCCAAATAGTAGGAGTGCCCAAAAAAAGCATCCAAATTCTACTTAATAAGATTAATAATTTAAAAATCAGTTAATTTTTAAATTTAGGTAGCTCAATACTTAATTGAAAATGATTTATTTTTCAACACCCCCTTCTGTGAATCGTGACATCACTTACAAGAAGTTGAACCTTATCCAGTAGTACTTTAAATAATATCAAAGTCGCTCCTATTATTTTGAGCCCAACTGTAGACCTAAGTACTCCTGCATCACAATAGCGCAATAATACCAGCACTTAGCTTTCCTGAGGGCCAGATTAATCCAAAATCAGAAGGCCTGCCGACATTTCTTGAAGTGAAGTCGGATACGTTGAGTCCATATTCTAACATCACTGAAATAAAGGGAGAACTGATTATATTTTAAGCAATTATGTTCAATAGACTAACGGTGATTTAAGTCGTCACTTACAACACCCATACCAAGCTCGTGGATATTCTAACCCTTACCTGAAGCGGATTGTATAGCGTTGCAGGTGATGCGTTGCGTTTCTATAAGTAGTCTGTACAAAAACCAGCTGCCAAAAAATCGATCGAGATTAATGTCTTTAATGAGATTACGCAGGAAATGACAGACATGATGTACCTAGTAGGGACAATACAAAACGCATCCATTACCATAACAAGTACTGAACGCACCCATATAATGACATTGGTAATTGAAATATGTAGCGCTATGTTACTCATCTGTTTTCAGTTTGTGGTTTATTTCGCCATGGGGGGGACCGATAAAAAAAATCTTATTGCGGTAGTAGCTTTACATAAATGTCAAGTGGCCGCCACTGATCTCAAGATGTCAATTTCCGCTAGAAATTGGCAAATCAGTCATTTTATGGATTCTCTTCCACACGTTTTGAAGTCCAATCATTTTTTCGTGATACAACCAACCACATTCTACAACACATTAAAGATTGAACGATCGAAAATGAATAAACAAAATATATGTATGTGTACGGTTATAAAAAAATTCACTGTGTCTGTATTTGCATTCGAATCTCAGCGCAAGGTCACTACCATTGACACCATTCATTTCTCCTTTAACCACATCTATTCACAAAGTAAGTTTAAATGCATGCTTCAAGGTATATGAATGCACCTCAGCGGGTCATACGCTTGCCCATGATCGTGAATTCAGCGGGATTTCTTTTGAAACGTGATGATAGCAAAGATTGTTTGCATTAATTTTTGGAAAGAATCTCAAGCAGCTACGACTGACATTGATTTCATGGACAGCACAGCAAGTAAACTGCGATTAAAGAAACGCTTCCCTGCTGTATCCATACGAGTGTGTATGGTACTCGTATTTCTCTAGCACGTTTCATGCTTAGTACATTCCCTGAGGAGATGCCAAGGAAATCTACTGGTTATCAATAAAAGTTGATTTTAATGTGTGGTGTTGCACTACCTTCTGCAACATTTTGCATTGTAAAGGAATAAAAGCACAAACGTTCACCGTCAAATAAACACAGCAGTACCTATGGATACATAGTTTTTAACACGTTTAGTTGGTAACATATTTGCATAGTTCAAATAACACCATCGTCAGGGGCTAAAGACTAAGCTCAGCCTGTTGCTAGATTACTTTGAATCTGTCCGGCCAACAACACTGTAATAGAGCAGGGATTCCATTTCACTTTTTGACGTTGCCCTTGTAGAGGTTCAACTTTTCTGTTTCATGAAATATTTCATCCTTATTTCCATTCCTAAATACATACCTAATTCACTCATCCTTTTTACCTTTAAAACTGTAGACCGGTCCGAAATGTGGTTAAAATTGCGAAAATGCAAACCACACGAACCAAACAAAGACTCTCCAGAGGATATCCTCAGGACAACTCAAGACTTGTAACAATATTCGTAAATGCGCGAGAGTAATCGTTTTATTCAATTAACACAAACGAAAGTTGTTTATTCACGTACGGTTGCGGTCATGGTGTGTGGTGAATAAAAACTGTAAAGTTGGCATCCTAGCTGCTTTCACGTGCATGAGGAAATGTTATACGAACGTGGTCATCGGTCGTTAAGGATGATACATGTGCGAATAAATTCAGGATTCTGTTTGATATGCAGCCGGGTAGGGATTAAAAACGTGATATACTGACATCCGGAAATGAATGTGGCATTTGTATGGCAGCGGCGAACTTTCAGTGGAGTGCGAGTAGAGTCTCTTTTACCTTTTTATAATTTTTTTTTTAAAAAACTTCAAACAAACGGGACGAATATGTCACAGATTCTTTTTCTTTTTTTTCCATTGAATGTGTTTGTCCCTTTTGTCGAAGAGTCCTATGAGATTGTGCTGGCTGTTTCGGTCAAACAAATACTGCACGGATGTGAACATTGAATGAATTTTTTATCTTTGCACAACCATCAAGGATAGAGTGAGAATGTCCTTTTTTTGGATACCGAGAGTTGTGGGCTCATTTTTTATGAAACACGATGGGAAATAGATTACTAAAGATTTATAGGGGACTTCCTGACAATTTATTCGATAAAAAAATGTTCCGCGAATATTATTTTTGAGTTGTCTGCCACATTGTTGAGAGTCAACTGAACTAGGTAGAGTGTGATAGATGGCCCTGTAAGCGAACCATAAATTGCAAGCAGAAATCTGAAATTGGTTGCACTTTGCAGCGCTTTGGGATTTGATATTGCAAAGGGGAAAAAGCGCAAATAAAAAAAATTGATACAGCAAAAAAAAAGAATATTGGAGAGTGAGAATAGAACTTGATAAAAAATTAAATGCACGGAGGTGCAAAACCTGCCTTATGATCTGTAAGGATCCGTTCAATCAATCTGTTAGGAGAAAAATTTCAGTAGAATAGATCATGTAGTGAAGGTTTATCTTGTTGCAGTCCAGTAACTTCCACCAAGCCTTTGTTACACTCAAATGTTCAGAATTCTTTTGAACATTTAATCTCCAATTCTTTGAGAAGTCATTTAAGATATTTTTTTCAAGTGTACTTTCAAGCAATTCACAGCCAGGTTCAACATAAAATTGGTTTATTATTCCATAATTACTCAAAAGTTACGCAAGGCTAATTTCATCCTGTCAGGGAGATCTCAAAGTACAAAATTTAGTGCTCACCCTTTTCCCACCCTGCTCTCAGATTATGTTGGGAGACTTCAAAGATGGCCTTAATAAAATTCAAGGACATTATCTTCATCTTGAAAACTGCAACTCTTCTTCTGAGATAATAGTTCGAGGTTTGTAAATCACTCGCTTCCATACGCTGATGTACATATGTACGTACAAGTATGTCTTCAAATAATTTTCTAATTTTTTATAAAGATAGTGCTTGATGGCGACTCACATGTTCAGTTTGTATCAACTTTTTTCGAAAAGATTTCATTGCTTATTTTGTGATTACATTGTACGTGTTAAATGCAGATTAATAATTTGTCTCAGTCCATAATCCCACAGAACCCCGACATTAAAATTCCATGAACGAAGTTAACTAGATACAGTCCATAAGCAATTGTAAGCCAAGGAAAGGTTTGTAGAGATGTATTTTTTGGAACTAGCTACGGATATTTTCACGAACCTCTTGTAGTTTTGAGTATGCGGTGGCAAAAACAGGGGAAAGATTCCTAGTGGAATCTATTAAAAGTCCCAACGAGGGTTTGGTGTGCAGCTTACTGTCGGTTCGATTACTATTTCGAAGATATTGGTTGGTGTTGACTATGTGGGAAATTCAGGGCACAGACAGCTCTAACCACTGGGAGTGAACAATTTTCTTTATCACCGACGAAGATGCAAGGTCCGGATTGTGTTCGCTTCTTTACCTCGGAGAGTAGCTTGACTTTGTCATTGGAATGAAATATCATCCTTTTCTAAATACGTTTAGTTGTACAAAATAACCAGAAAGAAGTCTCATCTGTGATTATAATCACGATCGGCATTCATGACAAACGACTGAAGTCGTTTTTAAATGTACTTTTCACCAGTATGTGCTCTTATTAAGATACACTATTTTCTCCTAGTCGCGGCCTAATCTTTATTAGGGGTACATGGACTTTTTTTTATTTTAAAAAAGAGCAACCCAGAAGTACTCAGATTCTATAAGAAGAAACTCATATTTTATTCATTTCCCTGATATGTTTGGTGGCTGTGATTGCTGTCCTCCTGGTGGGGTTTGAACTTGCAGTACCTGGCTATATTATTAGACCCAAAATATTTTGCCTTTAAATCTTTAAACTCGATTTCTTCGAATTCTTACCAGAATCGTTAGTTTTATGGCCATTGTCTATTTCAAATATAATACACTCCATTTCATAACTATATCACAGCCCCTGTATTTGCATTTTTTAAGATTAAAATAATTTTATTTGCAAGTAACCGTTTTTACCCGAAAGAGTAATGAAAATGAAAACCATTTTATGAAAAGTTAAAAAGTTCCGTTATTTTTCATGAGAAAAGAAAAGAAAACACTTTTTCGCATTTTTCATAACTATATCACCACTTCAGTTTTAATTTGATAAAAATTTACTGCATGTAGAAAACACATAATTCTTTAATGATCAGTATTTTGTAGGACCTCCTTTGTTTTCCACTAGGGCGAAAACCCTATTTGGCATACTGTAAATTAGGTTTTTCAGCATAGCCTGTGGGATAGCGGCCCAAGAGGTAGTTATTGCTGCTTTTAGGTTAGCCACGCTATTGAACTGCCTGTTATTGGCGTAAATCTTTCGCACCAGTATGCCCCAAAGGTTCTCAATAGGGTTTTGATCTGGTAACCAAGCAGGCCATTCGAGAACATTGATCTTATGTCGATTAAACCACGACTTGGTTGCTCTGCTGGATGAATAGCGGCCATTCCGAGCCCTGATTATTTACCAAAAATGGCAAAAGTTGTGTTTCAAGACACCAGTGTATTAATCACTGTTCATCCTAGTGGATGGGAAGGCTAATGGTAATGTTACCGCTAAAAAAAATACCGCCTCACACCATCAGACTTCCACCCCCAAAATTTCTTCTTGAAAAGTGCACGGGATCTTTTCGCAGATCTCTCCAGTAGTATCATGTCAACCATCTGGATCGCCAACAATTTTATGATAAGTTGAAATTCCGTTATTATTCATAAGAGAAAAGAAGAAGAAAAGACGAGAAGAAGACGAAGATATTAAGAAGAAGAAAAAACAATTTCAACCAAGGAAGCAAAATTTTTTTTAATAATTTTAAAAAATATGTTGGAATGCAGATTATAAAATTTTTTCAATATTTGGTATGTGCACCTTTAGCTGCGATAAATGCTCTACTCTTCGAGGCATGCTCTCTAGACATGACTGAATAGTGTCCACTCAAATATGATCCTTTCTATGAGCTCCCTTTCGGTGGTAATAGCACTTATAACCACGGCCCGCTTTAGGACTTCTCAGACATTCTCTATCGGGTTCATGTCGAGAGAATTGCCTGACCAATCCAAACCCTCGATTTTTTTTTTGCTCCAAACGATCGTGCTTTTGGCTTTATGACATAGAGCTCCGTCATGCATAAAAATTGTCTTTTCACCTTCAGAAAAGCTTACAAAATGTGACTTTATTTTTTGGGTCTAATAATATGGCCAGATACTGTACACCGGCCAGATCACAAGCTAACATACTACCTACTACACAGTGGCCAGCTTGTGGTTTTATTTTTCTGGCTTTTGTCGGCTTGATTGTAGAATTGTGTTTAAACATTTCGACGACCATTGTATCTTGCCATTTTGATCCCTTACCTGGCTCATCATCCATGTTTCCAGTTTCTTCGCAGCGGCTACCCCATTTGTAATGAAGTTGTTTGTTGCATCAGTGATTGTACTTCATAGTTCATGATGCTCATTCCCTCGAATGTAGGGACGTATTTCGACTCACATACCAACTTTCAAAGGTGGTTACTACGTTGTGTTTGGTAATTGAATCTCGTGAATTGTATGCATGAATTGCAACCGTAAGTGCCTTGGCTTAAGACTTATAGAAGCTTAAGCCAAAGCTAGGCTTCTAAATTCAGTGAACTTTTTGATGTACATACCTAGATCCATTCGAGTAGCTCGGTCCAACTTCCGCAGAGAAAACACTTGACGAAGTTTTTACATTAATCCTTTCGTCGAAGGGTGCTTGAAAAAATGTAAGTCAGCTAAATTCGGTGTCGCTCTCCTTGCTTCCTGCCCCGGAAAGGCTTCAGCGCAAACCATCAGCGACCGATTTGGCTTTGACGAATCATCGCTTGATACGAACTGCTTGCTGCTATCAGCAACTACAAAAGCTAGGTTTGTAGCACCAAGGGCCTTGCCTCAAGTGCTAGCGCCCTTCTCCTTCTCCTCGTTTTCCGTTGCTTGACCGCCCCATCAGTAGCACCAGCCGCAGTGTCGAATATTTATTTACTCTTCCGTGGCTATCTGATTTGTCTCTGTGTGAATTGTCTTCCACTTTGCCAAGGTCAATGGAGAGCCTTACTTGGTTTTGGAAGAAAGTTGCTGCTTCTGTGTAAACCCTGGCTAATACTCTGGAGAACCAGTTGACCGCTATAGATACATTTTCTTGTTACATCGGTTTCATACAGCTTTCAAGAGAAAACTAAAAATTCACCAACAAAGGCTCACGGAAAACCCACTCCGCCGATATTCCATTCCTAGCACTCACATGACTCTAAAAATCGAATCAAAATTTCAAACTATGCAGCTCACGACTATAATTCTTCCTGTTTTTAACACACTCTGCCTTATAAAGCGATAATCTTTCCAGTCATCGCAACCAATAATTCTGATTAAGTTCCCGCACAGAGCATCTCGTCCTTAGCTATTAAGATCCGTACAGTTGCAATCAGTTCCAGTCATTCAATTCTAGTTGAATATTCAGAAAGATAATTCGCAGAATATTAACACGATCTAGACTACTATGAGGGCACGGCAATTTTACCCAATCATTTTTTCCAATCTATCTCAATTCTCACCTTTGATCCAAGCAACGTCCACTCGGTGCTGGATGCAAAGACAAACCACATGGCCGTGGTGTTTCAACAGCAAAACACTAAACTGCAGCACTCAGCTGGGTGCCACCACATCAGAGCGACGAGGAATCCCATTCACTTCAGTTCGTCGGAATACCAACACCAGCTTCTCCGTGAAATGCTAATTCCGACCTGTTGCAATCAAAGTCGATCTCGTAAGTCCTTCTTATGTGTACATTAAGCTAATAGTCGTCATAAATTCCATGGATATTTCCAGTATAAATAACAGGATGCAAATATGCGCGGAGGAAGCTTTTGTGCACCTGCGGTCACGGCCAATTCCAGTTGATGCTCTTATTAATAACCGTTTTTATTGCAGCTATCACCCGCGGTTGTATCGCTTGTAACTCATGGTTAACGCTTCTTTTTGTCCTCTTTCAGGTGCGATTGTATTTCTCGCAAATACCCGATGACAAAGTGCCATACGTGAATAGCCCCGGAGAACAGTATCGAGTGCGACAATTGCTGCATCAGCTTCCGCCACATGATAATGAGGTAAGAATCACTCACTGGATGTTAGGTATCCACTTCCCATTGTCCATTTTCGAGGGGCTTGGGTTTAGATTTCGCGTATTCGGATACAGTTACATGGTTTTAAAGTCAGCATCTCTTGCCCTTTCCATCGATCGGCCGGCCGGCCGGCGGCAGCAATAGCGAAGCAGCGCCAACGCGTTTCTGTTGCATAACAAGCGTACCGGATCAAGTGATTTGCATATATGGGAGCTGATGGGATGGCTACCGTTTTGGACCGCTCTAAGTGGGCAGTAGTAGTGTAGCACATTCAAATGAAGTGAATAAAGTTGATTGACCAGTTCTCGAATGGAGGAGGATTGGATGATGATATTGTTGCATACTCGCCGTATGGCGTAACTGCATTCGGGATGGGAGGGATGCGGCAAGCTACGATGACAGCTTGCATGGCATTGATCGGATTGCCCATTGAATGATCATTGTTTGTTGTCATTTTAGGTTCGTTACTGTCACTCACTGACCGACGAGGAGCGCAAGGAACTCCGGCTGTTCTCGTCGCAAAGGAAACGCGATGCACTTGGACGTGGTACTGTGCGACAACTGATGAATGCCAGGCCGTGCGATGGGGTAAGTGTACTTTGAACAGGAATTCTAGACTTAAAATATTTACTATGCTAATTGAACATTATGAGTGGTCTGACAAGTCGCCGAGCAGACATGACATGCGGCCGCAGAGTGCATTTATTTATCAGCGCAAATGTCTGCGTTAATTAATGTAAACGCAGGCGGACAGTGTTTGTGATGTCGTTTTTGCAATCTACACCTGTTTGCGCATCGAATTGGATACACAGTCTTTGATAGATGATTTTGAGATTCTGAAGAAGATTTCATTTCCAGAAATCTGTTAACGCAATGGAGAGTGCTGTAGTGCAACAAGCATGAAGAGCAGGAAGTGGATCATTGATCATTGCTGCTTTTCAATGAAGTTACATGGTTGTTTTATAAATTGCAAATGATGGTGTTCGCACTGAAAAACTATCTCACTTATCGCTGTCGATTACAAGCAGTTTAATTCTGCATCTAATAATCGATTAATGATCCGTCACCTAATTATTATCTTTAAGTGTGGTGTGAAACTGATTTAATTAATCAATAGAACCGGAGTCCTAAAGACCCGATGATTCTATTCCCTTTCCAGAGCTAGTAAAGCTATAGAACAACTTCCTTCGATTCTTCTAGCATCAACAGCTGAGCCTCATCCACTCGAAATGGCCCAATCACGATTATTTTGATAATTCTGCTGATTAGTTTGTTGATTTCAACCACACCCACTCCCATCGTCGAAGTCGTGATAGGTGAACTATTCTTGAATTGTTAAAATTAAATTCTGTCTGTAGAAGTCTTAATGCCTTGTTCATGACTTTTCTCAGACGAAACTTTACAGCTATAAGTGCAGAACTTCTTCTCGAGTACTTCCTTACTACGAGGATATATAGTATAGACCTATCTATATGTACATAATGTCTGCCTTGAGGGTTTCTCCTTAGACAGGTACCATCTAAACCAGTGTAGACTGATGTTGATTATAAACAAAGCCTTTGCTTCCAACCTCGCAATTTCAATCTGTTTGAACAATGCAACAAGAATTTTCCCTGAGCATTAGGATATCACCAATTTCATTTATTCCACATGTCTTATACGAATGTGAAGGAAATCCTTGTTTCTAACTTTTACTGGATAGTAAATCCATACCTCGTTTACAGCTGTCCATTCATTCCCGTTGTAGGGTTCTCGATAGGTCAGTAATCCAAGCATACCTCCCTACTCAAGTAGAAGATCTAATTCTAATTCAGCTGCTGGATCTGTTTTTAAAAAAAGTCAATGTATCTGCTCTGACTAGACGCTAGAGTGATGGATAAAATCCTCTTACGAGTTTCACGCTCTATTTATGTATATCACTCGATAGCGCCGTCCTTAACGAGGTTGTAACTCGTACTCGTACGTAAGCTACGAATCTCCGCAGTTTTCATTTTCCAGCTTGCTGACTATTGCTAATGACGCGGGATTCCCTTTTGAACATAATCAAACCAAGACTCCAACAAGAGAGGCAAAGAAAGCAATTTACCAACGGGGCTAGATACATACTCGCAAGTGTACTGAAATTAACACAATTTCCCGTCACGTGATGCTTTTTTCCGCGAAAAGTTTAAACCTACTTTTTTGCTAAAAAGTTATTTAAAAATGGCCGGGAAATTTAGAAACTCATTATTCAGACAACAGATCCTTTTTTAAGCTTTTATACGTCCATAGCACATAACCACATCTGCGTGAATCGAACTTAATTAGATCCTTTCATTTGATAATGGAAAGAAGTTGTTTTTTGACACACTGTTAGATCTGAAAGTATAAGAAATTTAAATTTGGTGCCATAGGATTCGACTCTTTATTCCATTCTGTGGCTATCTACGGGGATTCAGAATAGAAATACATACATAGGCTTATTTTGATTTAAATGCATTGCATTTAAATGTGACATCGTTAAGATCCTTGGTGTCATATATATAAACTTCCTCTGATATCCCTAGGCTTCTAAACCGGTGTTGAAAAGCTTGCTTCATAAGGACTTGCATTTAAAAGTGAAAAAAAATATTACTTTGAGCACCCTGTCAGCAAATCAGAAGCTTGACTTACAAATGTAATCTTGTTTAAGTATCCATACAGTATATTAGAGAATGAAGCTTTGGGCTTTAAACGTCATTTGGTGGCTTCTAAAGTATACAGGGAAGGTATCGAATAACGACGAGAGTTGAAGAAAGAAGTTTAATACAAGAAATAGCTCGAGGTTTCATTTCTAACACACCGTTTCAAGATCAGCAATGGAATACAACAAGGGCACCAGAACACCAAGGGACTACACTCTACATAATCCATTCTAAGATGGACTAGCCGCTGTAAACCACCAACGTTTTACGAAGTAGGTTGAAGATCAATACGGACAAGCACATGTCCCACATGTACGGCAGCGACTAGGAGAAAATAGGGTCTGCTTTGATGAATAGAAAAATAAATGAATAGCCGCCCATAATATTGCTGTCTTTATTGAAAGCTAAGCCGCTATTAATGGGATAATATGTAAACCCAACTTAGGGCAAAGAGTTAGCATTAGGATCTGGGAAGAATGATATTCACTCTCACTTTAGAAAAACGCCAAGTCCCAGTCGGGCTTCGAACCATGCGTTTTTCCATACTGTTATTTACATCGGAGACCGCTTTTGAAAGGGTGGGGTCATAGCAAATCCTTTTTGGTTTCGGTTTTTATTTATTCTTACACTCCTTGCTGAAGACCCACGAAACAGATTTTGATAAAATTCGGTGTATTTGCCTGGCCGACAATTTGCGAAATTGATATAGGTAAATGGGATAAGGTCGGTTGGAAGGCAGACGGGGAATCGTGGAACTTCAATTCGTCTTTGCCGGAAATCTATTAACGAACTTTGGGAAAATTTAATAAGTAACACACCAATTTCCAGCTTGGACTCTATTTTGAATAATATTATTACTGCTGATGAGATACATTCTGTTAGATACTCTTTTGAAGTTGTATTCCCTTATTGTAATAATTTGTGTCTCTTTCTTAAGTCTCTTGACTTCTGCAAGTACTTCCGCTTAATTTTTAAACCGTACTAAGTTTCCTCTTTGGCTCTGAAGATTCTTGGTTATATTTTGAGTCACATATGTATAAGAAAGCTTCCTAAATCCAAGACTATACTGTTATATTCTTCAAATTTTTTATGTTATATAAACGCGAAGTCTCAGCTTTTTAGATTACCCAGAATCTTGCAAATAGAATTTTATAGGACAGAAAGGCAGAACTCCAACATAAATAAGTTTTAAGAGCGATTAAGGAGCTATGAATAATTCAATCACAGATGGTATTTCGGTGAACTATTACCAATTTCTTAGTAATGTGGAATTCGAAACTTCCTTTAGGACATTCCTACAACTTTTGTAGAATAAAATACGCTTCTATTCCTTTACCAATATATTTTCATTTCCAATCGAACTCCCATTTTGTTTATAGGAAACCTTAAATATAAAACAACGTCCCATAACTCTACATCAATTTGTAATTTAAAGTCTAAAAGTGAAGTACTACTCATGTATAACATTACAGAGTCAATACCACTTCCTACAAATTCCTTGCCTTCCCGAGGACCCTTTCACAGTTGTTCTCAACTCACACTGTCTGTTCAATTTAGCATCTGTTTGCTTTCCAATTTGTAGTTAAAAACCTCGAAAAGGATGTTCAACAACGCACGTACATAAATGCAAATGACAAATCCTTATTCTCACATCAGAATAATACATACTCTCTTTCACTGTTAAGCATCTTCAGAGCACAAACCATCAATGCCATCAAAGACTAACTTCAAGCATCACAAATATTTACTAAATCCCCAGCAACTTGAGACTTATTTTCCTTTGTGCAAAGTTTCACTCTGCATCAGTTTCAAAGGACACATGACACGCGATATCCTATGCAAACAACTGTAACCAGACATCGAGTACCCCACCCACCTAACTAAATGCAGATATCACAGGATTTAAACGCCACCATCATTATCATCCCTTTACAACTCCCCGATATAATTACATCCTTCAATACCAGTGAAAATCCTTCAGCACGAATTCCTTTTAAACACTGATACTCAAGTTTAACAAATTTCAAGCACGCTGAAGACTTTTACCACTTTGTCGCAAAGATTTATGTTCTACTCACTCCTGGCACATGTATCATCTGATTTTTATTATCATTGTCGTCCTTAAGTACATTCTTCTTTTCCTTGTTTTTTTTTTTTTTTTTTTTTGTCTTTCTCATGCCAACCCATCTTGTGCTCTTTCTAGTGTGACGATTCTATATCCACTGGGGACATAGCTGTGTTCGCGTCACGCCTTGGCCCAAATGCATCATGGCACCCGGGATGTTTCTCCTGCTGCATCTGCCGGGAACTTCTAGTCGACCTCATCTACTTTCATCGTGATGGACGATTGTACTGCGGACGGCATCATGCAGAAACCCTTAAGCCAAGATGTTCCGCCTGCGATGAGGTAAGTATCAAAAGAAAGTAGCGCCTTATATCCAAATATAATATTCTCGACTCTCCTCTTATAGATCATCCTGGCCGATGAATGCACCGAAGCCGAGGGACGTGCTTGGCATATGAATCATTTTGCCTGCTTCGAGTGCGAGAAGCAGTTAGGTGGCCAAAGATACATAATGCGAGATGGCAAGCCGTATTGCCTGCATTGCTTCGACTCCATGTTTGCAGAGTACTGTGACTACTGTGGTGAGGCGATTGGGGTGGATCAGGGCCAAATGAGTCATGATGGGCAGCACTGGCACGCCACAGATGAATGTTTCTCGTGCAACACTTGTCGTTGTTCACTGCTCGGCAGAGCATTCTTGCCACGGCGTGGGGCAATTTATTGCTCTATCGCATGCAGTAAGGGTGAACCGCCAACACCATCGGACAGTTCAGGAACGGGAATGTATCCACCTGCAACGCAACGTGTCAGACCACAAGCTCGCTTGCCTAGCGCTGAATCAAGTACGCCACCGCTGTCACCGCAGTTGCAACAGCAAACTATGCCGCTGCAGTCACCCCTTGACCATCAGACCATGTACCAGCTACGCAGTCAACCAGTGATGGCCGGCAGTCCGATGTTCGAGCGAAAACCTCATCACGCACCATACACGCTGTCACCTGACACCAAGGACGACCAATGTACAGCAGATTTCACCGACTTTTCCGGCGGTGGACCATCCAACTCCTCACAGAACATGACACCACTAACGTCCCCGGGCGAATACCAACAGATAATGCCACAAAAAGCAGTCAGCAGTGACGGAGGACCGTACAATTTCACCGAAATGAGTCTAAACCTTGACACCTGGAATCCCAAACACAACAACAGTAGTACAAATAGTTATAACCTCTCACAGCATATCCGCAACAAAATGGACACCTCTCTTACCTCCAGCATGCCGGAGTTGTCTAATCATCCAGCACCACCGACATCCGAACCCATGTTCACCGAAATCCGTTCATCGATGGCATCTCCATCTGAGGTGCCAGAGCTCCCTACACCAAATCTATCGGTAGCATCAACGGCCGCCCTCCCCGACATAATGGGTGCACAAACAACCCCTGAAGGTGAATTCCATTTAAACAGTCCACAACAGAATTCATCGCTTTCACCGGCAACTCCTCCAGCACCCCTACCCATACCCGAGAAGAAAAAGGGCGTTCGCTTCGAGGGTATCCCCGATACCCTGCCACGTTCCAGGAGCTACTCAGGCAATGGGGCTGGCACTGGCGGCGGCAATAGCAGCAACAACGGTGGTGGCAGTAGTAGTAGCGGCGGTATTTCGCGGCGCCGTCGTCGAAGAAAATCATCTTGCAAAAGTAGCAGCTCCTCATCCTCATCGCATCCTAATCGACACGGCAGCAAAGAACACCAACAACATTCATTATCGTCATCGTTTCAGGGAATCACGACGGCACAAAATCGAGATGATGAATCTGACGCCTCAAGCGTTTGTTCGACATGCTCGTCGAGCTCGTCCAGTTCGGAGGACTACCTGTACCAGTTGCCCCAAAGGCGTCACTACGGTGGCGTCCGTGTCAGCTATGTGCCCAACGATGCTCTGGCGTACGATCGCAAACGCAAGCCTTCCGATCTCGGCTCAGACAAGGATAAAAACTGTATCATTTCGTGACGATATTTAATTGCATCATATCCAACGTCATATCTAAACCATAGTGTGGGACTCTGGGAGTTCCACAAAAAGCAAAACTCTTGCGGCGCTGCCATGGTGCGTCCGCTGCGTAATTAAGTCGATGTAATTCTCTCCTTCTTCGAAGAATGCCGAGATAACGTCCGAAAGAAATCGTTTAACGAGTAGTATTCATAACAAAACAAAGAAGTAAGATATTTTATCTTGTAAATAGAACCATAAAAATAGATATAAAATATGTATACAAAGATTCAAATATATTTATATACACAGAAAAAAAGTGAACGCAATGCAATTAACAAGAAACCACACACAAATTCTAAACACATATACGTTTTGGTATATTTTTTTATAGCGCAATAGATTTAAAATAAAAAAAAATATTTTTAACAAATTTAAGGTATCAATAAAGTGTTTGAGATTTTAAATTACCTCAGTTGAGTTTCATTTATTTCTGTCTTACATACATAAGTACGGTTCGCTGATTTAATTGATCGCAGTTGGTGCGGACTATAGGTCCTTTGTGAGACTTCAAAGTTTGCAATTTTCCTGTGCGGAAGGCTAGTGATCTTAGTTGGTGATTGAATATAAAAGTAAGACCATATTCTTAAAGCACAAATTTTCTATAAAAATTGTAGTGTGAAACATGGAATCGAGAAGGTACTTGGGTACACTTTACAATTCCAATACGTACCAATCACGTTTAAGAGGCAAACAAAGAGCGTATGGATATGCGTATAGATATGCCGGCAATGAAAGAGTTGCTGACGTTGCAAAGACTTTCCAGAATTGGACCTTTTCCAAGCCATTCACTTTGTAGGTATCCCACTTCGTAGTAACTTTCGCAAAATCGATGATACAAGCATAAAAGAACAAATGTGCGCTGGTTCAACCTGTGCGAATGCATTAGGTAGAGGCTACTCTGATCAGTCTTTGAAAAGAAGAGGCTTTTTCTTTCTTTAAATTTAGTTACAACAATTGTCTTGTAATTCGTATTGCTATCCAGATGGTTATTCCCGAACAGTTTATTTTTTCAGGTTCCTTAGGTTTATAATTAAGGAATAATGAGCACAGTAAACCCAATTTTGGATTCATTAACGTGATTTATTTTCACTCGGTCGTATTTGTTTAAATTTAATATGATCTCTGAAATATTTGACACTAAGTTTTGGAAAGCTTCCTAACTGGCATGTAAAAAAATATATTTTAACGATTCTGGCTGAATTTCAAATCTAAGTGATAGGCGAACAAGCATTCATGGATAGCAAATACTTGCAACACATTTACGGATTTTATTTTTTTAATGTAGAGGGTGAATTTCTTTCTTATTTTAATGCTGTCAACAATAGGGCAAGCCTCCGCGGTAAGGAATGGATAATTTTACGCTGGAACAACGTTTAGAAATATTAAACAATTATTCCCAATGTTAGTGATGTATTCCAAACACTATGTAGGTGAAATTTGAAAACAAATTTAAATCCAAAAAAATCCACTTCAGCGGATGATTTAAGGAAATTCATAAAGAAAGTTCGTGGACCTGGTATGCTTATGGATAGGAAAAAAGCGAAAAACAACCATACCCCATAAACTGGTTTGATAGGATGAGCTACTGGCAAACCTTCCTGTAAATAGCTTGATTCAAATCAGTGAAATCGGAAAATGTACTCTCTTCAGTAAAGCAACAATCATTGAAAATATGGAAGAATGTAGTTTTAGTAGCAATTTTTAAAAGAAACCACCAGGTTATCTACCCTTCATATTTGTAGCTTCCATTGCCTTTTAACAAGGTCGATCAGACTTTTCTTTCCCAGATTTGGTATTCATTCGAATATGAGAGAAGATAAAAATTCACACATACGTAGGTTGTTACTTTAGTTTTGTGGCTCACAAAGAAATTTTCGCTTTGGTGTTGAACACACCTCTGCATACGTTGACCCTACCATTCTCAATCCGCCTCTGAAACAAAACTAGGTTTCCACCAGTGCTTGGAAGGTGTATAAATCCAAGCATTTAGTCCTTCATGAAAAGGAAGAAAAAGTCACAGCTAAGTCCGGATTTTTAGTAGATGAGCCACCAAGTCTGTATTTGAAGCGGCCAGATAGAGAAAAAAAATCGCTGGCCGTTTTTCAGGCAGGACGGTGTTACAGAAGAACATTAACAACATAAATCGTACGTTTGGAGAATATACCAAGTATTTTCTTGCCAAAGATTCGTGCATGCTTTACTTTAGCTGGCTTATTGTCGATTGGTAAGACCCATTATCGTGATTGTCTGGCTTATAATAGTACATCCAAGTTTCGTCACCGGTAATAATATTGAACACTTCTCTTGACCGGCCATGGTTGAATTTTCGAGCATTTTCTTACAACTTCAACTCGCACCTTCTTTTAGGCCTCGATTAAATTGTGCTCTTGACAGCCAGATGATCATGCGAAATTGTTTTAATGAAGGGTACAGATGCCCAAGAACAACTCGATATCTCGTAATTATATCAACGCGGCGATTTTTTTGAAGATGATGACAGTGGCAGGATGTCCCTTACGTGGCTTGTTTTCGAGCAAAGCTACCCCACGTTGAAGTCATCGCTCTATAGAGGCCAAGGATGGTGCATCATAGCCAAATAATCTTTTTAAAGTTTTTTTCGAAAACTGTTGTCGACCCAATCTAAACTTAACCAGCAACCAACCTATTTTTTTTTTTTTTTTTTTTTTTTTTGTTGATGAAGGTGAAAATCTCGAAAGACACAATGGGGTTAGAAACCCAAAGTAGTGTGGGACTCTAACCGCACTAAAAACACCTCCTTGATCATAACCAATCAACTAGTGATCGACAAAGATTTTATTTTCAACGTTTAGTTGGGTTTGAGAAGGTATTATAATTTAAATACGGGCTCTCATAATTGTCAAAAAAGTTCATGGGGCTTGGTTCTTCTTAACCTACGAATATTATTTCGTACATTTAAGACATCGTCTATCTCAGGATTGATATGCATCTGCAAACGCTCGTTGTGACGCATTGCGTACTTTTTAATTGTATCTTCTACGAGGTCAATCTGCAAATCTCGATGCAAGTCACTATTTCTAATGTACCATGGGGCATTCACTATTCCCCGAAGGACCTTATTTTGAAATGTTTGCAACATTTGTACATTTGTTTTCTTTGTGCAACCCCATAATTGGATACCATACGTCCAAACGGGTTTTAATATCTGATTGTATAATAGGATTTTATTCTCAATGGACAGTTCTGAGTTATATCCTAACAACCAATAGAGTTTTCTATATCTAATATTTAGATCTTCTACTTTCTTTTTCACATGTTCCTTCCATTTCAGTTTAGCATCCAGATTCATACCGAGATACTTCGCTGTGTTAGAGTAAGGAACTACTTGATTATTAATAACCACTGGAAGATTCGTTATTTTTTTATTTGTAAAATTGATATGGATGGACTTTGACTCATTAAGTTTAATTCGCCATCGCTGCGTCCAATCACATATCTCGTTGATTGAATTTTGTAGCTTTTCTGTAGCTTTAGCCACACATCCATCTGTTGATAGAAGAGCAGTGTCGTCTGCAAATGTGGCTATCATGGTATCACTCGCATGCGGTATATCACTCGTATATAATAAATACAGGGTGGGTCCTAGAACACTTCCCTGTGGAACACCTGCTTGTATTTCTTTAAGTTCAGAATACACTGAGCCATAACGAACTCTAAAGAATCTATTACCTATATAAGATTTAAGGATCTCATAGTACTGTCTAGGTAGATCCCTATGAAGTTTAAACTCTAAACCCTTATGCCAAACTTTATCAAAAGCCTGTGCAACGTCCAAGAATATTGCAGAACAAATTTGTTTTTCTTCCAGTGCCTTTTCTATAACATTAGTTATACGATGCACCTGGTCTATCATCGAGTGTTTATTCCTAAACCCGAATTGATGGGTAGGGATAAGCTTTCTTTGCTCTATAATTGGATCTAACCTTTTAAGAAGGAGTTTCTCGAAAAGTTTTGAAAATAACGGTAAAAGTGAGATCGGCCTATATGAGGTAACTTCTGATAAAGGCTTACCTTGTTTAGGAATAACAATAATTTCTGCTATCTTCCAGTGATGTGGGACATACCTTTGTTTAAAGCAAGCATTAATTATAAGCTTGAGTTTCAACAAAGCAGTTGGAGGAAGTTCCTTCAAAATTTGAGCAGTTATAAGATCATAACCTGGTGATTTTCTATTATTTAGATTATGAATACATGTCTCGATCTCTCTTAATGAAACATAAGGAATTTCCTTTTCGTCTACTCTGTTATAGAAATCAAGATCTTCATTTGCTACCCTAGGTGGAAACGGTTTGAAAACATTTGAAAGGTGCTGACAAAAGAGTTTAACCTTTTCCTTTGGATCGCCGATCCATTTCCCATCAGATGTTTTCAACGGGGGATCTTGCGCTTGAGGTCTCTTTAAACGTTTAGCAGCCTTCCAAAGGGAGTAGTCTGTGACTTTGTCAGCTGTTAGATTACAAAGGTATTTAGTTAGAGAATCATTTTTGAATTCAGTAATAGTTTTTTTAAGCCTATTATTGAGTCTATTAAAAATGGTTTTATCGCCAGGATATCTTGTCGCTTGCCATTTTCTACGAGCTCTTCTCTTTTCAAATATAAGTTGCTTGATTTCTGCGGGGTATTTCACCGAAGCCTGTTTTTTTTGTTGATTAGTCGGTGTACTATCTTCTGCTGCCTGTTGCACATCGGCAATGAATTGTTCTGTTTCAATGTCAATATGTTTTGTTGTGACTAGTGGGGACCTAAGGTTAATGAAACCTTCGATGAGTTCTCTGAATTTACACCAGTTCGTTCTTTTGTTTGTTAGTCGTGGGTTTTTTATCTGTTCTATCGATAAGCCATTGACTGTTAGGATTATAGGTGTATGATCCGATGACAGATCATCACTGCTTTTAACTTTAACTTCTTTTCTATTAATACCTTTCGTTATGAAGAAGTCGATAACATCTGGTATTTTCGCTGGGTCAGATGGCCAATTAGTTGGTGATCCAGTCGAAATAAATTTACAGTTAAAATTTCGCCCTGATTTGTAGAGCTTCCTGCCTTTTGTTGTTATTAGTCTTGACCCCCAATATGTATGTTTTGCATTAAAATCACCACCGATGATGAAGTTGTTACCTAACATTTGAAAGAGATCAATTAGGTCTTCCTCTGTAGGCGAGTGCTTGGGTGGGCAGTATATCGCAGCTATTTTAAACTCCTTGCCTTTAGTTTCTATATTTATTGTCGCTACTTGCATTGTTTGTTTTGCTATTTTTGGCAATTCGTAATGATCCAAAGTACTTTTCACGATCACAGCACTCCCTCCCCTGGCACTGTCAGCTGGATGAGGAGAGTGAAAACAAAGGTACCCAGGAATTTTAATCTTAGTTCCCTGTTTGAAATGAGTTTCAGAAATCAGGCAAACATCAATATCTTCGTTACATAGAAAAACCTGAAATTCAGGGATGTGTTGGAGTAAACCATTTGCATTCCACGTTGCGACATTTAGATTATTTTTAATCATTAATATTTTGTTGTTTTTTTCCTGCTTCTTTGCTTAGCAGTTTAATAATTTTATCCTGATTATCCAATCTTTGGATAATAGTAATAAGCATTTCCTTTATCGATATTTCCTCTTCCTTTCGTGTATTTTTCACAATTTGGGAGTATGATTTACTTTCTACAGGTATGTTCGTTTTGGCAGCAATTGGCACTTTGTCTAGTTTCTTGTTTTCAGCGTTTACTTGTTGCTTGCTTTTATTATTGGATGTATTTCGTTGGTTGATTTTAGTAGCTTTACTTTTCTTTTCTTGATATTCTTTTGCCATCGGACAGCCTCTATAATTTGCTGGGTGATCACCATGACAGTTGATGCATTTTGCTTTCTCGTCCTTCTTTAGAGGACAATTATTTGTTGGATGTTTTCCTTCACATTTAACGCAAGCAAAATCTCTTTTACAGTAACTTTGCGTATGCCCGAAGGCTTGGCATCGTTTGCATTGGGGTATTGAGTTTGAATTCTTTCGAAGTGGCTCGATCTTAACAACAATACCCATTATTGATTTTATGTTATATATCTTTTCGACTTCTTCTTGATTATGAAAAGAGAGCATAAAAAGAGATAATTTTCTGTTTATTGTCATTGGTCGCCCATCACTACCTCGTGTGGTTTCTTTTTTAATTAGGTTTTTGGCTTCCAAAATCCTAAATTTGTTATTACTTAAGTCTTCGACGATATCGTGTTCATCACACGAGAAGTGAAGGCCTCTGGCTACTACTTTAACTGGTCTAGTAGCTTTATTTTCATATGAGTGCCACTGGAACTTTGTTTTTGTCAATTCCTCAGTGATTTCTCTATATGTGTCACTGTCATCAACATTTATTTTCCATTTATTGTTATTATAGGATGTGAATTTACAAGACTTTTTCGTTTTTTTTTCTATTACTTTTTTTAACTCACCAAATCTGTCCACTCCCGAGATCATTATTGGTGGTGGTAATGGCTGTTTTTTCAAACCAGTGGTTAACTTTCCAAGCCTTTTATCACTTGTCTTACCTTGTAAATTTGCTTGTTTAGCATCCTGTCTTCTTGCAGATAATTCAGGACTGTCTTCTGCCTTGCGTTTTTTCGTAGGCCTTTTGTTTTTCTTTAGATGGCTGCCTATTTCCAGTGCGAGCTCCT
The DNA here is from genome assembly GCA_946965025.1 of Blera fallax. Lineage (NCBI taxonomy): Eukaryota > Metazoa > Arthropoda > Insecta > Diptera > Syrphidae > Blera > Blera fallax. Next base: position 33,208,364 of record OX337247.1, read on the forward strand.
CTTCATCTGTGAGGTATTCCTTTTCTCTACCCTGCTGGGCAGGTTGGGCCGGACAATTGTTAGAGCAGTCCAGAATGGTGACCCTTTTTTCCAGCTCTCTTATTTGGTTTTGCAAACTTGCAACTATTGCTTCAAGATTTTTCCTTGCTTTAAGTTCAGCTTGCCATTCATTGTAATAGTTGTTTGTTTTTATTTTCGCTTGTGAATCTGTTTTAGGTTCACTTTCAATTATACTGGTTTCAGTTCCAGATTTCTGTTTTTGTATTTTCGGAATACTTACAATTACAGCGCTATCTTCGGCTCTAAGGCTTTTTGACGCTATCATTTTTGGTGGAGTTCTCGGCGTTAGTGAACTCCTTCTTGAGTTTTGTTTATGTAGCAATAAATGGTCCCCCCCAGAATCCATGGGACCGACCTCCAAGGAGGGTGGATTTTCCAGTTTACCTGGTCTGCCACCTGGGGTATTTCTATCGTTTGTTTAGTTCATTGCCATATTTGTTCTGGTAACCGTATTTGTTTTATTGGGTAGTACAGTCATTTCTACACACAAACCCCCTGCCAGGAGGACCGGGTCATTTGTTTTTTTTTTTATTTCCAAGTTTTGCGAAGTTTTCGTCTCCGCTTTCTGGATTTTAGTCGCCTCTTACGACAGGCATGCCTACCTCGGATATATTCTAACCCCTATCCGAAGGGGGGAGCAACCAACCTATGACGAAATTTTGAATATCACGTCCTCAATTATGAACATAGTGGTGCAAATCATGTCCCAAAAATAGTCAATTTTCAAAAGTCTGTCATTGCGAAGAACTGTGAACGTAGTCTTAATAGAAACGTCCATATCGCTTCAAATATGAAATTTGGTATTGAGTATTTTTGGTAAATCCCCTTTTATACCTAAAGGTACCTTTTTATGTGCATATTGGCGGATAAATTATCCGCATATAATCGTTTAACAAAGAAGCGATTTAAATACATACATATTGCCAGCAAAAAAAAAAACTAATCCACAGACTGGTATGGTTATGCTCAGCAATTCACGAATACAATTGGAATTGTAACTGCGACCGCTTAATATGCCATTAAAAACGTGATTCAAACAAGCGCACAAAAACTGACTTTGGCCTCACATACCTATATGTATACCCATGTAGCAAAACAACAGCAGTAAAAGTTTTAAATGAAACGATTAAATCTTGCAATTAAATGTACATACATATGTAGCTCGTACATGAATACATCTAGATACATGAACATGTATTGAAACTCATAAACTATGATGACGGATTACTGCGAGCACAATTCCTCTCAAACTAAACGAAGCATGTGTATGCATAGCCATATTTTATGCCCGTAAACTTGTACAAGGAGCAGCAAATTTCATCATCATCGTCATCATCATCATCTTCGCCGTCGTCATCGGAACACGATGTAGCATCCTTGTGCTATGGATGAATTTAACAATCTGTGGGATACCTTACCGAAATGACATGGGAGAACTTTAGCCCCAAAAACCGCAGGACTCTTTACGTACATCACGGTAATACCACAATAGGAAGGGGGTTGTTTGCATAATTCGCCCCCAGGGACTTATTAGCATTTATACGGGATGAAATTTTCAAATTTAATTAGGCGGCTGACAGCTTCTTCTTAACTCCGGTCGGGTTATCTGCATCTCGAGTTGGAGTCGCTTTTGATTTGATTAGTTAGTGTTGAGACATGGAAGCGACACTCCCCTCAACAAGACGGCGGAATGTAAGCCACCAGCAGACTAACATCGAACGGGGCGAAAATTAAATTTGACAGAAGACATGATTTTGTCATTATTACTTTGACAGAGTTTTCTTAACCGCTCACTATTCTGAGAAGAGGTTGGGGGCGAACCTTTCCTCCATAATTACGAACGTAAAATTCTTCAGGGCAAAGGATGGCCGTCCTCTTCTTTCAATCCGCAGCCATGCTGGTGGCGTAGACGTCATTAATTCATCGGCGAAATTGACATCGAAGCGCTTCTAGTCATGTTGCCAGAGTTGTTATAATCGAAAAGTTCTAGGCCCTAGAGTTGTTATTAATAAATTGCTGCGGCGCGTCGCGCATAGTTGCTTGCCTACATTCGCAAGGAGCTATAATTGCAAGCTTGGCCCAAATGATGCTGCAAATGATATCAAATTAATCCGCTCGTTTCCAGAAATACCAGCGTAGTTAGGGTAGACTTAATTGGCGTATGCTATGGCCTGCGGTCAACTGTTGGCAATGGTGTAATTTAAAAAGGATGCTGAAGGTCAGTGGAACCCGCTTCTGACGTACGCTACCTCGATCAAGTTCAACTAATAGGTGTTCGATCTTGTAGCATACATACATACATATGTACATATGTAGTTCTGACGAGGGATGGAGCTTGTTAAACAGGACACAATGTCTGCAATTAATATGCAAAATTAATGTCCACTTTGGGACAACTCGTGCTCTGTGGTCTGGAGTCCTGGCAGTCGGGGACGATGGGGAGTAAATTGCATATTTGCATTCGAGTAATAGAATGAGATGATGAAGGGGACCATTTTCGCTGGGGCATCATAACATGTTTTATCACATGTCGGATGTCCGTTACATGCGAGTTACTGCACAGTATTTGCAGATGTGGTTGTGTGTCCTGCAACCATTACCACTGTCGATAATGGTGAACTCGTGTAACTGGTAAAATGAAGGATTTCGCACTGGCTTTGGTTTGCCTTTTGTCCAGTCATCCATTGAATTGAAATCGGAATTCGCTGGGCAGAGTAGGGTGAATGACAATTTATTGATGCTTTTGTTGTGTCATTGCAGGGATGACGTTCGTTTGTGGTAATGCAAATATAATTGATGGACAGTGGAAAAAACGAGCAACGGAATGGCGCAGTGTGATGAACGTTTTAAAAAGTCGTTTGCTAAATGAGTGTAGGTACTCATATTTGTGCAAATAATCTTTTTTGCCCGTAGGTGCGGGAAATCTTTTACTGATAGAAAAACAAAAAAAAAAATTTGTACATAGAAAGATAGAACTTCGAGGTAGTAGGGGACTTTATCTACCTTGGCTCTGCTGCTAACTCTGAAAATAACTTCTCGTCAGAAATCAAACGAAGAATAACTCTTGCCAATTGCTGCTTTTTTGGGATGAGAAGATAATTGAGTAGTAATCTCCAACAACTGAAGAGACTCTGTATAAGATCTTGATCATCCCAGTCCTGTTTTATGGCGCTGAAGCATGGACTCTGTCGAAAGCGGATAAAGATATCCTCGGTCGTTTCGAGACAAAAAAAAATTGGAAGATATTTGGTCCCGACGGGCTTTGGAGGAGAAGATTCAACGACGAAATTTACGAGTCCAACGCACTACTCACTGAACCAAGACGCCTAAGTTAACTTCGAAATAATCAGTTTAAAAGCCAGCCCGTAATTCAATCAAATGATCTTTTAGTTCGACACACTTGAAAAGTTGCTGCAGGACATCTGAAAATGCTTGATAATTATGTTAAGAAAAGAATTACCGCAGCAGGGGCCAAATCGTCTCTTCCATGAACGGATGATCATTTGTACGAAAATAAAGTACGTTATACGTCATTCGAATAAGAAATTGGAAACATACGAAACGAAATTGTAATAGATTTAGTCCTAAAAATGTAACATGAAATGTCAATAAAACTTCAAATAGACGTCATTTGGTTGATAAAAGATTGCAATTAATTTGTTTAAAACAAAAATCATTGCTACGGCATTATTGTTTTGTTTATCAAGTTCTAACGAAAGTGATTATGACGATAAATTTACACAAAGATACCTTAGAGATGGAAACAATCCATTGTCATTATCTAAATAGGTGTAAGAATGGAGAGGACAAACCCCTGAAATGTGAAGAATTAATTGTTTATTTGCCGATTTATAAAAAGATTTCCAATAAATAAGGACGTACTTATAACATCTTGTCGATTTTAAGCTTCCACTACATTTATGTACTGCAGTTCCGCCCGTCCTACAACAGCATCAACGCTTTTACTTTTACTAATAACATGAACATGAATTTCTCAATATTATCATATTTATTATAATTATTCATATACTTAATTTGATCAAATAACTTACATTTTGTTTGATTTTCCCCTTCTTGAACTAATTACGTCTGCTATTTACCAATCGAATAACCTTTCGAAAAAATGTATGCGTTCACGGAAACAAAAACACTCGATCACGGAAGACGTAATACTGAATTACGTTAATACTTATACGTTCATGTATGTGATAGTACTAAATACACCCTTTTACGTGACGTATCATACGTTCACGGATGAGACGATTTGGCCCCAGAATTAATTTGAGGCACTCTCACTAGACAGCAAATTTACGGACTCAATTTGGTGCATGTCTGTCACGTACATATGTATATTATGCATGCTTGAATCTTGTATACCGTTTGAACTACAAAATTGAAGCAAAGATAGAATGTCGTAAACCTAATGTAACGATGTACATATATACTGCACCATTTTCCTAGAAACCAAACCCCTCCAAGCACAGATTGTCGAATTTAATTGTCACAAAACATCAATTACATATCATGCCTCTATAGCGCACTCCATTCACCGTAACGCTGTTGTCAGCTTCTTTTGTAAAGAATTGGAGACCACTGATATCCCACTCCAAAATCCACATCAAACACTCATTCTTGGAAGATACGTACATAAGTTGGCTACGTTTACGTGCAGATTTCGAAACCCCAAATCCTACAGATTTGTTTGTTGACATAGTCTCTGAGGTAATAAAGATAATTTTACAACTTTTCCCATCGTATTTCAAATCCATGCAGAGAAATTATAACAATCCGATGGTCATTGAAGCTCAACTCTTAAGTGAATTTGGACTTGTAAGCAAAAAATTCAAAGTCTTTATGCGATATTCTCCTCAGCGAAGTTCGACTTAAAGTCAGTTGTTGAGCTTTGCGAATCCACCAAAAGAGCCAAAATTATTTTTAAATTTCACAAACCCTCTGCAACATATGTACATAGCGCTCCAAGCGTTGGTCAAGCGTATTACAATTCATTTCTCATAGCGTAGGTTTCATCCTAGATATCTTTCAATATTTGGAGCACTTTGCTGTTACCGGCATTAAAATATTAAATAAAAAAAAAGTCCAAGAGATTAATTAGTGGCTCTTTCTAGTTTTTTTTTCGTAGGCATTTGAGTCTGAAATTATAAGAAAATTTAAGACAAACCTCAGATTCTAATTGGAGCTATAAATCAATGTTTTTTCTTATTTTTTCCCTACAATTCACTATTCAAAATCCTTCTTTACATGCTTTCTTACTTTCCAAAACTATGTAATAAAATTCCAACAAATTCTCATCGTAAGCCTCAAAAAAGTCACACGTTTTCCCTACAAAATTTTGGTGCATCCTCAATACTAGATTTTCCTCTCTCCAGGACGGAGAAAGCAGATTATATCTGTGGAATCGCAACATTGCTTAAGCAATGCTTAATTTGTAGAAAATTCCATTTCAAGACTTCTTATCCATATGTGTGAATATCAAGATGGTAAGTGTGACGTAAGTATATATGTACATAATTCACTGTTACATTCACCCGTTCTATCAGCATGCAGACTTTCTATTTGAAACAGCATAACCTGAGGATGTCATAGGACTTATGAACAACTTCAATCTTCATCCATTAAAGTGGATTTGTTCCAGGGATACGACTCATATTGTGTCATTGAACATGTCCTCTGAAAATGACTGCTGACTAAACTCACGCAACTCTTAAGTGACTTCTCCGCGCCCTGGAAGAATAAAAAGCCTCACTCACTCCGTAATAAAAGACACAATCTATGGCAAACTTCCCCTTAATCAAATCAACCCCAAATCTGATTTTAACTACTTTAACTACCTCTTAACTGTAGTCGTTCTTCAGTCTGTGAATCAGCTGAGTCTAATCTCTGACACTAAGCATTTTAACCAATTTATAGACATAAGAGGAAATCCGTTGGCTGCCGAAATACTAGAGGAAGTGACTTCAAACTGCAACCAAGCGATCAGGGGTGTAAAGAAATTTTAACTACAGACGATTGGCCTTGAACTAACGGACAAAAAAACTGAAGCTGTCCTTATAAGCCGCACAATACAGGTCGGTTGACATACTATCGTCTCGAAGCTGTACATTTAGAATCTGGGAGTGCTGATAGACCAAAGACTAGTTGAGTTAGAAAATACTTAAAGTACTCAGTCGAGAAAGCATCGAATGCAGAAGCGGATATGCCCAATACCGGAGGACAAAGGCAGCTATTAAGAAACTTACTATCAACAGTGAGCAAATCAATCCTCATGTACGCGGGTTCAATATGAGCACCAATGACGAACCGTGAGTCGTACATTGAAGGATGAGATCGGTGCAAAATATTACATCTGCAAGGGTATGCTGCGCCTTCCGAATGACCTCAGCGGATGCAATAAGTGTCATTTCAGGCCGAATATCCATCGGTCTAGAAGCTAAAAAGTCTGTGGCAATACGTGAGAACGAACTCCTGCTCTGGAGATGAACCATTGAATCCATGCAAGGTGGAATATCACAACAAAAAGACGATGGACACATACACTGATCCCCAAACATAGAGAAGTGCATCAGTCCTAGAAGTATCCTGGAAAGGAAAATCGGCGGGCCAGTGACACCAAGAAGCATAATATTACTCATGCTGAAGCCGAGCGAAGCCTGGAAAACTGCAAGTGAAGTAATCACCACAATGATGTAGCAATTGCACACAGAAAAACGAGCAGCGAGAATAACTAAATGTCATACCTGTTCCTGCAAAGGAATTACTTGACTGGCGGTGCCACAGGAAAAACAGGACAGAGCAGTAGGAGGGGTTTTTAGCTGCGTAGACATGCAGGAACATTTTAACCCTTCTTAACCCCTAACAAATAAAAAACTTAACTGAATGTAGAACTTTCCTGAAAGTGCATAAACCAAAGTATATACATACTTAAGCCCAGCGTAAAGTTATCAATATTTTTTCCATTTTCCGAATTCCACCGATTTTTGCGATGTATCTTTAAACACTAAGATAACTTGCATCCTCTTCAAATTGTTCTATTTAATTCTTTATCTCCTCATGCTAAACTTTTTCAATTTCCGTCGTCTTTGAATGCCTCCAGGGACCCTCGCTTCACCCAAACCCTAGGGCATACTCGTACACTCACAAACTACAGCAAACATTTTCTCTTCTTCGGATTAACTACAAATGGCACACGACTGACTTCAATGTTTATCTAATGACGCACACCCTTTCAAAGACTTATTGAGATCTCCCCACCCACTTGAGTACTTGAGTAAAAATTGCATCAAATGGTACAAACGCAAATATGTACGGATACTAGTACGACAAGCAGAGGGGAAATGTTTAAGGATATTTCAAATGCCATGTTTGTTCACATAATTCAAGCGATGTTTGCGTTAAACTTAGCCAACTGGAAGATACTCGTACACAACATTACTCCCTTATGAAAGTGATTGTTTGCTGGTTTCCTGTTTTGTTATCACTCCTAGTGCTCGTGGGCGTCTAAAGAATATCTTACACTTTCGCACCATGTGCGATAGATGATTTTTTAATCATATTGAGGCTCTTATGGGTGCTACACTGGGGTCTGTTCAAGGATTAGGATTGACATGGTGCGAGTATTCGCGTTGTTTGAATTGAATGCAAACAACTTTTACATTATTTTTATGTTGAGAATAGGTTATGAGGCGGGCGCATACATAGCTTTGGATTTTATTTTGGGCGGGGGAGTATACCAGAAGAACTAAACAAAATATCGAATTTTTTGTATTAAATAATCCTCACTCCTATGTAAAATGAAAAAACAGAAGAAGTACGAATCATTCATTCATAGGGCATCAACTTAACTTCTAAAGATCCTTTAGGATGAAATGATCGTGCTATAAAGGATGTGATTATAGAAAGTTTTGAGCACAGCTTGCTCGATAAAAGTAAATATTTTTGTTTAGTTTTCGGTGTAAGGAATAATCTATTGAAACATTTTGGAGTCGTGAAATCATTAAAGAAAAAGCAAAGTCAAGAGGTCTGTCGTTTATGATGGAATGAGCAGGTCACTGACAAATATCAGATAAATGAGCTGGAGAGAATTAGGTGGAAAATCAGAGGTTCGAATTACAGGAAGATTGTCGAAAATTCTTCATGGATTAGAAATTACCTTTCGGGGCGTTCAATACAAGTTGTCTTGAACGGCTTCAAGTCTGATATTCACCACATATATGCTGGTGTCCCCCAGGGCTCAGTTTTCTCTCCGACTCTCTTTCTCATTTTAAAAAATTATCTCTTGTCTGCAACCTTTAATCCAATCCATTCCTTCGCTGATGACAGTACCCTCAGCTTTTCATATTCGTTCCCTAACTCACGTCCCTGCTCTTCGGCCGTAGAAGAGGAACGGCAGCGTATGTTAAACTCATTAAATTCCGATCTTGACAGCATAATCAAATGGGGCTCAACTAACAGAGTGGAATTTAATGCATCCAAACACAGTGCTGTCTTCTGTCTTTCAAGCGAAACCAAGACCCTTAACCATTATCCATAACTGGTACTTGCATCGCTGAAACCGAAAGACTTGCCATTCTCGGTATGTGTATTAACAACCATCTTTGTTGGAACGATCACATATTCGAGGTCGCCAAAAATGCTGCAAAATATCTAGAATTCCTTATGCGGTGCAAGAAATACTTTACCCCGTCTGATCTTGCCACAATTTATAAGGCATTTATTCGCCAAAAGCTGGAATACAACGCCCATATCTGGTCTGGTGCACACAAGACCGTTTTGCACACTCTAGATAGGGGCCAGAACCGCGCGATAAGACTAATAGGTGATAGAGACATTGTGGGCTCCATACTCTCGCAGAAATGTCTCCTGTCATTCCCTATTTTATCGCTTCTTTTACAAAAAATGCTCCAGCGAAATAGCCACTTGCATTCCTCCCCTTCAAAATTTCAACCGCAATACGCGTCGCTCTTCGAATACACATCAGTTTACCCTCAAGCCTAACTTCGGACGTGCTGTCAAATACAGGGATTCGTTCATAAGCCGAACGACACGTATGAGGAATGATCTTCCAGGCTCTGTGTTTCCTCATCGTTAAAACCTTCAATCATTTAGAGCCAACGTGCACCGGCACCTCCTCTGTTCCTCTTTTCCCTTCTAGTAAAGGTCCGTGAGTAATAACTGTCATGAGAAAACTTCTCAATGTGCGACTGCTAGACCAAATATTTTTAGAAGTGAATGAGCCCTATACTAGATAACTATATTAAACTATTTACGACGTATGCATTTTTTGAAAGCGCAAATCCTATAGTTTTGAATAGTCTTTGAAATGGACATGAGCTTAGTCCAAAGAGATGACTTTGCGATCAAAATCGATGATGCTAGTATTTCCGACTTTCTAAAAGCACCGATTGAGTGGCGACAAGGAATCAGGCATTTTGCTTCTACCTTTTGAGTCGGGCTTTGTAAGCATGTAATCCTAAGATAAATGCGACTGATATTCAGTTATTGAGTTCTGCGACGACCTGAGGTTCTACTTAATTTTTGACTTTCTTACCATATGAGTATAAAGCGATGTCCCTACTATTGCACGTCCTTCCGAAATGATTTCGAAGACTCTCCGGGCTAGAAAGCTGGGGCCTATAACCTTCCTCCAGCGAAGGAAGTGCTGATTAGTACCTTTATCCTAAGTTTGCAAGAGCTTAGCATTTATTCTATTTTATGTGGAACTGCACAAACCCCAACCTGGAGGGCCAGATCCTATTAATCACCTACGACAAATCTTTAGATCTAAACTCTTCATATGCCGAAGTACCCCATATAAAGGGTTCACTAAGTAAATATAATTCTTAACCTGGGTGGCCGGATTCTTGGTTAATCGCTGTAGCAGAGGGAGGCCGGATATACCGCTTCTTTTATTTCTGGGGGTCTGAATAGGTCAAAGTAGCTCATATAAGGTGTACACCAAGTAGGCTCATATGTCAAAGGTATTCACGCAGTTGATTCTATGAATCCAAGGAAACATGTCATAGTGTAAACAGCTGCCCCCGCTCTCTCGTTTGCTGCCACTTAGCCCTTCCAAATCGATTAGGGCCCAATCTTCAGACAAGATACTTTACACCCGGCGTGGAGGTGCGAGTAGGGATACAGAGTTTGTGAGAAAGATGCCTGTACCTTTTTAAATTAACGATATCTACCATTTGAACCAATAATTTGCTATTTTGAAGCTAATTACAATGGTAAACGATTGTTTAAAGGACGTTTTTCCGGAATGCATTCTAACACAAATTTATCTCCCAGAAATTGAGGAGATACTATCGCTTTCCAACTACATACACCATCGCACGTCTAAACTTTGAGAAGAAGTTCATAGTCACCATCCCTTCCAGATCACTCTGGGAGGACAATGCATTTTTAGAAGATGAATCAATTCACTTCTACACCGACGGGTCAAAGACTAAAAAGGAGTTGGTGCAGGTGTTTTCTCTGATAGGCTTAATCTTAAGCTCTCTTTCCGTCTTCCAAATCATTGTAGTGTGTTCCAGGCAGAAATAATGGCGATCAAAGAAGCCCCATCTTGGCTTAAGAAAAACGTGATATCTGTTAGAGATATCCGCATCTTTTCAGACAGCCAAGCAGCAATCAAATCTCTGGAATCGACCTCTGTAAATTCATTAGTAGCTCTAGACTGCCGTTCGTCTATTGTGGTGATGGCTGAGCAGTTCAATATTCACCTGTGTTGGGTGCCGGGGCATAGAGATATTCCAGGGAATTTTAAGGCCGATGAACTCGCCAGAATAGAAACAACTATACCCATCTTGCCGGACAATGGCACCTTAGGTATTCCAATCGCTACTCGCAAACTTAAACTTAAGCTGGATGCTGTCGGAGAGTACAAATCTTAGGCGGACAAGTGGATTAACACGTCTAGCGACAAAACAGATTTGGCCGAAGCTGAATCTAAAATGCTCTAAGAATTTGATTTCACTTAATAGATTGCATATCGGCACCAGAATAAGTGTCATCACTGGACACTGTCAAGCAGGCTACAAGGCTAGGCCTCTTTGCGAATCACTGCATGGATGAAGAAGAGAAGGAAACTATTCCTCACCTTCTTTGTTTCTGCCCAGCTCTCCCCCGTAGAGCAGAGCTGTCAATATTTGACCTGATGAATATTGACATCAAGAGCCTCTTACACTTCATAAGGAGCTCAAAATGATTTAACGATTAGGTAGAGAGAAACTTTCTCCCATGATCCACGTGGTATCACAATGGACCTACCATTGGTCTAAGTGTGTTAACAACTCCTAGCTGGCAGCCACTTCAACCTAACCTAACCTATCCATCGCTTTCCAAACACATTCGGTGGCAATGATCGCTTTAGGAACTCTTAACCCAGCACACTCCGGGTAACTATCTATTTCGAATGACTTAGATTTGGATGTAAGACGTTTTCATTAAATAAATGCAATTCTCTACTTCAAATGCATTTAAATCCGAGTTGCTTTAAAGTAACTATTTAACTTGACTATGACCGTAATTCTCACTGAACGATTTTCAAGTGAACTCTTAAGTAAAAGTGAAATTCACTTCACAAGTAATCCCTCATAAAAGGCAAACAGTCTTAAGCTAGCCATTTGCACTAAAAATAATTAAGTCTTTCGGTCTCAGACTCTTTGGCGAGAAACTCCTCGGTTCTCGGTTGTCTCGTAAAATTCACTTTTATGCTTCTGCAAAGTTAGCAGTACATCAACTCTGGGTAAATCACCCCCGTACTCGTTCCAAATTCCAACGAAATCGTTTTGTTTTATCACCTCACCAGAAAGGACACTACACTACCGCCCGCACTCAATGAATACAATCCAATTTAGCTGCTAACAATGGAACAGATATTTTATCTACACGACAACCTTGTGGATTACTAAGGATTTGCATATTTTAATCATTTAAATTGGTCCTCCAAGGATACAAGGAATCCCATGGCATCCCATGGCATCAATGAATAATTGCTACTGGCCCGCTCTCTGCACCCTTAATTTTACGAGGTAATAATTAGATGAAGAAGCAGGTGCCTCTCCAAGGAGGATATCGATTTATTTGATAAACACTGAACCCACTCCTTTCTCCTTCGTTCGAGAATTTGATATGAAAACTTTGTCTGGAATTCGATTCGAAGAGTGCACACACAGAGGACATGTATCCTGTAAAATTCTCAATACCCAAATTTCCGTCCCGGTCGTCGGTAACAACCCAAATATCCGTTGCCAGGGTGATGATGATGGCGGGAAGCACGAGTTCTCGTATTCTTTTCGTGCAACGCTCATAGTTCGTTTCTAAAATCGGTGTTTTTGTGTCGGAAGTTTTGATTGGAATCTCTTAGCCAGAAACTCCTGTCGCTTGATTTTCGGCAAAGGAATTTGCTTTTGCATTGCGAACGATACCCCCCCACAGCATACCATTCGGGAATAAAGGTAACACGAGGATGAGTTTGTACGCTGCCAGAAGGAACATATCAAAAATTTCGTAACCATTTTACGAGTTGAATTTCCGCTGCGGGCCGATTGCAATCTGTCATAATGGAATTTATAGGACTTGCTTTTATTGCAATTTGAATATCCTTTAAAACGTGCATGTACATATACATTCCACTCAAAGGTACTTCCTGTCTCGTTTTTTCTCGCTCTTTCTGTGTATGAGTGTCGATTTAATATTACGTGCGTTTGTGTGGTATTTCGCATTTTTGGGGGAACAGTCAAAAACGTATGATGTACGAGTATCCTTTTCGACTGCCCGGGGATAAGCACACACACCAACCACCCTCTTCGAACGTATAGTATACTTTACAACTTTTGGCGGGAGAACTTCTTGCCTAGGGTGGTTTAGCATTTAAACTGTTGTATCACACTTTAATGTGTTTTTTAGAGGGGAGCACCGGGAGGAGAATGGCTGCTGCCCAACCCCAAAGGTCTGGTCTGGGGTCATATAACGTTGGGGAGATAAATGTTTTGATAATATAATTATGCATGAAATTTTATTCGGAAGAAGTGGAAGTGATGTTCGTCTGGCTTAACTTGTTGCCTGCGCAGGGTCTTGATGGACATGAACGGGTGTTTACATGAGGGCATCTCGTTTAGAGCTGCCAGTAAACATTTTAAACATCATCGTTAAATAAAGCACACGTAGCCTTAAGAGGGCATAAAGTTGAATTTCTTTTAAGGACCATGGAGTATTGGGGCTTGTGTAGAGGCTTGTACCTAGGTGATACAGCTATGGGCTGTCAAGTTGACACGTTGGTTGGATTTTAATGCCCCATAACGTTTTAATGTGAAGGTTTTTTAAGTGTTTCCGTGATGCATGTTTTTTTCGAATGCCCTAGAATTAGGGGGCTTTTGGTATTTATATGAATAGCGATAAACTTTACAATTACCACAGATTTAAGGGCAGTTCTGGTCGTTGACTAAATTTCCCGATAAAAGGCATAATTTTTATACTTATGTATTTTCATTTAAAATTTCGCTGAACGACTTCGATTTTTGCAGGCTTACTGTTTATCAGCTTTATAAACTTACAGATAATGAAACTCTGCAAAACCCGACAGAAGGACATTTTTTCTTTTATTGTGCATTTTTTTTTTTCAAATCGTTAGCACTGTAGCGTTAAATCACAGCATAACTTACAAAATTTGAAAAATGCATTGTGAACCTGAAGAAAATTATTATTGATTATTGTCATTGGATCCTTTGTACCACTACAGTCGCATCCTTACTTTTCTCTGAAAGGAGCTTGAAGATATGTTAAGTTACGTTAAGAAGGGTGTGTGATGGATAGAACTCATCACGTTCCCTCACTCCATTGGCTCATTGGCTTTTCTTGAATCAGTCCCAATATTAAGTCCCAGTATGAGGAGTTGATGTCCTTGGGGTTCAAGTAACTTTTTTTTCACTGCGGCAATGTTTTCGAGTGAACGTTCGCTCATGGTTGAGTTTATGATCACAATCAAATCGGGCTCATCAACTCTATAATTGATCTTCGAAGGTTTTCGTTTGGGGCACTATTTCGACCTAAAATTCCACGAAATTAGCTATCTGTTGCGGCAACACTTTCCTCATTTTGATAAGGAGTCTTAACTAGAACAACGCGTTGCTATTTCTTGTAGCGTTCCATATTTTCTAATCGTATAATTGACAGGAGTCATAAATTATCTTTTTGGAGCGAAATTTAAATCTGGTGCTTTGAGACATCAATCAATTAAGTTCCACTTAGCCAATTGAAATGGTATCGAAAGTTATTTACATAACAGGAGAGGTACCATCTTCAAGCTGGTACCTGGTTTTCCAGGGAGGACTGTGCCACCTCTCGTACTTTATGACCGAAATTAAATAAAACTTAAACAAAGAGTCTTTTGGCACTAGACCGATCCTCCATTCGCATGCTGACGGGAGAAATCACAGGACATTGCGCCATCGGAGCTATGCTCAGTAAATGGAATGCAAAGTGACGAGAAGGAAGTGGAATCGATCCAACATCTGCTATGCCACTGCCCCGCCCTGCAAAAACGATGCCTACGCACTCTAGGATCCAGGTTCTTCGCAAGCATTGCAGAGGTAGCAGTAGTCCAGATACCGGATCTCCTACACTTCTTAAAAAGCAGTAACTGATTTAGATAGGTTACCACAAGATCCCTCTCATCAATTTATAAAAGGGGATTCACAATGGACCAGTAGGTCTCCTAGTGCAACCTCTCGAAAACATAGCCACAGTGAAAAAAAAGTTACTTGAACTCCAACGACATCAATTCTTCATACTGGGACTTAACCTTCCGATGGCAAGGCTTTTTTTTCTACGTGAATAGCAGAAGAATTGGGGTTATGAGCAACCCCACTTGTCGTCGGAAGGTTAATATTCCGACTGATTCAAGAGAAGCCAATGACATTCACCCCGAGTCACTATTTACCTCGATTTTGAGCCAATGCAGTGATTATTGTTTTTTTTTTTTTTCATTGTTGATTTACTGAAAAGGGTGCACCTTTCCATTTCTTATGAAAAATAATTTCAACCAAATGGCTGTCGCTGCTGGCTTGATAGTAGCCCATCCAGACAAGAAGAAAACCAACTTCCAGCCAAGGAAAAAATAATCCCCTCCCCCAGGAGCTGAAAAATTAACAAACAGTCAGTTCTGGTGACATATCAACGGATCTATTCAAATACGGAGGTGTGGTTTGGTAGGGTGCGTTCAGCAAATCATGAAAGTATGTTCGATGACTGGAATATCATCTCCATATTCCTCATCTAGAAAAGAAAGGCTATCCTATGTCTTGCCCCAATTATCAAGGCACGTCAATGCTTAGTGTCGTACATAAGATACAATCCAACGTGAACGTCTATATCCATCGTTAAAAGACGATGTCTAACCTCGGGATCCCGTCAAATTAATCCATCTGTGCCGATAAATTCTAGAGACTCCGCGATGAAATGTATGTGGAAGTAGCTCTTCTACATTATTCCAAACGTGTACCGTGTTTTGGTAAGAAGATGCATTATCATGTGCTTTTTTCAACTATATTCAACAAATATTGGGATACGCTTACCTATGAAAATGACATCATTTGTGGCTTCCAGCACACAGTGGTAAGAGCTTTCTGTAGTAACTGTAGTAACTTCAAGGTAGTCAAGAAGTTCGCTTACATATGTATCTCCCAGTCTACATCAAGTCCAAAAACCACACATATGTATGTCGTCGAAGACTGACCCTTGAAAACCAGCCCTTCTACGAGCCCTTTGTGCTAGAAATCACCAGTCCTAGTCTGTAGGCGTGTTTATTCAGGTTGATGGAAGTCGAATTGTATAACTTGTGTCGAAGTTGTATTCCTTATTGAAAAGGTCGCTCGGATGTTTTACGAGTCCAGAGGCCGCCTGTACTTCCTTCCAGAAGGCGCCTGCACCCCGTTGCGGTCTGTTGGATTTACGATAGTAATGAAAGGCCGCATTTCCTTTTTACTATCAGCCACCATAGAGTAGGATGGGCCTAACGATGCAAGTATAAATCCAGTAGACCTGCGCACCATCTCGGCCTTTTCAGGGTTGACGCCCAGGCAGCAGCCGTCTGCCTAACTTTTCGTGATATGCGGTCCCGACTGCATGAGCTCACTCAGTCTATACAGATGTTTCCCCGCAATTAAGATTGCGAGGTCATCAGCATAAGCTATACCTTTGAACCCATTGCTTTTTAGTGATTACGGAAATTCGTCCACCACCAGTAACCGCAGCAAAAAGAAAGAATTTCCCTTTAAGGGGTCCCATTCTGGCCTCTATCTTTCCTGCTTTCGAAACCCAGATGAGCTTTTTTAAACGATTGGATAGCATGTGTTGAAGTTCTTTATTACCTTCCTCTTGCTGTAGGTACATATGTTATTGAAGGCTCCCTCTATATCCAAGAAGACGCCAGGAGCTGCTGCTTTATGGCCCGCCTTTTACAACCGCAAATATTTTAACACATAGGACAAAAATCTTTAAAAATGGTACCAATTGGGGTTATAATTAAGCCCTTCCTTGCTGTTCACCTGCTTGGGTATAATCACCAACTAAGCGCCCTTCTCTAACAATAATTTATGCCAACGAAAGCTGTACGGCTTCTTAGCCAATTGTAATCAATCACAAAACATGCATTGGATATGTAAATGCGCTCGAGAATCGATACAACCTTCAACAAAAGCACAGTGTCCTGTAAAACAAAGCCCTCAAGTACGTAATTCACACTTTGATAAGCATAAATCAAGAACAACGCAAACAATTTCACCGTCATTGCCCTACGCCCACTTCACCCTTTATCAACTGCGTAAACCTGTCTCAACAACGATAAAGGCGAAATGTTTGCTTATTTCAAAGGAACACTTAAGCAAGGTACAAGGATGGCGCGCATCACAATATCTGAACATTTGCCAATGCGAATGCAACCAAACGTAGCCTAATGAATATTAATTTCGTTAGCTTTTCTATTTATGAACCCATGAGTCGAGGTGGCCACAATCACCAGCCCAGTAAATGAAACAAAGGCCCATTCAGACAAAGGAGCGCTCCCCCTTAAGTTTATTGTTATGAAAATGAGCTGGCATCGTAAATAGAATGAGCGGAAACGAGACAAAAAAAAAAGCAGCGAACTGTTGGAATAGAACCACTCCTTGTGGCAAAGATGGTGTGAAATGAGTTTCAATTTTATGGGCTTCTGAAGGACCTAGAAGACATTGCAGAAGAAAGTGCAAAGTGCCTGAGTTATCACCTGAAGAAAGTGAAGCTCAGTAGCATTATGGTCATTGTATCCCGTAAGCTTTTGGTTTTTCGATTTCCTCTACAAGGACATCACATCGCGGCAGGAAGATATGTAAATTAGGCTCTCATGGAAGGGGTAAATTAATAGCGTTAGCGGACGAACGACCGAGCAACTCCACTCCACAAAGTCTTGGTTGGGAGTAATTGAATTCGTATATCAAGGACATACAATGAGTGGCGGGACCTTTTGGATAAGGCGCACGCCGTCGTCCTTGTTTTATTACAAATGCGGTTGGTTAATTTGCATATTTTGTTATGCTATGGAATTTAGACTTTCTTTGTGGTGTGGTGAAGGAATGTTGACAAAGCGATGGCTGTCTGGCTAAAGGGTTGATTGTATTTCGAACTTTAGGCAGTGATGGTTGATTTTCAGATATTGTATAAGTACAAAGGTTTTTAAAGCTGTAGGGATTTCATCCAGGAAAACTGGACTAGAAAAAGCCTAGCTCAGTACATTTTGTCCAGACAATATCACGTCAAAATTCTGCATGTTGGCCGGTATGCATGGTGACTTTAAAGTCGCAATCATTCCAGTTACCTCGCTGACAAAGGTTAACTAGGCAATGAATTTAAAATGAAAATTACGCATTTAATGAAAACTGCGCATTGAAAAATATTCCACGTGCTAAAAAAGGAGTTTTCGGGTTTTGTTTCCAAATTACAATTTAAGAAATAAGCGATCAAAGGGTTGGTGCGTCTACGGTTTTCTCAAAATCAACTTCTCTCTAGTAACCTCTTCATAAAGAGCCCCGTTGCCTAGCAACTAAATCCAAGATTGAGACTTAAAGACTTAAATCTTTTGGAAGCTAAGGAGAGGGTTTCCACTAGTGCACACTTACTTGGATCTAGACGACAGCAGAGAAATGCCAACAATGACTTATTAAGTGGTCACCTTATTCGTAGATGGGGTACTTCAACTCACTTGGAGACTAAGCCGAAGTTATTGTGGCGGATGAACCAGCAGTTCTACGCTCCCCGAAGTGGACAGTTTACTCCGTTTGCGCAAGCCCCTGACCTTAGGGATGTAATTAAGGGTCAAGGTTTCTATGGTGGGCGTTTCACGGCGGGTATGACACCACAAAGGATGGTTTTATGAAATCCTTGGCTGGACATCTGACCAAAGCCATTAGCCACAACATTAAAATCGT
The DNA here is from genome assembly GCA_946965025.1 of Blera fallax. NCBI lineage: Eukaryota > Metazoa > Arthropoda > Insecta > Diptera > Syrphidae > Blera > Blera fallax. The sequence continues at coordinate 33,226,906 of OX337247.1, forward strand.
GCTTGACGATTTGGAATGAAAAGGAGAGCATCTTTGATGGAGTGGTCGAAAAGGAACGCTATGCCCGGAAACGGAAAAGGCCGAAGCGGCAGTACAAAATGTCACTATTAGTCGTTCCCCTCACCTCAATACCCTAGCAGTCTCCAGTCTAGTAAACTGTCATTCAGACAGAGCACATCGCTAGAACTTGTGTCGATCGAATGTCCCTTAAATTCTAGAGTTCAATGCAGTCAACATCAAGTCTAGAGGACCGTCAGCGTTATTATCAACAAACTATCAAGAGCGCTACCTCTAATGCACTCTGATTTTTTTTTTTAAATCCAAAGAAACTTCTAGTTTTATACAAAGTGGCAATGTTGTTGCTGCACAACAAGAAGAAAAGTACTCTACTCTCTAGTACAGAAGCATGTATTATATTGAGGACGGAACGGCTAGGACACGTTGAATCAATGGACTCTACCACGCTAGAGATTTTTTGAGTTCCCATTAGAGAGACGTGTTAAAAGAAGATCGCACCTGGCATACCAAACTGAAAACAGATATTTAATGATCAAGATAATGAATGTTGGCCTGGATTAAAGCACCACCTAAGACATTTAATTGCGGAATTGTGAGTTGCAACTTATATAATACATCTAAGGGTGTGTGTTTTTTTTTGTTTACATAGAATTTACGATGAGAATGAGTATCAAATCGAGCTATAATTGAACTCTTTTTGACATTTATAGACATCTATAGTCTTGCAAGTCATCGTAGATAGACTCACGGTTGAACAACGCTAACTTACCCGCATTTACTTTGAAAATCGTTGCTCGATTGATGAAACTTGTAAAAGGCTTCTTGATTTTTATGGAGTACTTAACCGCCATTCCTCGATCTTTGGATATGATGCAATAACATCGATACGTTAATTGAATTCACGTACTGAAGTGAATATCGCAGCTGTTATCGATTCGTCGTCGGTGGTATCAATCGGGGCTCCTTCCTTCCACCTTGTGGAAAATTTAGCGCAAAGATCTTGGATACATCCGAACACATCGATATGATGAACAAATTAAAGCCACAAGACCATCACGTTGTTCGTTTAGCTGATTGGTCTCTGTAGCAGTTACAAGCTGACTCGGTCTTTTATCGCAAAATTGTGTTCATCGATGAGATGATGAGTTAATAAGCAAAATTGTCGCATATTGTGTTTCTTGATATTTTATTCCTTTCAAATAATACTTCACAGTTTTCTTATAATAATAAGTTAATCGCTAAATGGTTGGTTGTGGTTTTGGAAACGGCTGAAATCGAAGTGACCGAGCCACACGGAAAAACGTCGAGACAAGATGGCTGGTCAGTCACGAAGTTCGTTAAGTTTGTTGAGTTGGTTAGGTTGGGCGGATGTGTTCGTCGGTATCCATGTGTAGAGTGTGTCTTGTCAATTGACGTCCAAGATTATGCGATTTGACACATGTGGTAACGCTATAAAGGCTAACATTGCTTCTGTTCTTCGTGACAAACGGCCACTATTGGTCGGAAAGTCTTCCAAAGATCGGCGAGTAGAATGCGCTTCGTCAAAACAAAACCATTATCAAATGTTATTGCCCTCACTAGTGCGTCCGTCTGTTTGTCTGTCATAGCGCACAGTCCGTGTTCTGTAAGGAAAGTAAAAAATCTCGAAAAGCACTTGTGTGGGATTATAAAGCCACTGAAAAACATCACATAATCAGGACAATATACATATGTATATAAGATCGACAAATGATTTTTATTCCATATACATATCTAAAATCGGGTTCGGGCCACATAAGGTCGGTTGCGCCAAGTATTTTTATTATTATTCGACGCGTATTTTCACATGGCACTGCATTGAGCTGGGAATAGATCTTACTAACAGAGCAGCCGTCCAAATTAGAAGATTAGCAATGTATCAACTTGAACTTACACTGCGGGACCCACCTTTAGCAAGACGACTTCTTTCCATGCCTCCAAGCCAAAGTAAGAAGTCTTACGGGCGGTGCTCTAGATAACCACATACGTTTAAAAACCACATCTATTAAAAAAACTGTTGCATGACCACTCACAAACTGGAATCATTTCAGAAAATCCTTTCTTCATACTTATTTCCATTCTACATATACAGTTCCTAGTACGTAATACCCTTTCAATTATGTTTTATGGGAAATTAACGAGAATGTTAGCTGGTTCATAATAATAAAACTTCTCAGCTGCTCTCTTTTTTACAGGTTATGCGTCAGCAAAACTGACAAAGACGCCATTTTCACATCCCGACTGAAATTAGTACAGAATGCATGGATACTGCCACTTGATCCGTTACAACATTATGGTCAATAAAAATTAAACGCAACTCGAGCTGCAATCAATTTCATTAACCGGTCTACATCAAAAGCGTTTTCAGTAATATTTATAATTCAATTTTCATATGCACAAGGCGATCGCGCCAAAGACTTTTTATAGGGCGTCTTTTCAAATCCTGCTGCAGGCTAATAGGAGATTGCTACGCTTGATCAGGAGTTACCTACGCGAAAATGTAAATTACTCCCTGCTAACAAAGTATGCGCCTCGTAGGTACTGAGAAGCGTCCATTATACTGATATAAGCCTATAATTAGTTGTAGGATAAAATGTTACCATAATATTGCAGGGGGCTTACTCCTTGGCTGTCCGATGCATTAACAGCATCAGGAATTGTGCTAGGCCAAGTCGGGAGTCAAGTAGAACGTGTATAAAAGTGAAGGTGATTGGACATAATTGCGATATAGATTTCAGAGATGAGTGGTAATGGCGACTTGGAAAAGTTCTGCTGGGATTCCTTGAACCGTTACAATGTTATTGCAACAAGGAGTGCGTGTACGATATAATTTCATATAATGATGGTTTTGGATTACGGAACAGTTTATGAGTGTAAAGCTATCATAGAAGCGATTTTTCTTCTAAGTGCGACCGCAGCAAGGAAATAAAATCAATTTAACAGGTTTTAAAGCAGCTCTGAAGGAACTACTGGTGTTTGTAGCATGTTAAAATGTAATCCACGACAAAGCTTCCTCAAACTAGGAAAAGAAAACGTCAGTGTTTGGAAAGGAGTTAATACTGATTTGTACGTGGTACCACACATTAAGGGAATAACTTATATTTTTCGAAGATATGTATTTTTAACATTTGCTCATAAACCTTGATGCGGCACAAGGTTTCTTTCTGTACTGCAGGGACAGTATAAAAGAACACCTAGAACACACTCGGCGACAAGCAACATGTTTTCGCTCTGAACCCTCCTGTTTCGACCACATTAACACTTTGCACGGACTATCATTGAGCAGTGCGTTATATACAGATTACCACTTCATCTGTTGTTCATCGATTTTCAAAAGGCTTGTCTTACGCAGGAGTAGTATCCTCTAAATCGAAATGTCACAGGGGAAGGTTGTCTGAGGAATTCGAGGTCGAAAATGGCACACGAAAAGGCTGTATTCTGTCACCGATTCTGTTTCTATTGGTGATTAGCGACGTGGTCCATGCAGCTTTGCCAGCGAGAGGTGGAGGTCTTCGATAGACTCCTACATTTGAATTTAACAACTCGATATAGCTGACGATGTGTTCTTGCTCTCGCATAAAATTATAGACGGCAAAAACCAAGCCCAAATTTGCATCGGTAGGCAACTGGTGGAGAGAACAGAAAGTTTCCAGTATCTTGGGAGTATTGTCCCTACTGACGGCGAAATCGAACTGGATATAGCCAGCCGAGAAGCCAAAGTCTGTACTTGAGATACTATCCAAAATCAGTTAAATACCAAGCTAAGAGTGTTCCGATCCAACGTTGAGTCTGTATTGTTGTATGGATGCAGCACTTGGAGAGTGACTGTTAGCAACACACGAAACCTGCAAACCTTTGTTAACAGGTGCCTACGCAACATCTTATGGATCTTAAGGCCCAATCGGATATTCCACGAACATCTTATCTGTGAACGGGTCAGGAACTAAAATGCACAACTATTCCCAGCTGATCTGGCACTCAAACAATGTTCCTTCAATGACAAAACCGTTAAAGTCCACAAAACTTTCGGTGCTGTCATTGCTACAGAAACTGTAATTTTCTCCTTGCTTGGCGTCCTAATTGAGTGCATGAAAATGAAAGATGCTAATTTTCTTTACTCTAAGAAATATCTTGTTGCTAAGATGAATTCACAATATAATGCTCCGCATGCCGTTGGAGTCAGTAGCAATCGCAAGCCGGATTCGCAAATGCTTTCAGCATGTTTTCCAGACTAGACTAGGAGGTGGTCATTTTCAAAAGATGAAACTGGGCCCGTAGGTAGCAAAAGCGTGGGATCTTTGCCCGCTAACCTCTCCTACCTTCTTTCCTGCGATACCTTTAATGCTTACCGCAGGGGGATTTTCTGACTTGACTGTCATTTGGACTTGTGTTAGTCTGGTTTGGCCCCTTTCTCACAAGATCTAGTGCTCTTAATGTGCTCATAAAAACCTTTGTATTTTCAGCGATTCATCCCAAGCCTCTTGGCTTTTACGAATTTCACCAATTATAGTTTCAGGGATTTGTAAGTTGCCTAGTTTTTCCATCAATGGCTCCCCCTCTTCGTGGACACATTGGACATTGGAAGAAAACGTGTTCAGCGTTTTCGATACAGTCAACACTTTGTCGGAAGTATCGTGCTTGAGTTTATGTAGGAATGAGCAGAACCATACATGACCTGTCAGCAACTGGGTTAGCTGATACCCTACTTCACCGTGCCGTCTATCTATGCATGGCTGGATTTGTGGTAAGCCTTATGTGTCCATCAGACTTTTTCGGAAGTATTCCAGCGTACTTGCCGCTCTCCTTTGCCATGCACGTTTAGTGACATTTGCTGGTTTTCGCCGATTGAAGCGAATTCGTTCGTATTGTTCTCGTTGCTCTTCTACTACCGCACAGTCTACCTCGTTGGAGGTACTACGTACAAATTGCACAAATTCGATACACTGAGGTAATATCTACCCCGTTTGCACTAATCGCCATGGCCCTCCTCCAGATTGGTGCGACATAGAGGATTTTGGATAATGTATTAGGCCTAATTCGCGAGGAGGCACCACTGAAGTTCGCTGTCTTGTGACTCACGCATATGAGGTATTCGCATCTAGATGGACCCCGAGATATTTTATGCGTCCATCCACAGTGAGGTTGACTAATTTTGGTTTTCTTTCTGCTTTTGTCTCCTCAGGTATTGGTGGCCGTAAGACCCCATCGCACATGACGTTCCAGAGTTCTGGACCTAGCACTGAGTACGAGAGGGTAGGACCTATGGAGTATACGGTCTGTTGCATCAAATGTTTTTTTCTCTTGTTCGCGATTTCCTAAGAAATTTGTGGTTGGTACCGCTTGGGGTTGGCCTTCGGTTACAGTTCTTTTTCTTGTTATTTAAAGAACTAACATTTATCGGGAGATTCTACTTCTACGAGGCCTTTCTTAGTAATTCGCCAATTTTCCCCTATTAGCCTATTTACCATGATACACTCTTAAGGAAATTTCTTAAGATACTCATTAAAAAGCTAAGGGTAGTCGTACATAGAAATAATTATTGATTTACATTTTTACAAACTTTTTCAATTTCCCCGCATTCAATGTTCATCCTCAGAAACATGCTAAGATATTCATGGAGAATATTTTTTAAAGGTAACTACCCAAATAATGCCATGGAATTTTCAATTTAAATATTTATGTTATGTGAATCAGTGTACAAAGGGATGTTTGAAGTTATACCAAAAGCGTTTCTGAAAGCCTATGGTGGATCGGAAAATTGTTTTATGAAATTCCGCATTGATTATTGGCGGGAGGTAGAAAGAACTTTTTTGTAAGAAAAGGGGAGGACATCAATCAATTAATTTTGAATAATATAGAAACAGATATATGCAGGTATATATATTATATATTTCAACAGTATGATTTCTTTCCAAGCCCTTATATTTCCACAAGGCAGAGGTATCATTAGTAGCATTAACGAAGAGTCTCTGAACACTCAGTAACATTCAACAGCGTTGAACCGGTTAGAAATGTAGTAAGGTTGTCTAAGAAGATCGAGAACAGAACTGTTTTACACCCGTTTCAGAATGAAACTACTTGGATATTTCATTTGCATTCCACACTGCGGCCTTGTTTTTCTCATAAACAAGATGACACCTGTGAACTATGCCTGAAGGAAATCGAGGCAGCGGCACATAAATTGTGTCAATGTCCGGATTTAGCTAGCAGAAGAACGGAGGTCTTGGAGAGCCACTGGGTAAAAACCCAGAAGATGAACCAGATTTATGTTAAACAGCTACCGTTGGCACGTGGAATCAAAGCCAGAGAGGAACTGTGGAGAAATTCAGAGAGTCTCTCGGATCAGATGGATCATGGAAGAGAGACGAAAAGGGACCCATCACTGTGGTCTGGTTCGAAATCTCTCGAAATAATATTATAAACATTTTAAATTACTTTCAGCATTTTTGAAGACGTTCGCTAAGCTTAGAGAGGAGGGCGTTTTAATCTACACATGTATGTATGTATCCGAAAGCGGCTCTAATCGGCCCAAGTCAAAAAGGAGCAACTATCTCTTACTTTCGGGGACTATCGAATCAGATTCTATGAAAGCTTTACAACTGAGAATTCTTTACCTCTGGATCGCCTGTATGTATACTGGCCATTTGATCCCAACAAAATACCAGACCTAGTTAACTGTTCCCACACGATAAAACTGTATTCATCCGTCTTAATAACGAATGACTACAAAAATGATTCACTAAGTAGATTTCTACAAAGCTTACCTATATGTATACTGGCCATTTGATCCCAACAGAATACCAGACCTAGTTAACTGTTCCCACACGATAAAACTGTATTCATCCGTCTTAATAACGAATGACTACAAAAATGATTCACTAAGTAGATTTCTACAAAGCTTACCGATGGATTCGTCCACTACTCCTGGTGAAAACGCAGTTAACCGTCTACGAACACCTAAGGTATAAAATCCACCCTTGAAAACAGGAGTTGAAAAATAGTTTGGAAACCCTAAGCAAAAGGGTGACCTGTACACAGAACATCTGCCGAATGCTTTTAACCTATTCACGTCAAGTACAGCTACTGAAAACTTAAAGTTTATTGACAGAAGACATAAAGATAAAATTCCCCTTGTTTACACTCTGAGGAATAAGAAACATGTTTTGACACAAGTTGTCAAATAGAAAGCCAAGAGGAAATGCCATTCACCCTATAGGCCGTCATTGCTTATACCAATTATGGCAAGGAGTTTCGGCACCAAGTGAATCGAATTACTGATGTAGTGGAAGAAAAATATTTCTATTGCGCACTATTTTTAGATATTGCTCAAGCCTTCGACAAGGTTGGGCATAAGAGCCTTAAGTGTAAACTACATAAGGATTTACTCTAACCAGTGAGCCACGGCGCCCTCATAAACGCCTCGGATAGATACGGACTGATAATTTTTTGAAGACCTTTAGCTATCAACTACCAGATTCTGGAATAATAAGCCCCTCCTTGACTCACTTTAAGTAGGACCTTAGAATATCGGAGCTGTTATTCGCGAAATACAGCCGCAATTATGCGAAACGTGGTGAAAAATTTCATCAAAAGAATGCGTATTTTTAGACAGAGCTGAGGCGGACATTTGGCAGATATTGTATTCCATTACTAACCTTAGAGTTTGTACTTTAGATTGAAATAAAAATATCGCCACTTTTCATAAGAGGTGTTCAAATGACACCTCTTGTTGGATGACCCTGTACTTCCGCGTACGATATATCCTCTTTTGGGTCGATGACGATAGGATCGGGCTTAGGGCTGAAATGCCACTTACCTTGCAGGAGCTGCTTCTTACTACTTAGTGGTAGCACTAGTTGACGTTGCTGCTGTTAGAGTGAACTTATGAGGTCTTTGCTTTTGTTTTCAAGGGCAACAGGTAACTTCTGTAACTATTTGTCATCTGGGATATCTATTTGTGCAGGCTTCTTCCACTCTGGAATTGCTGTTGGTTTCAGCCAAGGGGTAGTTGGGGAAGAGTTGTTTTTTTATAACTTCCTAAGCTCGTCACTCAGCGGTTGGTGTATCTGCTATCTTATGGCACGTCATTTGCTGAGGAGCCATTTCACTGGTCTGGTTTTTCCTATTTATCTACACAACTTTGAATAACAAGAGATCTAGGTCGAGCCTCTCTGAAAAGGGTTTTCTCGTTCCTCTCGTTTTTGTGTTTCTGTTCTGTAACTATTGTGTTATTAGCTTAACACTACATATCCGCTAATATTATAAGCGCGTTACTGTTGCCAGCGATGAAAATATAAAGAGCACTTCAAAAAAAATCAAAAAGACAATAGTTTAATCGGCTAGTCTCCTAGTAGTCGTTACTCCCGGAATATAACATATATCAATGGTCCTGTTATTTGGAAAAGGTATAAGGGATGCTAGCACCTTTCTACACCTTTATTTAATATGTTTCCTGATTTGTTGAATTTAATGGAAATATTTTAAAGGGCATCAACGCAGTGAACACTTGTAGAAAATCACACTGTAAAACCCTCATCACACCAAGTTATAGAATTAATCTGTTTATTCTGTCCGTTGTAAAATATAATCCTCTTTTTGTTAAAACCTGTGAACACTATCTACGTTGGCATGTCCTTAATTCGCATATCGTATAAGTGGATAATAAAAGACGCAATCATTCATAATAAGTAACTTCTAAATACTGACACACGTTCCCATGGCTTAAATAATGGACACTCCGTGCGGTTATATATTACAGGCTTACATCAGCGACCAAGCGTTTTTATCTTTATCCTTTAATAGCCTTCGTCGCCCTGCAAGTTCGTTACCCCAACCAACAATGGTCCTGGAAATACCAAAAATAATGGTTAGCTGTTCTGAAATAAGCTTAGGAAATATATTTTACGATTATTGTTTGTTATGATGTCGGGCATAAATGTTGGGCTAAGTCACATGCATTTCTGTATCTTCCTTTAATTAGATTTTCCAGCCACGTAATTTTTTCGGAGTTGCTTTTCCTCACATGTTCAGGCATCGTCTGGGAGGTGGGCACTGAATTGTTATTCTTTGGGGTGGAAAAGTTGTCCGTCTGTGTGGCTGTCCTTAATTTTTGGTGCTAATTGAATTGCCTTTTATAAATGTCCTGATGAAATTAATTAATTTTTTTTCCCTCCGTCATGGTAGATGCCAGCCACACTGTTAGCCATATATCAAGAGAGTTTGTCGGTAAGGCTGTTATTGTTATGACTTTTGCGCTTATGAAACTAATAAAATCTGTCATAAATTCCGGAATGCTTAGGTATGTATGTGGTAGGTACAGGACATAAAATAATAGCATGAGAGGGCGAAATGCAAACACTAAGGACTCTGTATTAAGCTTGTATATGGTGACTAGTTTTTGGGCCGCCATTAGAAACAATTTTGGTGGTTGATACCGTCGCTCAGTTGTTAGTGCATAAAACCTTAAGAGGTTCAGGTTCGAATACCAGAAAACATTAACACCCAATTTTCTTATTCATGTTCCCATCTTTTCCAGATGTCATTAGAAGCCTCTTAACACAACTTTTTATGTACATACATCCAGATGTGCACATGTACAGTCAAATGACACATAAGGGACTAGAATCAAGTGTCTATTAGAATTGAGTTAGTAAGGAACCGCCCCATGGAGCACTGCATGTTAAACTCTTATAAACTGTATTTGGTATTATGGGCAAATGGACTTTCCGATTGTCCAAAAATAGGGATAATATACACCATGTAATGAGGGAGTAGTTAAGGAAATTTTGATATAAGAAGATACAGCGTAGAGGGCCTTAACCTCTTGTCTAAGTGAGATCCCATAGATTTCTTGTAAGAAAGTTTAAAAAAAAGTTATTGGAACATATCCGCTCTAGAATATCCGGCCAGATAGCACTGTATTTGTACAGAATTTAACCTCTAGTTTAAAGAGGCGTTTGCTAAATTCACAGAATTTAATTCACAATAAGGTCAATCTGGTTGACGGTTAATTGATCAGATTTCCATGTCCTTTTGTAAATATCGAGATGCGGGAACCACAACATTCCGCCCCGCAACAATGTCGATGATCTCATATAGTTTTTTTTTCCACTGTGGTAACAAAGATAACCTCTCTAAGTAGCGTTGCGTTAAAACCGCCGAGGATAATTTTGATGCCATAGTTAGAGTACTTCTCGTATGTTTTGTCCAATATATATCCTTGGTATCGTCGTCTTTCACCTCACCGCATGCGTGCATATAAGACTACTGTTGGTAAATTTAACTTTGAATTGTTGTGAAGTGCTCGTTCACATATCGTAAGACTTCTTGCCTATATCTACCACTAATGACAAATCCACATCCAAATAGGCGTTGCTACTGTTGCCGATAGCAATCGACGCAGTAGATATCGCATTTTGTATCCTCCTTTTGCCCGGCCCATCCCATCGCACTTCTTAGATAGCAGTGATATCAGCTTTTTAGTGGTCTAGGACCTCCAGTAATTGCTCGGCTGCACGTGGTCTATTAAGGGACCTAGCATTTCAGATACTGACCCGAAGTTCGCTGTCTTTGCTTCGTTTACATGGTTCGTCATCAGTAAATCTGTTTGTATCCGAGACTTGTTGTAACTTCTAAATTATTTTTTTTTTTTTCCGTGATTGGACAGCTAACCCCGGCTGCACGACCCCCAACTTATAGGACCAATTCCATTGTAGAAACCCCAGGACAAGAGGTTGGTTGATTAAATGCTCCAAAATGTCTAGGATTCCTTATGCGGTACAAGAAATATTTTACCCCGTCTGATCTGGCCACAATTTGTAAGACATTCATCCGCCCAATCCGCCGTTGGCTAGCTTATCTCTCATCCGAAACCATCTCTTTTCCAAGAACCCAACTAATTCTTTGATATCCTAATCGGATCAAGCTACAAATATGTCGAAGAAACCCGGATAAGGTTTTATATCCGCTCCGGAAAATTATCACGCCACCGTTGGTTCCAGCGGGGAATTCCTCCACGGTCGCGTTTTCGTTCAACAGTCGCGCCTCAACCAGTATTCGATGGCTACCACGTGGAGGTAAACTAAGCACAATTGGTGCCTAGTAACAGTTCCAACACTGGGTAACGCCTGGCTGACACCAATCAGAGTCTACCCTAGCCATTCAAAAGTAACCAAAAGTAACAATACATTAAAATTTAAGCTTCGTAACCAAAAAAAAAAAAACAGATTTCCTATTTTCTTAAGTCATAGGTCAACGAAATATTACTTAATCACGTAATAACTGCAATTGTTTCGAATTTATTACAACGACCTAAAGTGCTTGCACTATTTTCGTATATCTCACGTCATCATCTAATGGCGATGTTATATCAAATAAAGACCTTCCATGGCAACCTCAAATGCTCTGCTAGAGTTTAATTTTTTCGTTATCCGCATCAGCATGCAAATAGTCTAGAATCTCTGCACATTGTGCTACCATTCCATATTTTCAAAAATGGAACAACACAAGAATACTCCTCGAATCCTTTCGTCGACATGCTGTGCCGGGTAACGTTAAACAGAATGTTTAGGATTTTATTATTATTTGCCTTCGTGATTACACGGAAAGATGACATGTTGACTTTTCCGTAATTTCGAAAAGCACCAAACCCCAAGCAAAAACCTCAAAGGCATTTCTCGAGCATTTATTTTTCGTTTTTCTCGAGCTTTCATTTAAGTACACAATGTCCTCTCCGTTTTGGATCCTTGCGGAACACGTCGATATATGTATACGTGCATCTGCTTGACGGCGGTAGTATTATTTTCGCTCAGACAACGATGTCCTTTTCAACCTCCGGGGAGTAACGTAACCATTTTCTTTTGGTTTTCCTACATTTTGTTAATTTTCCGGTTGTGGATTTTTATTTTCTAATTTAGCAATTCTCATTTTCGTAACCACCATTGCCACCCCAAAACAGTATAATGTTCTGGTGCTTTGCCTCGTAATGAATTCCACCGCCAATCGCCAATAGAATTAAGGTTAAAAAGAAATCACATTAAGTTATGAAGTCTTTTTTTACGATTTTGAGATCTTAAAGTGAAATCAAGTGATTCTACAGAATTAATTTGAAATTACTTCTGGGCGATAGTGTAGAATTGTTAAATCAGATATTTAAGCTTCGCATCGCTTGTTCAGCTTTTCCTGGACCATTTTCAAACTAACAAATGTAACCAAAGGACACCATTTTATATGAAATAGAGCACATTCTCTGCGCTATTTGAAAAAGGAGTAAACTTAAAACAATGCAGCAAAACTCAACAAAGAATGTCGCAGCAATTTGAAAAGAAAAATGTGAAACTGAAAGTTTTGCCTCTGACAGGCACGTGATTTATACAAGTCTGGAAAAAAAAGTACCCAAAGCGCTTTGCACCGGGCTCAATATGTACATACTTCGTAGTATGAGAAAGCTTACCTAAGTATGAGTACATGGTTTGAAATAAGGAGTTTTGTACGTCGAACTAATTTTTAGTTTATGATACTGATACTTAAGGGGTGCACACAACATATTTATTTCATCCAGATTTAGCTTAGGCGAGGAAAGTCCACCATCGATCAAATGTTCACACGCAGATTTTGGAAAAACCCAGGAGATTCAAATCGATATCCACAATCTTTAAATCGAGGCCGCGTATGACAGCATCTACAGAGACCAACTATACAGAACTATGTCTAGTTTTGGCATTCCTACCAAACTCGTTCGATTGTGCAGGATCACGATGGATAATAATGCACGCGCTCCATCGAGTTTGGTAAAGACAAGGCGATGGGTTGTCGTGCGACTTTTTTAACGTAGTTCTTGAAAGAATAGTAGAAAACTCACGCGCCAACGCCAGAGGTACAATTTTTCAAAGTCCGTCCAATTATTCGTATACGCCGACAAAGCGGCAATGATGGGTTTAACGGTCAATGAGGGCAGAACCAAGAATATGTTGTCAACAAGAAAGGACAGTCAACACCGACGCCTCGGACAGAACGTAACCGTATACAGATATAACTTTGAGATAGTAAGGGACTTTGGCTGTCAAGACTGCGCTATCAATTTAGACAACGACATTAGCGCTGAGATCAAACGAAAAATAACTCCTGTCAACTACTATTTCTAAAACGGCAATTGAATAGCAACTAAAGTGTCCCTTTATAACCCCTTTACCATCCCTGTCCTGAATGGTTCGGGTGCATGGACTTGGACAAAAGTCGATGATGTTGCTCTTGATTGTTTAGAGAGGAGAATTCTACAGGTGATTTTCGGTTCTGTCTACTTAAATAGTGAGTGGAGAAGGAGATACAATAAAAAACTGAGGGGGCTGGGTCATGTATGAACACCCATGCTGCGATCCGCAAAATCTTTAAATCCACCTCTGAGGAACGGCGCAGTAGAGAAAGACCGCGAATCAGATGGCGCACGCAAGTGGAAAGGGAACACAACCAGCTTGGCGTAAGACACTAGAGGCAGCTAGCTAAAGATCAAGCTGTCTGAAGGCGCTTGTTGGTTAAAGACCAAGTCCACCCCGGACCACCTAACTAAGTCAGTAAAATTTAACCATAGTAAATAAAGGAGTGCGAGTAATTAATTTAAAAAAAAAATCGGCAAAATCAGTTGGTTTCTTTTTGACATTGCTGTCAAAACTACTACGGTAAATATTTTTCAACCACTATTACTTTATTACAAAGATAAATAACTCTATTAAAACGGTTCCCACGGATGTCTAGGCACTAGCTCATCCTGTCAACCCATTTTTTTTCATTACATTGTCGATTGTTTAAGTGTATCAATTGTTTGTGAATCGTGAAGCACAATGGTCCTTAAGAGTTCCCTTAATTCCAACGTTGTCTACCACAGTAACTCTGTGGTCAATACATGTCTCCAAAACGGCTGATAACACGGTTACCGAGCGAACTGCAAAATGGATCGATCATGCCTCTGTTGCACGGTCGGTTCATCGTAACTTTGTTGCCAGCTTCATTTTCAAAAAAGTAACAACTAATGATGCCACCATTTCAAAACCCCAACCTTGCAACGAAAAAGACTTGCCATTCTCCATTTATTTCGTTGGTGACAGCTACAGTAACTAAATCTTGGCGACTAAAAAGCTCCTGTATGGTCGTGTTATGAATAGATTTCGCACTAATTTAATGACGCTACATGACATTAGGCCCGGAGCTTGGGCTTATCCCTTACCAGATTCAGTTGCTGCAAGAATTGAAGACGTTGGATCATGGCATGCTTCGGATCTTCGCTGAATTGACTCGAAACTAATTGCAAGATGATCCGGTTTCCGGCAGGATGAGGCTACATACTTGTCATACTGAGACGATACGATCAATTTATTGGAATCAAAGTTTGGCGAAAGAGTGACTGTAAGATTAGGACCTGTAAATTGGAAACCAAGATCTAACGCCGCTCGATTATTTCCTGTGGGGGTATGTGGATAAACCAGCAACGGTTGAAACCTTGGAAAACAATATACTGTTATTGCGATTATACTCTCTTAAGACAACCCTCTAGTAAATGGATTATCACACAGGTCTGAACCTTCATTTATTTCATTATTGCGAAACGTAATTTATTGACCACCCCCTATGGCAAGAAATGAAGAGACGGGTTTTATAATGGCGCAGCTCCAAAAATTGGAAGAAGCCTCAAACAAAGCTATAAAAACAAAAAAGATAATAAAACCGTTTAGAGTAATTCGTAAATGACTGTACATAAATGCCCTGAGATTCATTTAAACTTCAAGATTTTTATTATTTAGCGCGGTTTCTGAGCCTTAATGAAACCAGTTGCTATTCATTGGATTATGTAATCTGGCCACGCAAATCAGCCCCAAATAATCCACTAAATCCCACCTCGCTTTATCAGCTTTTATAAATTAAGCACTTTACCCCAAAATATATTCCATCTACTAAAACATTTATTTCCATCGCTTACAAATACCAATTGCGATTGCCTCAATTAAATTCAGAGCAATGCAAATTGTAATCCTCCATCGCCGGGACGAATAATAAATTTCATAATATCCTAATAAACGACCATAGCACTAGCAACAGCAGGTGTATGCATTTGCAACATTAATTTTGCAGCAGATTGTCGCCATCCAAAAACCAATATAAATCATCCGAAGCAGCAATTTCCGAACACTTCGGTTAGGGCGCTACTTCATATCCATTTCTCGGTTCAAAATGATAGAGGATATTCCAATTCTGTCGATAAATGTTAAAATTTGGAGGTTTTGCTCTGTAATTTTGTCACATAATTGGCGCCGATACATATTTGTCGGTCCAGTGGCCGTAATGAACGTCTTACAGTTTGTGTATCTTTACCAGCAGTGGGGAGAAGTGAGTACATTCATCTTAAACTCCTTTTATGCCACAGCAATCTTCAACTCCTTGCTACGAACGTGCCTGGTAATAATCAATCGAACTCGATTCGAAGCATTTATGATGGAATTGGCTGCCCTTTACACTGACATTGAGGTAAGAAAAAATTGCAGTTGGAAAAGTGTAATCTGATTTCGTTCTTCTTTTCATCAATTTCCTTCTGCAGGAAAGCAATGATGTCCATGCGAAAGATATTTTGAAAAAGGCCACTTTAGGAGCAAGAAAAATATCTATATTCAATTTGTCGGCGTCGTTTTTTGATTTGATTGGTGCTCTTATGTATCCATTCTTTAGTCAATCTAAAGGTGAGTCGGTGTGGGTGTAGATTTTTAGAAGATAGGTGCTTTTAACTTTAACTTTAAGATGAAAGTTCATGGTACTACAAAGGGATGTTTTTTGCTGTCCTATAAAACTTCAAATTTTAAAATAAAACACAACAAATTCCCCCTTAATCAAAAGATTCATAGTATTAATAAAGTTTGTTCCAATAACCATTCAGCATTGATGATAGCCAAAGATTCCATCCACCTAAACAAAACTAGGCGAGAATAGCAATATCCAAGCTTAAATCCAACAACGCTGGATTGCACCCTATTGGAGCCTACCAGCCGAGCTATTCAAAGCCGCAGATGAATTGGTAGACAGCATACACCAACTTCTTTCTAAAATTTGGTCAGACGAGTGTTTGCCTGATGAATGGAATCTGAAATGAATCAGGCTCCCCAACATCGCATACAAGATTTTATCTGGCACACTGTGTGTTCGCCAAAAACCTGATACGTGTGTAGTGTAGTTTCAGGCTGTCGATAAAATTTCCGCACTTGTCTAGTTTTTTTTTAACAGGTTTGTGGCCACGCCCAAATAGCGTGTAGGCACCGCGATCAGAGAGATCTATTGTGCCAAAGGCCACTTTTTAAGGCAGCAGTACTTCCACTTTCCTTATGAAGCTATAAATACAGCTGCGGAGGAGTTCCTTAAGTCTATTGAAGGTGTGGTCTGGTTAAAGAAGCTCACAAGCCTTCTTATGTCGTTTCTGCCATACGTTAGGATATCAACTGCCTTTTTTTGGAAGAGTTAAACAACTCTTTTAGCTTATCTGAGACGTTGGGAGTTATTCCAGTGGGAGATGCACATGTTGCATTCCCAACTGTTTAGGGTGACTTTAAAGTCAAAATAACTTATTGATGACTTACTGAAAACAAAGGCAATACTTATCCCCACCTGACGTTGGTCTCTGGTCTTCTTCAGAAATTAAAGGACACCATAGCTAAAGGCTGGAAGTCTCTGACAGTTGTAACGGTTAGATGTCAATTTTCCCATCAAACTTTTTTGATGTTGTGATGCTTGGGTATTCTAAGTACAAATGTTCAGCTTTAAGGTCATGGTCAAATCATTTTCGGATTCTACTATTCCTTGTAGCAGTTACCGTTTTTCATTTTTTTTTTTGCCCTATCCATTTCACTGTTTTTGTTATATGGCGGCGATGTCAACTTTATGCCAGTCTAGTGCCTCCGATAATTGTTAGGTTTCACCTAAACTGTTAAGGTTTCGAATGTTTTACTTACAATGATAAACGGAAGCAGCTCTTATAAGCAGCAGGAAAAAGGCGTAAAAAAGGCAGCTAACCCGACGATGCATCGGCCATTGGATAAGCCCAATGCCCAATGTTGGCCCCAACCTGCCTCAGTCTTGAGAATGCCCATAGGACTCAGCCTTAATGCGGGCTAATGTTTAGGAAACAACAATCCATGTGCATATTAATTTTTATCAGAGCACAGACAATCAGGTTCCTTATTCATCTCACATGTATCTGAACGCAGACATCACAAGTGTATTCGGATATGTTCCAAAAGGGATTAATTTTGCTTTACACATTACCTTAAAGGCTTTAAGAATTCAGTTTAAATTGAAATAATAATACCGCTAAAGCCAACTTTATGTTCTCCCACTAGTTCACCCCTACGGAGTTGCCATTCCTGGTGTAGATGTTACTTCGTCTCCAATTTACGAAATAATTTACATTCTGCAACTCCCAACTCCTCTCGTCCTGTCAGTAATGTACATGCCATTTGTGAGTTTGTTTGCATCGTATGCAATGTTCGGCACGGCTGCTCTAAAAATCATCCAGAGGAGGCTAAGGCAAGTATACAGCTCGACTAAGTCAGAAGAGACGATTTATCGTGACCTAATTGCATGCATCACATATCACATTCGAATAACCAAGTAGGAGAAATTAATTTTCTCATTACGTATATAACCTTACCTGTAATTATCGGTTTAACAATAGGTTCGTGGAGGATTTAAACTCTCTGGTAACGTACATCGTGTTTGCAGAGTTCCTGATTTTCTCTACAATCCTTTGTGCCCTGCTCTTTTGTTTAAACATCGTAAGTTGCAAATAATTGCGATAATTTGAAAAGTAACTACAACTCGTATACGTACACACAGATTGAGTCTGTAATGCAAATCATTGCGGTGTTGATGTACATTATGACGATGTTATATGTCCTTTTTACTTACTACTGGCAAGCCAACGAACTGTTGACTGAGGTAAGTCATTCTACTGCAATAACAATAAAAAGGAAACTTAAAAATGTAATAACGAAATCCATTACTGCATTTACCCGGAAACTTTTGGAATACAAAAATAAAAGAGCATTAAAGTCTCTGAGGCAGCATATGACATAGAATGGTACCATTGTAGCGGACGCTTCAAGAGGACATTACTCTTGTTCATAATGAGAAGCCAAAAACCTTTGATGGTATGCCAGGGAATTTATTATATTTCCCCTTAACAGAAACAATGTTTTCATTTTCCATTTGCAGATAATGGTGGGCAACATCTACCCGATGACACTGGAAACATTTCAATCTCTTTTGAATGCATCCTACTCGTACTTCACCGTTTTAAGAGGTGTTTACAATTAAACACAAAATTTAGGGATCCCCATTGCAGTACGGGTGAATGAAAATCACCAAAAAGTCTTACATGCTTTTTAATGTATCGACTATTTTTGTGAAATTAAAGAAGATAAGTAAAATATAGTTTACGAGTAGTTGCGTAGTAAAAATTCTGAGTATATTGCAATTGCATCAAGAAAACGCATCCCAGTGTTCCACTTATTGTCTTGGTCACCTATAACCGCATACATATGCATCTATGTATATACTTATCCCTTGAAACTCTTGACAAAATTCATCATCTGAACAGACGTATGATAAATAATTTCATTTTCAAAATAAAGCACCCATAAACTTGCACATTTACAGGATGTTTAACAGTGTGTTGAAAAAGTGCACACCTCTTTCTGATCCAATAAGTTTAATCGGACTAAATAACCACAACTGACATTGCTCTGAGCTCATTGAAGCAGTGAGTTTTTTTTTATCAAGAAATGGATCCCTTACAGTATGTATTTTAAAGGAAACACTTTCTTAGTGGCTACCTGATCATATTTAGCGATACATCGATAAAGAAAAAGTGCTTCATCAACAGGTTGCTTTTATTGTCTACTTTTGATTTCAGCTCAGCAGAGGAGAGTTGCTCCTAGATACATAAGTTCAATGGCTAGTTGAACGTTTACAGCCTTCAATAGTGGGAGCATCAGGCCTACACTTTCTCTAATGAGTAAATAACATTAGATTGGTGGACAGCCCGTGCCTCAGCAAGGCAGCTTGAATTTTATTTCAAACTGCTCTCAAATATTTCCCCGATACTACATAGTAACCAGATATCGTCTGCATGTGCTTGTTTATGTAATCCCAAATTTTGCACTTCCGCGAACAGTGAATCGAAAACAAAGCATCACAATAGGGAAAGGAACTCATCCTTGCGGATGGTATCTTTTAAGCTCCATCGAACGAATGCCTTGACCGGTAGTAATTACAGGACAGCCTTGGGGGTTTGTTTTAGCCACGTTAACATGCAGGAGTCTGAAAATAGAATACTCGTAGATCGTTTTGACGATGGTTGCATATACTCAATGTCTTCTGCTTCATATGGAATTAATGGTGGAACATTGTGTAAGGCGTCTTCTATGTTAAAAAACACTCCTTGAGTATAGTTATATTTTTCAAACAGTTCTTAATTTTTAGACAAGATCGTGAAAGGCAGATTTACGCTGATTAAAGGATCTACTTCTCTCTTTGCCGAAGTATGAAGTAGAGATCCCTTTCACAGTCATTATTAGGATGTCGCCACATCTTTTAAAAAAAAAAGAGTTAAATATATGCCATCATGACTGCATCATGATGGCATATAGAGCATAAAGAGGAGTAATTGGTTTGATGCGTTGCAAATTCATTTAAGTGAACTCAAGGTCAGTCATTCTATCAACAAAGTTTACTATTATATTCTCTCATCACACTCCTCTGTACCCGAAAGAAACAAATGAGGGAGCATCATCCCTTCCGTAGACTGTCAACGTAGTCCAAATGTCATTTGGTCATTGAACTAACTTATTGAATTGTCGCCATGAGTCCTTATCGCTAGTGCATTCGCACTTGACTAAGCTTCTCAATTAGAACACATATCCAAGGGTACTTGAGAAGACGATGGCTAGTCGGATTTGTCACCACCACCTTATTTACACTTTTTCTACGCCAGAACCGAATCTGGGCAAACCACGACTGAACTATTCATCTAGGGTGGAAACAGGAGCTAGGATTGCAGCAGCAAAAGTTTTCCTTCTCTTTTTCTTTCG